>OX637466.1:29552814-30752814 GCA_951799995.1 Trifolium subterraneum
TCTCCTAATAGGTTAAACACTATATTTAGACCATTATAAACCATCTATTTGTTAAAAAAAATGGTAGATTTCCATTCGTATCGGGTTTTAGTCCTTTATAACAAGTCTATTAAACTTTGGTCAAACTTGGTCAACGTTGTTTGACCAAAGTTTCCATTGGTTTAAAGATGCGATTATCTTTCTCCTAATTGGTTAAAAACTATATTTAGACCTTTATAAACCATCTATTTGTTCAAAAAAGGGTAGATTTCCATTCGTATCGGGTTTTAGACCTTTGTAACAAGTCTATTAAACTTTGGTCAAACTTGGTCAACCTTGTTTGACCAAAGTTTCCATTGGTTTAAAGATGCAATTATCTTTCTCCTAATTGGTTAAAAACTATATTTTGACCTTTATAAACCTTCTATTTGTTCAAAAAAGAGTAGACTTCCATTCGAATCTGGTTTTAGACCTTTATAACTAGTCTATTAAACTTTGGTCAAACTTGGTCAACCTTGTTTGACCAAAGTTTCCATTGGTTTAAAGATGCAATTATCTTTCTCCTAATTGGTTAAAAACTATATTTTGACCTTTATAAACCTTTTATTTGTTCAAAAAAGGGTAGACTTCCATTCGAATCGGGTTTTAGACCTTTATAACTAGTCTATTAAACTTTGGTCAAACTTGGTCATCCTTGTTAGACCAAAGTTTCCATTGGTTTAAAGATGTGATTATCTTTCTCCTAATAGGTTAAACATTATATTTAGACCTTTATAAACCATCTATATGTTAAAAAAAAGGGTAGATTTCCATTCGTATCGGGTTTTAGACCTTTATAACTAGTCTATTAAACTTTGGTCAAACTTGGTCAACCTTGTTTGACCAAAGTTTCCATTGGTTTAAAGATGCGATTATCTTTCTCCTAATAGGTTAAACACTATATTTAGACCATTATAAACCATCTATTTGTTAAAAAAAATGGTAGATTTCCATTCGTATCGGGTTTTAGTCCTTTATAACAAGTCTATTAAACTTTGGTCAAACTTGGTCAACGTTGTTTGACCAAAGTTTCCATTGGTTTAAAGATGCGATTATCTTTCTCCTAATTGGTTAAAAACTATATTTAGACCTTTATAAACCATCTATTTGTTCAAAAAAGGGTAGATTTCCATTCGTATCGGGTTTTAGACCTTTGTAACAAGTCTATTAAACTTTGGTCAAACTTGGTCAACCTTGTTTGACCAAAGTTTCCATTGGTTTAAAGATGCAATTATCTTTCTCCTAATTGGTTAAAAACTATATTTTGACCTTTATAAACCTTCTATTTGTTCAAAAAAGAGTAGACTTCCATTCGAATCTGGTTTTAGACCTTTATAACTAGTCTATTAAACTTTGGTCAAACTTGGTCAACCTTGTTTGACCAAAGTTTCCATTAGTTTAAAGATGCAATTATCTTTCTCCTAATTGGTTAAAAACTATATTTTGACCTTTATAAACCTTTTATTTGTTCAAAAAAGGGTAGACTTCCATTCGAATCGGGTTTTAGACCTTTATAACTAGTCTATTAAACTTTGGTCAAACTTGGTCATCCTTGTTAGACCAAAGTTTCCATTGGTTTAAAGATGTGATTATCTTTCTCCTAATAGGTTAAACATTATATTTAGACCTTTATAAACCATCTATATGTTAAAAAAAAGGGTAGATTTCCATTCGTATCGGGTTTTAGACCTTTATAACTAGTCTATTAAACTTTGGTCAAACTTGGTCAACCTTGTTTGACCAAAGTTTCCATTGGTTTAAAGATGCAATTATCTTTCTCCGAATTGGTTAAAAACTATATTTTGACCTTTATAAACCTTCTATTTGTTCAAAAAAGGGTAGACTTCCATTCGAATCGGGTTTTAGACCTTTATAACTAGTCTATTAAACTTTGGTCAAACTTGGTCAACCTTGTTTGACCAAAGTTTCCATTGGTTTAAAGATGCGATTATCTTTCTCCTAATAGGTTAAACACTATATTTAGACCATTATAAACCATCTATTTGTTAAAAAAAATGGTAGATTTCCATTCGTATCGGGTTTTAGTCCTTTATAACAAGTCTATTAAACTTTGGTCAAACTTGGTCAACGTTGTTTGACCAAAGTTTCCATTGGTTTAAAGATGCGATTATCTTTCTCCTAATTGGTTAAAAACTATATTTAGACCTTTATAAACCATCTATTTGTTCAAAAAAGGGTAGATTTCCATTCGTATCGGGTTTTAGACCTTTGTAACAAGTCTATTAAACTTTGGTCAAACTTGGTCAACCTTGTTTGACCAAAGTTTCCATTGGTTTAAAGATGCAATTATCTTTCTCCTAATTGGTTAAAAACTATATTTTGACCTTTATAAACCTTCTATTTGTTCAAAAAAGAGTAGACTTCCATTCGAATCTGGTTTTAGACCTTTATAACTAGTCTATTAAACTTTGGTCAAACTTGGTCAACCTTGTTTGACCAAAGTTTCCATTGGTTTAAAGATGCAATTATCTTTCTCCTAATTGGTTCAAAACTATATTTTGACCTTTATAAACCTTTTATTTGTTCAAAAAAGGGTAGACTTCCATTCGAATCGGGTTTTAGACCTTTATAACTAGTCTATTAAACTTTGGTCAAACTTGGTCATCCTTGTTAGACCAAAGTTTCCATTGGTTTAAAGATGTGATTATCTTTCTCCTAATAGGTTAAACATTATATTTAGACCTTTATAAACCATCTATATGTTAAAAAAAAGGGTAGATTTCCATTCGTATCGGGTTTTAGACCTTTATAACTAGTCTATTAAACTTTGGTCAAACTTGGTCAACCTTGTTTGACCAAAGTTTCCATTGGTTTAAAGATGCGATTATCTTTCTCCTAATTGGTTAAAAACTATATTTTGACCTTTATAAACCTTCTATTTGTTCAAAAAAGGGTAGACTTCCATTCGAATCGGGTTTTAGACCTTTATAACTAGTCTATTAAACTTTGGTCAAACTTGGACAACCATGTTTGACCAAAGTTTCCATTTTTTTAAATATGCGATTAATTTTCTCCTAATAGGTTTACAAACTATATTTAGACCTTTATAAACCTTATATTTGTAAAAAAAGGGTAGATTTCCATTCGAATCGGGTTTTAGAACTTTATAACTAGTCTACTAAACTTTGGTCAAACTTGGTCAACCTTGTTTGACCAAAGTTTCGATTGGTTTAAAGATGCAATTATCTTTCTCCTAATTGGTTAAAAACTATATTTTGACCTTTATAAACCTTCTATTTGTTCAAAAAAGGGTAGACTTCCATTCGAATCGGGTATTAGACCTTTATAACTAGTCTATTAAACTTTGGTCAAACTTGGTCAACCTTGTTTGACCAAAGTTTCCATTGGTTTAAAGATGCGATTATCTTTCTCCTAATAGGTTAAACACTATATTTAGACCTTTATAAACCATCTATTTGTTAAAAAAAAGGGTAGATTTCCATTCGTATCGGGTTTTAGTCCTTTATAACAAGTCTATTAAACTTTGGTCAAACTTGGTCAACGTTGTTTGACCAAAGTTTCCATTGGTTTAAAGATGCGATTATCTTTCTCCTAATAGGTTAAACACTATATTTAGACATTTATAAACCATCTATTTGTTCAAAAAAGGGTAGATTTCCATTCGTATCGGGTTTTACACCTTTATAACAAGTCTATTAAACTTTGGTCAAACTTGGTAAACCTTGTTTGACCAAAGTTTCCATTGGTTTAAAGATGCGATTATCTTTCTCCTAATAGGTTAAACACTATATTTAGACCTTTATAAAGCTTCTATTTGTTCAAAAAAGGGTAGATTTCCATTCGAATCGGGTTTTAGACCTTTATAACTAGTCTATTAAACTTTGGTCAAACTTGGACAACCTTGTTTGACCAAAGTTTCCATTTTTATAAATATGCGATTAATTTTCTCCTAATAGGTTTACAAACTATATTTAGACCTTTATAAACCTTATATTTGTTAAAAAAGTGTAGATTTCCATTCGAATCGGGTTTTAGACCTTTATAACTAGTCTATTAAACTTTGGTCAAACTTGATCAACCTTGTTTGACCAAAGTTTCCATTGGTTTAAAGATGCAATTATCTTTCTCCTAATTGGTTAAAAACTATATTTTGACCTTTATAAACCTTCTATTTGTTCAAAAAAGGGTAGACTTCCATTCGAATCGGGTTTTAGACCTTTATAACTAGTCTATTAAACTTTGGTCAAACTTGGTCAACCTTGTTTGACCAAAGTTTCCATTGGTTTAAAGATGCGATTATCTTTCTCCTAATAGGTTAAACACTATATTTAGACCTTTATAAACCATCTATTTGTTAAAAAAAAGGGTATATTTCCATTCGTATCGGGTTTTAGTCCTTTATAACAAGTCTATTAAACTTTGGTCAAACTTGGTCAACGTTGTTTGACCAAAGTTTCCATTGGTTTAAAGATGCGATTTTCTTTCTCCTAATAGGTTAAACACTATATTTAGACCTTTATAAACCATCTATTTGTTCAAAAAAGGGTAGATTTCCATTCGTATCGGGTTTTAGACCTTTATAACAAGTCTATTAAACTTTGGTCAAACTTGGTCAACCTTGTTTGACCAAAGTTTCCATTGGTTTAAAGATGCGATTATCTTTCTCCTAATAGGTTAAACACTATATTTACACCTTTATAAAGCTTCTATTTGTTCAAAAAAGGGTAGATTTCCATTCGAATCGGGTTTTAGACCTTTATAACTAGTCTATTAAACTTTGGTCAAACTTGGACAACCTTGTTTGACCAAAGTTTCCATTTTTTTAAATATGCGATTAATTTTCTCCTAATAGGTTTACAAACTATATTTAGACCTTTATAAACCTTATATTTGTTAAAAAAGGGTAGATTTCCATTCGAATCGGGTTTTAGAACTTTATAACTAGTCTACTAAACTTTGGTCAAACTTGGTCAACCTTGTTTGACCAAAGTTTCCATTGGTTTAAAGAAGCGATTATCTTTCTCCTAATAGGTTAAAAACTTTATTTAGACCTTTATAAACCTTCTATTTGTTCAAAAAAGGGTAGATTTCCATTCGAATCGGGTTTTAGACCTTTATAACTAGTCTATTAAACTTTGGTCAAACTTGGTCAACCTTGTTTGACCAAAGTTTCCATTGGTTTAAAGATGCGATTATCTTTCTCCTAAAAGGTTAAACACTATATTTAGACCTTTATAAACCATCTATTTGTTAAAAAAAAGGGTAGATTTCCATTCGTATCGGGTTTTAGTCCTTTATAACAAGTCTATTAAACTTTGGTCAAACTTGGTCAACGTTGTTTGACCAAAGTCTCCTAATAGGTTAAACACTATATTTAGACCTTTATAAACCATCTATTTGTTCAAAAAAGGGTAGATCTCCATTCGTATCGGGTTTTAGACCTTTATAACAAGTCTATTAAACTTTGGTCAAACTTGGTCAACCTTGTTTGACCAAAGTTTCCATTGGTTTAAAGATGCTATTAACTTTCTCCAAATAGGTTAAACACTATATTTAGACCTTTATAAAGCTTCTATTTGTTCAAAAAAGGATAGATTTCCATTCGAATCGGGTTTTAGACCTTTATAACTAGTCTATTAAACTTTGGCCAAACTTGGACAACCTTGTTTGACCAAAGTTTCCATTTTTTTAAATATGCGATTAATTTTCTCCTAATAGGTTTACAAACTATATTTAGACCTTTATAAACCTTATATTTGTTAAAAAAGGGTAGATTTCCATTCGAATCGGGTTTTAGACCTTTATAACTAGTCTATTAAACTTTGGTCAAACTTGATCAACCTTGTTTGACCAAAGTTTCCATTGGTTTAAAGATGCAATTATCTTTCTCCTAATTGGTTAAAAACTATATTTTGACCTTTATAAACCTTCTATTTGTTCAAAAAAGGGTAGACTTCCATTCGAATCGGGTTTTAGACCTTTATAACTAGTCTATTAAACTTTGGTCAAACTTGGTCAACCTTGTTTGACCAAAGTTTCCATTGGTTTAAAGATGCGATTATCTTTCTCCTAATAGGTTAAACACTATATTTAGACCTTTATAAACCATCTATTTGTTAAAAAAAAGGGTATATTTCCATTCGTATCGGGTTTTAGTCCTTTATAACAAGTCTATTAAACTTTGGTCAAACTTGGTCAACGTTGTTTGACCAAAGTTTCCATTGGTTTAAAGATGCGATTTTCTTTCTCCTAATAGGTTAAACACTATATTTAGACCTTTATAAACCATCTATTTGTTCAAAAAAGGGTAGATTTCCATTCGTATCGGGTTTTAGACCTTTATAACAAGTCTATTAAACTTTGGTCAAACTTGGTCAACCTTGTTTGACCAAAGTTTCCATTGGTTTAAAGATGCGATTATCTTTCTCCTAATAGGTTAAACACTATATTTAGACCTTTATAAAGCTTCTATTTGTTCAAAAAAGGGTAGATTTCCATTCGAATCGGGTTTTAGACCTTTATAACTAGTCTATTAAACTTTGGTCAAACTTGGACAACCTTGTTTGACCAAAGTTTCCATTTTTATAAATATGCGATTAATTTTCTCCTAATAGGTTTACAAACTATATTTAGACCTTTATAAACCTTATATTTGTTAAAAAAGGGTAGATTTCCATTCGAATCGGGTTTTAGACCTTTATAACTAGTCTATTAAACTTTGGTCAAACTTGATCAACCTTGTTTGACCAAAGTTTCCATTGGTTTAAAGATGCAATTATCTTTCTCCTAATTGGTTAAAAACTATATTTTGACCTTTATAAACTTTCTATTTGTTCAAAAAAGGGTAGACTTCCATTCGAATCGGGTTTTAGACCTTTATAACTAGTCTATTAAACTTTGGTCAAACTTGGTCAACCTTGTTTGACCAAAGTTTCCATTGGTTTAAAGATGCGATTATCTTTCTCCTAATAGGTTAAACACTATATTTAGACCTTTATAAACCATCTATTTGTTAAAAAAAAGGGTATATTTCCATTCGTATCGGGTTTTAGTCCTTTATAACAAGTCTATTAAACTTTGGTCAAACTTGGTCAACGTTGTTTGACCAAAGTTTCCATTGGTTTAAAGATGCGATTTTCTTTCTCCTAATAGGTTAAACACTATATTTAGACCTTTATAAACCATCTATTTCTTCAAAAAAGGGTAGATTTCCATTCGTATCGGGTTTTAGACCTTTATAACAAGTCTATTAAACTTTGGTCAAACTTGGTCAACCTTGTTTGACCAAAGTTTCCATTGGTTTAAAGATGCGATTATCTTTCTCCTAATAGGTTAAACACTATATTAGACCTTTATAAAGCTTCTATTTGTTCAAAAAAGGGTAGATTTCCATTCGAATCGGGTTTTAGACCTTTATAACTAGTCTATTAAACTTTGGTCAAACTTGGACAACCTTGTTTGACCAAAGTTTCCATTTTTTTAAATATGCGATTAATTTTCTCCTAATAGGTTTACAAACTATATTTAGACCTTTATAAACCTTATATTTGTTAAAAAAGGGTAGATTTCCATTCGAATCGGGTTTTAGAACTTTATAACTAGTCTACTAAACTTTGGTCAAACTTGGTCAACCTTGTTTGACCAAAGTTTCCATTGGTTTAAAGATGCGATTATCTTTCTCCTAATAGGTTAAACACTATATTAGACCTTTATAAAGCTTCTATTTGTTCAAAAAAGGGTAGATTTCCATTCGAATCGGGTTTTAGACCTTTATAACTAGTCTATTAAACTTTGGTCAAACTTGGACAACCTTGTTTGACCAAAGTTTCCATTTTTTTAAATATGCGATTAATTTTCTCCTAATAGGTTTACAAACTATATTTAGACCTTTATAAACCTTATATTTGTTAAAAAAGGGTAGATTTCCATTCGAATCGGGTTTTAGAACTTTATAACTAGTCTACTAAACTTTGGTCAAACTTGGTCAACCTTGTTTGACCAAAGTTTCCATTGGTTTAAAGATGCAATTATCTTTCTCCTAATTGGTTAAAAACTATATTTTGACCTTTATAAACCTTCTATTTGTTCAAAAAAGGGTAGACTTCCATTCGAATCGGGTTTTAGACCTTTATATCTAGTCTATTAAACTTTGGTCAAACTTGGTCAACCTTGTTTGACCAAAGTATCCATTGGTTTAAAGATGCGATTATCTTTCTCCTAATAGGTTAAACACTATATTTAGACCTTTATAAACTATCTATTTGTTAAAAAAAAGGGTAGATTTCCATTCGTATCGGGTTTTAGTCCTTTATAACAAGTCTATTAAACTTTGGTCAAACTTGGTCAACGTTGTTTGACCAAAGTTTCTATTGGTTTAAAGATGGGATTATCTTTCTCCTAATAGGTTAAACACTATATTTAGACCTTTATAAACCATCTATTTGTTCAAAAAAGGGTAGATTTCCATTCGTATCGGGTTTTAGACCTTTATAACAAGTCTATTAAACTTTGGTCAAACTTGGTCAACCTTGTTTGACCAAAGTTTCCATTGGTTTAAAGATGCGATTATCTTTCTCCTAATAGGTTAAACACTATATTTAGACCTTTATAAAGCTTCTATTTGTTCAAAAAAGGGTAGATTTCCATTCGAATCGGGTTTTAGACCTTTATAACTAGTCTATTAAACTTTGGTCAAACTTGGACAACCTTGTTTGACCAAAGTTTCCATTTTTTTAAATATGCGATTGATTTTCTCCTAATAGGTTAAAAACTTTATTTAGACCTTTATAAACCTTCTATTTGTTCAAAAAAGGGTAGATTTCCATTCGAATCGGGTTTTAGACCTTTATAACTAGTCTATTAAACTTTGGTCAAACTTGGTCAACCTTGTTTGACCAAAGTTTCCATTGGTTTAAAGATCCAATTATCTTTCTCCTAATTGGTTAAAAAATATATTTTGACCTTTATAAACCTTCTATTTGTTCAAAAAAGGGTAGACTTCCATTCGAATCGGGTATTACACCTTTATAACTAGTCTATTAAACTTTGGTCAAACTTGGTCAACCTTGTTTGACCAAAGTTTCCATTGGTTTAAAGATGCGATTATCTTTCTCCTAATAGGTTAAACACTATATTTAGACCTTTATAAACCATCTATTTGTTAAAAAAAAGGGTAGATTTCCATTCGTATCGGGTTTTAGTCGTTTATAACAAGTCTATTAAACTTTGGTCAAACTTGGTCAACGTTGTTTGACCAAAGTTTCCATTGGTTTAAAGATGCGATTATCTTTCTCCTAATAGGTTAAACACTATATTTAGACCTTTATAAACCATCTATTTGTTCAAAAAAGGGTAGATTTCCATTCGTATCGGGTTTTACACCTTTATAACAAGTCTATTAAACTTTGGTCAAACTTGGTCAACGTTGTTTGACCAAAGTTTCCATTGGTTTAAAGATGGGATTATCTTTCTCCTAATAGGTTAAACACTATATTTAGACCTTTTTAAACCATCTATTTGTTCAAAAAAGGGTAGATTTCCATTCGTATCGGGTTTTAGACCTTTATAACAAGTCTATTAAAATTTGGTCAAACTTGGTCAACCTTGTTTGACCAAAGTTTCCATTGGTTTAAAGATGCGATTATCTTTCTCCTAATAGGTTAAACACTATATTTAGACCTTTATAAAGCTTCTATTTGTTCAAAAAAGGGTAGATTTCCATTCGAATCGGGTTTTAGACCTTTATAACTAGTCTATTAAACTTTGGTCAAACTTGGACAACCTTGTTTGACCAAAGTTTCCATTTTTTTAAATATGCGATTGATTTTCTCCTAATAGGTTAAAGACTTTATTTAGACCTTTATAAACCTTCTATTTGTTTAAAAAAGGGTAGATTTCCATTCGAATCGGGTTTTAGACCTTTATAACTAGTCTATTAAACATTGGTCAAACTTGGTCAACCTTGTTTGACCAAAGTTTCCATTGGTTTAAAGATGCAATTATCTTTCTCCTAATTGGTTAAAAACTATATTTTGACCTTTATAAACCTTCTATTTGTTCAAAAAAGGGTAGACTTCCATTCGAATCGGGTATTAGACCTTTATAACTAGTCTATTAAACTTTGGTCAAACTTGGACAACCTTGTTTGACCAAAGTTTCCATTTTTATAAATATGCGATTAATTTTCTCCTAATAGGTTTACAAACTATATTTAGACCTTTATAAACCTTATAGTTGTTAAAAAAGGGTAGATTTCCATTCGAATCGGGTTTTAGACCTTTATAACTAGTCTATTAAACTTTGGTCAAACTTGATCAACCTTGTTTGACCAAAGTTTCCATTGGTTTAAAGATGCAATTATCTTTCTCCTAATTGGTTAAAAACTATATTTTGACCTTTATAAACCTTCTATTTGTTCAAAAAAGGGTAGACTTCCATTCGAATCGGGTTTTAGACCTTTATAACTAGTCTATTAAACTTTGGTCAAACTTGGTCAACCTTGTTTGACCAAAGTTTCCATTGGTTTAAAGATGCGATTATCTTTCTCCTAATAGGTTAAACACTATATTTAGACCTTTATAAACCATCTATTTGTTAAAAAAAAGGGTAGATTTCCATTCGTATCGGGTTTTAGTCCTTTATAACAAGTCTATTAAACTTTGGTCAAACTTGGTCAACGTTGTTTGACCAAAGTTTCCATTGGTTTAAAGATGCGATTTTCTTTCTCCTAATAGGTTAAACACTATATTTAGACCTTTATAAACCATCTATTTGTTCAAAAAAGGGTAGATTTCCATTCGTATCGGGTTTTAGACCTTTATAACAAGTCTATTAAACTTTGGTCAAACTTGGTCAACCTTGTTTGACCAAAGTTTCCATTGGTTTAAAGATGCGATTATCTTTCTCCTAATAGGTTAAACACTATATTTAGACCTTTATAAAGCTTCTATTTGTTCAAAAAAGGGTAGATTTCCATTCGAATCGGGTTTTAGACCTTTATAACTAGTCTATTAAACTTTGGTCAAACTTGGACAACCTTGTTTGACCAAAGTTTCCATTTTTTTAAATATGCGATTAATTTTCTCCTAATAGGTTTACAAACTATATTTAGACCTTTATAAACCTTATATTTGTTAAAAAAGGGTAGATTTCCATTCGAATCGGGTTTTAGAACTTTATAACTAGTCTACTAAACTTTGGTCAAACTTGGTCAACCTTGTTTGACCAAAGTTTCCATTGGTTTAAAGATGCGATTATCTTTCTCCTAATAGGTTAAAAACTTTATTTAGACCTTTATAAACCTTCTATTTGTTCAAAAAAGGGTAGATTTCCATTCGAATCGGGTTTTAGACCTTTATAACTAGTCTATTAAACTTTGGTCAAACTTGGTCAACCTTGTTTGACCAAAGTTTCCATTGGTTTAAAGATGCAATTATCTTTCTCCTAATTGGTTAAAAACTATATTTTGACCTTTATAAACCTTCTATTTGTTCAGAAAAGGGTAGACTTCCATTCGAATCGGGTTTTAGACCTTTATAACTAGTCTATTAAACTTTGGTCAAACTTGGTCAACCTTGTTTGACCAAAGTTTCCATTGCTTTAAAGATGCGATTATCTTTCTCCTAATAGGTTAAACACTATATTTAGACCTTTATAAAGCTTCTATTTGTTCAAAAAAGGGTAGATTTCCATTCGAATCGGGTTTTAGACCTTTATAACTAGTCTATTAAACTTTGGTCAAACTTGGACAACCTTGTTTGACCAAAGTTTCCATTTTTTTAAATATGCGATTGATTTTCTCCTAATAGGTTAAAAACTTTATTTAGACCTTTATAAACCTTCTATTTGTTCAAAAAAGGGTAGATTTCCATTCGAATCAGGTTTTAGACCTTTATAACTAGTCTATTAAACTTTTGTCAAACTTGGTCAACCTTGTTTGACCAAAGTTTCCATTGGTTTAAAGATGCAATTATCTTTCTCCTAATTGGTTAAAAACTATATTTTGACCTTTATAAACCTTCTAATGGTTTAAAAAAGGGTAGACTTCCATTCGAATCTGGTTTTAGACCTTT
Source organism: Trifolium subterraneum (assembly GCA_951799995.1). Classification (NCBI taxonomy): domain Eukaryota; kingdom Viridiplantae; phylum Streptophyta; class Magnoliopsida; order Fabales; family Fabaceae; genus Trifolium; species Trifolium subterraneum. The sequence continues at coordinate 29,564,886 of OX637466.1, forward strand.
ATAACTAGTCTATTAAACTTTGGTCAAACTTGTTTGACCAAAGTTTCCATTGGTTTAAAGATGCGATTATCTTTCTCCTAATAGGTTAAACACTATATTTAGACCTTTATAAACCATTTATTTGTTAAAAAAAAGGGTAGATTTCCATTCGTATCGGGTTTTAGTCCTTTATAACAAGTCTATTAAACTTTGGTCAAACTTGGTCAACGTTGTTTGACCAAAGTTTCCATTGGTTTAAAGATGCGATTATCTTTCTCCTAATAGGTTAAACACTATATTTAGACCTTTATAAACCATCTATTTGTTCAAAAAAGGGTAGATTTCCATTCGTATCGGGTTTTAGACCTTTATAACAAGTCTATTAAACTTTGGTCAAACTTGGTCAACCTTGTTTGACCAAAGTTTCCATTGGTTTAAAGATGCTATTAACTTTCTCCAAATAGGTTAAACACTATATTTAGACCTTTATAAAGCTTCTATTTGTTCAAAAAAGGATAGATTTCCATTCGAATCGGGTTTTAGACATTTATAACTAGTCTATTAAACTTTGGCCAAACTTGGACAACCTTGTTTGACCAAAGTTTCCATTTTTTTAAATATGCGATTAATTTTCTCCTAATAGGTTTACAAACTATATTTAGACCTTTATAAACCTTATATTTGTTAAAAAAGGGTAGATTTCCATTCGAATCGGGTTTTAGACCTTTATAACTAGTCTATTAAACTTTGGTCAAACTTGGTCAACCTTGTTTGACCAAAGTTTCCATTGGTTTAAAGATGCAATTATCTTTCTCCTAATTGGTTAAAAACTATATTTTGACCTTTATAAACCTTCTATTTGTTCAAAAAAGGGTAGACTTCCATTCGAATCGGGTTTTAGACCTTTATAACTAGTCTATTAAACTTTGGTCAAACTTGGTCAACCTTGTTTGACCAAAGTATCCATTGGTTTAAAGATGCGATTATCTTTCTCCTAATAGGTTAAACACTATATTTAGACCTTTATAAACTATCAATTTGTTAAAAAAAAGGGTAGATTTCCATTCGTATCGGGTTTTAGTCCTTTATAACAAGTCTATTAAACTTTGGTTAAACTTGGTCAACGTTGTTTGACCAAAGTTTCCATTGGTTTAAAGATGGGATTATCTTTCTCCTAATAGGTTAAACACTATATTTAGACCTTTATAAACCATCTATTTGTTCAAAAAAGGGTAGATTTCCATTCGTATCGGGTTTTAGACCTTTATAACAAGTCTATTAAACTTTGGTCAAACTTGGTCAACCTTGTTTGACCAAAGTTTCCATTGGTTTAAAGATGCGATTATCTTTCTCCTAATAGGTTAAAAACTTTATTTAGACCTTTATAAACCTTCTATTTGTTCAAAAAAGGGTAGATTTCCATTCGAATCGGGTTTTAGACCTTTATAACTAGTCTATTAAACTTTGGTCAAACTTGGTCAACCTTGTTTGACCAAAGTTTCCATTGGTTTAAAGATGCAATTATCTTTCTCCTAATTGGTTAAAAACTATATTTTGACCTTTATAAACCTTCTATTTGTTCAAAAAAGGGTAGACTTCCATTCGAATCAGGTTTTAGACCTTTATAACTAGTCTATTAAACTTTGGTCAAACTTGGTCAACCTTGTTTGACCAAAGTTTCCATTGGTTTAAAGATGCAATTATCTTTCTCCTAATTGGTTAAAAACTATATTTTGACCTTTATAAACCTTCTATTTGTTCAAAAAAGGGTAGACTTCCATTCGAATCGGGTTTTAGACCTTTATAACTAGTCTATTAAACTTTGGTCAAACTTGGTCAACCTTGTTTGACCAAAGTATCCATTGGTTTAAAGATGCGATTATCTTTCTCCTAATAGGTTAAACACTATATTTAGACCTTTATAAACTATCTATTTGTTAAAAAAAAGGGTAGATTTCCATTCGTATCGGGTTTTAGTCCTTTATAACAAGTCTATTAAACTTTGGTCAAACTTGGTCAACGTTGTTTGACCAAAGTTTCCATTGGTTTAAAGATGGGATTATCTTTCTCCTAATAGGTTAAACACTATATTTAGACCTTTATAAACCATCTATTTGTTCAAAAAAGGGTAGATTTCCATTCGTATCGGGTTTTAGACCTTTATAACAAGTCTATTAAACTTTGGTCAAACTTGGTCAACCTTGTTTGACCAAAGTTTCCATTGGTTTAAAGATGCAATTATCTTTCTCCTAATTGGTTAAAAACTATATTTTGACCTTTATAAACCTTCTATTTGTTCAAAAAAGGGTAGACTTCCATTCGAATCGGGTTTTAGACCTTTATAACTAGTCTATTAAACTTTGGTCAAACTTGGTCAACCTTGTTTGACCAAAGTATCCATTGGTTTAAAGATGCGATTATCTTTCTCCTAATAGGTTAAACACTATATTTAGACCTTTATAAACTATCAATTTGTTAAAAAAAAGGGTAGATTTCCATTCGTATCGGGTTTTAGTCCTTTATAACAAGTCTATTAAACTTTGGTTAAACTTGGTCAACGTTGTTTGACCAAAGTTTCCATTGGTTTAAAGATGGGATTATCTTTCTCCTAATAGGTTAAACACTATATTTAGACCTTTATAAACCATCTATTTGTTCAAAAAAGGGTAGATTTCCATTCGTATCGGGTTTTAGACCTTTATAACAAGTCTATTAAACTTTGGTCAAACTTGGTCAACCTTGTTTGACCAAAGTTTCCATTGGTTTAAAGATGCGATTATCTTTCTCCTAATAGGTTAAAAACTTTATTTAGACCTTTATAAACCTTCTATTTGTTCAAAAAAGGGTAGATTTCCATTCGAATCGGGTTTTAGACCTTTATAACTAGTCTATTAAACTTTGGTCAAACTTGGTCAACCTTGTTTGACCAAAGTTTCCATTGGTTTAAAGATGCAATTATCTTTCTCCTAATTGGTTAAAAACTATATTTTGACCTTTATAAACCTTCTATTTGTTCAAAAAAGGGTAGACTTCCATTCGAATCAGGTTTTAGACCTTTATAACTAGTCTATTAAACTTTGGTCAAACTTGGTCAACCTTGTTTGACCAAAGTTTCCATTGGTTTAAAGATGCAATTATCTTTCTCCTAATTGGTTAAAAACTATATTTTGACCTTTATAAACCTTCTATTTGTTCAAAAAAGGGTAGACTTCCATTCGAATCGGGTTTTAGACCTTTATAACTAGTCTATTAAACTTTGGTCAAACTTGGTCAACCTTGTTTGACCAAAGTATCCATTGGTTTAAAGATGCGATTATCTTTCTCCTAATAGGTTAAACACTATATTTAGACCTTTATAAACTATCTATTTGTTAAAAAAAAGGGTAGATTTCCATTCGTATCGGGTTTTAGTCCTTTATAACAAGTCTATTAAACTTTGGTCAAACTTGGTCAACGTTGTTTGACCAAAGTTTCCATTGGTTTAAAGATGGGATTATCTTTCTCCTAATAGGTTAAACACTATATTTAGACCTTTATAAACCATCTATTTGTTCAAAAAAGGGTAGATTTCCATTCGTATCGGGTTTTAGACCTTTATAACAAGTCTATTAAACTTTGGTCAAACTTGGTCAGCCTTGTTTGACCAAAGTTTCCATTGGTTTAAAGATGCGATTATCTTTCTCCTAATAGGTTAAACACTATATTTAGACCTTTATAAAGCTTCTATTTGTTCAAAAAAGGGTAGATTTCCATTCGAATCGGGTTTTAGACCTTTATAACTAGTCTATTAAACTTTGGTCAAACTTGGACAACCTTGTTTGACCAAAGTTTCCATTTTTTTAAATATGCGATTGATTTTCTCCTAATAGGTTAAAAACTTTATTTAGACCTTTATAAACCTTCTATTTGTTCAAAAAAGGGTAGATTTCCATTCGAATCGGGTTTTAGACCTTTATAACTAGTCTATTAAACTTTGGTCAAACTTGGTCAACCTTGTTTGACCAAAGTTTCCATTGGTTTAAAGATGCAATTATCTTTCTCCTAATTGGTTAAAAACTATATTTTGACCTTTATAAACCTTCTATTTGTTCAAAAAAGGGTAGACTTCCATTCGAATCGGGTTTTAGACCTTTATAACTAGTCTATTAAACTTTGGTCAAACATGGTCAACCTTGTTTGACCAAAGTTTCCATTGCTTTAAAGATGCGATTATCTTTCTCCTAATAGGTTAAACACTATATTTAGACCTTTATAAACCATCTATTTGTTAAAAAAAAGGGTAGATTTCCATTCGTATCGGGTTTTAGTCCTTTATAACAAGTCTATTAAACTTTGGTCAAACTTGGTCAACGTTGTTTGACCAAAGTTTCCATTGGTTTAAAGATGCGATTATCTTTCTCCTAATAGGTTAAACACTATATTTAGACCTTTATAAACCATCTATTTGTTCAAAAAAGGGTAGATTTCCATTCGTATCGGGTTTTAGACCTTTATAACAAGTCTATTAAACTTTGGTCAAACTTGGTCAACCTTGTTTGACCAAAGTTTCCATTGGTTTAAAGATGCGATTATCTTTCTCCTAATAGGTTAAACACTATATTTAGACCTTTATAAAGCTTCTATTTGTTCAAAAAAGGGTAGATTTCCATTCGAATCGGGTTTTAGACCTTTATAACTAGTCTATTAAACTTTGGTCAAACTTGGACAACCTTGTTTGACCAAAGTTTCCATTTTTTTAAATATGCGATTGATTTTCTCCTAATAGGTTAAAAACTTTATTTAGACCTTTATAAACCTTCTATTTGTTCAAAAAAGGGTAGATTTCCATTCGAATCGGGTTTTAGACCTTTATAACTAGTCTATTAAACTTTGGTCAAACTTGGTCAACCTTGTTTGACCAAAGTTTCCATTGGTTTAAAGATGCAATTATCTTTCTCCTAATTGGTTAAAAACTATATTTTGACCTTTATAAACCTTCTATTTGTTCAAAAAAGGGTAGACTTCCATTCGAATCGGGTTTTAGACCTTTATAACTAGTCTATTAAACTTTGGTCAAACTTGGTCAACCTTGTTTGACCAAAGTTTCCATTGCTTTAAAGATGCGATTATCTTTCTCCTAATAGGTTAAACACTATATTTAGACCTTTATAAACCATCTATTTGTTAAAAAAAAGGGTAGATTTCCATTCGTATCGGGTTTTAGTCCTTTATAACAAGTCTATTAAACTTTGGTCAAACTTGGTCAACGTTGTTTGACCAAAGTTTCCATTGGTTTAAAGATGCGATTATCTTTCTCCTAATAGGTTAAACACTATATTTAGACCTTTATAAACCATCTATTTTTTCAAAAAAGGGTAGATTTCCATTCGTATCGGGTTTTAGACCTTTATAACAAGTCTATTAAACTTTGGTCAAACTTGGTCAACCTTGTTTGACCAAAGTTTCCATTGGTTTAAAGATGCGATTATCTTTCTCCTAATAGGTTAAACACTATATTTAGACCTTTATAAAGCTTCTATTTGTTCAAAAAAGGGTAGATTTCCATTCGAATCGGGTTTTAGACCTTTATAACTAGTCTATTAAACTTTGGTCAAACTTGGACAACCTTGTTTGACCAAAGTTTCCATTTTTTTAAATATGCGATTGATTTTCTCCTAATAGGTTAAAAACTTTATTTAGACCTTTATAAACCTTCTATTTGTTCAAAAAAGGGTAGATTTCCATTCGAATCGGGTTTTAGACCTTTATAACTAGTCTATTAAATTTTGGTCAAACTTGGTCAACCTTGTTTGACCAAAGTTTCCATTGGTTTATTCTCCTAATTGGTTAAAAACTATATTTTGACCTTTATAAACCTTCTATTTGTTCAAAAAAGGGTAGACTTCCATTCGAATCGGGTTTTAGACCTTTATAACTAGTCTATTAAACTTTGGTCAAACTTGGTCAACCTTGTTTGACCAAAGTTTCCATTGCTTTAAAGATGCGATTATCTTTCTCCTAATAGGTTAAACACTATATTTAGACCTTTATAAACCATCTATTTGTTAAAAAAAAGGGTAGATTTCCATTCGTATCGGGTTTTAGTCCTTTATAACAAGTCTATTAAACTTTGGTCAAACTTGGTCAACGTTGTTTGACCAAAGTTTCCATTGGTTTAAAGATGCGATTATCTTTCTCCTAATAGGTTAAACACTATATTTAGACCTTTATAAACCATCTATTTGTTCAAAAAAGGGTAGATTTCCATTCGTATCGGGTTTTAGACCTTTATAACAAGTCTATTAAACTTTGGTCAAACTTGGTCAACCTTGTTTGACCAAAGTTTCCATTGGTTTAAAGATGCGATTATCTTTCTCCAAATAGGTTAAACACTATATGTAGACCTTTATAAAGCTTCTATTTGTTCAAAAAAGGATAGATTTCCATTCGAATCGGGTTTTAGACCTTTATAACTAGTCTATTAAACTTTGGTCAAACTTGGTCAACCTTGTTTGACCAAAGTTTCCATTGGTTTAAAGATGCAATTATCTTTCTCCTAATTGGTTAAAAACTATATTTTGACCTTTATAAACCTTCTATTTGTTCAAAAAAGGGTAGACTTCCATTAGAATCGGGTTTTAGACCTTTATAACTAGTCTATTAAACTTTGGTCAAACTTGGTCAACCTTGTTTGACCAAAGTTTCCATTGGTTTAAAGATGTGATTATCTTTCTCCTAATAGGTTAAACACTATATTTAGACCTTTATAAACCATCTATTTGTTAAAAAAAAGGGTAGATTTCCATTCGTATCGGGTTTTAGTCCTTTATAACAAGTCTATTAAACTTTGGTCAAACTTGGTCAACGTTGTTTGACCAAAGTTTCCATTGGTTTAAAGATGCGATTATCTTTCTCCTAATAGGTTAAACACTATATTTAGACCTTTATAAACCATCTATTTTTTCAAAAAAGGGTAGATTTCCATTCGTATCGGGTTTTAGACCTTTATAACAAGTCTATTAAACTTTGGTCAAACTTGGTCAACCTTGTTTGACCAAAGTTTCCATTGGTTTAAAGATGCGATTATCTTTCTCCTAATAGGTTAAACACTATATTTAGACCTTTATAAAGCTTCTATTTGTTCAAAAAAGGGTAGATTTCCATTCGAATCGGGTTTTAGACCTTTATAACTAGTCTATTAAACTTTGGTCAAACTTGGACAACCTTGTTTGACCAAAGTTTCCATTTTTTTAAATATGCGATTGATTTTCTCCTAATAGGTTAAAAACTTTATTTAGACCTTTATAAACCTTCTATTTGTTCAAAAAAGGGTAGATTTCCATTCGAATTGGGTTTTAGACCTTTATAACTAGTCTATTAAATTTTGGTCAAACTTGGTCAACCTTGTTTGACCAAAGTTTCCATTGGTTTATTCTCCTAATTGGTTAAAAACTATATTTTGACCTTTATAAACCTTCTATTTGTTCAAAAAAGGGTAGACTTCCATTCGAATCGGGTTTTAGACCTTTATAACTAGTCTATTAAACTTTGGTCAAACTTGGTCAACCTTGTTTGACCAAAGTTTCCATTGCTTTAAAGATGCGATTATCTTTCTCCTAATAGGTTAAACACTATATTTAGACCTTTATAAACCATCTATTTGTTAAAAAAAAGGGTAGATTTCCATTCGTATCGGGTTTTAGTCCTTTATAACAAGTCTATTAAACTTTGGTCAAACTTGGTCAACGTTGTTTGACCAAAGTTTCCATTGGTTTAAAGATGCGATTATCTTTCTCCTAATAGGTTAAACACTATATTTAGACCTTTATAAACCATCTATTTGTTCAAAAAAGGGTAGATTTCCATTCGTATCGGGTTTTAGACCTTTATAACAAGTCTATTAAACTTTTGTCAAACTTGGTCAACCTTGTTTGACCAAAGTTTCCATTGGTTTAAAGATGCGATTATCTTTCTCCAAATAGGTTAAACACTATATGTAGACCTTTATAAAGCTTCTATTTGTTCAAAAAAGGATAGATTTCCATTCGAATCGGGTTTTAGACCTTTATAACTAGTCTATTAAACTTTGGTCAAACTTGGTCAACCTTGTTTGACCAAAGTTTCCATTGGTTTAAAGATGCAATTATCTTTCTCCTAATTGGTTAAAAACTAAATTTTGACCTTTATAAACCTTCTATTTGTTCAAAAAAGGGTAGACTTCCATTAGAATCGGGTTTTAGACCTTTATAACTAGTCTATTAAACTTTGGTCAAACTTGGTCAACCTTGTTTGACCAAAGTTTCCATTGGTTTAAAGATGTGATTATCTTTCTCCTAATAGGTTAAACACTATATTTAGACCTTTATAAACCATCTATTTGTTAAAAAAAAGGGTAGATTTCCATTCGTATCGGGTTTTAGTCCTTTATAACAAGTCTATTAAACTTTGGTCAACCTTGGTCAACGTTGTTTGACCAAAGTTTCCATTGGTTTAAAGATGCGATTATCTTTCTCCTAATAGGTTAAATACTATATTTAGACCTTTATAAACCATCTATTTGTTCAAAAAAGGGTAGATTTCCATTCGTATCGGGTTTTAGACCTTTATAACAAGTCTATTAAACTTTGGTCAAACTTGGTCAACCTTGTTTGACCAAAGTTTCCATTGGTTTAAAGATGCGATTATCTTTCTCCTAATAGGTTAAACACTATATTTAGACCTTTATAAAGCTTCTATTTGTTCAAAAAAGGGTAGATTTCCATTCGAATCGGGTTTTAGACCTTTATAACTAGTCTATTAAACTTTGGTTAAACTTGGACAACCTTGTTTGACCAAAGTTTCCATTTTTTTAAATATGCGATTGATTTTCTCCTATTAGGTTAAAAACTTTATTTAGACCTTTATAAACCTTCTATTTGTTCAAAAAAGGGTAGATTTCCATTCGAATCGGGTTTTAGACCTTTATAACTAGTCTATTAAACTTTGGTCAAACTTGGTCAACCTTGTTTGACCAAAGTTTCCATTGGTTTAAAGATGCAATTATCTTTCTCCTAATTGGTTAAAAACTATATTTTGACCTTTATAAACCTTCTATTTTTTCAAAAAAGGGTAGACTTCCATTCGAATCGGGTTTTAGACCTTTATAACTAGTCTATTAAACTTTGGTCAGACTTGGTCAACCTTGTTTGACCAAAGTTTCCATTGCTTTAAAGATGCGATTATCTTTCTCCTAATAGGTTAAACACTATATTTAGACCTTTATAAACCATCTATTTGTTAAAAAAAAGGGTAGATTTCCATTCGTATCGGGTTTTAGTCCTTTATAACAAGTCTATTAAACTTTGGTCAAACTTGGTCAACGTTGTTTGACCAAAGTTTCCATTGGTTTAAAGATGCGATTATCTTTCTCCTAATAGGTTAAACACTATATTTAGACCTTTATAAACCATCTATTTGTTCAAAAAAGGGTAAATTTCCATTCGTATCGGGTTTTAGACCTTTATAACAAGTCTATTAAACTTTGGTCAAACTTGGTCAACCTTGTTTGACCAAAGTTTCCATTGGTTTAAAGATGCGATTATCTTTCTCCAAATAGGTTAAACACTATATTTAGACCTTTATAAAGCTTCTATTTGTTCAAAAAAGGATAGATTTCCATTCGAATCGGGTTTTAGACCTTTATAACTAGTCTATTAAACTTTGGTCAAACTTGGTCAACCTTGTTTGACCAAAGTTTCCATTGGTTTAAAGATGCAATTATCTTTCTCCTAATTGGTTATAAAACTATATTTTGACCTTTATAAACCTTCTATTTGTTCAAAAAAGGGTAGACTTCCATTCGAATCGGGTTTTAGACCTTTATAACTAGTCTATTAAACTTTGGTCAAACTTGGTCAACCTTGTTTGACCAAAGTTTCCATTGGTTTAAAGATGTGATTATCTTTCTCCTAATAGGTTAAACACTATATTTAGACCTTTATAAACCATCTATTTGTTAAAAAAAAGGGTAGATTTCCATTCATATCGGGTTTTAGTCCTTTATAACAAGTCTATTAAACTTTGGTCAACCTTGGTCAACGTTGTTTGACCAAAGTTTCCATTGGTTTAAAGATGCGATTATCTTTCTCCTAATAGGTTAAACACTATATTTAGACCTTTATAAACCATCTATTTGTTCAAAAAAGGGTAGATTTCCATTCGTATCGGGTTTTAGACCTTTATAACAAGTCTATTAAACTTTGGTCAAACTTGGTCAACCTTGTTTGACCAAAGTTTCCATTGGTTTAAAGATGCGATTATCTTTCTCCAAATAGGTTAAACACTATATTTAGACCTTTATAAAGCTTCTATTTGTTCAAAAAAGGATAGATTTCCATTCGAATCGGGTTTTAGACCTTTATAACTAGTCTATTAAACTTTGGTCAAACTTGGTCAACCTTGTTTGACCAAAGTTTCCATTGGTTTAAAGATGCAATTATCTTTCTCCTAATTGGTTATAAAACTATATTTTGACCTTTATAAACCTTCTATTTGTTCAAACAAGGGTAGACTTCCATTCGAATCGGGTTTTAGACCTTTATAACTAGTCTATTAAACTTTGGTCAAACTTGGTCAACCTTGTTTGACCAAAGTTTCCATTGGTTTAAAGATGTGATTATCTTTCTCCTAATAGGTTAAACACTATATTTAGACCTTTATAAACCATCTATTTGTTAAAAAAAAGGGTAGATTTCCATTCGTATCGGGTTTTAGTCCTTTATAACAAGTCTATTAAACTTTGGTCAACCTTGGTCAACGTTGTTTGACCAAAGTTTCCATTGGTTTAAAGATGCGATTATCTTTCTCCTAATAGGTTAAACACTATATTTAGACCTTTATAAACCATCTATTTGTTCAAAAAAGGGTAGATTTCCATTCGTATCGGGTTTTAGACCTTTATAACAAGTCTATTAAACTTTGGTCAAACTTGGTCAACCATGTTTGACCAAAGTTTCCATTGGTTTAAAGATGCGATTATCTTTCTCCAAATAGGTTAAACACTATATGTAGACCTTTATAAAGCTTCTATTTGTTCAAAAAAGGATAGATTTCCATTCGAATCGGGTTTTAGACCTTTATAACTAGTCTATTAAACTTTGGTCAAACTTGGTCAACCTTGTTTGACCAAAGTTTCCATTGGTTTAAAGATGCAATTATCTTTCTCCTAATTGGTTAAAAACTATATTTTGACCTTTATAAACCTTCTATTTGTTCAAAAAAGGGTAGACTTCCATTAGAATCGGGTTTTAGACCTTTATAACTAGTCTATTAAACTTTGGTCAAACTTGGTCAACCTTGTTTGACCAAAGTTTCCATTGGTTTAAAGATGTGATTATCTTTCTCCTAATAGGTTAAACACTATATTTAGACCTTTATAAACCATCTATTTGTTAAAAAAAAGGGTAGATTTCCATTCGTATCGGGTTTTAGTCCTTTATAACAAGTCTATTAAACTTTGGTCAACCTTGGTCAACGTTGTTTGACCAAAGTTTCCATTGGTTTAAAGATGCGATTATCTTTCTCCTAATAGGTTAAATACTATATTTAGACCTTTATAAACCATCTATTTGTTCAAAAAAGGGTAGATTTCCATTCGTATCGGGTTTTAGACCTTTATAACAAGTCTATTAAACTTTGGTCAAACTTGGTCAACCTTGTTTGACCAAAGTTTTCATTGGTTTAAAGATGCGATTATCTTTCTCCTAATAGGTTAAACACTATATTTAGACCTTTATAAAGCTTCTATTTGTTCAAAAAAGGGTAGATTTCCATTCGAATCGGGTTTTAGACCTTTATAACTAGTCTATTAAACTTTGGTCAAACTTGGACAACCTTGTTTGACCAAAGTTTCCATTTTTTTAAATATGCGATTGATTTTCTCCTAATAGGTTAAAAACTTTATTTAGACCTTTATAAACCTTCTATTTGTTCAAAAAAGGGTAGATTTCCATTCGAATCGGGTTTTAGACCTTTATAACTAGTCTATTAAACTTTGGTCAAACTTGGTCAACCTTGTTTGACCAAAGTTTCCATTGGTTTAAAGATGCAATTATCTTTCTCCTAATTGGTTATAAAACTATATTTTGACCTTTATAAACCTTCTATTTGTTCAAAAAAGGGTAGACTTCCATTCGAATCGGGTTTTAGACCTTTATAACTAGTCTATTAAACTTTGGTCAAACTTGGTCAACCTTGTTTGACCAAAGTTTCCATTGGTTTAAAGATGTGATTATCTTTCTCCTAATAGGTTAAACACTATATTTAGACCTTTATAAACCATCTATTTGTTAAAAAAAAGGGTAGATTTCCATTCATATCGGGTTTTAGTCCTTTATAACAAGTCTATTAAACTTTGGTCAACCTTGGTCAACGTTGTTTGACCAAAGTTTCCATTGGTTTAAAGATGCGATTATCTTTCTCCTAATAGGTTAAACACTATATTTAGACCTTTATAAACCATCTATTTGTTCAAAAAAGGGTAGATTTCCATTCGTATCGGGTTTTAGACCTTTATAACAAGTCTATTAAACTTTGGTCAAACTTGGTCAACCTTGTTTGACCAAAGTTTCCATTGGTTTAAAGATGCGATTATCTTTCTCCAAATAGGTTAAACACTATATTTAGACCTTTATAAAGCTTCTATTTGTTCAAAAAAGGATAGATTTCCATTCGAATCGGGTTTTAGACCTTTATAACTAGTCTATTAAACTTTGGTCAAACTTGGTCAACCTTGTTTGACCAAAGTTTCCATTGGTTTAAAGATGCAATTATCTTTCTCCTAATTGGTTATAAAACTATATTTTGACCTTTATAAACCTTCTATTTGTTCAAACAAGGGTAGACTTCCATTCGAATCGGGTTTTAGACCTTTATAACTAGTCTATTAAACTTTGGTCAAACTTGGTCAACCTTGTTTGACCAAAGTTTCCATTGGTTTAAAGATGTGATTATCTTTCTCCTAATAGGTTAAACACTATATTTAGACCTTTATAAACCATCTATTTGTTAAAAAAAAGGGTAGATTTCCATTCGTATCGGGTTTTAGTCCTTTATAACAAGTCTATTAAACTTTGGTCAACCTTGGTCAACGTTGTTTGACCAAAGTTTCCATTGGTTTAAAGATGCGATTATCTTTCTCCTAATAGGTTAAACACTATATTTAGACCTTTATAAACCATCTATTTGTTCAAAAAAGGGTAGATTTCCATTCGTATCGGGTTTTAGACCTTTATAACAAGTCTATTAAACTTTGGTCAAACTTGGTCAACCATGTTTGACCAAAGTTTCCATTGGTTTAAAGATGCGATTATCTTTCTCCAAATAGGTTAAACACTATATGTAGACCTTTATAAAGCTTCTATTTGTTCAAAAAAGGATAGATTTCCATTCGAATCGGGTTTTAGACCTTTATAACTAGTCTATTAAACTTTGGTCAAACTTGGTCAACCTTGTTTGACCAAAGTTTCCATTGGTTTAAAGATGCAATTATCTTTCTCCTAATTGGTTAAAAACTATATTTTGACCTTTATAAACCTTCTATTTGTTCAAAAAAGGGTAGACTTCCATTAGAATCGGGTTTTAGACCTTTATAACTAGTCTATTAAACTTTGGTCAAACTTGGTCAACCTTGTTTGACCAAAGTTTCCATTGGTTTAAAGATGTGATTATCTTTCTCCTAATAGGTTAAACACTATATTTAGACCTTTATAAACCATCTATTTGTTAAAAAAAAGGGTAGATTTCCATTCATTTCGGGTTTTAGTCCTTTATAACAAGTCTATTAAACTTTGGTCAACCTTGGTCAACGTTGTTTGACCAAAGTTTCCATTGGTTTAAAGATGCGATTATCTTTCTCCTAATAGGTTAAATACTATATTTAGACCTTTATAAACCATCTATTTGTTCAAAAAAGGGTAGATTTCCATTCGTATCGGGTTTTAGACCTTTATAACAAGTCTATTAAACTTTGGTCAAACTTGGTCAACCTTGTTTGACCAAAGTTTTCATTGGTTTAAAGATGCGATTATCTTTCTCCTAATAGGTTAAACACTATATTTAGACCTTTATAAAGCTTCTATTTGTTCAAAAAAGAGTAGATTTCCATTCGAATCGGGTTTTAGACCTTTATAACTAGTCTATTAAACTTTGGTCAAACTTGGACAACCTTGTTTGACCAAAGTTTCCATTTTTTTAAATATGCGATTGATTTTCTCCTAATAGGTTAAAAACTTTATTTAGACCTTTATAAACCTTCTATTTGTTCAAAAAAGGGTAGATTTCCATTCGAATCGGGTTTTAGACCTTTATAACTAGTCTATTAAACTTTGGTCAAACTTGGTCAACCTTGTTTGACCAAAGTTTCCATTGGTTTAAAGATGCAATTATCTTTCTCCTAATTGGTTAAAAACTATATTTTGACCTTTATAAACCTTCTATTTGTTCAAAAAAGGGTAGACTTCCATTCGAATCGGGTTTTAGACCTTTATAACTAGTCTATTAAACTTTGGTCAAACTTGGTCAACCTTGTTTGACCAAAGTTTCCATTGCTTTAAAGATGCGATTATCTTTCTCCTAATAGGTTAAACACTATATTTAGACCTTTATAAACCATCTATTTGTTAAAAAAAAGGGTAGATTTCCATTCGTATCGGGTTTTAGTCCTTTATAACAAGTCTATTAAACTTTGGTCAAACTTGGTCAACGTTGTTTGACCAAAGTTTCCATTGGTTTAAAGATGCGATTATCTTTCTCCTAATAGGTTAAACACTATATTTAGACCTTTATAAACCATCTATTTGTTCAAAAAAGGGTAGATTTCCATTCGTATCGGGTTTTAGACCTTTATAACAAGTCTATTAAACTTTGGTCAAACTTGGTCAACCTTGTTTGACCAAAGTTTCCATTGGTTTAAAGATGCGATTATCTTTCTCCAAATAGGTTAAACACTATATTTAGACCTTTATAAAGCTTCTATTTGTTCAAAAAAGGATAGATTTCCATACGAATCGGGTTTTAGACCTTTATAACTAGTCTATTAAACTTTGGTCAAACTTGGTCAACCTTGTTTGACCAAAGTTTCCATTGGTTTAAAGATGCAATTATCTTTCTCCTAATTGGTTATAAAACTATATTTTGACCTTTATAAACCTTCTATTTGTTCAAAAAAGGGTAGACTTCCATTCGAATCGGGTTTTAGACCTTTATAACTAGTCTATTAAACTTTGGTCAAACTTGGTCAACCTTGTTTGACCAAAGTTTCCATTGGTTTAAAGATGTGATTATCTTTCTCCTAATAGGTTAAACACTATATTTAGACCTTTATAAACCATCTATTTGTTAAAAAAAAGGGTAGATTTCCATTCATATCGGGTTTTAGTCCTTTATAACAAGTCTATTAAACTTTGGTCAACCTTGGTCAACGTTGTTTGACCAAAGTTTCCATTGGTTTAAAGATGCGATTATCTTTCTCCTAATAGGTTAAACACTATATTTAGACCTTTATAAACCATCTATTTGTTCAAAAAAGGGTAGATTTCCATTCGTATCGGGTTTTAGACCTTTATAACAAGTCTATTAAACTTTGGTCAAACTTGGTCAACCTTGTTTGACCAAAGTTTCCATTGGTTTAAAGATGCGATTATCTTTTTTCCAAATAGGTTAAACACTATATTTAGACCTTTATAAAGCTTCTATTTGTTCAAAAAAGGATAGATTTCCATTCGAATCGGGTTTTAGACCTTTATAACTAGTCTATTAAACTTTGGTCAAACTTGGTCAACCTTGTTTGACCAAAGTTTCCATTGGTTTAAAGATGCAATTATCTTTCTCCTAATTGGTTATAAAACTATATTTTGACCTTTATAAACCTTCTATTTGTTCAAAAAAGGGTAGACTTCCATTCGAATCGGGTTTTAGACCTTTATAACTAGTCTATTAAACTTTGGTCAAACTTGGTCAACCTTGTTTGACCAAAGTTTCCATTGGTTTAAAGATGTGATTATCTTTCTCCTAATAGGTTAAGCACTATATTTAGACCTTTATAAACCATCTATTTGTTAAAAAAAAGGGTAGATTTCCATTCGTATCGGGTTTTAGTCCTTTATAACAAGTCTATTAAACTTTGGTCAACCTTGGTCAATGTTGTTTGACCAAAGTTTCCATTGGTTTAAAGATGCGATTATCTTTCTCCTAATAGGTTAAACACTATATTTAGACCTTTATAAACCATCTATTTGTTCAAAAAAGGGTAGATTTCCATTCGTATCGGGTTTTAGACCTTTATAACAAGTCTATTAAACTTTGGTCAAACTTGGTCAACCATGTTTGACCAAAGTTTCCATTGGTTTAAAGAGGCGATTATCTTTGTCCTAATAGGTTAAACACTATATTTAGACCTTTATAAACCTTCTATTTGTTCAAAAAAGGATAGATTTCCATTCGAATCGGGTTTTAGACCTTTATAACTAGTCTATTAAACTTTGGTCAAACTTGGTCAACCTTGTTTGACCAAAGTTTCCATTTTTTTAAATATGCGATTAATTTTCTCCTAATAGGTTTACAAACTATATTTAGACCTTTATAAACCTTATATTTGTTAAAAAAGGGTAGATTTCCATTCGAATCGGGTTTTAGACCTTTATATCTAGTCTACTAAACTTTGATCAAACTTGGTCAACCTTGTTTGACCAAAGATTCCATTGGTTTAAAGATGCGATTATCTTTCTCCTAATAGGTTAAAAACTTTATTTAGACCTTTCTAAACCTTCTATTTGTTCAAAAAAGGGTAGATATCCATTCGAATCGGGTTTTAGACCTTTATAACTAGTCTATTAAACTTTGGTCAAACTTGGTCAGCCTTGTTTGACCAAAGTTTCCATTGGTTTAAAGATGCAATTATCTTTCTCCGAATTGGTTAAAAACTATATTTTGACCTTTATAAACCTTCTATTTGTTCAAAAAAGGGTAGACTTCCATTCGAATCGGGTTTTAGACCTTTATAACTAGTCTATTAAACTTTGGTCAAACTTGGTCAACCTTGTTTGACCAAAGTTTCCATTGGTTTAAAGATGCAATTATCTTTCTCCTAATAGGTTAAAAACTTTATTTAGACCTTTATAAACCTTCTATTTGTTCAAAAAAGGGTAGATTTCCATTCGAATCGGGTTTTAGACCTTTATAACTAGTCTATTAAACTTTGGTCAAACTTGGTCAACCTTGTTTGACCAAAGTTTCCATTGGTTTAAAGATGCGATTATCTTTCTCCTAATAGGTTAAACACTATATTTAGACCTTTATAAAGCTTCTATTTGTTCAAAAAAGGGTAGATTTCCATTCGAATCGGGTTTTAGACCTTTATAACTAGTCTATTAAACTTTGGTCAAACTTGGACAACCTTGTTTGACCAAAGTTTCCATTTTTTTAAATATGCGATTGATTTTCTCCTAATAGGTTAAAAACTTTATTTAGACCTTTATAAACCTTCTATTTGTTCAAAAAAGGGTAGATTTCCATTCGAATCGGGTTTTAGACCTTTATAACTAGTCTATTAAACTTTGGTCAAACTTGGTCAACCTTGTTTGACCAAAGTTTCCATTGGTTTAAAGATGCAATTATCTTTCTCCTAATTGGTTAAAAACTATATTTTGACCTTTATAAACCTTCTATTTGTTCAAAAAAGGGTAGACTTCCATTCGAATCGGGTTTTAGACCTTTATAACTAGTCTATTAAACTTTGGTCAAACTTGGTCAACCTTGTTTGACCAAAGTTTCCATTGGTTTAAAGATGCGATTATCTTTCTCCAAATAGGTTAAACACTATATTTAGACCTTTATAAAGCTTCTATTTGTTCAAAAAAGGATAGATTTCCATTCGAATCGGGTTTTAGACCTTTATAACTAGTCTATTAAACTTTGGTCAAACTTGGTCAACCTTGTTTGACCAAAGTTTCCATTGGTTTAAAGATGCAATTATCTTTCTCCTAATTGGTTAAAAACTATATTTTGACCTTTATAAACCTTCTATTTGTTCAAAAAAGGGTAGACTTCCATTCGAATCGGGTTTTAGACCTTTATAACTAGTCTATTAAACTTTGGTCAAACTTGGTCAACCTTGTTTGACCAAAGTTTCCATTGGTTTAAAGATGTGATTATCTTTCTCCTAATAGGTTAAACACTATATTTAAACCTTTATAAACCATCTATTTGTTAAAAAAAAGGGTAGATTTCCATTCGTATCGGGTTTTAGTCCTTTATAACAAGTCTATTAAACTTTGGTCAACCTTGGTCAACGTTGTTTGACCAAAGTTTCCATTGGTTTAAAGATGCGATTATCTTTCTCCTAATAGGTTAAACACTATATTTAGACCTTTATAAACCATCTATTTGTTCAAAAAAGGGTAGATTTCCATTCGTATCGGGTTTTAGTCCTTTATAACAAGTCTATTAAACTTTGGTCAAACTTGGTCAACCATGTTTGACCAAAGTTTCCATTGGTTTAAAGAGGCGATTATCTTTGTCCTAATAGGTTAAACACTATATTTAGACTTTTATAAACCTTCTATTTGTTCAAAAAAGGATAGATTTCCATTCGAATCGGGTTTTAGACCTTTATAACTAGTCTATTAAACTTTGGTCAAACTTGGTCAACCTTGTTTGACCAAAGTTTCCATTTTTTTAAATATGCGATTAATTTTCTCCTAATAGGTTTACAAACTATATTTAGACCTTTATAAACCTTATATTTGTTAAAAAAGGGTAGATTTCCATTCGAATCGGGTTTTAGAACTTTATATCTAGTCTACTAAACTTTGATCAAACTTGGTCAACCTTGTTTGACCAAAGATTCCATTGGTTTAAAGATGCGATTATCTTTCTCCTAATAGGTTAAAAACTTTATTTAGACCTTTCTAAACCTTCTATTTGTTCAAAAAAGGGTAGATATCCATTCGAATCGGGTTTTAGACCTTTATAACTAGTCTATTAAACTTTGGTCAAAGTTGCTCAACCTTGTTTGACCAAAGTTTCCATTGGTTTAAAGATGCAATTATCTTTCTCCGAATTGGTTAAAAACTATATTTTGACCTTTATAAACCTTCTATTTGTTCAAAAAAGGGTAGACTTCCATTCGAATCGGGTTTTAGACCTTTATAACTAGTCTATTAAACTTTGGTCAAACTTGGTCAACCTTGTTTGACCAAAGTTTCCATTGGTTTAAAGATGCAATTATCTTTCTCCTAATAGGTTAAAAACTTTATTTAGACCTTTATAAACCTTCTATTTGTTCAAAAAAGGGTAGATTTCCATTCGAATCGGGTTTTAGACCTTTATAACTAGTCTATTAAACTTTGGTCAAACTTGGTCAACCTTGTTTGACCAAAGTTTCCATTGGTTTAAAGATGCAATTATCTTTCTCCTAATTGGTTAAAAACTATATTTTGACCTTTATAAACCTTCTATTTGTTCAAAAAAGGGTAGATTTCCATTCGTATCGGGTTTTAGTCCTTTATAACAAGTCTATTAAACTTTGGTCAACCTTGTTCAACGTTGTTTGACCAAAGTTTCCATTGGTTTAAAGATGCAATTATCTTTCTCCTAATTGGTTAAAAACTATATTTTGACCTTTATAAACCTTCTATTTGTTCAAAAAAGGGTAGACTTCCATTCGAATCGGGTTTTAGACCTTTATAACTAGTCTATTAAACTTTGGTCAAACTTGGTCAACCTTGTTTGACCAAAGTTTCCATTGGTTTAAAGATGTGATTATCTTTCTCCTAATAGGTTAAACACTATATTTAGACCTTTATAAACCATCTATTTGTTAAAAAAAAGGGTAGATTTCCATTCGTATCGGGTTTTAGTCCTTTATAACAAGTCTATTAAACTTTGGTCAACCTTGGTCAACGTTGTTTGACCAAAGTTTCCATTGGTTTAAAGATGCGATTATCTTTCTCCTAATAGGTTAAACACTATATTTAGACCGTTATAAACCATCTTTTTGTTCAAAAAAGGGTAGATTTCCATTCGAATCGGGTTTTAGACCTTTATAACAAGTCTATTAAACTTTGGTCAAACTTGGTCAACCATGTTTGACCAAAGTTTCCATTGGTTTAAAGAGGCGATTATCTTTCTCCTAATAGGTTAAACACTATATTTAGACCTTTATAAACCTTCTATTTGTTCAAAAAAGGATAGATTTCCATTCGAATCGGGTTTTAGACCTTTATAACTAGTCTATTAAACTTTGGTCAAACTTGGTCAACCTTGTTTGACCAAAGTTACCATTTTTTTAAATATGCGATTAATTTTCTCCTAATAGGTTTACAAACTATATTTAGACCTTTATAAACCTTATATTTGTTAAAAAAGGGTAGATTTCCATTCGAATCGGGTTTTAGACCTTTATAACTAGTCTACTAAACTTTGGTCAAACTTGGTCAACCTTGTTTGACCAAAGATTCCATTGGTTTAAAGATGCGATTATCTTTCTCCTAATAGGTTAAAAACTTTATTTAGACCTTTCTAAACCTTCTATTTGTTCAAAAAAGGGTAGATATCCATTCGAATCGGGTTTTAGACCTTTATAACTAGTCTATTAAACTTTGGTCAAACTTGGTCAACCTTGTTTGACCAAAGTTTCCATTGGTTTAAAGATGCAATTATCTTTCTCCGAATTGGTTAAAAACTATATTTTGACCTTTATAAACCTTCTATTTGTTCAAAAAAGGGTAGACTTCCATTCGAATCGGGTTTTAGACCTTTATAATTAGTCTATTAAACTTTGGTCAAACTTGGTCAACCTTGTTTGACCAAAGTTTCCATTGGTTTAAAGATGCAATTATCTTTCTCCTAATAGGTTAAAAACTTTATTTAGACCTTTATAAACCTTCTATTTGTTCAAAAAAGGGTAGATTTCCATTCGAATCGGGTTTTAGACCTTTATAACTAGTCTATTAAACTTTGGTCAAACTTGGTCAACCTTGTTTGACCAAAGTTTCCATTGGTTTAAAGATGCAATTATCTTTCTCCTAATTGGTTAAAAACTATATTTTGACCTTTATAAACCTTCTATTTGTTCAAAAAAGGGTAGACTTCCATTCGAATCGGGTTTTAGACCTTTATAACTAGTCTATTAAACTTTGGTCAAACTTGGTCAACCTTGTTTGACCAAAGTTTCCATTGGTTTAAAGATGTGATTATCTTTCTCCTAATAGGTTAAACACTATATTTAGACCTTTATAAACCATCTATTTGTTAAAAAAAAGGGTAGATTTCCATTCGTATCGGGTTTTAGTCCTTTATAACAAGTCTATTAAACTTTGGTCAACCTTGGTCAACGTTGTTTGACCAAAGTTTCCATTGGTTTAAAGATGCGATTATCTTTCTCCTAATAGGTTAAACACTATATTTAGACCGTTATAAACCATCTTTTTGTTCAAAAAAGGGTAGATTTCCATTCGAATCGGGTTTTAGACCTTTATAACAAGTCTATTAAACTTTGGTCAAACTTGGTCAACCATGTTTGACCAAAGTTTCCATTGGTTTAAAGAGGCGATTATCTTTCTCCTAATAGGTTAAACACTATATTTAGACCTTTATAAACCTTCTATTTGTTCAAAAAAGGATAGATTTCCATTCGAATCGGGTTTTAGACCTTTATAACTAGTCTATTAAACTTTGGTCAAACATGGTCAACCTTGTTTGACCAAAGTTACCATTGTTTTAAATATGCGATTAATTTTCTCCTAATAGGTTTACAAACTATATTTAGACCTTTATAAACCTTATATTTGTTAAAAAAGGGTAGATTTCCATTCGAATCGGGTTTTAGACCTTTATAACTAGTCTACTAAACTTTGGTCAAACTTGGTCAACCTTGTTTGACCAAAGATTCCATTGGTTTAAAGATGCGATTATCTTTCTCCTAATAGGTTAAAAACTTTATTTAGACCTTTCTAAACTTTCTATTTGTTCAAAAAAGGGTAGATATCCATTCGAATCGGGTTTTAGACCTTTATAACTAGTCTATTAAACTTTGGTCAAACTTGGTCAACCTTGTTTGACCAAAGTTTCCATTGGTTTAAAGATGCAATTATCTTTCTCCGAATTGGTTAAAAACTATATTTTGACCTTTATAAACCTTCTATTTGTTCAAAAAAGGGTAGACTTCCATTCGAATCGGGTTTTAGACCTTTATAATTAGTCTATTAAACTTTGGTCAAACTTGGTCAACCTTGTTTGACCAAAGTTTCCATTGGTTTAAAGATGCAATTATCTTTCTCCTAATAGGTTAAAAACTTTATTTAGACCTTTATAAACCTTCTATTTGTTCAAAAAAGGGTAGATTTCCATTCGAATCGGGTTTTAGACCTTTATAACTAGTCTATTAAACTTTGGTCAAACTTGGTCAACCATGTTTGACCAAAGTTTCCATTGGTTTAAAGATGCAATTATCTTTCTCCTAATTGGTTAAAAACTATATTTTGACCTTTATAAACCTTCTATTGTTTCAAAAAAGGGTAGACTTCCATTCGAATCGGGTTTTAGACCTTTATAACTAGTCTATTAAACTTTGGTCAAACTTGGTCAACCTTGTTTGACCAAAGTTTCCATTGGTTTAAAGATGTGATTATCTTTCTCCTAATAGGTTAAACACTATATTTAGACCTTTATAAACCATCTATTTGTTAAAAAAAAGGGTAGATTTCCATTCGTATCGGGTTTTAGTCCTTTATAACAAGTCTATTAAACTTTGGTCAACCTTGGTCAACGTTGTTTGACCAAAGTTTCCATTGATTTAAAGATGCGATTATCTTTCTCCTAATAGGTTAAACACTATATTTAGACCTTTATAAACCATCTATTTGTTCAAAAAAGGGTAGATTTCCAATCGTATCGGGTTTTAGACCTTTATAACAAGTCTATTAAACTTTGGTCAAACTTGGTCAACCTTGTTTGACCAAAGTTTCCATTGGTTTAAAGATGCGATTATCTTTCTCCTAATAGGTTAAACACTATATTTAGACCTTTATAAACCATCTATATGTTAAAAAAAAGGGTAGATTTCCATTCGTATCGGGTTTTAGACCTTTATAACTAGTCTATTAAACTTTGGTCAAACTTGGTCAACCTTGTTTGACCAAAGTTTCCATTGGTTTAAAGATGCGATTATCTTTCTCCTAATTGGTTAAAAACTATATTTTGACCTTTATAAACCTTTTATTTGTTCAAAAAAGGGTAGACTTCCATTCGAATCGGGTTTTAGACCTTTATAAGTAGTCTATTAAACTTTGGTCAAACTTGGTCAACCTTGTTTGACACAAGTTTCCATTGGTTTAAAGATGCGATTATCTTTCTCCTAATAGGTTAAACACTATATTTAGACCTTTATAAACCATCTATTTGTTCAAAAAAGGGTTGATTTCCATTTGTATCGGGTTTTAGACCTTTATAACAAGTCTATTAAACTTTGGTCAAACTTGGTCAACCTTGTTTGACCAAAGTTTACATTGGTTTAAAGAGGCGATTATCTTTCTCCTAATAGGTTAAACACTATATTTAGACCTTTATAAACCTTCTATTTGTTCAAAAAAGGGTAGATTTCCATTCGAATCGGGTTTTAGACCTTTATAACAAGTCTATTCAACTTTGGTCAAACTTGGTCAACCTTGTTTGACCAAAGTTTCCATTGGTTTAAAGATGCGATTATCTTTCTCCTAATAG
This sequence comes from Trifolium subterraneum, assembly GCA_951799995.1. Lineage (NCBI taxonomy): Eukaryota > Viridiplantae > Streptophyta > Magnoliopsida > Fabales > Fabaceae > Trifolium > Trifolium subterraneum. Next base: position 29,588,601 of record OX637466.1, read on the forward strand.
GTTAAACACTATATTTTGACCTTTATAAACCATCTATATGTTAAAAAAAAGGGTAGATTTCCATTCGTATCGGGTTTTAGACCTTTATAACTAGTCTATTAAACTTTGGTCAAACTTGGTCAACCTTGTTTGACCAAAGTTTCCATTGGTTTAAAGATGCGATTATCTTTCTCCTAATTGGTTAAAAACTATATTTTGACCTTTATAAACCTTTTATTTGTTCAAAAAAGGGTAGACTTCCATTCGAATCGGGTTTTAGACCTTTATAAGTAGTCTATTAAACTTTGGTCAAACTTGGTCAACCTTGTTTGACACAAGTTTCCATTGGTTTAAAGTTGCGATTATCTTTCTCCTAATAGGTTAAACACTATATTTAGACCTTTATAAACCATCTATTTGTTCAAAAAAGGGTTGATTTCCATTCGTATCGGGTTTTAGACCTTTATAACAAGTCTATTAAACTTTGGTCAAACTTGGTCAACCTTGTTTGACCAAAGTTTCCATTTTTTTAAATATGCGATTAATTTTCTCCTAATAGGTTTACAAACTATATTTAGACCTTTATAAACCTTATACTTGTTAAAAAAGGGTAGATTTCCATTCGAATCGGGTTTTAGACCTTTATAACTAGTCTACTAAACTTTGGTCAAACTTGGTCAACCTTGTTTGACCAAAGATTCCATTGGTTTAAAGATGCGATTATCTTTCTCCTAATAGGTTAAAAACTTTATTTAGACCTTTCTATACCTTCTATTTGTTCAAAAAAGGGTAGATTTCCATTCGAATCGGGTTTTAGACCTTTATAACTAGTCTATTAAACTTTGGTCAAACTTGGTCAACCTTGTTTGACCAAAGTTTCCATTGGTTTAAAGATGCAATTATCTTTCTCCGAATTGGTTAAAAACCATATTTTGACCTTTATAAACCTTCTATTTGTTCAAAAAAGGGTAGACTTCCATTCGAATCGGGTTTTAGACCTTTATAACTAGTCTATTAAACTTTGGTCAAACTTTGTCAACCTTGTTTGACCAAAGTTTCCATTGGTTTAAAGATGCGATTATCTTTCTCCTAAGAGGTTAAACACTATATTTAGACCATTATAAACCATCTATTTGTTCAAAAAAATGGTAGATTTCATTCGTATCGGGTTTTAGTCCTTTATAACAAGTCTATTAAACGTTTGTCAAACTTGGTCAACGTTGTTTGACCAAAGTTTCCATTGGTTTAAAGATGCGATTATCTTTCTCCTAATTCGTTAAAAACTATATTTAGACCTTTATAAACCATCTATTTGTTCAAAAAAGGGTAGATTTCCATTCGTATCGGGTTTTAGACCTTTGTAACAAGTCTATTAAACTTTGGTCAAACTTGGTCAACCTTGTTTGACCAAAGTTTCCATTGGTTTAAAGATGCAATTATCTTTCTCCTAATTGGTTAAAAACTATATTTTGACCTTTATAAACCTTCTATTTGTTCAAAAAAGGGTAGACTTCCATTCGAATCGGGTTTTAGACCTTTATAACTAGTCTATTAAACTTTGGTCAAACTTGGTCAACCTTGTTTGACCAAAGTTTCCATTGGTTTAAAGATGCAATTATCTTTCTCCTAATTGGTTAAAAACTATATTTTGACCTTTATAAACCTTCTATTTGTTCAAAAAAGGGTAGACTTCCATTCGAATCGGGTTTTAGACCTTTATAACTAGTCTATTAAACTTTGGTCAAACTTGGTCAACCTTGTTTGACCAAAGTTTCCATTGGTTTAAAGATGCGATTATCTTTCTCCTAATAGGTTAAACACTATATTTAGACCTTTATAAACCATCTATATGTTAAAAAAAAGGGTAGATTTCCATTCGTATCGGGTTTTAGACCTTTATAACTAGTCTATTAAACTTTGGTCAAACTTGGTCAACCTTGTTTGACCAAAGTTTCCATTGGTTTAAAGATGCGATTATCTTTCTCCTAATTGGTTAAAAACTATATTTTGACCTTTATAAACCTTCTATTTGTTCAAAAAAGGGTAGACTTCCATTCGAATCGGGTTTTAGACCTTTATAAGTAGTCTATTAAACTTTGGTCAAACTTGGTCAACCTTGTTTGACACAAGTTTCCATTGGTTTAAAGATGCGATTATCTTTCTCCTAATAGGTTAAACACTATATTTAGACCTTTATAAACCCTCGATTTGTTCAAAAAAGGGTTGATTTCCATTCGTATCGGGTTTTAGACCTTTATAACAAGTCTATTAAACTTTGGTCAAACTTGGTCAACCTTGTTTGACCAAAGTTTACATTGGTTTAAAGAGGCGATTATCTTTCTCCTAATAGGTTAAACACTATATTTAGACCATTATAAACCTTCTATTTGTTAAAAAAGGGTAGATTTCCATTCGAATCGGGTTTTAGACCTTTATAACTAGTCTATTAAACTTTGGTCAAACTTGGTCAACCTTGTTTGACCAAAGTTTCCATTTTTTTAAATATGCGATTAATTTTCTCCTAATAGGTTTACAAACTATATTTAGACCTTTATAAACCTTCTATTTGTTAAAAAAGGGTAGATTTCCATTCGAATCGGGTTTTAGACCTTTATAACTAGTCTATTAAACTTTGGTCAAACTTGGTCAACCTTGTTTGACCAAAGTTTCCATTTTTTTAAATATGCGATTAATTTTCTCCTAATAGGTTTACAAACTATATTTAGACCTTTATAAACCTTATATTTGTTAAAAAAGGGTAGATTTCCATTCGAATCGGGTTTTAGACCTTTATAACTAGTCTACTAAACTTTGGTCAAACTTGGTCAACCTTGTTTGACCAAAGATTCCATTGGTTTAAAGATGCGATTATCTTTCTCCTAATAGGTTAAAAACTTTATTTAGACCTTTCTAAACCTTCTATTTGTTCAAAAGAGGGTAGATTTCCATTCGAATCGGGTTTTAGACCTTTATAACTAGTCTATTAAACTTTGGTCAAACTTGGTCAACCTTGTTTGACCAAAGTTTCCATTGGTTTAAAGATGCAATTATCTTTCTCCGAATTGGTTAAAAACCATATTTTGACCTTTATAAACCTTCTATTGGTTCAAAAAAGGGTAGACTTCCATTCGAATCGGGTTTTAGACCTTTATAACTAGTCTATTAAACTTTGGTCAAACTTTGTCAACCTTGTTTGACCAAAGTTTCCATTGGTTTAAAGATGCGATTATCTTTCTCCTAATAGGTTAAACACTATATTTAGACCATTATAAACCATCTATTTGTTAAAAAAAATGGTAGATTTCCATTCGTATCGGGTTTTAGTCCTTTATAACAAGTCTATTAAACTTTGGTCAAACTTGGTCAACGTTGTTTGACCAAAGTTTCCATTGGTTTAAAGATGCGATTATCTTTCTCCTAATTCGTTAAAAACTATATTTAGACCTTTATAAACCATCTATTTGTTCAAAAAAGGGTAGATTTCCATTCGTATCGGGTTTTAGACCTTTGTAACAAGTCTATTAAACTTTGGTCAAACTTGGTCAACCTTGTTTGACCAAAGTTTCCATTGGTTTAAAGATGCAATTATCTTTCTCCTAATTGGTTAAAAACTATATTTTGACCTTTATAAACCTTCTATTTGTTCAAAAAAGGGTAGACTTCCATTCGAATCGGGTTTTAGACCTTTATAACTAGTCTATTAAACTTTGGTCAAACTTGGTCAACCTTGTTTGACCAAAGTTTCCATTGGTTTAAAGATGCGATTATCTTTCTCCTAATAGGTTAAACACTATATTTAGACCTTTATAAACCATCTATATGTTAAAAAAAAGGGTAGATTTTTATTCGTATCGTGTTTTAGACCTTTATAACTAGTCTATTAAACTTTGGTCAAACTTGGTCAACCTTGTTTGACCAAAGTTTCCATTGGTTTAAAGATGCGATTATCTTTCTCCTAATTGGTTAAAAACTATATTTTGACCTTTATAAACCTTCTATTTGTTCAAAAAAGGGTAGACTTCCATTCGAATCGGGTTTTAGACCTTTATAAGTAGTCTATTAAACTTTGGTCAAACTTGGTCAACCTTGTTTGACACAAGTTTCCATTGGTTTAAAGATGCGATTATCTTTCTCCTAATAGGTTAAACACTATATTTAGACCTTTATAAACCATCGATTTGTTCAAAAAAGGGTTGATTTCCATTCGTATCGGGTTTTAGACCTTTATAACAAGTCTATTAAACTTTGGTCAAACTTGGTCAACCTTGTTTGACCAAAGTTTACATTGGTTTAAAGAGGCGATTATCTTTCTCCTAATAGGTTAAACACTATATTTAGATCATTATAAACCTTCTATTTGTTAAAAAAGGGTAGATTTCCATTCGAATCGGGTTTTAGACCTTTATAACTAGTCTATTAAACTTTGGTCAAACTTGGTCAACCTTGTTTGACCAAAGTTTCCATTTTTTTAAATATGCGATTAATTTTCTCCTAATAGGTTTACAAACTATATTTAGACCTTTATAAACCTTCTATTTGTTAAAAAAGGGTAGATTTCCATTCGAATCGGGTTTTAGACCTTTATAACTAGTCTATTAAACTTTGGTCAAACTTGGTCAACCTTGTTTGACCAAAGTTTCCATTTTTTTAAATATGCGATTAATTTTCTCCTAATAGGTTTACAAACTATATTTAGACCTTTATAAACCTTATATTTGTTAAAAAAGGGTAGATTTCCATTCGAATCGGGTTTTAGACCTTTATAACTAGTCTACTAAACTTTGGTCAAACTTGGTCAACCTTGTTTGACCAAAGATTCCATTGGTTTAAAGATGCGATTATCTTTCTCCTAATAGGTTAAAAACTTTATTTAGACCTTTCTAAACCTTCTATTTGTTCAAAAGAGGGTAGATTTCCATTCGAATCGGGTTTTAGACCTTTATAACTAGTCTATTAAACTTTGGTCAAACTTGGTCAACCTTGTTTGACCAAAGTTTCCATTGGTTTAAAGATGCAATTATTTTTCCCCGAATTGGTTAAAAACCATATTTTGACCTTTATAAACCTTCTATTTGTTCAAAAAAGGGTAGACTTCCATTCGAATCGGGTTTTAGACCTTTATAACTAGTCTATTAAACTTTGGTCAAACTTTGTCAACCTTGTTTGACCAAAGTTTCCATTGGTTTAAAGATGCGATTATCTTTCTCCTAATAGGTTAAACACTATATTTAGACCATTATAAACCATCTATTTGTTAAAAAAAATGGTAGATTTCCATTCGTATCGGGTTTTAGTCCTTTATAACAAGTCTATTAAACTTTGGTCAAACTTGGTCAACGTTGTTTGACCAAAGTTTCCATTGGTTTAAAGATGCGATTATCTTTCTCCTAATTCGTTAAAAACTATATTTAGACCTTTATAAACCATCTATTAGTTCAAAAAAGGGTAGATTTCCATTCGTATCGGGTTTTAGACCTTTGTAACAAGTCTATTAAACTTTGGTCAAACTTGGTCAACTTTGTTTGACCAAAGTTTCCATTGGTTTAAAGATGCAATTATCTTTCTCCTAATTGGTTAAAAACTATATTTTGACCTTTATAAACCTTCTATTTGTTCAAAAAAGGGTAGACTTCCATTCGAATCGGGTTTTAGACCTTTATAACTAGTCTATTAAACTTTGGTCAAACTTGGTCAACCTTGTTTGACCAAAGTTTCCATTGGTTTAAAGATGCGATTATCTTTCTCCTAATAGGTTAAACACTATATTTAGACCTTTATAAACCATCTATATGTTAAAAAAAAGGGTAGATTTCTATTCGTATCGGGTTTTAGACCTTTATAACTAGTCTATTAAACTTTGGTCAAACTTGGTCAACCTTGTTTGACCAAAGTTTCCATTGGTTTAAAGATGCGATTATCTTTTTCCTAATTGGTTAAAAACTATATTTTGACCTTTATAAACCTTCTATTTGTTCAAAAAAGGGTAGACTTCCATTCGAATCGGGTTTTAGACCTTTATAAGTAGTCTATTAAACTTTGGTCAAACTTGGTCAACCTTGTTTGACACAAGTTTCCATTGGTTTAAAGATGCGATTATCTTTCTCCTAATAGGTTAAACACTATATTTAGACCTTTATAAACCATCGATTTGTTCAAAAAAGGGTTGATTTCCATTCGTATCGGGTTTTAGACCTTTATAACAAGTCTATTAAACTTTGGTCAAACTTGGTCAACCTTGTTTGACCAAAGTTTACATTGGTTTAAAGAGGCGATTATCTTTCTCCTAATAGGTTAAACACTATATTTAGACCATTATAAACCTTCTATTTGTTCAAAAAAGGGTAGATTTCCATTCGAATCGCGTTTTAGACCTTTATAACTAGTCTCTTAAACTTTGGTCAAACTTGGTCAACCTTGTCTGACCAAAGTTTCCATTTTTTTAAATATGCGATTAATTTTCTCCTAATAGGTTTACAAACTATATTTAGACCTTTATAAACCTTATATTTGTTAAAAAAGGGTAGATTTCCATTCGAATCGGGTTTTAGACCTTTATAACTAGTCTATTAAACTTTGGTCAAACTTGGTCAACCTTGTTTGACCAAAGTTTCCATTTTTTTAAATATGCGATTAATTTTCTCCTAATAGGTTTACAAACTATATTTAGACCTTTATAAACCTTATATTTGTTAAAAAAGGGTAGATTTCCATTCGAATCGGGTTTTAGACCTTTATAACTAGTCTACTAAACTTTGGTCAAACTTGGTCAACCTTGTTTGACCAAAGATTCCATTGGTTTGAAGATGCGATTATCTTTCTCCTAATAGGTTAAAAACTTTATTTAGACCTTTCTAAACCTTCTATTTGTTCAAAAGAGGGTAGATTTCCATTCGAATCGGGTTTTAGACCTTTATAACTAGTCTATTAAACTTTGGTCAAACTTGGTCAACCTTGTTTGACCAAAGTTTCCATTGGTTTAAAGATGCAATTATCTTTCTCCGAATTGGTTAAAAACCATATTTTGACCTTTATAAACCTTCTATTTGTTCAAAAAAGGGTAGACTTCCATTCGAATCGGGTTTTAGACCTTTATAACTAGTCTATTAAACTTTGGTCAAACTTTGTCAACCTTGTTTGACCAAAGTTTCCATTGGTTTAAAGATGCGATTATCTTTCTCCTAATAGGTTAAACACTATATTTAGACCATTATAAACCATCTATTTGTTAAAAAAAATGGTAGATTTCCATTCGTATCGGGTTTTAGTCCTTTATAACAAGTCTATTAAACTTTGGTCAAACTTGGTCAACGTTGTTTGACCAAAGTTTCCATTGGTTTAAAGATGCGATTATCTTTCTCCTAATTCGTTAAAAACTATATTTAGACCTTTATAAACCATCTATTTGTTCAAAAAAGGGTAGATTTCCATTCGTATCGGTTTTTAGACCTTTGTAACAAGTCTATTAAACTTTGGTCAAACTTGGTCAACCTTGTTTGACCAAAGTTTCCATTGGTTTAAAGATGCGATTATCTTTCTCCTAATAGGTTAAACACTATATTTAGACCTTTATAAACCATCTATATGTTAAAAAAAAGGGTAGATTTCTATTCGTATCGGGTTTTAGACCTTTATAACTAGTCTATTAAACATTGGTCAAACTTGGTCAACCTTGTTTGACCAAAGTTTCCATTGGTTTAAAGATGCGATTATCTTTTTCCTAATTGGTTAAAAACTATATTTTGACCTTTATAAACCTTCTATTTGTTCAAAAAAGGGTAGACTTCCATTCGAATCGGGTTTTAGACCTTTATAAGTAGTCTATTAAACTTTGGTCAAACTTGGTCAACCTTGTTTGACACAAGTTTCCATTGGTTTAAAGATGCGATTATCTTTCTCCTAATAGGTTAAACACTATATTTAGACCTTTATAAACCATCGATTTGTTCAAAAAAGGGTTGATTTCCATTCGTATCGGGTTTTAGACCTTTATAACAAGTCTATTAAACTTTGGTCAAACTTGGTCAACCTTGTTTGACCAAAGTTTACATTGGTTTAAAGAGGCGATTATCTTTCTCCTAATAGGTTAAACACTATATTTAGACCATTATAAACCTTCTATTTGTTCAAAAAAGGGTAGATTTCCATTCGAATCGGGTTTTAGACCTTTATAACTAGTCTATTAAACTTTGGTCAAACTTGGTCAACCTTGTCTGACCAAAGTTTCCATTTTTTTAAATATGCGATTAATTTTCTCCTAATAGGTTTACAAACTATATTTAGACCTTTATAAACCTTATATTTGTTAAAAAAGGGTAGATTTCCATTCGAATCGGGTTTTAGACCTTTATAACTAGTCTATTAAACTTTGGTCAAACTTGGTCAACCTTGTTTGACCAAAGTTTCCATTTTTTTAAATATGCGATTAATTTTCTCCTAATAGGTTTACAAACTATATTTAGACCTTTATAAACCTTATATTTGTTAAAAAAGGGTAGATTTCCATTCGAATCGGGTTTTAGACCTTTATAACTAGTCTACTAAACTTTGGTCAAACTTGGTCAACCTTGTTTGACCAAAGATTCCATTGGTTTGAAGATGCGATTATCTTTCTCCTAATAGGTTAAAAACTTTATTTAGACCTTTCTAAACCTTCTATTTGTTCAAAAGAGGGTAGATTTCCATTCGAATCGGGTTTTAGACCTTTATAACTAGTCTATTAAACTTTGGTCAAACTTGTTTGACCAAAGTTTCCATTGGTTTAAAGATGCAATTATCTTTCTCCGAATTGGTTAAAAACCATATTTTGACCTTTATAAACCTTCTATTTGTTCAAAAAAGGGTAGACTTCCATTCGAATCGGGTTTTAGACCTTTATAACTAGTCTATTAAACTTTGGTCAAACTTTGTCAACCTTGTTTGACCAAAGTTTCCATTGGTTTAAAGATGCGATTATCTTTCTCCTAATAGGTTAAACACTATATTTAGACCATTATAAACCATCTATTTGTTAAAAAAAATGGTAGATTTCCATTCGTATCGGGTTTTAGTCCTTTATAACAAGTCTATTAAACTTTGGTCAAACTTGGTCAACGTTGTTTGACCAAAGTTTCCATTGGTTTAAAGATGCGATTATCTTTCTCCTAATTCGTTAAAAACTATATTTAGACCTTTATAAACCATCTATTTGTTCAAAAAAGGGTAGATTTCCATTCGTATCGGGTTTTAGACCTTTGTAACAAGTCTATTAAACTTTGGTCAAACTTGGTCAACCTTGTTTGACCAAAGTTTCCATTGGTTTAAAGATGCAATTATCTTTCTCCTAATTGGTTAAAAACTATATTTTGACCTTTATAAACCTTCTATTTGTTCAAAAAAGGGTAGACTTCCATTCGAATCGGGTTTTAGACCTTTATAACTAGTCTATTAAACTTTGGTCAAACTTGGTCAACCTTGTTTGACCAAAGTTTCCATTGGTTTAAAGATGCGATTATCTTTCTCCTAATAGGTTAAACACTATATTTAGACCTTTATAAACCATCTATATGTTAAAAAAAAGGGTAGATTTCTATTCGTATCGGGTTTTAGACCTTTATAACTAGTCTATTAAACTTTGGTCAAACTTGGTCAACCTTGTTTGACCAAAGTTTCCATTGGTTTAAAGATGCGATTATCTTTCTCCTAATTGGTTAAAAACTATATTTTGACCTTTATAAACCTTCTATTTGTTCAAAAAAGGGTAGACTTCCATTCGAATCGGGTTTTAGACCTTTATAAGTAGTCTATTAAACTTTGGTCAAACTAGGTCAACCTTGTTTGACACAAGTTTCCATTGGTTTAAAGATGCGATTATCTTTCTCCTAATAGGTTAAACACTATATTTAGACCTTTATAAACCATCGATTTGTTCAAAAAAGGGTTGATTTCCATTCGTATCGGGTTTTAGACCTTTATAACAAGTCTATTAAACTTTGGTCAAACTTGGTCAACCTTGTTTGACCAAAGTTTACATTGGTTTAAAGAGGCGATTATCTTTCTCCTAATAGGTTAAACACTATATTTAGACCATTATAAACCTTCTATTTGTTCAAAAAAGGGTAGATTTCCATTCGAATCGGGTTTTAGACCTTTATAACTAGTCTATTAAACTTTGGTCAAACTTGGTCAACCTTGTTTGACACAAGTTTCCATTGGTTTAAAGATGCGATTATCTTTCTCCTAATAGGTTAAACACTATATTTAGACCTTTATAAACCATCGATTTGTTCAAAAAAGGGTTGATTTCCATTCGTATCGGGTTTTAGACCTTTATAACAAGTCTATTAAACTTTGGTCAAACTTGGTCAACCTTGTTTGAGCAAAGTTTACATTGGTTTAAAGAGGCGATTATCTTTCTCCTAATAGGTTAAACACTATATTTAGACCATTATAAACCTTCTATTTGTTCAAAAAAGGGTAGATTTCCATTCGAATCGGGTTTTAGACCTTTATAACTAGTCTATTAAACTTTGGTCAAACTTGGTCAACCTTGTTTGACCAAAGTTTCCATTTTTTTAAATATGCGATTAATTTTCTCCTAATAGGTTTACAAACTATATTTAGACCTTTATAAACCTTATATTTGTTAAAAAAGGGTAGATTTCCATTCGAATCGGGTTTTAGACCTTTATAACTAGTCTATTAAACTTTGGTCAAACTTGGTCAACCTTGTTTGACCAAAGTTTCCATTTTTTTAAATATGCGATTAATTTTCTCCTAATAGGTTTACAAACTATATTTAGACCTTTATAAACCTTATATTTGTTAAAAAAGGGTAGATTTCCATTCGAATCGGGTTTTAGACCTTTATAACTAGTCTACTAAACTTTGGTCAAACTTGGTCAACCTTGTTTGACCAAAGATTCCATTGGTTTAAAGATGCGATTATCTTTCTCCTAATAGGTTAAAAACTTTATTTAGACCTTTCTAAACCTTCTATTTGTTCAAAAGAGGGTAGATTTCCATTCGAATCGGGTTTTAGACCTTTATAACTAGTCTATTAAACTTTGGTCAAACTTGGTCAACCTTGTTTGACCAAAGTTTCCATTGGTTTAAAGATGCAATTATCTTTCTCCGAATTGGTTAAAAACCATATTTTGACCTTTATAAACCTTCTATTTGTTCAAAAAAGGGTAGACTTCCATTCGAATCGGGTTTTAGACCTTTATAACTAGTCTATTAAACTTTGGTCAAACTTTGTCAACCTTGTTTGACCAAAGTTTCCATTGGTTTAAAGATGCAATTATCTTTCTCCTAATTGGTTAAAAACTATATTTTGACCTTTATAAACCTTCTATTTGTTCAAAAAACGGTAGACTTCCATTCGAATCGGGTTTTAGACCTTTATAACTAGTCTATTAAACTTTGGTCAAACTTGGTCAACCTTGTTTGACCAAAGTTTCCATTGGTTTAAAGATGCGATTATCTTTCTCCTAATAGGTTAAACACTATATTTAGACCTTTATAAACCATCTATATGTTAAAAAAAAGGGTAGATTTCTATTCGTATCGGGTTTTAGACCTTTATAACTAGTCTATTAAACTTTGGTCAAACTTGGTCAACCTTGTTTGACCAAAGTTTCCATTGGTTTAAAGATGCGATTATCTTTCTCCTAATTGGTTAAAAACTATATTTTGACCTTTATAAACCTTCTATTTGTTCAAAAAAGGGTAGACTTCCATTCGAATCGGGTTTTAGACCTTTATAAGTAGTCTATTAAACTTTGGTCAAACTTGGTCAACCTTGTTTGACACAAGTTTCCATTGGTTTAAAGATGCGATTATCTTTCTCCTAATAGGTTAAACACTATATTTAGACCTTTATAAACCATCGATTTGTTCAAAAAAGGGTTGATTTCCATTCGTATCGGGTTTTAGACCTTTATAACAAGTCTATTAAACTTTGGTCAAACTTGGTCAACCTTGTTTGACCAAAGTTTACATTGGTTTAAAGAGGCGATTATCTTTCTCCTAATAGGTTAAACACTATATTTAGACCATTATAAACCTTCTATTTGTTCAAAAAAGGGTAGATTTCCATTCGAATCGGGTTTTAGACCTTTATAACTAGTCTATTTAACTTTGGTCAAACTTGGTCAACCTTGTTTGACCAAAGTTTCCATTTTTTTAAATATGCGATTAATTTTCTCCTAATAGGTTTACAAACTATATTAAGACCTTTATAAACCTTATATTTGTTAAAAAAGGGTAGATTTCCATTCGAATCGGGTTTTAGACCTTTATAACTAGTCTACTAAACTTTGGTCAAACTTGGTCAACCTTGTTTGACCAAAGATTCCATTGGTTTAAAGATGCGATTATCTTTCTCCTAATAGGTTAAAAACTTTATTTAGACCTTTCTAAACCTTCTATTTATTCAAAAAAGGGTAGATTTCCATTCGAATCGGGTTTTAGACCTTTATAACTAGTCTATTAAACTTTGGTCAAACTTGGTCAACCTTGTTTGACCAAAGATTCCATTGGTTTAAAGATGCGATTATCTTTCTCCAAATAGGTTAAACACTATATTTAGACCATTATAAACCATCTATTTGTTAAAAAAAATGGTAGATTTCCATTCGTATCGGGTTTTAGTCCTTTATAACAAGTCTATTAAACTTTGGTCAAACTTGGTCAACGTTGTTTGACCAAAGTTTCCATTGGTTTAAAGATGCGATTATCTTTCTCCTAATTCGTTAAAAACTATATTTAGACCTTTATAAACCATCTATTTGTTCAAAAAAGGGTAGATTTCCATTCGTATCGGGTTTTAGACCTTTGTAACAAGTCTATTAAACTTTGGTCAAACTTGGTCAATCTTGTTTGACCAAAGTTTCCATTGGTTTAAAGATGCAATTATCTTTCTCCTAATTGGTTAAAAACTATATTTTGACCTTTATAAACCTTCTATTTGTTCAAAAAACGGTAGACTTCCATTCGAATCGGGTTTTAGACCTTTATAACTAGTCTATTAAACTTTGGTCAAACTTGGTCAACCTTGTTTGACCAAAGTTTCCATTGGTTTAAAGATGCGATTATCTTTCTCCTAATAGGTTAAACACTATATTTAGACCTTTATAAACCATCTATATGTTAAAAAAAGGGTAGATTTCTATTCGTATCGGGTTTTAGACCTTTATAACTAGTCTATTAAACTTTGGTCAAACTTGGTCAACCTTGTTTGACCAAAGTTTCCATTGGTTTAAAGATGCGATTATCTTTCTCCTAATTGGTTAAAAACTATATTTTGACCTTTATAAACCTTCTATTTGTTCAAAAAAGGGTAGACTTCCATTCGAATCGGGTTTTAGACCTTTATAAGTAGTCTATTAAACTTTGGTCAAACTTGGTCAACCTTGTTTGACACAAGTTTCCATTGGTTTAAAGATGCGATTATCTTTCTCCTAATAGGTTAAACACTATATTTAGACCTTTATAAACCATCGATTTGTTCAAAAAAGGGTTGATTTCCATTCGTATCGGGTTTTAGACCTTTATAACAAGTCTATTAAACTTTGGTCAAACTTGGTCAACCTTGTTTGACCAAAGTTTACATTGGTTTAAAGAGGCGATTATCTTTCTCCTAATAGGTTAAACACTATATTTAGACCATTATAAACCTTCTATTTGTTCAAAAAAGGGTAGATTTCCATTCGAATCGGGTTTTAGACCTTTATAACTAGTCTATTTAACTTTGGTCAAACTTGGTCAACCTTGTTTGACCAAAGTTTCCATTTTTTTAAATATGCGATTAATTTTCTCCTAATAGGTTTACAAACTATATTTAGACCTTTATAAACCTTATATTTGTTAAAAAAGGGTAGATTTCCATTCGAATCGGGTTTTAGACCTTTATAACTAGTCTACTAAACTTTGGTCAAACTTGGTCAACCTTGTTTGACCAAAGATTCCATTGGTTTAAAGATGCGATTATCTTTCTCCTAATAGGTTAAAAACTTTATTTAGACCTTTCTAAACCTTCTATTTATTCAAAAAAGGGTAGATTTCCATTCGAATCGGGTTTTAGACCTTTATAACTAGTCTATTAAACTTTGGTCAAACTTGGTCAACCTTGTTTGACCAAAGTTTCCATTGGTTTAAAGATGCAATTATCTTTCTCCGAATTGGTTAAAAACCATATTTTGACCTTTATAAACCTTCTATTTGTTCAAAAAAGGGTAGACTTCCATTCGAATCGGATTTTAGACCTTTATAACTAGTCTATTAAACTTTGGTCAAACTTTGTCAACCTTGTTTGACCAAAGTTTCCATTGGTTTAAAGATGCGATTATCTTTCTCCTAATAGGTTAAACACTATATTTAGACCATTATAAACCATCTATTTGTTAAAAAAAATGGTAGATTTCCATTCGTATCGGGTTTTAGTCCTTTATAACAAGTCTATTAAACTTTGGTCAAACTTGGTCAACGTTGTTTGACCAAAGTTTCCATTGGTTTAAAGATGCGATTATCTTTCTCCTAATTCGTTAAAAACTATATTTAGACCTTTATAAACCATCTATTTGTTCAAAAAAGGGTAGATTTCCATTCGTATCGGGTTTTAGACCTTTGTAACAAGTCTATTAAACTTTGGTCAAACTTGGTCAACCTTGTTTGACCAAAGTTTCCATTGGTTGAAAGATGCAATTATCTTTCTCCTAATTGGTTAAAAACTATATTTTGACCTTTATAAACCTTCTATTTGTTCAAAAAAGGGTAGACTTCCATTCGAATCGGGTTTTAGACCTTTATAACTAGTCTATTAAACTTTGGTCAAACTTGGTCAACCTTGTTTGACCAAAGTTTCCATTGGTTTAAAGATGCAATTATCTTTCTCCTAATTGGTTAAAAACTATATTTTGACCTTTATAAACCATCTATTTGTTCAAAAAAGGGTAGACTTCCATTCGAATCGGGTTTTAGACCTTTATAACTAGTCTATTAAACTTTGGTCAAACTTGGTCAACCTTGTTTGACCAAAGTTTCCATTGGTTTAAAGATGCGATTATCTTTCTCCTAATAGGTTAAACACTATATTTAGACCTTTATAAACCATCTATATGTTAAAAAAAAGGGTAGATTTCCATTCGTATCGGGTTTTAGACCTTTATAACAAGTCTATTAAACTTTGGTCAAACTTGGTAACCGTTGTTTGACCAAAGTTTCCATTGGTTTAAAGATGCGATTATCTTTCTCCTAATAGGTTAAACACTATATTTAGACCTTTATAAACCTTCTATTTGTTCAAAAAAGGGTAGATTTCCATTCGAATCGGGTTTTAGACCTTTATAACTAGTCTATTAAACTTTGGTCAAACTTGGTAACCGTTGTTTGACCAAAGTTTACATTGGTTTAAAGAGGCGATTATCTTTCTCCTAATAGGTTAAACACTATATTTAGACCTTTATAAACCTTCTATTTGTTCAAAAAAGGGTAGATTTCCATTCGAATCGGGTTTTAGACCTTTATAACTAGTCTATTAAACTTTGGTCAAACTTGGTCAACCTTGTTTGACCAAAGTTTCCATTTTTTTAAATATGCGATTAATTTTCTCCTAATAGGTTTACAAACTATATTTAGACCTTTATAAACCTTATATTTGTTAAAAAAGGGTAGATTTCCAATCGAATCGGGTTTTAGACCTTTATAACTAGTCTATTAAACTTTGGTCAAACTTGGTCAACCTTGTTTGACCAAAGTTTCCATTGGTTTAAAGATGCAATTATCTTTCTCCGAATTGGTTAAAAACCATATTTTGACCTTTATAAACCTTCTATTTGTTCAAAAAAGGGTAGACTTCCATTCGAATCGGGTTTTAGACCTTTATAACTAGTCTATTAAACTTTGGTCAAACTTTGTCAACCTTGTTTGACCAAAGTTTCCATTGGTTTAAAGAGGCGATTATCTTTCTCCTAATAGGTTAAACAGTATATTTAGACCTTTATAAACCTTCTATTTGTTCAAAAAAGGGTAGATTTCCATTCGAATCGGGTTTTAGACCTTTATAACTAGTCTATTAAACTTTGGTCAAACTTAGTCAACCTTGTTTGACCAAAGTTTCCATTTTTTTAAATATGCGATTAATTTTCTCCTAATAGGTTTACAAACTATATTTAGACCTTTATAAACCTTATATTTGTTAAAAAAGGGTAGATTTCCAATCGAATCGGGTTTTAGACCTTTATAACTAGTCTATTAAACTTTGGTCAAACTTGGTCAACCTTGTTTGACCAAAGTTTCCATTGGTTTAAAGATGCAATTATCTTTCTCCGAATTGGTTAAAAACCATATTTTGACCTTTATAAACCTTCTATTTGTTCAAAAAAGGGTAGACTTCCATTCGAATCGGGTTTTAGACCTTTATAACTAGTCTATTAAACTTTTGTCAAACTTTGTCAACCTTGTTTGACCAAAGTTTCCATTGGTTTAAAGATGCAATTATCTTTCTCCTAATTGGCTAAAAACTATATTTTGACCTTTATAAACCTTCTATTTGTTCAAAAAAGGGTAGACTTCCATTCGAATCGGGTTTTAGACCTTTATAACTAGTCTATTAAACTTTGGTCAAACTTGGTCAACCTTGTTTGACCAAAGTTTCCATTGGTTTAAAGATGCAATTATCTTTCTCCTAATTGGTTAAAAACTATATTTTTACCTTTATATACCTTCTATTTGTTCAAAAAAGGGTAGACTTCCATTCGAATCGGGTTTTAGACCTTTATAACTAGTCTATTAAACTTTGGTCAAACTTGGTCAACCTTGTTTGACCAAAGTTTCCATTGGTTTAAAGATGCGATTATCTTTCTCCTAATAGGTTAAACACTATATTTAGACCTTTATATACCATCTATATGTTAAAAAAAAGGGTAGATTTCCATTCGTATCGGGTTTTAGACCTTTATAACAAGTCTATTAAACTTTGGTCAAACTTGGTAACCGTTGTTTGACCAAAGTTTCCATTGGTTTAAAGATGCGATTATCTTTCTCCTAATAGGTTAAACACTATATTTAGACCTTTATAAACAATCTATTTGTTCAAAAAAGGGTTGATTTCCATTCGTATCGGGTTTTAGACCTTTATAACAAGTCTATTAAACTTTGGTCAAACTTGGTCAACCTTGTTTGACCAAAGTTTCCATTGGTTTAAAGATGCGATTATCTTTCTCCTAATAGGTTAAACACTATATTTAGACCTTTATAAACCATCTATATGTTAAAAAAAAGGGTAGATTTCCATTCGTATCGGGTTTTAGACCTTTATAACTAGTCTATTAAACTTTGATCAAACTTGGTCAACCTTGTTTGACCAAAGTTTCCATTGGTTTAAAGATGCGATTATCTTTCTCCTAATTGGTTAAAAACTATATTTTGACCTTTATAAACCTTCTATTTGTTCAAAAAAGGGTAGACTTCCATTCGAATCGGGTTTTAGACCTTTATAACTAGTCTATTAAACTTTGGTCAAACTTGGTCAACCTTGTTTGACACAAGTTTCCATTGGTTTAAAGATGCGATTATCTTTCTCCTAATAGGTTAAACACTATATTTAGACCTTTATAAACCATCTATTTGTTCAAAAAAGGATTGATTTCCATTCGTATCGGGTTTTAGACCTTTATAACAAGTCTATTAAACTTTGGTCAAACTTGGTCAACCTTGTTTGACCAAAGTTTACATTGGTTTAAAGAGGCGATTATCTTTCTCCTAATAGGTTAAACACTATATTTAGACCTTTATAAACATTCTATTTGTTCAAAAAAGGGTAGATTTCCATTCGAATCGGGTTTTAGACCTTTATAACTAGTCTATTAAACTTTGGTCAAACTTGGTCAACCTTGTTTGACCAAAGTTTCCATTTTTTTAAATATGCGATTAATTTTCTCCTAATAGGTTTACAAACTATATTTAGACCTTTATAAACCTTATATTTGTTAAAAAAGGGTAGATTTCCATTCGAATCGGGTTTTAGACCTTTATAACTAGTCTATTAAACTTTGGTCAAACTTGGTCAACCTTGTTTGACCAAAGTTTCCATTGGTTTAAAGATGCAATTATCTTTCTCCGAATTGGTTAAAAACCATATTTTGACCTTTATAAACCTTCTATTTGTTCAAAAAAGGGTAGACTTCCATTCGAATCGGGTTTTAGACCTTTATAACTAGTCTATTAAACTTTTGTCAAACTTTGTCAACCTTGTTTGACCAAAGTTTCCATTGGTTTAAAGATGCAATTATCTTTCTCCTAATTGGCTAAAAACTATATTTTGACCTTTATAAACCTTCTATTTGTTCAAAAAAGGGTAGACTTCCATTCGAATCGGGTTTTAGACCTTTATAACTAGTCTATTAAACTTTGGTCAAACTTGGTCAACCTTGTTTGACCAAAGTTTCCATTGGTTTAAAGATGCAATTATCTTTCTCCTAATTGGTTAAAAACTATATTTTTACCTTTATATACCTTCTATTTGTTCAAAAAAGGGTAGACTTCCATTCGAATCGGGTTTTAGACCTTTATAACTAGTCTATTAAACTTTGGTCAAACTTGGTCAACCTTGTTTGACCAAAGTTTCCATTGGTTTAAAGATGCGATTATCTTTCTCCTAATAGGTTAAACACTATATTTAGACCTTTATATACCATCTATATGTTAAAAAAAAGGGTAGATTTCCATTCGTATCGGGTTTTAGACCTTTATAACAAGTCTATTAAACTTTGGTCAAACTTGGTAACCGTTGTTTGACCAAAGTTTCCATTGGTTTAAAGATGCGATTATCTTTCTCCTAATAGGTTAAACACTATATTTAGACCTTTATAAACAATCTATTTGTTCAAAAAAGGGTTGATTTCCATTCGTATCGGGTTTTAGACCTTTATAACAAGTCTATTAAACTTTGGTCAAACTTGGTCAACCTTGTTTGACCAAAGTTTCCATTGGTTTAAAGATGCGATTATCTTTCTCCTAATAGGTTAAACACTATATTTAGACCTTTATAAACCATCTATATGTTAAAAAAAAGGGTAGATTTCCATTCGTATCGGGTTTTAGACCTTTATAACTAGTCTATTAAACTTTGATCAAACTTGGTCAACCTTGTTTGACCAAAGTTTCCATTGGTTTAAAGATGCGATTATCTTTCTCCTAATTGGTTAAAAACTATATTTTGACCTTTATAAACCTTCTATTTGTTCAAAAAAGGGTAGACTTCCATTCGAATCGGGTTTTAGACCTTTATAACTAGTCTATTAAACTTTGGTCAAACTTGGTCAACCTTGTTTGACACAAGTTTCCATTGGTTTAAAGATGCGATTATCTTTCTCCTAATAGGTTAAACACTATATTTAGGCCTTTATAAACCATCTATTTGTTCAAAAAAGGATTGATTTCCATTCGTATCGGGTTTTAGACCTTTATAACAAGTCTATTAAACTTTGGTCAAACTTGGTCAACCTTGTTTGACCAAAGTTTACATTGGTTTAAAGAGGCGATTATCTTTCTCCTAATAGGTTAAACACTATATTTAGACCTTTATAAACATTCTATTTGTTCAAAAAAGGGTAGATTTCCATTCGAATCGGGTTTTAGACCTTTATAACTAGTCTATTAAACTTTGGTCAAACTTGGTCAACCTTGTTTGACCAAAGTTTCCATTTTTTTAAATATGCGATTAATTTTCTCCTAATAGGTTTACAAACTATATTTAGACCTTTATAAACCTTATATTTGTTAAAAAAGGGTAGATTTCCATTCGAATCGGGTTTTCGACCTTTATAACTAGTCTATTAAACTTTGGTCAAACTTGGTCAACCTTGTTTGACCAAAGTTTCCATTGGTTTAAAGATGCAATTATCTTTCTCCGAATTGGTTAAAAACCATATTTTGACCTTTATAAACCTTCTATTTGTTCAAAAAAGGGTAGACTTCCATTCGAATTGGGTTTTAGACTTTTATAACTAGTCTATTAAACTTTGGTCAAACTTTGTCAACCTTGTTTGACCAAAGTTTCCATTGGTTTAAAGATGCAATTATCTTTCTCCTAATTGGCTAAAAACTATATTTTGACCTTTATAAACCTTCTATTTGTTCAAAAAAGGGTAGACTTCCATTCGAATCGGGTTTTAGACCTTTATAACTAGTCTATTAAACTTTGGTCAAACTTGGTCAACCTTGTTTGACCAAAGTTTCCATTGGTTTAAAGATGCAATTATCTTTCTCCTAATTGGTTAAAAACTATATTTTTACCTTTATATACCTTCTATTTGTTCAAAAAAGGGTAGACTTCCATTCGAATCGGGTTTTAGACCTTTATAACTAGTCTATTAAACTTTGGTCAAACTTGGTCAACCTTGTTTGACCAAAGTTTCCATTGGTTTAAAGATGCGATTATCTTTCTCCTAATAGGTTAAACACTATATTTAGACCTTTATAAACCATCTATATGTTAAAAAAAAGGGTAGATTTCCATTCGTATCGGGTTTTAGACCTTTATAACAAGTCTATTAAACTTTGGTCAAACTTGGTAACCGTTGTTTGACCAAAGTTTCCATTGGTTTAAAGATGCGATTATCTTTCTCCTAATAGGTTAAACATTATATTTAGACCTTTATAAACAATCTATTTGTTCAAAAAAGGGTTGATTTCCATTCGTATCGGGTTTTACACCTTTATAACAAGTGTATTAAACTTTGGTCAAACTTGGTCAACTTTGTTTGACCAAAGTTTCCATTGGTTTAAAGATGTGATTATCTTTCTCCTAATAGGTTAAACACTATATTTAGACCTTTATAAACCATTTATATGTTAAAAAAAAGGGTAGATTTCCATTCGTATCGGGTTTTAGACCTTTATAACTAGTCTATTAAACTTTGGTCAAACTTGGTCAACCTTGTTTGACCAAAGTTTCCTTTAGACCTTCATAAACCTTCTATTTGATCAAAAAAGGGTAGATTTCCATTCGTATCGGGTTTTAGACCTTTATAACAACTCTATTAAACTTTGGTCAAACTTGGTCAACCTTGTTTGGCCAAAGTTTCCATTGGTTTAAAGATGCGATTATCTTTCTCTTAATAGGTTAAACACTATATTTAGACCTTTATAAATCTTCTATTTTTTCAAAAATGGGTAGATTTCCATTCAAATCGGGTTTTAGACCTTTATAACTAGTTTATTAAACTTTGGTCAAACTTGGTCAACCTTGTTTGACCAAAGTTTCCATTGGTTTAAAGATTCGATTATCTTTCTCCTAATAGGTTAAACACTATATTTAGACCTTTATAAACCTTCTATTTGTTCAAAAAAGGGTAGATTTCCATTCTTATCGGGTTTTAGACCTTTATAACTAGTCTATTAAACTTTGGTCAAACTTGGTCAACCTTGTTTGACCAAAGTTTCCATTGGTTTTAAAGATGCGATTATCTTTCTCCTAATAGGTTAAACACTATATTTAGACCTTTTTAAATCTTCTATTTGTTCAAAAAAGGGTAGATTTCCATTTGTATCGGGTTTTAGACCTTTATAACAAGTCTATTAAACTTTGGTCAAACTTGGTCAACCTTGTTTGACCAAAGTTTCCATTGGTTTAAAGATGTGATTATCTTTCTCCTAATTGGTTAAACACTATATTTAGACCTTTATAATGTTGAGGCAAAATCCCTAATTGATGTTTTAAAGATAACAAACCTCTTAATTATTTTTTAATGTAATTCTAATCTTGTTTTGGTATCTAACAAGTGCTTTTGAGTGTCTTAATCAAGCTAGGAACAAATTGAGCTATTTAGATCAAATATCATGTTTTTATTGTGATAAAAACTAAAGCTTGGATAACGGTCTCTGATTGGTCTCTGAGACCTGCGCAAACATCATTTTCACACAATCAATGCAAAATGACTTATGGTTAAATCAACTATGTACAAGACAAATGATCACTTTTCTCTTGGGCCTCTCTCACGAAGTATCTACACATACAAGAGATCATTTAAGGCAAAGTTTTCTCTCATGAATAGAGAACTTACTTCTTTTATCAAGTTCTATGATTTAAACATGTGAAGATTGAGCATATGACATAAGGACAATTTTATACTCAATAAATGGAACTGATATCATATGGACCATGGAGAATTAGACAGCACATTCTGGTCTTGGAAATTGACTTGTACTTCAAAGAATAAAGAAGGAACATTCTCCAATAAAAGCTTCTCTTTTCATATGACAATTGTACTTGCAACAAGGACACTATGGAACATCAAGTACAACATCCAGCTGCTGTTCTTATCTCTAACAGTTGGACTTTTCGTGCTCTAGCTCCTTTGCTCTAAAAAGAAGAATGTCACTCACGCCAGAATTGGGAGATCGATCTCAGACCAATGCTGGAAAGAGAAAATCATCACTTGGAGTGACACCAGCTTGCTACAGCTGTTCAAAGGTTATCCAAAAGCTGCACAACGGCTATACTTGTTTGTTAAGCAACGTACAACAACATTACAGCTCAACAACAGCTTGCAATACGCTCCTCTCTTAAAAGTCAGAAGAAGAAACTTTGGAGATCAATCTCAGACTGATCTGTTTTCTTCAAATTACATGAGCTGTCATCTGCAGAGCAACTAGCCGTTATTTTCAAGCCTCCAACGGATATACTTCGTGGCCAAGACTCCCTGATCATCACTCATCTATATATAGAGGTCTTTGGCAACTTTGAAGAGCAAGAGTCTCCACTACAACTTCAACACTTGTTTTTGCATTACAAGTTTTATCACGAGCTCTTCTTTTCTCTCTCACTCAGATCTGTAACTCATATATATCTAGGATCAGAATATCCAGTGAGTGTTTTGAGAGTTTATCCATCCATTTTCAAAGCTTCTCATAAGTGTATTGAGTGAATAGGCTTTGATTCCAAAATCCTTCATCATTGTAACCATTGGCTCAAGTTAGTACGTAACTACTAATTGAGTGACACCTTCATAGTCAGTGTGACTGAGGTAGATTAAGCTTGTAGGGCTTAGAAGATTATTTGATCTTGGATCTAGATCAAAGGAAGTGTAATTTGAGATCATTAGCATCTCCTAGTGGACAATCTCACAAGGAGTGTGGGGACTGGACTAGCCCAAGCATTTTGGGTGAACCAGGATAAATTATTGTGTGCATTCTCTTCCCTTACTCTGATTTAATTTGTGCAATCACTAATCACACACATCACAATTTAATAGTTATATATATACTGTCAGAGAGTGATTGGGAGATCGATCTCCAGACTGCAACACTTTTGGTTATTTGGTTTAACTAACAATCTAATCATTTTCTTCAAGTATATTGTGATTGATAATTTTTATAGGGAATATTTTAAAGGTTCACAATTCAAACCCCCCCTTTCTTGTGAAAAACTTTGCTACTTCAATTGGCATCAGAGCATTGGCTCTAAGGAAGCATCTAACAAGTGCTAGAGGAAAAGATTCAGGAAGGAAGTAATGGCTAAGAATGCAAAGTTTATATCTGAAGGAGGATCATCAAACAGACCACCTCTATTTGATGGTGACAACTACTACTACTGGAAGGACAAAATGGAGCTCTTTCTTAGATCACAAGATAACAACATGTGGCATGTACATGAAGTTGGAGAATATGTTCCATTAGCTAAAGATTCAACAAATCCTAAACCTCAAGCTGAATGGACAACAACAGAAGCTGATAGAGTACTCCTTAACACTAAAGCTAAATTGTTTATTAAATGTGCTTTGTGCAGGGAAGAATATGATAGAATAATGGAGTGCAAAACAGCAAAAGCAATATGGGAAACTCTGCAAACTCATCATGAAGGAACCAACAGTGTCAAAGAAACAAGAATAGACATTGGTGTGAGAAAATTTGAACTGTTTGAAATGAAGGAAGAAGAAACCATAGATCAGATGTATGGTAGATTCACAAGCATCATAAATGAACTCAACTCTTTGGGAAAATCATATACTACACATGAAAGAATAAGAAAAATTCTTAGATGTTTACCAAAGACTTGGAGACCAATAGTTACAGCCATCACAGTGGCAAAAGATCTCACTAAAGTTTCACTGGAAGATCTGATTGGATCATTAAAAGCTCATGAATCTGTTCTTCAAGAAGATAAACCAAAAAGGAAGATGATTGCTCTTGAAACTCAATCTGGAGAATGCTCTCAGAAAGAGGAAACACTTTGTGAAGATGAAGAATCACTTCAAGAAGATGATGAAGAAGAATTAGCATTCCTGTCAAGAAGAATTCAGAGACTGATGACAAGAAGAAATCAACTCAAGAAGAATTTTCAACCCAAAAGGAATGGAGCTAAACCAGAAGTGGATCTAAGCAAAATACAATGTTATGGATGCAATCAATTTGGTCACTATAAGAATGATTGTCCAAAGAACAAACAGAAGAAGCCCTTCTTCAAAAAGAAATCCATGATGGCTACTTGGGATGATCTGGAAGAAGCTCAATCAGAAGATGAAGAACAAGAAGCAAATGTATGTCTCATGACACACTCAAATGCAGAAGAGGTAACACTTGATCCTTGCTCATCTTGTCAAAAAACTGAACATCTCTTTGATAACTTACTATATGACTCTCAAATCTTAAATCAGAAAAATGCTAAACTAAGAGATGAGATTACTGTTTTAACAAAAGAAAGAGATGAAATTAAGAAAGAGAGCAGTCTTAAAAGTGAAGTTATCAAAGGCATGCAAACTGCTCACACAGAACTTTCTAAAAGATTTGAAATTCTGAGAAATGATCAAAAAGAATGTTCTGAGGTACTAAAGGAAAATAGTGTTTTGAAAAAGACTATTTCAAAATTGGAAAATGATTTAACAAAGTTTATTAATACTACTACAACTTTTGAAAACATTTTGGGAACACAAAATGCATTTTATGATAGATCTGGTCTAGGACATAACCCTTATCAAAACAGAAAGCTATATGAAAAATGTCTCATTCCAAATAAACAAAAGAATTTTCAAAAATACAAATGTGATTTCTATCACAAGGATGGACATCTTGAAGCCTTTTGTTTCAAAAAGAAAGCAAGAAAACCAGTTTTCTATAGAACACCAGAACATTCTCAGATCGGTCTCAGAAACAAGAATTTTAGAAAACCTGTACATAGACATTCTCTAAACACTCTCAGAAGAGATGTCTATAAGAGAACACCTTATAAGAGATCATCTTATTCTCAGAGGATTCCTTATAAGAAATTTGAGACTAACATTCAAGGACCCAAGAAACTGTGGGTACCTAAGCACTTATTAAACTCAAATGTAGGAATGCCTTCTAGCAGTCAAGAAAAGGCCTTGGTACTTGGACAGTGGATGCTCAAGACATATGACAGGAGATAGGAACAACTTTCTGTCATTTGAAACAAGAGAAGGTGGATCAGTCACCTTTGGAAACAATGAGAAAGCAAGCATCAAAGGTATAGGTACAATTGGTAAGTCTGATTCTGCTAAGATTGAAAATGTTCATTATGTGGATGGCTTAAAACATAACTTAATAAGCATAAGTCAATTATGTGACAATGGCTTTGAAGTTGGTTTTAAATCAAACTCATGTGAAATAAAACAATCTTCATCTAACAAAGTCCTTTTTAATGGATCAAGGATAAAGAATGTGTATGTATTATACTTAGATGAACTACCTCCTGAGTCATGTTTTGTCTCTCTTGAAAAAGACAAATGGATTTGGCACAAGAGGGCAGGTCATGTAAGCATGAAGACTATGTCAAAACTTTCCAAACTTGATCTAGTTAGAGGTTTGCCTAAGATTAGTTTTGATCTAGATAAAGTATGTGAATCTTGCACAAGAGGGAAACAAGTTAAAAGTAGTTTTAAACCAAAAGAATTTATTTCCACAAAAAGACCTCTTGAGTTACTTCACATAGACTTATTTGGACCTGTCAAAACTACAAGTCTTGGTGGCAAAAATTATGGCTTTGTCATAGTAGATGATTTTTCAAGATTCACTTGGGTGTTATTTTTAAAACATAAAGATGACTGTTTAGAAGCTTTTAAAACTTTTTGCTTGAGAGTTCAAAATGAGAAAGGTATCAATATTATCTCTATAAGAAGTGATCATGGTGGAGAATTTGAAAACTCTCTCTTTGAATCATTCCTTGATAATAATGGAATCTCTCATAATTTTTCTTGTCCAAGAACTCCACAACAAAATGGAGTTGTTGAAAGGAAAAATAGAACTTTGCAAGAAATGGCAAGAACAATGATTCATGAATCAAATGTGGAAAAGTATTTTTGGGCTGAGGCCATTAACACCTCTTGCTATATTCTGAACAGAGTCACCATTAGAAAAGTTTTAAACAAAACACCTTATGAACTTTGGAAAGGCAGAAAACCTAGTATTTCTTATTTTCATATATTTGGTTGCTTTTGTTACATTTTGAATATCAAAGACAACTTAGGTAAGTTTGATTCAAAGTCAGACAAGGGAATATTCTTAGGATACTCTCTGACCTCAAAAGCTTATAGAGTCTACAATTTGAGAACTCAAACTTTAGAAGAAAGCATGCATGTGAAATTTGATGAATTTGAAGATCAACCAACTGTGCACACTGCTGATGAAGAAGAAGAAGAACCTGTCATTGTACAAAACCATGATTCAGATGAAAACCCTACACCTCAAGGACCACCAAAGACCTGGAGAATTGTTGGCTATCATCCTCCTGATCAAATTATAGGTAATACAGAAGATGGTGTTAGAACCAGAAAAGCCTTGCAGGAAGTAGAGACCAATCTGGGATTGATCTTCCAAATTGAACCAAGATCCATAAATGAAGCAATCATTGATGAGTCCTGGATTAAGGCTATGAAAGAAGAACTGCATCAATTTGAGAAGAATGAAGTTTGGAACCTGGTACCATTTCCAAAAGATAATTCAATCATTGGAACAAGATGGGTTTTTAGAAACAAACTTGATGAAAATGGTAAGGTTGTCAGAAATAAAGCAAGACTTGTAGCACAAGGTTATAATCAACAAGAAGGAATTGATTATGATGAAACTTTTGCTCCTGTAGCCAGGTCAGAAGCTATTAGAATTCTGCTTGCATATGCATCACATAAATGTATCAAACTTTTTCAAATGGATGTAAAAAGTGCATTTTTAAATGGATTTTTAAATGAAGAAGTTTATGTGCATCAACCTCCTGGTTTTGTTGATAAGCATAAACCAAATCATGTTTATAAACTTACCAAAGCTCTTTATGGACTTAAACAAGCTCCAAGAGCCTGGTATGACAGATTAAGCACCTTTTTACTTGAAAATGGTTTTTCTAGAGGAAAAATTGATACTACACTTTTTACTAAAAATGAAAAGCATAATTTACTTATTGTACAAGTGTATGTTGATGATATTATCTTTGGTGCTACTAATGAAAATATGTGTGAAGATTTTTCTAACCTTATGCAAAGTGAATTTGAGATGAGCATGATGGGAGAACTTGGTTTCTTTCTTGGCTTGCAAATCAAGCAACTAGAAGAGGGAATTTTTATCAGTCAAGAAAAATATGTGAATGATCTTCTCAAGAAATACAAGATGAATGAAGCCAAGATCATGTCAACTCCAATGCATCCTTCTACAAGCTTGGACAAAGATGAAAAAGGAAAAGATGTTTCTGAAAAAGAGTATAGGGGAATGATTGGATCTCTCCTCTATTTAACAGCTAGCAGACCTGACATAGTGTTTGCAGTTGGTCTTTGTGCTAGATTTCAAACATCTCCTAAAGAATCTCACTTGATTGCTGTCAAAAGAATTTTTAGATACTTAGTAGGAACACCTGATGTAGGATTATGGTACAAAAAGGGATCACACTTTGATTTACAAGCATACTGTGATGCTGACTATGCTTGGGATAAAATTGAGAGAAAAAGCACAAGTGGAGCATGTCAATTCCTTGGAGAAGCACTGGTGAGCTGGTGTTGCAGAAAACAGAACACAATTGCTCTCTCAACCACTGAAGCAGAATATGTTGCTGCATCAAATTGTTGCTCTCAAGTCATTTGGATTAAAAATCAACTTGAGGATTTCTCACTAAGGTACACATGTATTAAAATTTTATGTGATAACACTAGTGCTATTAATTTGTCTAAAAACCCTATTCAGCATTCAAGATCAAAACATATTGAAATCAAGCATCATTTTATTAGAGATCATGTTAACAAAAAGGATGTGGAATTAGTTTTTGTTGATACTGAAAATCAGCTTGCTGACATTTTTACTAAACCATTAGTTGAGGATCGTTTTAATTTTATCAAAGGAAAATTGAAAATCATCAAAAATCCCAATCCTACTTGATGTTTGTTTATCTGTGTGTCTGGGAGACCGTTCAGAGATCGATCTCTGGATACTGCGCTGAAGCATATCAATACACATAACGGTCATGTAATTTAAATGGGCTCATGAACATGGCTTTAAATGGCAAAATTGATTTGGGCTTCCCTCTCTCCTCACTCATTGGGTAACGGTTTTTCCTTTCTTTCTCTTTCCCACGTTTTTATCAAAACCTAAAGTACAAACCTACTATTCATCTTTCTCATCAAAGTACACCTAGTGTATATTCTTCCTCTTCCCCAAGCTTCTGAGTTTTTCGATTTATAATCTCTCAAACTCTTTCAACTTCCAATCTCAAATTTTCATCAATGGCTAGAACTAAAAACGCTGGTGGTAGAAAAGTTCCACGAACCAAAAACCCTTCAACTTCATCTTCACCACCAAGATCGTCCTCACCTCCAAAACCACCTACTCCAAAATACTCATCATCATCATCATCCTATGAAACTGCATCTGAGTCTTACAAATCCATTCAAGATCGTGAAGCCACTCCTGAAATTCAATCTATTCCTGTCTCCACTAACATGCAAACCACTGTTGAAAATCCCCAAATTTCTCAAAACTCTCCAAACACTGTTTTCCAACCCTCATCATCAAAATCTCCAGAAAACTCACCCATCAATCTAACTCAAAATCAACCATCACCACCTGTTGATTCACCCAAACCCTCACCAGAAATTGAAGATGTTTCTCCATCTCCTACCACTACAATACCAAGTCCAAAGGACTCTCCACCTGTCCTTGTTAAAATGAAGAAATCCAAGTCTTTTGATTCCTCCAAAATTAGAAGATCGTCAAGGATATTGTCTGGAGCTGGCAAGAAACCTGTGGTGGACACCACAGTGCATGTGATAGAGCAATCTGACTCTGAGATTGATCTTTTGGAAAAAGAGATTGATGAGTTTGAGCTTGAGCCAGTCACATCCACTAAGTCTGAACCTGTCAAAACCAAGAAATCACCAACTCCAAAGAAGAAGGAAGTCAAGACTGCTGTCAAAACACCAAAGACAAAGAAGAAGATTGCTGTGAAAAAATCCAAAGAGAAATTGCTACCTGCTCCTCTCATTCAACCTAAAGATGAAGAGATTTTTCAAAAGTATTGGATGACCAAACCTGTAGCTGTGTCAAGATTATACAACTTTGCTGAGTTGTCCATTGGAGGTGTTGATTTAGAAAAATTTGTGGAACCATTTGAGTGGAAAAACTTTTTTCAAATCAAAGAAACTGTTTACCCTTTATTGGTACAAGCATTCTACTACAATGCTCAAGTCTTCCCTGATAAAGATATGATCACTTCAAACATCAAGGATGTGGAGTTAGTGATAGATCCATATGTCATTGGAAGCTTAATTGGAATCAAGAGTGAAGGGTTAGAGGTCTATGGAAATGACTGGTATGACCAAGTCAAGATCAGCAAAGAAGAATTGAAGAAGAAAATGTTCACTGAAGAAGGAGCTAAGAAGAATTCTCCTCCATCCTCCCTGCTGAAAACAGAGTACAAACTCCTCCACAACATGTGTCAACACTCATTTTTCCCTCGTACAGGGAGCAAGGATAAGGTAACTGATCTTGATCTTCTCATGATGTACCATATGGCTAAAGGAGTTAAATTGAATCTTCCATACATTATTCTTCACCACATGATTCATGTTGCCACCTCTGGTTATAAGAAAATTGCACTACCATATGCCATGCTTTTGACTAGGGTGTTTAGGCTTTATTATGCTGATATGACAAATACAACCTCTGAAGATCATTACTACACCTTTAGTTTGAAAAATGTTCATCATATGAAGAAAGATGTTGAAACCCCTGCTGTTGATGTTGGAAGTAAGAGAAAAAGAGATGATTTTGAGAAAACAAATTTGAATGTTCTTGCTGATGCCTCTGGAGACCAATTGGAGAATGATCTCCAGACTGGTGAACAAACTCAAATCAGTGATGATGTTAATCCTATCACTGAAAGTGAGAAAATGGTAACCACTGCTGCTACTACTCTTCAAGGTTTTAAACCTGTGTCTTCCCCACCAAATACCACCATGTTTTCACCTGTAATGACATCAAGCCAAGGAAGTTTGTCTTCTTTTTGTACTTCTG
The DNA here is from genome assembly GCA_951799995.1 of Trifolium subterraneum. NCBI lineage: Eukaryota > Viridiplantae > Streptophyta > Magnoliopsida > Fabales > Fabaceae > Trifolium > Trifolium subterraneum. The sequence goes on from OX637466.1 coordinate 29,619,063, forward strand.
AATTCATAAGAACCATTTTGACATCCAACACCCCTGAAATTTCCACCATTCCTATTCCAAAACCCACTGATAGTGCTTTGCCATCCATACCATCTTCATTTGCTACTTTTGATTCATTTTGCTCATCTGTCAATGCTACAAATGCTGGAACTCAACAATTAGTGTTTGAGGGAAATGTCAATTTTGACTTTCCTGGCCCTTCAAGGCCCACCAAACGCTATAGGCTTGAAACTGATATGGAACAAATGAGAAAAGACCTGGATACTGTGATTAAAGGCATGTCTGTTCAGCACTCCATGATGAATCACCTCATTTTGGAATCCAAAACTTTGAGAGATTGGTTTACAACTGTTGTCTGTCCACAACTTCACATTCCACCACCTCCAGAAATTGAAACCCCACAATTTGATCCATTTCCTGCTGCTGAAAATTCTGAAAATGATGATGAGAATCCTGCTACCTCACCTGCTTCTGATGAAGCAAATGTCTGATAAACTTTGCTTGTGTTTGCTCCTGGATTACCCTTTTTACTGATGACAAAGGGGGAGAATGATTTGATAGATCAAGGGGGAGCCCAATGATGTTTTGAAGTTTGAAGATGTTTTGCAGCCTGTCCTGATTATTTGATATTTGATGAACTTGTTTTTAATTCTATGCACTCTGTTCTTAATAGTCCTGTTTAGTATTTAGATATTTTGAGAAGTCTCTTTTGATGTTATATGAACTTCTCCTACTATGTATGTGTTATCTAAACCAGGATATGTTTGTTTAATTTGCTTTTGATGCATGTTTGAATCATTTTGTATTAATCATGGGCTGTCAATTGTGTTTGAATGTTCACTTATGTGAGACTAATGATTAATGAATGTTGCTTGATTCAAATTATACTCATGTTACTCAATTCTTTTAAAGTCATAAGCATGATCATTTTGGAAATTGAATGTTTGAATTGAGGGGGAGCTTACAAATTAAAAACACTAGACATTTTATTTCAAGCACTTTGAATTTTGATTAAAATTAGAATTCCATCTCAAAACATAATTCAAGAAGTTTGTCATCATCAAAAAGGGGGAGATTGTTGAGGCAAAATCCCTAATTGATGTTTTAAAGATAACAAACCTCTTAATTATTTTTTAATGTAATTCTAATCTTGTTTTGGTATCTAACAAGTGCTTTTGAGTGTCTTAATCAAGCTAGGAACAAATTGAGCTATTTAGATCAAATATCATGTTTTTATTGTGATAAAAACTAAAGCTTGGAGAACGGTCTCTGATTGGTCTCTGAGACCTGCGCAAACATCATTTTCACACAATCAATGCAAAATGACTTATGGTTAAGTCAACTATGTACAAGACAAATGATCACTTTTCTCTTGGGCCTCTCTCACGAAGTATCTACACATACAAGAGATCATTTAAGGCAAAGTTTTCTCTCATGAATAGAGAACTTACTTCTTTTATCAAGTTCTATGATTTAAACATGTGAAGATTGAGCATATGACATAAGGACATTTTTATACTCAATAAATGGAACTGATATCATATGGACCATGGAGAATTAGACAGCACATTCTGGTCTTGGAAATTGACTTGTACTTTAAAGAATAAAGAAGGAACATTCTCCAATAAAAGCTTCTCTTTTCATATGACAATTGTACTTGCAACAAGGACACTATGGAACATCAAGTACAACATCCAGCTGCTGTTCTTATCTCTAACAGCTGGACTTTTCGTGCTCTAGCTCCTTTGCTCTAAAAAGAAGAATGTCACTCACGCCAGAATTGGGAGATCGATCTCAGACCAATGCTGGAAAGAGAAAATCATCACTTGGAGTGACACCAGCTTGCTACAGCTGTTCAAAGGTTATCCAAAAGCTGCACAACGGCTATACTTGTTTGTTAAGCAACGTACAACAACATTACAGCTCAACAACAGCTTGCAATACGCTCCTCTCTTAAAAGTCAGAAGAAGAAACTTTGGAGATCAATCTCAGACTGATCTGTTTTCTTCAAATTACATGAGCTGTCATCTGCAGAGCAACTAGCCGTTATTTTCAAGCCTCCAACGGATATACTTCGTGGCCAAGACTCCCTGATCATCACTCATCTATATATAGAGGTCTTTGGCAACTTTGAAGAGCAAGAGTCTCCACTACAACTTCAACACTTGTTTTTGCATTACAAGTTTTATCACGAGCTCTTCTTTTCTCTCTCACTCAGATCTGTAACTCATATATATCTAGGATCAGAATATCCAGTGAGTGTTTTGAGAGTTTATCCATCCATTTTCAAAGCTTCTCATAAGTGTATTGAGTGAATAGGCTTTGATTCCAAAATCCTTCATCATTGTAACCATTGGCTCAAGTTAGTACGTAACTACTAATTGAGTGACACCTTCATAGTCAGTGTGACTGAGGTAGATTAAGCTTGTAGGGCTTAGAAGATTATTTGATCTTGGATCTAGATCAAAGGAAGTGTAATTTGAGATCATTAGCATCTCCTAGTGGACAATCTCACAAGGAGTGTGGGGACTGGACTAGCCCAAGCATTTTGGGTGAACCAGGATAAATTATTGTGTGCATTCTCTTCCCTTACTCTGATTTAATTTGTGCAATCACTAATCACACACATCACAATTTAATAGTTATATATATACTGTCAGAGAGTGATTGGGAGATCGATCTCCAGACTGCAACACTTTTTGTTATTTGGTTTAACTAACAATCTAATCATTTTCTTCAAGTATATTGTGATTGATAATTTTTATAGGGAATATTTTAAAGGTTCACAATTCAAACCCCCCCTTTCTTGTGAAAAACTTTGCTACTTCATATAAATCATCTATTTGTTCAAAAAAGGGTAGATTTCCATTTGTATCGGGTTTTAGACCTTTATAACTAGTCTATTAAACTTTGGTCAAACTTGGTCAACCTTGTTTGACCAAAGTTTCCATTGGTTTAAAGATGCGATTATCTTTCTCCTAATAGGTTAAACACTATATTTAGACCTTTATAAATCTTCTATTTGTTCAAAAAAGGGTAGATTTCCATTCGAATCGGGTTTTAGACTTTTATAACTAGTCTATTAAACTTTGGTCAAACTTGGTCAACCTTGTTTGACCAAAGTTTCCATTGGTTTAAAGATGCGATTATTTTTCTCCTCATAGGTTAAATAAACACTATATTTAGACCTTTATAAACCTTCTATTTGTTCAAAAAACGGTAGATTTCCATTCGAATCGGGTTTTAGACCTTTATAACTAGTCTATTAAACTTTGGTCAAACTTGGTCAACCTTGTTTGACCAAAGTTTCCATTGGTTTAAAGATGCGATTGTCTTTCTCCTAATAGGTTAAACACTATATTTAGACCTTTATAAACCTTCTATTTGTTAAAAAAAAGGCTAGATTTCCATTCGAATCGGGTTTTAGACCTTTATACTAGTCTATTAACTTTGGTCAAACTTGGTCAACCTTGTTTGACCAAAGTTTCCATTAAAGATGCGATTATCTTTCTCCTAATAGGTTAAACACTATATTTAGACCTTTATAAACATTTTATTTGTTCAAAAAAGGGTAGATTTCCATTCGAATCGGGTTTTAGACCTTTATAACTAGTTTATTAAACTTTGGTCAAACTTGGTCAACCTTGTTTGACCAAAGTTTCCATTGGTTTAAAGATGCGATTATCTTTCTCCTAATAGGTTAAACACTATATTTAGACCTTTATAAACCTTCTATTTGTTCAAAAAAGGGTAGATTTCCATTCTTATCGGGTTTTAGACCTTTATAACTAGTCTATTAAACTTTGGTCAAACTTGGTCAACCTTGTTTGACCAAAGTTTCCATTGGTTTAAAGATGCGATTATCTTTCTCCTAATAGGTTAAACACTATATTTAGACCTTTTTAAATCTTCTATTTGTTCAAAAAAGGGTAGATTTCCATTTGTATCGGGTTTTAGACCTTTATAACAAGTCTATTAAACTTTGGTCAAACTTGGTCAACCTTGTTTGACCAAAGTTTCCATTAGTTTAAAGATGCGATTATCTTTCTCCTAATAGGTTAAACACTATATTTAGACCTTTGTAAACCTTCTATTTGTGCAAAAATGTGTAGATTTCCATTCGAATCGGGTTTTAGACCTTTATAACTAGTCTATTAAACTTTGTCCAAACTTGGTCAACCTTGTTTGACCAAAGTTTCCATTGGTTTAAAGATGCGATTATTTTTCTCCTAATAGGTTAAACACTATATTTAGACCTTTATAAATCTTCTATTTGTTCAAAAAAGGGTAGATTTCCATTTATATCGGGTTTTAGACCTTTATAACTAGTCTATTAAACTTTGGTCAAACTTGGTCAACCTTGTTTGACCAAAGTTTCCATTGGTTTAAAGATGCGATTATCTTTCTCCTAATAGGTTAAACACTATATTTAGACCTTTATAAATCTTCTATTTTTTCAAAAAAGGGTAGATTTCCATTCGAATCGGGTTTTCGACCTTTATAACTAGTTTATTAAACTTTGGTCAAACTTGGTCAACCTTATTTAACCAAAGTTTCCATTGGTTTAAAGATGCGATTATCTTTCTCCTAATAGGTTAAACACTATATTTAGACCTTTGTAAATCTTCTATTTGTGCAAAAAAGGGTAGATTTCCATTCTTATCGGGCTTTAGACCTTTATACTAGTCTATTAACTTTGGTCAAACTTGGTCAACCTTGTTTGACCAAAGTTTCCATTAAAGATGCGATTATCTTTCTCCTAATAGGTTAAACACTATATTTAGACCTTTATAAACATTCTATTTGTTCAAAAAAGGGTAGATTTCCATTCGAATCGGGTTTTAGACCTTTATAACTAGTTTATTAAACTTTGGTCAAACTTGGTTAACCTTGTTTGACCAAAGTTTCCATTGGTTTAAAGATGCGATTATCTTTCTCCTAATAGGTTAAACACTATATTTAGACCTTTATAAACCTTCTATTTGTTCAGAAAAGGGTAGATTTCCATTCTTATCGGGCTTTAGACCTTTATAACTAGTCTATTAAACTTTGGTCAAACTTGGTCAACCTTGTTTGACCAAAGTTTCCATTGGTTTAAAGATGCGATTATCTTTCTCCTAATAGGTTAAACACTATATTTAGACCTTTGTAAATCTTCTATTTGTGCAAAAAAGGGTAGATTTCCATTCTTATCGGGCTTTAGACCTTTATACTAGTCTATTAACTTTGGTCAAACTTGGTCAACCTTGTTTGACCAAAGTTTCCATTAAAGATGCGATTATCTTTCTCCTAATAGGTTAAACACTATATTTAGACCTTTATAAACATTCTATTTGTTCAAAAAAGGGTAGATTTCCATTCGAATCGGGTTTTAGACCTTTATAACTAGTTTATTAAACTTTGGTCAAACTTGGTTAACCTTGTTTGACCAAAGTTTCCATTGGTTTAAAGATGCGATTATCTTTCTCCTAATAGGTTAAACACTATATTTAGACCTTTATAAACCTTCTATTTGTTCAAAAAAGGGTAGATTTCCATTCTTATCGGGCTTTAGACCTTTATAACTAGTCTATTAAACTTTGGTCAAACATGGTCAACCTTGTTTGACCAAAGTTTCCATTGGTTTAAAGATGCGATTATCTTTCTCCTAATAGGTTAAACACTATATTTAGACCTTTTTAAATCTTCTATTTGTTCAAAAAAGGGTAGATTTCCATTTGTATCGGGTTTTAGACCTTTATAACAAGTCTATTAAACTTTGGTCAAACTTGGTCAACCTTGTTTGACCAAAGTTTCCATTAGTTTAAAGATGCGATTATCTTTCTCCTAATAGGTTAAACACTATATTTAGACCTTTGTAAATCTTCTATTTGTGCAAAAAAGGGTAGATTTCCATTCGAATCGGGTTTTAGACCTTTATAACTAGTCTATTAAACTTTGGTCAAACTTGGTCAACCTTGTTTGACCAAAGTTTCCATTGGTTTAAAGATGCGATTATCTTTCTCCTAATAGGTTAAACACTATATTTAGACCTTTATAAATCTTCTATTTTTTCAAAAAAGGGTAGATTTCAAATCGAATCGGGTTTTAGACCTTTATAACTGGTTTATTAAACTTTGGTCAAACTTGGTCAACCTTGTTTGACCAAAGTTTCCATTGGTTTAAAGATGCGATTAACTTTCTCCTAATAGGTTAAACACTATATTTAGACGTTTATAAATCTTCTATTTGTTCAAAAAAGGGTAGATTTCCATTCAAATTGTGTTTTAGACTTTTATAACTAGTCTATTAAACTTTGGTCAAACTTAGTCAACCTTGTTTGATCAAAGTTTCCATTGGTTTAAAGATGCGATTATTTTTCTCCTCATAGGTTAAATAAACACTATATTTAGACCTTCATAAACCTTCTATTTGTTCAAAAAATGGTAGATTTCCATTCGAATCGGGTTTTAGACCTTTATAACTAGTCTATCAAACTTTGGTCAAACTTGGTCAACCTTTTTTGACCAAAGTTTCCATTGGTTTAAAGATGCGATTATCTTTCTCCTAATAGGTTAAACACTATATTTAGACCTTTATAAACCTTCTATTTGTTAAAAAAAGGGTAGATTTCCATTCGAATCGGGTTTTAGACCTTTATACTAGTCTATTAACTTTGGTCAAACTTGGTTAACCTTGTTTGACCAAAGTTTCCATTAGTTTAAAGATGCGATTATCTTTCTCCTAATAGGTTAAACACTATATTTAGACCTTTGTAAATCTTCTATTTGTGCAAAAAAGGGTAGATTTCCATTCGAATCGGGTTTTAGACCTTTATAACTAGTCTATTAAACTTTGTTCAAACTTGGTCAACCTTGTTTGACCAAAGTTTCCATTGGTTTAAATATGTGATTATCTTTCTCCTAATAGGTTAAACACTATATTTAGACCTTTATAAATCTTCTATTTGTTAAAAAAAGGGTAGATTTCCATTCGAATCGAGTTTTAGACCTTTATACTAGTCTATTAACTTTGGTCAAACTTGGTCAACCTTGTTTGACCAAAGTTTCCATTGGTTTAAAGATGCGATTATCTTTCTCCTAATAGGTTAAACACTATATTTAACCTTTATAAATCTTCTATTTTTTCAAAAAAGGGTAGATTTCCATTCGAATCGGGTTTTCGACCTTTATAACTAGTTTATTAAACTTTGGTCAAACTTGGTCAACCTTGTTTGACCAAAGTTTCCATTGGTTTAAAGATGCGATTATCTTTCTCCTAATAGGTTAAACACTATATTTAGACCTTTGTAAATCTTCTATTTGTGCAAAAAAGGGTAGATTTCCATTCTTATCGGGCTTTAGACCTTTATACTAGTCTATTAACTTTGGTCAAACTTGGTCAACCTTGTTTGACCAAAGTTTCCATTAAAGATGCGATTATCTTTCTCCTAATAGGTTAAACACTATATTTAGACCTTTATAAACATTCTATTTGTTCAAAAAAGGGTAGATTTCCATTCGAATCGGGTTTTAGCCCTTTATAACTAGTTTATTAAACTTTGGTCAAACTTGGTTAACCTTGTTTGACCAAAGTTTCCATTGGTTTAAAGATGCGATTATCTTTCTCCTAATAGGTTAAACACTATATTTAGACCTTTATAAACCTTCTATTTGTTCAAAAAAGGGTAGATTTCCATTCTTATCGGGCTTTAGACCTTTATAACTAGTCTATTAAACTTTGGTCAAACTTGGTCAACCTTGTTTGACCAAAGTTTCCATTGGTTTAAAGATGCGATTATCTTTCTCCTAATAGGTTAAACACTATATTTAGACCTTTGTAAATCTTCTATTTGTGCAAAAAAGGGTAGATTTCCATTCTTATCGGGCTTTAGACCTTTATACTAGTCTATTAACTTTGGTCAAACTTGGTCAACCTTGTTTGACCAAAGTTTCCATTAAAGATGCGATTATCTTTCTCCTAATAGGTTAAACACTATATTTAGACCTTTATAAACATTCTATTTGTTCAAAAAAGGGTAGATTTCCATTCGAATCGGGTTTTAGACCTTTATAACTAGTTTATTAAACTTTGGTCAAACTTGGTTAACCTTGTTTGACCAAAGTTTCCATTGGTTTAAAGATGCGATTATCTTTCTCCTAATAGGTTAAACACTATATTTAGACCTTTATAAACCTTCTATTTGTTCAAAAAAGGGTAGATTTCCATTCTTATCGGGCTTTAGACCTTTATAACTAGTCTATTAAACTTTGGTCAAACTTGGTCAACCTTGTTTGACCAAAGTTTCCATTAGTTTAAAGATGCGATTATCTTTCTCCTAATAGGTTAAACACTATATTTAGACCTTTGTAAATCTTCTATTTGTGCAAAAAAGGGTAGATTTCCATTCGAATCGGGTTTTAGACCTTTATAACTAGTCTATTAAACTTTGGTCAAACTTGGTCAACCTTGTTTGACCAAAGTTTCCATTGGTTTAAAGATGCGATTATCTTTCTCCTAATAGGTTAAACACTATATTTAGACCTTTATAAATCTTCTATTTTTTCAAAAAAGGGTAGATTTCCATTCGAATCGGGTTTTAGACCTTTATAACTAGTTTATTAAACTTTGGTCAAACTTGGTCAACCTTGTTTGACCAAAGTTTCCATTGGTTTAAAGATGCGATTATCTTTCTCCTAATAGGTTAAACACTATATTTAGACCTTTGTAAATCTTCTATTTGTGCAAAAAAGGGTAGATTTCCATTCTTATCGGGCTTTAGACCTTTATACTAGTCTATTAACTTTGGTCAAACTTGGTCAACCTTGTTTGACCAAAGTTTCCATTAAAGATGCGATTATCTTTCTCCTAATAGGTTAAACACTATATTTAGACCTTTATAAACATTCTATTTGTTCAAAAAAGGGTAGATTTCCATTCGAATCGGGTTTTAGCCCTTTATAACTAGTTTATTAAACTTTGGTCAAACTTGGTTAACCTTGTTTGACCAAAGTTTCCATTGGTTTAAAGATGCGATTATCTTTCTCCTAATAGGTTAAACACTATATTTAGACCTTTATAAACCTTCTATTTGTTCAAAAAAGGGTAGATTTCCATTCTTATCGGGCTTTAGACCTTTATAACTAGTCTATTAAACTTTGGTCAAACATGGTCAACCTTGTTTGACCAAAGTTTCCATTGTTTTAAAGATGCGATTATCTTTCTCCTAATAGGTTAAACACTATATTTAGACCTTTGTAAATCTTCTATTTGTGCAAAAAAGGGTAGATTTCCATTCTTATCGGGCTTTAGACCTTTATACTAGTCTATTAACTTTGGTCAAACTTGGTCAACCTTGTTTGACCAAAGTTTCCATTAAAGATGCGATTATCTTTCTCCTAATAGGTTAAACACTATATTTAGACCTTTATAAACATTCTATTTGTTCAAAAAAGGGTAGATTTCCATTCGAATCGGGTTTTAGACCTTTATAACTAGTTTATTAAACTTTGGTCAAACTTGGTTAACCTTGTTTGACCAAAGTTTCCATTGGTTTAAAGATGCGATTATCTTTCTCCTAATAGGTTAAACACTATATTTAGACCTTTATAAACCTTCTATTTGTTCAAAAAAGGGTAGATTTCCATTCTTATCGGGCTTTAGACCTTTATAACTAGTCTATTAAACTTTGGTCAAACTTGGTCAACCTTGTTTGACCAAAGTTTCCATTAGTTTAAAGATGCGATTATCTTTCTCCTAATAGGTTAAACACTATATTTAGACCTTTGTAAATCTTCTATTTGTGCAAAAAAGGGTAGATTTCCATTCGAATCGGGTTTTAGACCTTTATAACTAGTCTATTAAACTTTGGTCAAACTTGGTCAACCTTGTTTGACCAAAGTTTCCATTGGTTTAAAGATGCGATTATCTTTCTCCTAATAGGTTAAACACTATATTTAGACCTTTATAAATCTTCTATTTTTTCAAAAAAGGGTAGATTTCCATTCGAATCGGGTTTTAGACCTTTATAACTAGTTTATTAAACTTTGGTCAAACTTGGTCAACCTTGTTTGACCAAAGTTTCCATTGGTTTAAAGATGCGATTAACTTTCTCCTAATAGGTTAAACACTATATTTAGACCTTTATAAATCTTCTATTTGTTCAAAAAAGGGTAGATTTCCATTCGAATTGTGTTTTAGACTTTTATAACTAGTCTATTAAACTTTGGTCAAACTTAGTCAACCTTGTTTGATCAAAGTTTCCATTGGTTTAAAGATGCGATTATTTTTCTCCTCATAGGTTAAATAAACACTATATTTAGACCTTCATAAACCTTCTATTTGTTCAAAAAATGGTAGATTTCCATTCGAATCGGGTTTTAGACCTTTATAACTAGTCTATTAAACTTTGGTCAAACTTGGTCAACCTTTTTTGACCAAAGTTTCCATTGGTTTAAAGATGCGATTATCTTTCTCCTAATAGGTTAAACACTATATTTAGACCTTTATAAACCTTCTATTTGTTAAAAAAAGGGTAGATTTCCATTCGAATCGGGTTTTAGACCTTTATACTAGTCTATTAACTTTGGTCAAACTTGGTCAACCTTGTTTGACCAAAGTTTCCATTGGTTTAAAGATGCGATTATCTTTCTCCTAATAGGTTAAACACTATATTTAGACCTTTATAAACCTTCTATTTGTTCAAAAAAGGGTAGATTTCCATTCTTATCGGGTTTTAGACCTTTATAACTAGTCTATTAAACTTTGGTCAAACTTGGTCAACCTTGTTTGACCAAAGTTTCCATTGGTTTAAAGATGCGATTGTCTTTCTCCTAATAGGTTAAACACTATATTTAGACTTTTATAAACCTTCTATTTGTTCAAAAAAGGGTAGATTTCCATTCTTATCGGGCTTTAGACCTTTATAACTAGTCTATTAAACTTTGGTCAAACTTGGTCAACCTTGTTTGACCAAAGTTTCCATTGGTTTAAAGATGCGATTATCTTTCTCCTAATAGGTTAAACACTATATTTAGACCTTTTTAAATCCTCTATTTGTCCAAAAAAGGGTAGATTTACATTTGTATCGGGTTTTAGACCTTTATAACAAGTCTATTAAACTTTGGTCAAACTTGGTCAACCTTGTTTGACCAAAGTTTCCATTAGTTTAAAGATGCGATTATCTTTCTCCTAATAGGTTAAACACTATATTTAGACCTTTGTAAATCTTCTATTTGTGCAAAAAATGGTAGATTTCCATTCGAATCGGGTTTTAGACCATTATAACTAGTCTATTAAACTTTGGTCAAACTTGGTCAACCTTGTTTGACCAAAGTTTCCATTGGTTTAAAGATGCGATTATCTTTCTCCTAATAGGTTAAACACTATATTTAGACCTTTATAAATCTTCTATTTTTTCAAAAAAGGGTAGATTTCCATTCGAATCGGGTTTTAGACCTTTATAACTAGTCTATTAAACTTTGGTCAAACTTGGTCAACCTTGTTTGACCAAAGTTTCCATTGGTTTAAAGATGCGATTAACTTTCTCCTAATAGGTTAAACACTATATTTAGACCTTTATAAATCTTCTATTTGTTCAAAAAAGGGTAGATTTCCATTCGAATTGTGTTTTAGACTTTTATAACTAGTCTATTAAACTTTGGTCAAACTTAGTCAACCTTGTTTGACCAAAGTTTCCATTGGTTTAAAGATGCGATTATTTTTCTCCTCATAGGTTAAATAAACACTATATTTAGACCTTCATAAACCTTCTATTTGTTCAAAATATGGTAGATTTCCATTCGAATCGGGTTTTAGACCTTTATAACTAGTCTATTAAACTTTGGCCAAACTTGGTCAACCTTTTTTGACCAAAGTTTCCATTGGTTTAAAGATGCGATTATCTTTCTCCTAATAGGTTAAACACTATATTTATACCTTTATAAACCTTCTATTTGTTAAAAAAAGGGTAGATTTCAATTCGAATCGGGTTTTAGACCTTTATACTAGTCTATTAACTTTGGTCAAACTTGGTCAACCTTGTTTGACCAAAGTTTCAATTGGTTTAAAGATGCGATTATCTTTCTCCTAATAGGTTAAACACTATATTTAGACCTTTATAAACCTTCTATTTGTTCAAAAAAGGGTAGATTTCCATTCTTATCGGGTTTTAGACCTTTATAACTAGTCTATTAAACTTTGGTCAAACTTGGTCAACCTTGTTTGACCAAAGTTTCCATTGGTTTAAAGATGCGATTGTCTTTCTCCTAATAGGTTAAACACTATATTTAGACCTTTATAAACCTTCTATTTGTTAAAAAAAGGGTAGATTTCCATTCGAATCTGGTTTTAGACCTTTATACTAGTCTATTAACTTTGGTCAAACTTGGTCAACCTTGTTTGACCAAAGTTTCCATTAAAGATGCGATTATCTTTCTCCTAATAGGTTAAACACTATATTTAGACCTTTATAAACATTCTATTTGTTCAAAAAAGGGTAGATTTCCATTCGAATCGGGTTTTAGACCTTTATAACTAGTTTATTAAACTTTGGTCAAACTTGGTCAACCTTGTTTGACCAAAGTTTCCATTGGTTTAAAGATGCGATTATCTTTCTCCTAATAGGTTAAACACTATATTTAGACCTTTATAAACCTTCTATTTGTTTAAAAAAGGGTAGATTTCCATTCTTATCGGGTTTTAGACCTTTATAACTAGTCTATTAAACTTTGGTCAAACTTGGTCAACCTTGTTTGACCAAAGTTTCCATTGGTTTAAAGATGCGATTATCTTTCTCCTAATAGGTTAAACACTATATTTAGACCTTTTTAAATCTTCTATTTGTTCAAAAAAGGGTAGATTTCCATTTGTATCGGGTTTTAGACCTTTATAACAAGTCTATTAAACTTTGGTCAAACTTGGTCAACCTTGTTTGACCAAAGTTTCCATTAGTTTAAAGATGCGATTATCTTTCTCCTAATAGGTTAAACACTATATTTAGACCTTTGTAAACCTTCTATTTGTGCAAAAAAGGGTAGATTTCCATTCGAATCGGGTTTTATACCTTTATAACTAGTCTATTAAACTTTGTCCAAACTTGGTCAACCTTGTTTGACCAAAGTTTCCATTGGTTTAAAGATGCGATTATCTTTCTCCTAATAGGTTAAACACTATATTTAGACCTTTATAAACCTTCTATTTGTTAAAAAAAGGGTAGATTTCCATTCGAATCGGGTTTTAGACCTTTATACTAGTCTATTAACTTTGGTCAAACTTGGTCAACCTTGTTTGACCAAAGTTTCCATTAAAGATGCGTTTATCTTTCTCCTAATAGGTTAAACACTATATTTAGACCTTTATAAACATTCTATTTGTTCAAAAAAGGGTAGATTTCCATTCGAATCGGGTTTTAGACCTTTATAACTAGTTTATTAAACTTTGGTCAAACTTGGTTAACCTTGTTTGACCAAAGTTTCCATTAGTTTAAAGATGCGATTATCTTTCTCCTAATAGGTTAAAAACTATATTTAGACCTTTGTAAATCTTCTATTTGTGCAAAAAAGGGTAGATTTCCATTCGAATCGGGTTTTAGACCTTTATAACTAGTCTATTAAACTTTGTTCAAACAAAGTCAACCTTGTTTGACCAAAGTTTCCATTGGTTTAAATATGTGATTATCTTTCTCCTAATAGGTTAAACACTATATTTAGACCTTTATAAATCTTCTATTTGTTCAAAAAAGGGTAGATTTCCATTTGTATCGGGTTTTAGACCTTTATAACTAGTCTATTAAACTTTGGTCAAACTTGGTCAACCTTGTTTGACCAAAGTTTCCATTGGTTTAAAGATGCGATTATCTTTCTCCTAATAGGTTAAACACTATATTTAGACCTTTATAAATCTTCTATTTTTTCAAAAAAGGGTAGATTTCCATTCGAATCGGGTTTTAGACCTTTATAACTAGTTTATTAAACTTTGGTCAAACTTGGTCAACCTTGTTTGACCAAAGTTTCGTTTGGTTTAAAGATGCGATTATCTTTCTCCTAATAGGTTAAACACTATATTTAGACCTTTATAAATCTTCTATTTTTTCAAAAAAGGGTAGATTTCCATTCGAATCGGGTTTTAGATCTTTATAACTAGTTTATTAAACTTTGGTCAAACTTGGTCAACCTTGTTTGACCAAAGTTTCCATTGGTTTAAAGATGCGATTATCTTTCTCCTAATAGGTTAAACACTATATTTAGACTTTTATAAATCTTCTATTTGTTCAAAAAAGGGTAGATTTCCATTCGAATTGGGTTTTAGACTTTTATAACTAGTCTATTAAACTTTGGTCAAACTTGGTCAACCTTGTTTGACCAAAGTTTCCATTGGTTTAAAGATGCGATTAACTTTCTCCTAATAGGTTAAACACTATATTTAGACCTTTATAAATCTTCTATTTGTTCAAAAAAGGGTAGATTCCCATTCGAATTGTGTTTTAGACTTTTATAACTAGTCTATTAAACTTTGGTCAAACTTGGTCAACCTTGTTTGACCAAAGTTTCCATTGGTTTAAAGATGCGATTATCTTTCTCCTAATAGGTTAAACACTATATTTAGACCTTTATAAATCTTCTATTTTTTCAAAAAAGGGTAGATTTCCATTCGAATCGGGTTTTAGACCTTTATAACTAGTCTATTAAACTTTGGTCAAACTTGGTCAACCTTGTTTGACCAAAGTTTCCATTGGTTTAAAGATGCGATTAACTTTCTCCTAATAGGTTAAACACTATATTTAGACCTTTATAAATCTTCTATTTGTTCAAAAAAGGGTAGATTTCCATTCGAATTGTGTTTTAGACTTTTATAACTAGTCTATTAAACTTTGGTCAAACTTAGTCAACCTTGTTTGACCAAAGTTTCCATTGGTTTAAAGATGCGATTATTTTTCTCCTCATAGGTTAAATAAACACTATATTTAGACCTTCATAAACCTTCTATTTGTTCAAAATATGGTAGATTTCCATTCGAATCGGGTTTTAGACCTTTATAACTAGTCTATTAAACTTTGGCCAAACTTGGTCAACCTTTTTTGACCAAAGTTTCCATTGGTTTAAAGATGCGATTATCTTTCTCCTAATAGGTTAAACACTATATTTATACCTTTATAAACCTTCTATTTGTTAAAAAAAGGGTAGATTTCCATTCGAATCGGGTTTTAGACCTTTATACTAGTCTATTAACTTTGGTCAAACTTGGTCAACCTTGTTTGACCAAAGTTTCCATTGGTTTAAAGATGCGATTATCTTTCTCCTAATAGGTTAAACACTATATTTAGACCTTTATAAACCTTCTATTTGTTCAAAAAAGGGTAGATTTCCATTCTTATCGGGTTTTAGACCTTTATAACTAGTCTATTAAACTTTGGTCAAACTTGGTCAACCTTGTTTGACCAAAGTTTCCATTGGTTTAAAGATGCGATTGTCTTTCTCCTAATAGGTTAAACACTATATTTAGACCTTTATAAACCTTCTATTTGTTAAAAAAAGGGTAGATTTCCATTCGAATCTGGTTTTAGACCTTTATACTAGTCTATTAACTTTGGTCAAACTTGGTCAACCTTGTTTGACCAAAGTTTCCATTAAAGATGCGATTATCTTTCTCCTAATAGGTTAAACACTATATTTAGACCTTTATAAACATTCTATTTGTTCAAAAAAGGGTAGATTTCCATTCGAATCGGGTTTTAGACCTTTATAACTAGTTTATTAAACTTTGGTCAAACTTGGTCAACCTTGTTTGACCAAAGTTTCCATTGGTTTAAAGATGCGATTATCTTTCTCCTAATAGGTTAAACACTATATTTAGACCTTTATAAACCTTCTATTTGTTTAAAAAAGGGTAGATTTCCATTCTTATCGGGTTTTAGACCTTTATAACTAGTCTATTAAACTTTGGTCAAACTTGGTCAACCTTGTTTGACCAAAGTTTCCATTGGTTTAAAGATGCGATTATCTTTCTCCTAATAGGTTAAACACTATATTTAGACCTTTTTAAATCTTCTATTTGTTCAAAAAAGGGTAGATTTCCATTTGTATCGGGTTTTAGACCTTTATAACAAGTCTATTAAACTTTGGTCAAACTTGGTCAACCTTGTTTGACCAAAGTTTCCATTAGTTTAAAGATGCGATTATCTTTCTCCTAATAGGTTAAACACTATATTTAGACCTTTGTAAACCTTCTATTTGTGCAAAAAAGGGTAGATTTCCATTCGAATCGGGTTTTATACCTTTATAACTAGTCTATTAAACTTTGTCCAAACTTGGTCAACCTTGTTTGACCAAAGTTTCCATTGGTTTAAAGATGCGATTATCTTTCTCCTAATAGGTTAAACACTATATTTAGACCTTTATAAACCTTCTATTTGTTAAAAAAAGGGTAGATTTCCATTCGAATCGGGTTTTAGACCTTTATACTAGTCTATTAACTTTGGTCAAACTTGGTCAACCTTGTTTGACCAAAGTTTCCATTAAAGATGCGTTTATCTTTCTCCTAATAGGTTAAACACTATATTTAGACCTTTATAAACATTCTATTTGTTCAAAAAAGGGTAGATTTCCATTCGAATCGGGTTTTAGACCTTTATAACTAGTTTATTAAACTTTGGTCAAACTTGGTTAACCTTGTTTGACCAAAGTTTCCATTAGTTTAAAGATGCGATTATCTTTCTCCTAATAGGTTAAAAACTATATTTAGACCTTTGTAAATCTTCTATTTGTGCAAAAAAGGGTAGATTTCCATTCGAATCGGGTTTTAGACCTTTATAACTAGTCTATTAAACTTTGTTCAAACATGGTCAACCTTGTTTGACCAAAGTTTCCATTGGTTTAAATATGTGATTATCTTTCTCCTAATAGGTTAAACACTATATTTAGACCTTTATAAATCTTCTATTTGTTCAAAAAAGGGTAGATTTCCATTTGTATCGGGTTTTAGACCTTTATAACTAGTCTATTAAACTTTGGTCAAACTTGGTCAACCTTGTTTGACCAAAGTTTCCATTGGTTTAAAGATGCGATTATCTTTCTCCTAATAGGTTAAACACTATATTTAGACCTTTATAAATCTTCTATTTTTTCAAAAAAGGGTAGATTTCCATTCGAATCGGGTTTTAGACCTTTATAACTAGTTTATTAAACTTTGGTCAAACTTGGTCAACCTTGTTTGACCAAAGTTTCGTTTGGTTTAAAGATGCGATTATCTTTCTCCTAATAGGTTAAACACTATATTTAGACCTTTATAAATCTTCTATTTTTTCAAAAAAGGGTAGATTTCCATTCGAATCGGGTTTTAGATCTTTATAACTAGTTTATTAAACTTTGGTCAAACTTGGTCAACCTTGTTTGACCAAAGTTTCCATTGGTTTAAAGATGCCATTATCTTTCTCCTAATAGGTTAAACACTATATTTAGACTTTTATAAATCTTCTATTTGTTCAAAAAAGGGTAGATTTCCATTCGAATTGGGTTTTAGACTTTTATAACTAGTCTATTAAACTTTGGTCAAACTTGGTCAACCTTGTTTGACCAAAGTTTCCATTGGTTTAAAGATACGATTATTTTTCTCCTCATAGGTTAAATAAACACTATATTTAGACCTTCAGAAACCTTCTATTTGTTCAAAAAATGGTAGATTTCCATTCGAATCGGGTTTTAGACCTTTATAACTAGTCTATTAAACTTTGGTCAAACTTGGTCAACCTTTTTTGACCAAAGTTTCCATTGGTTTAAAGATGCGATTATCTTTCTCCTAATAGGTTAAACACTATATTTAGACCTTTATAAACCTTCTATTTGTTAAAAAAAGGGTAGATTTCCATTCGAATCGGGTTTTAGACCTTTATACTTGTCTATTAACTTTGGTCAAACTTGGTCAACCTTGTTTGACCAAAGTTTCCATTGGTTTAAAGATGCGATTATCTTTCTCCTAATAGGTTAAACACTATATTTTGACCTTTATAAACATTCTATTTGTTCAAAAAAGGGTAGATTTCCATTCGAATCGGGTTTTAGACCTTTATAACTAGTTTATTAAACTTTGGTCAAACTTGGTCAACCTTGTTTGACCAAAGTTTCCATTGGTTTAAAGATGCGATTATCTTTCTCCTAATAGGTTAAACACTATATTTAGACCTTTATAAACCTTCTATTTGTTCAAAAAAGGGTAGATTTCCATTCTTATCGGGTTTTAGACCTTTATAACTAGTCTATTAAACTTTGGTCAAACTTGGTCAAACTTGTTTGACCAAAGTTTCCATTGGTTTAAAGATGCGATTATCTTTCTCCTAATAGGTTAAACACTATCTTTAGACCTTTTTAAATCTTCTATTTGTTAAAAAAAGGGTAGATTTCCATTTGTATCGGGTTTTAGACCTTTATAACAAGTCTATTAAACTTTGGTCAAACTTGGTCAACCTTGTTTGACCAAAGTTTCCATTAGTTTAAAGATACGATTATCTTTATCCTAATAGGTTAAACACTATATTTAGACCTTTATAAATATTCTATTTGTTCAAAAAAGGGTAGATTTCCATTCGAATCGGGTTTTAGACCTTTATAACTAGTTTATTAAACTTTGGTCAAACTTGGTTAACCTTGTTTGACCAAAGTTTCCATTGGTTTAAAGATGCGATTATCTTTCTCCTAATAGGTTAAACACTATATTTAGACCTTTATAAACCTTCTATTTGTTCAAAAAAGGGTAGATTTCCATTCTTATCGGGCTTTAGACCTTTATAACTAGTCTATTAAACTTTGGTCAAACTTGGTCAACCTTGTTTGACCAAAGTTTCCATTGGTTTAAAGATGCGATTATCTTTCTCCTAATAGGTTAAACACTATATTTAGACCTTTTTAAATCTTCTTTTTGTTCAAAAAAGGGTAGATTTCCATTTGTATCGGGTTTTAGACCTTTATAACAAGTCTATTAAACTTTGGTCAAACTTGGTCAACCTTGTTTGACCAAAGTTTCCATTAGTTTAAAGATGCGATTATCTTTCTCCTAATAGGTTAAACACTATATTTAGACCTTTGTAAACCTTCTATTTGTGCAAAAAAGGGTAGATTTCCATTCGAATCGGGTTTTAGACCTTTATAACTAGTCTATTAAACTTTGTCCAAACTTGGTCAACCTTGTTTGACCAAAGTTTCCATTGGTTTAAAGATGCGATTATTTTTCTCCTAATAGGTTAAACACTATATTTAGACCTTTATAAATCTTCTATTTGTTCAAAAAAGGGTAGATTTCCATTTATATCGGGTTTTAGACCTTTATAACTAGTCTATTAAACTTTGGTCAAACTTGGTCAACCTTGTTTGACCAAAGTTTCCATTGGTTTAAAGATGCGATTATCTTTCTCCTCATAGGTTAAACACTATATTTAGACCTTTATAAATCTTCTATTTTTTCAAAAAATGGTAGATTTCCATTCGAATTGGGTTTTAGACCTTTATAACTAGTTTATTAAACATTGGTCAAACTTGGTCAACCTTGTTTGACCAAAGTTTCCATTGGTTTAAAGATGCGATTATCTTTCTCTTAATAGGTTAAACACTATATTTAGACCTTTATAAACCTTCTATTTGTTAAAAAAAGGGTAGATTTCCATTCGAATCGGGTTTTAGACCTTTATACTAGTCTATTAACTTTGGTCAAACTTGGTCAACCTTGTTTGACCAAAGTTTCCATTAAAGATGCGATTATATTTCTCCTAATAGGTTAAACACTATATTTAGACCTTTATAAACATTCTATTTGTTCAAAAAAGGGTAGATTTCCATTCGAATCGGGTTTTAGACCTTTATAACTAGTTTATTAAACTTTGGTCAAACTTGGTTAACCTTGTTTGACCAAAGATTCCATTAGTTTAAAGATGCGATTATCTTTCTCCTAATAGGTTAAAAACTATATTTAGACCTTTGTAAATCTTCTATTTGTGCAAAAAAGGGTAGATTTCCATTCGAATCGGGTTTTAGACCTTTATAACTAGTCTATTAAACTTTGTTCAAACATAGTCAACCTTGTTTGACCAAAGTTTCCATTGGTTTAAATATGTGATTATCTTTCTCCTAATAGGTTAAACACTATATTTAGACCTTTATAAATCTTCTATTTGTTCAAAAAAGGGTAGATTTCCATTTGTATCGGGTTTTAGACCTTTATAACTAGTCTATTAAACTTTGGTCAAACTTGGTCAACCTTGTTTGACCAAAGTTTCCATTGGTTTAAAGATGCGATTATCTTTCTCCTAATAGGTTAAACACTATATTTAGACCTTTATAAATCTTCTATTTTTTCAAAAAAGGGTAGATTTCCATTCGAATCGGGTTTTAGACCTTTATAACTAGTTTATTAAACTTTGGTCAAACTTGGTCAACCTTGTTTGACCAAAGTTTCGTTTGGTTTAAAGATGCGATTATCTTTCTCCTAATTCGTTAAACACTATATTTAGACCTTTATAAATCTTCTATTTTTTCAAAAAAGGGTAGATTTCCATTCGAATCGGGTTTTAGATCTTTATAACTAGTTTATTAAACTTTGGTCAAACTTGGTCAACCTTGTTTGACCAAAGTTTCCATTGGTTTAAAGATGCGATTATCTTTCTCCTAATAGGTTAAACACTATATTTAGACTTTTATAAATCTTCTATTTGTTCAAAAAAGGGTAGATTTCCATTCGAATTGAGTTTTAGACTTTTATAACTAGTCTATTAAACTTTGGTCAAACTTGGTCAACCTTGTTTGACCAAAGTTTCCATTGGTTTAAAGATACGATTATTTTTCTCCTCATAGGTTAAATAAACACTATATTTAGACCTTCAGAAACCTTCTATTTGTTCAAAAAATGGTAGATTTCCATTCGAATCGGGTTTTAGACCTTTATAACTAGTCTATTAAACTTTGGTCAAACTTGGTCAACCTTTTTTGACCAAAGTATCAATTGGTTTAAAGATGCGATTATCTTTCTCCTAATAGGTTAAACACTATATTTAGACCTTTATAAACCTTCTATTTGTTAAAAAAAGGGTAGATTTCCATTCGAATCGGGTTTTAGACCTTTATACTAGTCTATTAACTTTGGTCAAACTTGGTCAACCTTGTTTGACCAAAGTTTCCATTGGTTTAAAGATGCGATTATCTTTCTCCTAATAGGTTAAACACTATATTTTGACCTTTATAAACATTCTATTTGTTCAAAAAAGGGTAGATTTCCATTCGAATCGGGTTTTAGACCTTTATAACTAGTTTATTAAACTTTGGTCAAACTTGGTCAACCTTGTTTGACCAAAGTTTCCATTGGTTTAAAGATGCGATTATCTTTCTTCTAATAGGTTAAACACTATATTTAGACCTTTATAAACATTCTATTTGTTCAAAAAAGGGTAGATTTCCATTCGAATCGGGTTTTAGACCTTTATAACTAGTTTATTAAACATTGGTCAAACTTGGTTAACCTTTTTTGACCAAAGTTTCCATTGGTTTAAAGATGCGATTATCTTTCTCCTAATAGGTTAAACACTATATTTAGACCTTTATAAACCTTCTATTTGTTCAAAAAAGGGTAGATTTCCATTCTTATCGGGCTTTAGACCTTTATAACTAGTCTATTAAACTATGGTCAAACTTGGTCAACCTTGTTTGACCAAAGTTTCCATTGGTTTAAAGATGCGATTATCTTTCTACTAATAGGTTAAACACTATATTTAGACCTTTTTAAATCTTCTATTTGTTCAAAAAAGGGTAGATTTCCATTTGTATCGGGTTTTAGACCTTTATAACAAGTCTATTAAACTTTGGTCAAACTTGGTCAACCTTGTTTGACCAAAGTTTCCATTAGTTTAAAGATGCGATTATCTTTCTCCTAATAGGTTAAACGCTATATTTAGACCTTTGTAAACCTTCTATTTGTGCAAAAAAGGGTAGATTTCCATTCGAATCGGGTTTTAGACCTTTATAACTAGTCTATTAAACTTTGTCCAAATTTGGTCAACCTTGTTTGACCAAAGTTTCCATTGGTTTAAAGATGCGATTATTTTTCTCCTAATAGGTTAAACACTATATTTAGACCTTTATAAATCTTCTATTTGTTCAAAAAAGGGTAGATTTCCATTTATATCGGGTTTTAGACCTTTATAACTAGTCTATTAAACTTTGGTCAAACTTGGTCAACCTTGTTTGACCAAAGTTTCCATTGGTTTAAAGATGCGATTATCTTTCTCCTAATAGGTTAAACACTATATTTAGACCTTTATAAATCTTCTATTTTTTCAAAAAAGGGTAGATTTCCATTCGAATTGGGTTTTAGACCTTTATAACTAGTTTATTAAACATTGGTCAAACTTGGTCAACCTTGTTTGACCAAAGTTTCCATTGGTTTAAAGATGCGATTATCTTTCTCCTAATAGGTTAAACACTATATTTAGACCTTTATAAACCTTCTATTTGTTAAAAAAAGGGTAGATTTCCATTCGAATCGGGTTTTAGACCTTTATACTAGTCTATTAACTTTGGTCAAACTTGGTCAACCTTGTTTGACCAAAGTTTCCATTAAAGATGCGATTATCTTTCTCCTAATAGGTTAAACACTATATTTAGACCTTTATAAACATTCTATTTGTTCAAAAAAGGGTAGATTGCCATTCGAATCGGGTTTTAGACCTTTATAACTAGTTTATTAAACTTTGGTCAAACTTGGTTAACCTTGTTTGACCAAAGTTTCCATTAGTTTAAAGATGCGATTATCTTTCTCCTAATAGGTTAAAAACTATATTTAGACCTTTGTAAATCTTCTATTTGTGCAAAAAAGGGTAGATTTCCATTCGAATCGGGTTTTAGACCTTTATAACTAGTCTATTAAACTTTGTTCAAACTTGGTCAACCTTGTTTGACCAAAGTTTCCATTGGTTTAAATATGTGATTATCTTTCTCCTAATAGGTTAAACACTATATTTAGACCTTTATAAATCTTCTATTTGTTCAAAAAAGGGTAGATTTCCATTTGTATCGGGTTTTAGACCTTTATAACTAGTCTATTAAACTTTGGTCAAACTTGGTCAACCTTGTTTGACCAAAGTTTCCATTGGTTTAAAGATGCGATTATCTTTCTCCTAATAGGTTAAACACTATATTTAGACCTTTATAAATCTTCTATTTTTTCAAAAAAGGGTAGATTTCCATTCGAATCGGGTTTTAGACCTTTATAACTAGTTTATTAAACTTTGGTCAAACTTGGTCAACCTTGTTTGACCAAAGTTTCGTTTGGTTTAAAGATGCGATTATCTTTCTCCTAATAGGTTAAACACTATATTTAGACCTTTATAAATCTTCTATTTTTTCAAAAAAGGGTAGATTTCCATTCTTATCGGGTTTTAGACCTTTATAACTAGTCTATTAAACTTTGGTCAAACTTGGTCAAACTTGTTTGACCAAAGTTTCCATTGGTTTAAAGATGCGATTATCTTTCTCCTAATAGGTTAAACACTATCTTTAGACCTTTTTAAATCTTCTATTTGTTAAAAAAAGGGTAGATTTCCATTTGTATCGGGTTTTAGACCTTTATAACAAGTCTATTAAACTTTGGTCAAATTTGGTCAACCTTGTTTGACCAAAGTTTCCATTAGTTTAAAGATGCGATTATCTTTCTCCTAATAGGTTAAACACTATATTTAGACCTTTATAAACATTCTATTTGTTCAAAAAAGGGTAGATTTCCATTCGAATCGGGTTTTAGACCTTTATAACTAGTTTATTAAACTTTGGTCAAACTTGGTTAACCTTGTTTGACCAAAGTTTCCATTGGTTTAAAGATGCGATTATCTTTCTCCTAATAGGTTAAACACTATATTTAGACCTTTATAAACCTTCTATTTGTTCAAAAAAGGGTAGATTTCCATTCTTATCGGGCTTTAGACCTTTATAACTAGTCTATTAAACTTTGGTCAAACTTGGTCAACCTTGTTTGACCAAAGTTTCCATTGGTTTAAAGATGCGATTATCTTTCTCCTAATAGGTTAAACACTATATTTAGACCTTTTTAAATCTTCTATTTGTTCAAAAAAGGGTAGATTTCCATTTGTATCGGGTTTTAGACCTTTATAACAAGTCTATTAAACTTTGGTCAAACTTGGTCAACCTTGTTTGACCAAAGTTTCCATTAGTTTAAAGATGCGATTATCTTTCTCCTAATAGGTTAAACACTATATTTAGACCTTTGTAAATCTTCTATTTGTGCAAAAAAGGATAGATTTCCATTGGAATCGGGTTTTAGACCTTTATAACTAGTCTATTAAACTTTGTTCAAACTTGGTCAACCTTGTTTGACCAAAGTTTCCATTGGTTTAAAGATGCGATTATCTTTCTCCTAATAGGTTAAACACTATATTTAGATCTTTGTAAATCTTCTATTTGTGCAAAAAAGGGTAGATTTCCATTCGAATCGGGTTTTAGACCTTTATAACTAGTCTATTAAACTTTGTTCAAACTTGGTCAACCTTGTTTGACCAAAGTTTCCATTGGTTTAAATATGCGATTATCTTTCTCCTAATAGGTTAAACACTATATTTAGACCTTTATAAATCTTCTATTTGTTCAAAAAAGGGTAGATTTCCATTTGTATCGGGTTTTAGACCTTTATAACTAGTCTATTAAACTTTGGTCAAACTTGGTCAACCTTGTTTGACCAAAGTTTCCATTGGTTTAAAGATGCGAGTATCTTTCTCCTAATAGGTTAAACACTATATTTAGACCTTTATAAATCTTCTATTTTTTCAAAAAAGGGTAGATTTCCATTCGAATCGGGTTTTAGACCTTTATAACTAGTTTATTAAACTTTGGTCAAACTTGGTCAACCTTGTTTGACCAAAGTTTCCATTGGTTTAAAGATGCGATTATCTTTCTCCTAATAGGTTAAACACTATATTTAGACCTTTATAAATCTTCTATTTTTTCAAAAAAGGGTAGATTTCCATTCGAATCGGGTTTTAGACCTTTATAACTAGTTTATTAAACTTTGGTCAAACTTGGTCAACCTTGTTTGACCAAAGTTTCCATTGGTTTAAAGATGCGATTATCTTTCTCCTAATAGGTTAAACACTATATTTAGACCTTTATAAATCTTCTATTTGTTCAAAAAAGGGTAGATTTCCATTCGAATTGGGTTTTAGTCTTTTATAACTAGTCTATTAAACTTTGGTCAAACTTGGTCAACCTTGTTTGACCAAAGTTTCCATTGGTTTAAAGATGCGATTATTTTTCTCCTCATAGGTTAAATAAACACTATATTTAGACCTTCATAAACCTTCTATTTGTTCAAAAAATGGTAGATTTCCATTCGAATCGGGTTTTAGACCTTTATAACTAGTCTATTAAACTTTGGTCAAACTTGGTCAACCTTTTTTGACCAAAGTTTCCATTGGTTTAAAGATGCGATTATCTTTCTCCTAATAGGTTAAACACTATATTTAGACCTTTATAAACCTTCTATTTGTTAAAAAAAGGGTAGATTTCCATTCGAATCGGGTTTTAGACCTTTATACTAGTCTATTAACTTTGGTCAAACTTGGTCAACCTTGTTTGACCAAAGTTTCCATTGGTTTAAAGATGCGAGTATCTTTCTCCTAATAGGTTAAACACTATATTTAGACCTTTATAAATCTTCTATTTTTTCAAAAAAGGGTAGATTTCCATTCGAATCGGGTTTTAGACCTTTATAACTAGTTTATTAAACTTTGGTCAAACTTGGTCAACCTTGTTTGACCAAAGTTTCCATTGGTTTAAAGATGCGATTATCTTTCTCCTAATAGGTTAAACACTATATTTAGACCTTTATAAATCTTCTATTTTTTCAAAAAAGGGTAGATTTCCATTCGAATCGGGTTTTAGACCTTTATAACTAGTTTATTAAACTTTGGTCAAACTTGGTTAACCTTGTTTGACCAAAGTTTCCATTGGTTTAAAGATGCGATTAACTTTCTCCTAATAGGTTAAACACTATATTTAGACCTTTATAAATCTTCTATTTGTTCAAAAAAGGGTAGATTTCCATTCGAATTGTGTTTTAGACTTTTATAACTAGTCTATTAAACTTTGGCCAAACTTGGTCAACCTTTTTTGACCAAAGTTTCCATTGGTTTAAAGATGCGATTATCTTTCTCCTAATAGGTTAAACACTATATTTATACCTTTATAAACCTTCTATTTGTTAAAAAAAGGGTAGATTTCCATTCGAATCGGGTTTTAGACCTTTATACTAGTCTATTAACTTTGGTCAAACTTGGTCAACCTTGTTTGACCAAAGTTTCCATTGGTTTAAAGATGCGATTATCTTTCTCCTAATAGGTTAAACACTATATTTAGACCTTTATAAACCTTCTATTTGTTCAAAAAAGGGTAGATTTCCATTCCTATCGGGTTTTAGACCTTTATAACTAGTCTATTAAACTTTGGTCAAACTTGGTCAACCTTGTTTGACCAAAGTTTCCATTGGTTTAAAGATGCGATTGTCTTTCTCCTAATAGGTTAAACACTATATTTAGACCTTTATAAACCTTCTATTTGTTAAAAAAGGGTAGATTTCCATTCGAATCGGGTTTTAGACCTTTATACTAGTCTATTAACTTTGGTCAAACTTGGTCAACCTTGTTTGACCAAAGTTTCCATTAAAGATGCGATTATCTTTCTCCTAATAGGTTAAACACTATATTTAGACCTTTATAAACATTCTATTTGTTCAAAAAAGGGTAGATTTCCATTCGAATCGGGTTTTAGACCTTTATAACTAGTTTATTAAACTTTGGTCAAACTTGGTCAACCTTGTTTGACCAAAGTTTCCATTGGTTTAAAGATGCGATTATCTTTCTCCTAATAGGTTAAACACTATATTTAGACCTTTATAAACCTTCTATTTGTTTAAAAAAGGGTAGATTTCCATTCTTATCGGGTTTTAGACCTTTATAACTAGTCTATTAAACTTTGGTCAAACTTGGTCAACCTTGTTTGACCAAAGTTTCCATTGGTTTAAAGATGCGATTATCTTTCTCCTAATAGGTTAAACACTATATTTAGACCTTTTTAAATCTTCTATTTGTTCAAAAAAGGGTAGATTTCCATTTGTATCGGGTTTTAGACCTTTATAACAAGTCTATTAAACTTTGGTCAAACTTGGTCAACCTTGTTTGACCAAAGTTTCCATTAGTTTAAAGATGCGATTATCTTTCTCCTAATAGGTTAAACACTATATTTAGACCTTTGTAAACCTTCTATTTGTGCAAAAAAGGGTAGATTTCCATTCGAATCGGGTTTTAGACCTTTATAACTAGTCTATTAAACTTTGTCCAAACTTGGTCAACCTTGTTTGACCAAAGTTTCCATTGGTTTAAAGATGCGATTATTTTTCTCCTAATAGGTTAAACACTATATTTAGACCTTTATAAATCTTCTATTTGTTCAAAAAAGGGTAGATTTCCATTTATATCGGGTTTTAGACCTTTATAACTAGTCTATTAAACTTTGGTCAAACTTGGTCAACCTTGTTTGACCAAAGTTTCCATTGGTTTAAAGATGCGATTATCTTTCTCCTCATAGGTTAAACACTATATTTAGACCTTTATAAATCTTCTATTTTTTCAAAAAATGGTAGATTTCCATTCGAATTGGGTTTTAGACCTTTATAACTAGTTTATTAAACATTGGTCAAACTTGGTCAACCTTGTTTGACCAAAGTTTCCATTGGTTTAAAGATGCGATTATCTTTCTCCTAATAGGTTAAACACTATATTTATAAACCTTCTATTTGTTAAAAAAAGGGTAGATTTCCATTCGAATCGGGTTTTAGACCTTTATACTAGTCTATTAACTTTGGTCAAACTTGGTCAACCTTGTTTGACCAAAGTTTCCATTAAAGATGCGATTATCTTTCTCCTAATAGGTTAAACACTATATTTAGACCTTTATAAACATTCTATTTGTTCAAAAAAGGGTAGATTTCCATTCGAATCGGGTTTTAGACCTTTATAACTAGTTTATTAAACTTTGGTCAAACTTGGTTAACCTTGTTTGACCAAAGTTTCCATTAGTTTAAAGATGCGATTATCTTTCTCCTAATAGGTTAAAAACTATATTTAGACCTTTGTAAATCTTCTATTTGTGCAAAAAAGGGTAGATTTCCATTCGAATCGGGTTTTAGACCTTTATAACTAGTCTATTAAACTTTGTTCAAACATGGTCAACCTTGTTTGACCAAAGTTTCCATTGGTTTAAATATGTGATTATCTTTCTCCTAATAGGTTAACACTATATTTAGACCTTTATAAATCTTCTATTTGTTCAAAAAAGGGTAGATTTCCATTTGTATCGGGTTTTAGACCTTTATAACTAGTCTATTAAACTTTGGTCAAACTTGGTCAACCTTGTTTGACCAAAGTTTCCATTGGTTTAAAGATGCGATTATCTTTCTCCTAATAGGTTAAACACTATATTTAGACCTTTATAAATCTTCTATTTTTTCAAAAAAGGGTAGATTTCCATTTGAATCGGGTTTTAGACCTTTATAACTAGTTTATTAAACTTTGGTCAAACTTGGTCAACCTTGTTTGACCAAAGTTTCGTTTGGTTTAAAGATGCGATTATCTTTCTCCTAATAGGTTAAACACTATATTTAGACCTTTATAAATCTTCTATTTTTTCAAAAAAGGGTAGATTTCCATTCGAATCGGGTTTTAGATCTTTATAACTAGTTTATTAAACTTTGGTCAAACTTGGTCAACCTTGTTTGACCAAAGTTTCCATTGGTTTAAAGATGCGATTATCTTTCTCCTAATAGGTTAAACACTATATTTAGACTTTTATAAATCTTCTATTTGTTCAAAAAAGGGTAGATTTCCATTCGAATTGGGTTTTAGACTTTTATAACTAGTCTATTAAACTTTGGTCAAACTTGGTCAACCTTGTTTGACCAAAGTTTCCATTGGTTTAAAGATACGATTATTTTTCTCCTCATAGGTTAAATAAACACTATATTTAGACCTTCAGAAACCTTCTATTTGTTCAAAAAATGGTAGATTTCCATTCGAATCGGGTTTTAGACCTTTATAACTAGTCTATTAAACTTTGGTCAAACTTGGTCAACCTTTTTTGACCAAAGTTTCCATTGGTTTAAAGATGCGATTATCTTTCTCCTAATAGGTTAAACACTATATTTAGACCTTTATAAACCTTCTATTTGTTAAAAAAAGGGTAGATTTCCATTCGAATCGGGTTTTAGACCTTTATACTTGTCTATTAACTTTGGTCAAACTTGGTCAACCTTGTTTGACCAAAGTTTCCATTGGTTTAAAGATGCGATTATCTTTCTCCTAATAGGTTAAACACTATATTTTGACCTTTATAAACATTCTATTTTTTCAAAAAAGGGTAGATTTCCATTCGAATCGGGTTTTAGACCTTTATAACTAGTTTATTAAACTTTGGTCAAACTTGGTCAACCTTGTTTGACCAAAGTTTCCATTGGTTTAAAGATGCGATTATCTTTCTCCTAATAGGTTAAACACTATATTTAGACCTTTATAAACCTTCTATTTGTTCAAAAAAGGGTAGATTTCCATTCTTATCGGGTTTTAGACCTTTATAACTAGTCTATTAAACTTAGGTCAAACTTGGTCAAACTTGTTTGACCAAAGTTTCCATTGGTTTAAAGATGCGATTATCTTTCTCCTAATAGGTTAAACACTATCTTTAGACCTTTTTAAATCTTCTATTTGTTAAAAAAAGGGTAGATTTCCATTTGTATCGGGTTTTAGACCTTTATAACAAGTCTATTAAACTTTGGTCAAACTTGGTCAACCTTGTTTGACCAAAGTTTCCATTAGTTTAAAGATGCGATTATCTTTCTCCTAATAGGTTAAACACTATATTTAGACCTTTATAAACATTCTATTTGTTCAAAAAAGGGTAGATTTCCATTCGAATCGGGTTTTAGACCTTTATAACTAGTTTATTAAACTTTGGTCAAACTTGGTTAACCTTGTTTGACCAAAGTTTCCATTGGTTTAAAGATGCGATTATCTTTCTCCTAATAGGTTAAACACTATATTTAGACCTTTATAAACCTTCTATTTGTTCAAAAAAGGGTAGATTTCCATTCTTATCGGGCTTTAGACCTTTATAACTAGTCTATTAAACTTTGGTCAAACTTGGTCAACCTTGTTTGACCAAAGTTTCCATTGGTTTAAAGATGCGATTATCTTTCTCCTAATAGGTTAAACACTATATTTAGACCTTTTTAAATCTTCTATTTGTTCAAAAAAGGGTAGATTTCCATTTGTATCGGGTTTTAGACCTTTATAACAAGTCTATTAAACTTTGGTCAAACTTGGTCAACCTTGTTTGACCAAAGTTTCCATTAGTTTAAAGATGCGATTATCTTTCTCCTAATAGGTTAAACACTATATTTAGACCTTTGTAAACCTTCTATTTGTGCAAAAAAGGGTAGATTTCCATTCGAATCGGGTTTTAGACCTTTATAACTAGTCTATTAAACTTTGTCCAAACTTGGTCAACCTTGTTTGACCAAAGTTTCCATTGGTTTAAAGATGCGATTATTTTTCTCCTAATAGGTTAAACACTATATTTAGACCTTTATAAATCTTCTATTTGTTCAAAAAAGGGTAGATTTCCATTTATATCGGGTTTTAGACCTTTATAACTAGTCTATTAAACTTTGGTCAAACTTGGTCAACCTTGTTTGACCAAAGTTTCCATTGGTTTAAAGATGCGATTATCTTTCTCCTCATAGGTTAAACACTATATTTAGACCTTTATAAATCTTCTATTTTTTCAAAAAATGGTAGATTTCCATTCGAATTGGGTTTTAGACCTTTATAACTAGTTTATTAAACATTGGTCAAACTTGGTCAACCTTGTTTGACCAAAGTTTCCATTGGTTTAAAGATGCGATTATCTTTCTCCTAATAGGTTAAACACTATATTTAGACCTTTATAAACCTTCTATTTGTTAAAAAAAGGGTAGATTTCCATTCGAATCGGGTTTTAGACCTTTATACTAG
Source organism: Trifolium subterraneum (assembly GCA_951799995.1). Lineage (NCBI taxonomy): Eukaryota > Viridiplantae > Streptophyta > Magnoliopsida > Fabales > Fabaceae > Trifolium > Trifolium subterraneum. The sequence continues at coordinate 29,650,144 of OX637466.1, forward strand.
TCTATTAACTTTGGTCAAACTTGGTCAACCTTGTTTGACCAAAGTTTCCATTAAAGATGCGATTATCTTTCTCCTAATAGGTTAAACACTATATTTAGACCTTTATAAACATTCTATTTGTTCAAAAAAGGGTAGATTTCCATTCGAATCGGGTTTTAGACCTTTATAACTAGTTTATTAAACTTTGGTCAAACTTGGTTAACCTTGTTTGACCAAAGTTTCCATTAGTTTAAAGATGCGATTATCTTTCTCCTAATAGGTTAAAAACTATATTTAGACCTTTGTAAATCTTCTATTTGTGCAAAAAAGGGTAGATTTCCATTCGAATCGGGTTTTAGACCTTTATAACTAGTCTATTAAACTTTGTTCAAACATGGTCAACCTTGTTTGACCAAAGTTTCCATTGGTTTAAATATGTGATTATCTTTCTCCTAATAGGTTAAACACTATATTTAGACCTTTATAAATCTTCTATTTGTTCAAAAAAGGGTAGATTTCCATTTGTATCGGGTTTTAGACCTTTATAACTAGTCTATTAAACTTTGGTCAAACTTGGTCAACCTTGTTTGACCAAAGTTTCCATTGGTTTAAAGATGCGATTATCTTTCTCCTAATAGGTTAAACACTATATTTAGACCTTTATAAATCTTCTATTTTTTCAAAAAAGGGTAGATTTCCATTCGAATCGGGTTTTAGACCTTTATAACTAGTTTATTAAACTTTGGTCAAACTTGGTCAACCTTGTTTGACCAAAGTTTCGTTTGGTTTAAAGATGCGATTATCTTTCTCCTAATTGGTTAAACACTATATTTAGACCTTTATAAATCTTCTATTTTTTCAAAAAAGGGTAGATTTCCATTCGAATCGGGTTTTAGATCTTTATAACTAGTTTATTAAACTTTGGTCAAACTTGGTCAACCTTGTTTGACCAAAGTTTCCATTGGTTTAAAGATGCGATTATCTTTCTCCTAATAGGTTAAACACTATATTTAGACTTTTATAAATCTTCTATTTGTTCAAAAAAGGGTAGATTTCCATTCGAATTGGGTTTTAGACTTTTATAACTAGTCTATTAAACTTTGGTCAAACTTGGTCAACCTTGTTTGACCAAAGTTTCCATTGGTTTAAAGATACGATTATTTTTCTCCTCATAGGTTAAATAAACACTATATTTAGACCTTCAGAAACCTTCTATTTGTTCAAAAAATGGTAGATTTCCATTCGAATCGGGTTTTAGACCTTTATAACTAGTCTATTAAACTTTGGTCAAACTTGGTCAACCTTTTTTGACCAAAGTTTCCATTGGTTTAAAGATGCGATTATCTTTCTCCTAATAGGTTAAACACTATATTTAGACCTTTATAAACCTTCTATTTGTTAAAAAAAGGGTAGATTTCCATTCGAATCGGGTTTTAGACCTTTATACTAGTCTATTAACTTTGGTCAAACTTGGTCAACCTTGTTTGACCAAAGTTTCCATTGGTTTAAAGATGCGATTATCTTTCTCCTAATAGGTTAAACACTATATTTTGACCTTTATAAACATTCTATTTGTTCAAAAAAGGGTAGATTTCCATTCGAATCGGGTTTTAGACCTTTATAACTAGTTTATTAAACTTTGGTCAAACTTGGTCAACCTTGTTTGACCAAAGTTTCCATTGGTTTAAAGATGCGATTATCTTTCTTCTAATAGGTTAAACACTATATTTAGACCTTTATAAACATTCTATTTGTTCAAAAAAGGGTAGATTTCCATTCGAATCGGGTTTTAGACCTTTATAACTAGTTTATTAAACTTTGGTCAAACTTGGTTAACCTTGTTTGACCAAAGTTTCCATTGGTTTAAAGATGCGATTATCTTTCTCCTAATAGGTTAAACACTATATTTAGACCTTTATAAACCTTCTATTTGTTCAAAAAAGGGTAGATTTCCATTCTTATCGGGCTTTAGACCTTTATAACTAGTCTATTAAAATATGGTCAAACTTGGTCAACCTTGTTTGACCAAAGTTTCCATTGGTTTAAAGATGCGATTATCTTTCTCCTAATAGGTTAAACACTATATTTAGACCTTTTTAAATCTTCTATTTGTTCAAAAAAGGGTAGATTTCCATTTGTATCGGGTTTTAGACCTTTATAACAAGTCTATTAAACTTTGGTCAAACTTGGTCAACCTTGTTTGACCAAAGTTTCCATTAGTTTAAAGATGCGATTATCTTTCTCCTAATAGGTTAAACACTATATTTAGACCTTTGTAAACCTTCTATTTGTGCAAAAAAGGGTAGATTTCCATTCGAATCGGGTTTTAGACCTTTATAACTAGTCTATTAAACTTTGTCCAAATTTGGTCAACCTTGTTTGACCAAAGTTTCCATTGGTTTAAAGATGCGATTATTTTTCTCCTAATAGGTTAAACACTATATTTAGACCTTTATAAATCTTCTATTTGTTCAAAAAAGGGTAGATTTCCATTTATATCGGGTTTTAGACCTTTATAACTAGTCTATTAAACTTTGGTCAAACTTGGTCAACCTTGTTTGACCAAAGTTTCCATTGGTTTAAAGATGCGATTATCTTTCTCCTAATAGGTTAAACACTATATTTAGACCTTTATAAATCTTCTATTTTTTCAAAAAAGGGTAGATTTCCATTCGAATTGGGTTTTAGACCTTTATAACTAGTTTATTAAACATTGGTCAAACTTGGTCAACCTTGTTTGACCAAAGTTTCCATTGGTTTAAAGATGCGATTATCTTTCTCCTAATAGGTTAAACACTATATTTAGACCTTTATAAACCTTCTATTTGTTAAAAAAAGGGTAGATTTCCATTCGAATCGGGTTTTAGACCTTTATACTAGTCTATTAACTTTGGTCAAACTTGGTCAACCTTGTTTGACCAAAGTTTCCATTAAAGATGCGATTATCTTTCTCCTAATAGGTTAAACACTATATTTAGACCTTTATAAACATTCTATTTCTTCAAAAAAGGGTAGATTGCCATTCGAATCGGGTTTTAGACCTTTATAACTAGTTTATTAAACTTTGGTCAAACTTGGTTAACCTTGTTTGACCAAAGTTTCCATTAGTTTAAAGATGCGATTATCTTTCTCCTAATAGGTTAAAAACTATATTTAGACCTTTGTAAATCTTCTATTTGTGCAAAAAAGGGTAGATTTCCATTCGAATCGGGTTTTAGACCTTTATAACTAGTCTATTAAACTTTGTTCAAACTTGGTCAACCTTGTTTGACCAAAGTTTCCATTGGTTTAAATATGTGATTATCTTTCTCCTAATAGGTTAAACACTATATTTAGACCTTTATAAATCTTCTATTTGTTCAAAAAAGGGTAGATTTCCATTTGTATCGGGTTTTAGACCTTTATAACTAGTCTATTAAACTTTGGTCAAACTTGGTCAACCTTGTTTGACCAAAGTTTCCATTGGTTTAAAGATGCGATTATCTTTCTCCTAATAGGTTAAACACTATATTTAGACCTTTATAAATCTTCTATTTTTTCAAAAAAGGGTAGATTTCCATTCGAATCGGGTTTTAGACCTTTATAACTAGTTTATTAAACTTTGGTCAAACTTGGTCAACCTTGTTTGACCAAAGTTTCGTTTGGTTTAAAGATGCGATTATCTTTCTCCTAATAGGTTAAACACTATATTTAGACCTTTATAAATCTTCTATTTTTTCAAAAAAGGGTAGATTTCAATTCTTATCGGGTTTTAGACCTTTATAACTAGTCTATTAAACTTTGGTCAAACTTGGTCAAACTTGTTTGACCAAAGTTTCCATTGGTTTAAAGATGCGATTATCTTTCTCCTAATAGGTTAAACACTATCTTTAGACCTTTTTAAATCTTCTATTTGTTAAAAAAAGGGTAGATTTCCATTTGTATCGGGTTTTAGACCTTTATAACAAGTCTATTAAACTTTGGTCAAACTTGGTCAACCTTGTTTGACCAAAGTTTCCATTAGTTTAAAGATGCGATTATCTTTCTCCTAATAGGTTAAACACTATATTTAGACCTTTATAAACATTCTATTTGTTCAAAAAAGGGTAGATTTCCATTCGAATCGGGTTTTAGACCTTTATAACTAGTTTATTAAACTTTGGTCAAACTTGGTTAACCTTGTTTGACCAAAGTTTCCATTGGTTTAAAGATGCGATTATCTTTCTCCTAATAGGTTAAACACTATATTTAGACCTTTATAAACCTTCTATTTGTTCAAAAAAGGGTAGATTTCCATTCTTATCGGGCTTTAGACCTTTATAACTAGTCTATTAAACTTTGGTCAAACTTGGTCAACCTTGTTTGACCAAAGTTTCCATTGGTTTAAAGATGCGATTATCTTTCTCCTAATAGGTTAAACACTATATTTAGACCTTTTTAAATCTTCTATTTGTTCAAAAAAGGGTAGATTTCCATTTGTATCGAGTTTTAGACCTTTATAACAAGTCTATTAAACTTTGGTCAAACTTTGTCAACCTTGTTTGACCAAAGTTTCCATTAGTTTAAAGATGCGATTATCTTTCTCCTAATAGGTTAAACACTATATTTAGACCTTTGTAAATCTTCTATTTGTGCAAAAAAGGATAGATTTCCATTGGAATCGGGTTTTAGACCTTTATAACTAGTCTATTAAACTTTGTTCAAACTTGGTCAACCTTGTTTGACCAAAGTTTCCATTGGTTTAAAGATGCGATTATCTTTCTCCTAATAGGTTAAACAATATATTTAGACCTTTGTAAATCTTCTATTTGTGCAAAAAAGGGTAGATTTCCATTCGAATCGGGTTTTAGACCTTTATAACTAGTCTATTAAACTTTGTTCAAACTTGGTCAACCTTGTTTGACCAAAGTTTCCATTGGTTTAAATATGCGATTATCTTTCTCCTAATAGGTTAAACACTATATTTAGACCTTTATAAATCTTCTATTTGTTCAAAAAAGGGTAGATTTCCATTTGTATCGGGTTTTAGACCTTTATAACTAGTCTATTAAACTTTAGTCAACCTTGTTTGACCAAAGTTTCCATTGGTTTAAAGATGCGAGTATCTTTCTCCTAATAGGTTAAACACTATATTTAGACCTTTATAAATCTTCTATTTTTTCAAAAAAGGGTAGATTTCCATTCGAATCGGGTTTTAGACCTTTATAACTAGTTTATTAAACTTTGGTCAAACTTGGTCAACCTTGTTTGACCAAAGTTTCCATTGGTTTAAAGATGCGATTATCTTTCTCCTAATAGGTTAAACACTATATTTAGACCTTTATAAATCTTCTATTTTTTCAAAAAAGGGTAGATTTCCATTCGAATCGGGTTTTAGACCTTTATAACTAGTTTATTAAACTTTGGTCAAACTTGGTCAACCTTGTTTGACCAAAGTTTCCATTGGTTTAAAGATGCGATTATCTTTCTCCTAATAGGTTAAACACTATATTTAGACCTTTATAAATCTTCTATTTGTTCAAAAAAGGGTAGATTTCCATTCGAATTGGGTTTTAGTCTTTTATAACTAGTCTATTAAACTTTGGTCAAACTTGGTCAGCCTTGTTTGACCAAAGTTTCCATTGGTTTAAAGATGCGATTATTTTTCTCCTCATAGGTTAAATAAACACTATATTTAGACCTTCATAAACCTTCTATTTGTTCAAAAAATGGTAGATTTCCATTCGAATCGGGTTTTAGACCTTTATAACTAGTCTATTAAACTTTGGTCAAACTTGGTCAACCTTTTTTGACCAAAGTTTCCATTGGTTTAAAGATGCGATTATCTTTCTCCTAATAGGTTAAACACTATATTTAGACCTTTATAAACCTTCTATTTGTTAAAAAAAGGGTAGATTTCCATTCGAATCGGGTTTTAGACCTTTATACTAGTCTATTAACTTTGGTCAAACTTGGTCAACCTTGTTTGACCAAAGTTTCCATTGGTTTAAAGATGCGATTATCTTTCTCCTAATAGGTTAAACACTATATTTTGACCTTTATAAACATTCTATTTGTTCAAAAAAGGGTAGATTTCCATTTGAATCGGGTTTTAGACCTTTATAACTAGTTTATTAAATTTTGGTCAAACTTGGTCAACCTTGTTTGACCAAAGTTTCCATTGGTTTAAAGATGCGATTATCTTTCTCCTAATAGGTTAAACACTATATTTAGACCTTTATAAACCTTCTATTTGTTCAAAAAAGGGTAGATTTCCATTCTTATCGGGTTTTAGACCTTTATAACTAGTCTATTAAACTTTGGTCAAACTTGGTCAAACTTGTTTGACCAAAGTTTCCATTGGTTTAAAGATGCGATTATCTTTCTCCTAATAGGTTAAACACTATCTTTAGACCTTTTTAAATCTTCTATTTGTTAAAAAAAGGGTAGATTTCCATTTGTATCGGGTTTTAGACCTTTATAACAAGTCTATTAAACTTTGGTCAAACTTGGTCAACCTTGTTTGACCAAAGTTTCCATTAGTTTAAAGATGCGATTATCTTTCTCCTAATAGGTTAAACACTATATTTAGACCATTGTAAACCTTCTATTTGTGCAAAAAAGGGTAGATTTCCATTCGAATCGGATTTTAGACCTTTATAACTAGTCTATAAAACTTTGTTCAAACTTGGTCAACCTTGTTTGACCAAAGTTTCCATTGGTTTAAAGATGTGATTATCTTTCTCCTAATAGGTTAAACACTATATTTAGACCTTTATAAATCTTCTATTTGTTTAAAAAAGGGTAGATTTTCATTTGTATCGGGTTTTAGACCTTTATAACTAGTTTATTAAACTTTGGTCAAACTTGGTCAACCTTGTTTGACCAAAGTTTCCATTGGTTTAAAGATGCGATTATCTTTCTCCTAATAGGTTAAACACTATAATTAGACCTTTATAAACCTTCTATTTGTTAAAAAAAGGGTAGATTTCCATTCGAATCGGGTTTTAGACCTTTATACTAGTCTATTAACTTTGGTCAAACTTGGTCAACCTTGTTTAACCAAAGTTTCCATTGGTTTAAAGATGCGATTATCTTTCTCCTAATAGGTTAAACACTATATTTAGACCTTTATAAATCTTCTATTTGTTCAAAAAAGGGTAGATTTCCATTTGTATCGGGTTTTAGACCTTTATTACTAGTCTATTAAACTTTGGTCAAACTTGGTCAACCTTGTTTGACCAAAGTTTCCATTGGTTTAAAGATGCGATTATCTTTCTCCTAATAGGTTAAACACTATATTTAGACCTTTATAAATCTTCTATTTGTTCAAAAAAGGGTAGATTTCCATTCGAATTGGGTTTTAGACTTTTATAACTAGTCTATTAAACTTTGGTCAAACTTGGTCAACCTTGTTTGACCAAAGTTTCCATTGGTTTAAAGATGCGATTATTTTTCTCCTCATAGGTTAAATAAACACTATATTTAGACCTTCATAAACCTTCTATTTGTTCAAAAAATGGTAGATTTCCATTCGAATCGGGTTTTAGACCTTTATAACTAGTCTATTAAACTTTGGTCAAACTTGGTCAACCTTTTTTGACCAAAGTTTCCATTGGTTTAAAGATGCGATTATCTTTCTCCTAATAGGTTAAACACTATATTTAGACCTTTATAAACCTTCTATTTGTTAAAAAAAGGGTAGATTTCCATTCGAATCGGGTTTTAGACCTTTATACTAGTCTATTAACTTTGGTCAAACTTGGTCAACCTTGTTTGACCAAAGTTTCCATTGGTTTAAAGATGCGATTATCTTTCTCCTAATAGGTTAAACACTATATTTTGACCTTTATAAACATTCTATTTGTTCAAAAAAGGGTAGATTTCCATTTGAATCAGGTTTTAGACCTTTATAACTAGTTTATTAAACTTTGGTCAAACTTGGTCAACCTTGTTTGACCAAAGTTTCCATTGGTTTAAAGATGCGATTATCTTTCTCCTAATAGGTTAAACACTATATTTAGACCTTTATAAACCTTCTATTTGTTCAAAAAAGGGTAGATTTCCATTCTTATCGTGTTTTAGACCTTTATAACTAGTCTATTAAACTTTGGTCAAACTTGGTCAAACTTGTTTGACTAAAGTTTCCATTGGTTTAAAGATGCGATTATCTTTCTCCTAATAGGTTAAACACTATCTTTAGACCTTTTTAAATCTTCTATTTGTTAAAAAAAGGGTAGATTTCCATTTGTATCGGGTTTTAGACCTTTATAACAAGTCTATTAAGCTTTGGTCAAACTTGGTCAACCTTGTTTGACCAAAGTTTCCATTAGTTTAAAGATGCGATTATCTTTCTCCTAATAGGTTAAACACTATATTTAGACCATTGTAAACCTTCTATTTGTGCAAAAAAGGGTAGATTTCCATTCGAATCGGATTTTAGACCTTTATAACTAGTCTATAAAACTTTGTTCAAACTTGGTCAACCTTGTTTGACCAAAGTTTCCATTGGTTTAAAGATGCGATTATCTTTCTCCTAATAGGTTAAACACTATATTTAGACCTTTATAAATCTTCTATTTGTTCAAAAAAGGGTAGATTTTCATTTGTATCGGGTTTTAGACCTTTATAACTAGTTTATTAAACTTTGGTCAAACTTGGTCAACCTTGTTTGACCAAAGTTTCCATTGGTTTAAAGATGCGATTATCTTTCTCCTAATAGGTTAAACACTATATTTAGACATTTATAAACCTTCTATTTGTTAAAAAAAGGGTAGATTTCCATTCGAATCGGGTTTTAGACCTTTATACTAGTCTATTAACTTTGGTCAAACTTGGTCAACCTTGTTTGACCAAAGTTTCCATTGGTTTAAAGATGCGATTATCTTTCTCCTAATAGGTTAAACACTATATTTAGACCTTTATAAACCTTCTATTTGTTCAAAAAAGGGTAGATTTCCATTCTTATCGGGTTTTAGACCTTTATAACTAGTCTATTAAACTTTGGTCAAACTTGGTCAAACTTGTTTGACTAAAGTTTCCATTGGTTTAAAGATGCGATTATCTTTCTCCTAATAGGTTAAACACTATCTTTAGACCTTTTTAAATCTTCTATTTGTTAAAAAAAGGGTAGATTTCCATTTGTATCGGGTTTTAGACCTTTATAACAAGTCTATTAAACTTTGGTCAAACTTGGTCAACCTTGTTTGACCAAAGTTTCCATTAGTTTAAAGATGCGATTATCTTTCTCCTAATAGGTTAAACACTATATTTAGACCATTGTAAACCTTCTATTTGTGCAAAAAAGGGTAGATTTCCATTCGAATCGGATTTTAGACCTTTATAACTAGTCTATAAAACTTTGTTCAAACTTGGTCAACCTTGTTTGACCAAAGTTTCCATTGGTTTAAAGATGCGAGTATCTTTCTCCTAATAGGTTAAACACTATATTTAGACCTTTATAAATCTTCTATTTTTTCAAAAAAGGGTAGATTTCCATTCGAATCGGGTTTTAGACCTTTATAACTAGTTTATTAAACTTTGGTCAAACTTGGTCAACCTTGTTTGACCAAAGTTTCCATTGGTTTAAAGATGCGATTATCTTTCTCCTAATAGGTTAAACACTATATTTAGACCTTTATAAATCTTCTATTTTTTCAAAAAAGGGTAGATTTCCATTCGAATCGGGTTTTAGACCTTTATAACTAGTTTATTAAACTTTGGTCAAACTTGGTCAACCTTGTTTGACCAAAGTTTCCATTGGTTTAAAGATGCGATTATCTTTCTCCTAATAGGTTAAACACTATATTTAGACCTTTATAAATCTTCTATTTGTTCAAAAAAGGGTAGATTTCCATTCGAATTGGGTTTTAGTCTTTTATAACTAGTCTATTAAACTTTGGTCAAACTTGGTCAGCCTTGTTTGACCAAAGTTTCCATTGGTTTAAAGATGCGATTATTTTTCTCCTCATAGGTTAAATAAACACTATATTTAGACCTTCATAAACCTTCTATTTGTTCAAAAAATGGTAGATTTCCATTCGAATCGGGTTTTAGACCTTTATACTAGTCTATTAACTTTGGTCAAACTTGGTCAACCTTGTTTGACCAAAGTTTCCATTGGTTTAAAGATGCGATTATCTTTCTCCTAATAGGTTAAACACTATATTTTGACCTTTATAAACATTCTATTTGTTCAAAAAAGGGTAGATTTCCATTTGAATCGGGTTTTAGACCTTTATAACTAGTTTATTAAATTTTGGTCAAACTTGGTCAACCTTGTTTGACCAAAGTTTCCATTGGTTTAAAGATGCGATTATCTTTCTCCTAATAGGTTAAACACTATATTTAGACCTTTATAAACCTTCTATTTGTTCAAAAAAGGGTAGATTTCCATTCTTATCGGGTTTTAGACCTTTATAACTAGTCTATTAAACTTTGGTCAAACTTGGTCAAACTTGTTTGACCAAAGTTTCCATTGGTTTAAAGATGCGATTATCTTTCTCCTAATAGGTTAAACACTATCTTTAGACCTTTTTAAATCTTCTATTTGTTAAAAAAAGGGTAGATTTCCATTTGTATCGGGTTTTAGACCTTTATAACAAGTCTATTAAACTTTGGTCAAACTTGGTCAACCTTGTTTGACCAAAGTTTCCATTAGTTTAAAGATGCGATTATCTTTCTCCTAATAGGTTAAACACTATATTTAGACCATTGTAAACCTTCTATTTGTGCAAAAAAGGGTAGATTTCCATTCGAATCGGATTTTAGACCTTTATAACTAGTCTATAAAACTTTGTTCAAACTTGGTCAACCTTGTTTGACCAAAGTTTCCATTGGTTTAAAGATGTGATTATCTTTCTCCTAATAGGTTAAACACTATATTTAGACCTTTATAAATCTTCTATTTGTTTAAAAAAGGGTAGATTTTCATTTGTATCGGGTTTTAGACCTTTATAACTAGTTTATTAAACTTTGGTCAAACTTGGTCAACCTTGTTTGACCAAAGTTTCCATTGGTTTAAAGATGCGATTATCTTTCTCCTAATAGGTTAAACACTATAATTAGACCTTTATAAACCTTCTATTTGTTAAAAAAAGGGTAGATTTCCATTCGAATCGGGTTTTAGACCTTTATACTAGTCTATTAACTTTGGTCAAACTTGGTCAACCTTGTTTGACCAAAGTTTCCATTGGTTTAAAGATGCGATTATCTTTCTCCTAATAGGTTAAACACTATATTTAGACCTTTATAAATCTTCTATTTGTTCAAAAAAGGGTAGATTTCCATTTGTATCGGGTTTTAGACCTTTATTACTAGTCTATTAAACTTTGGTCAAACTTGGTCAACCTTGTTTGACCAAAGTTTCCATTGGTTTAAAGATGCGATTATCTTTCTCCTAATAGGTTAAACACTATATTTAGACCTTTATAAATCTTCTATTTGTTCAAAAAAGGGTAGATTTCCATTCGAATTGGGTTTTAGACTTTTATAACTAGTCTATTAAACTTTGGTCAAACTTGGTCAACCTTGTTTGACCAAAGTTTCCATTGGTTTAAAGATGCGATTATTTTTCTCCTCATAGGTTAAATAAACACTATATTTAGACCTTCATAAACCTTCTATTTGTTCAAAAAATGGTAGATTTCCATTCGAATCGGGTTTTAGACCTTTATAACTAGTCTATTAAACTTTGGTCAAACTTGGTCAACCTTTTTTGACCAAAGTTTCCATTGGTTTAAAGATGCGATTATCTTTCTCCTAATAGGTTAAACACTATATTTAGACCTTTATAAACCTTCTATTTGTTAAAAAAAGGGTAGATTTCCATTCGAATCGGGTTTTAGACCTTTATACTAGTCTATTAACTTTGGTCAAACTTGGTCAACCTTGTTTGACCAAAGTTTCCATTGGTTTAAAGATGCGATTATCTTTCTCCTAATAGGTTAAACACTATATTTTGACCTTTATAAACATTCTATTTGTTCAAAAAAGGGTAGATTTCCATTTGAATCAGGTTTTAGACCTTTATAACTAGTTTATTAAACTTTGGTCAAACTTGGTCAACCTTGTTTGACCAAAGTTTCCATTGGTTTAAAGATGCGATTATCTTTCTCCTAATAGGTTAAACACTATATTTAGACCTTTATAAACCTTCTATTTGTTCAAAAAAGGGTAGATTTCCATTCTTATCGTGTTTTAGACCTTTATAACTAGTCTATTAAACTTTGGTCAAACTTGGTCAAACTTGTTTGACTAAAGTTTCCATTGGTTTAAAGATGCGATTATCTTTCTCCTAATAGGTTAAACACTATCTTTAGACCTTTTTAAATCTTCTATTTGTTAAAAAAAGGGTAGATTTCCATTTGTATCGGGTTTTAGACCTTTATAACAAGTCTATTAAGCTTTGGTCAAACTTGGTCAACCTTGTTTGACCAAAGTTTCCATTAGTTTAAAGATGCGATTATCTTTCTCCTAATAGGTTAAACACTATATTTAGACCATTGTAAACCTTCTATTTGTGCAAAAAAGGGTAGATTTCCATTCGAATCGGATTTTAGACCTTTATAACTAGTCTATAAAACTTTGTTCAAACTTGGTCAACCTTGTTTGACCAAAGTTTCCATTGGTTTAAAGATGCGATTATCTTTCTCCTAATAGGTTAAACACTATATTTAGACCTTTATAAATCTTCTATTTGTTCAAAAAAGGGTAGATTTTCATTTGTATCGGGTTTTAGACCTTTATAACTAGTTTATTAAACTTTGGTCAAACTTGGTCAACCTTGTTTGACCAAAGTTTCCATTGGTTTAAAGATGCGATTATCTTTCTCCTAATAGGTTAAACACTATATTTAGACATTTATAAACCTTCTATTTGTTAAAAAAAGGGTAGATTTCCATTCGAATCGGGTTTTAGACCTTTATACTAGTCTATTAACTTTGGTCAAACTTGGTCAACCTTGTTTGACCAAAGTTTCCATTGGTTTAAAGATGCGATTATCTTTCTCCTAATAGGTTAAACACTATATTTAGACCTTTATAAACCTTCTATTTGTTCAAAAAAGGGTAGATTTCCATTCTTATCGGGTTTTAGACCTTTATAACTAGTCTATTAAACTTTGGTCAAACTTGGTCAAACTTGTTTGACTAAAGTTTCCATTGGTTTAAAGATGCGATTATCTTTCTCCTAATAGGTTAAACACTATCTTTAGACCTTTTTAAATCTTCTATTTGTTAAAAAAAGGGTAGATTTCCATTTGTATCGGGTTTTAGACCTTTATAACAAGTCTATTAAACTTTGGTCAAACTTGGTCAACCTTGTTTGACCAAAGTTTCCATTAGTTTAAAGATGCGATTATCTTTCTCCTAATAGGTTAAACACTATATTTAGACCATTGTAAACCTTCTATTTGTGCAAAAAAGGGTAGATTTCCATTCGAATCGGATTTTAGACCTTTATAACTAGTCTATAAAACTTTGTTCAAACTTGGTCAACCTTGTTTGACCAAAGTTTCCATTGGTTTAAAGATGCGATTATCTTTCTCCTAATAGGTTAAACACTATATTTAGACCTTTATAAATCTTCTATTTGTTCAAAAAAGGGTAGATTTTCATTTGTATCGGGTTTTAGACCTTTATAACTAGTTTATTAAACTTTGGTCAAACTTGGTCAACCTTGTTTGACCAAAGTTTCCATTGGTTTAAAGATGCGATTATCTTTCTCCTAATAGGTTAAACACTATATTTAGACCTTTATAAACCTTCTATTTGTTAAAAAAAGGGTAGATTTCCATTCGAATCGGGTTTTAGACCTTTATACTAGTCTATTAACTTTGGTCAAACTTGGTCAACCTTGTTTGACCAAAGTTTCCATTGGTTTAAAGATGCGATTATCTTTCTCCTAATAGGTTAAACACTATATTTAGACCTTTATAAATCTTCTATTTGTTCAAAAAAGGGTAGATTTCCATTTGTATCGGGTTTTAGACCTTTATTACTAGTCTATTAAACTTTGGTCAATCTTGGTCAACCTTGTTTGACCAAAGTTTCCATTGGTTTAAAGATGCGATTATTTTTCTCCTCATAGGTTAAATAAACACTATATTTAGACCTTCATAAACCTTCTATTTGTTCAAAAAATGGTAGATTTCCATTCGAATCGGGTTTTAGACCTTTATAACTAGTCTATTAAACTTTGGTCAAACTTGGTCAACCTTTTTTGACCAAAGTTTCCATTGGTTTAAAGATGCGATTATCTTTCTCCTAATAGGTTAAACACTATATTTAGACCTTTATAAACCTTCTATTTGTTAAAAAAAGGGTAGATTTCCATTCGAATCGGGTTTTAGACCTTTATACTAGTCTATTAACTTTGGTCAAACTTGGTCAACCTTGTTTGACCAAAGTTTCCATTGGTTTAAAGATGCGATTATCTTTCTCCTAATAGGTTAAACACTATATTTTGACCTTTATAAACATTCTATTTGTTCAAAAAAGGGTAGATTTCCATTTGAATCAGGTTTTAGACCTTTATAACTAGTTTATTAAACTTTGGTCAAACTTGGTCAACCTTGTTTAACCAAAGTTTCCATTGGTTTAAAGATGCGATTATCTTTCTCCTAATAGGTTAAACACTATATTTAGACCTTTATAAACCTTCTATTTGTTCAAAAAAGGGTAGATTTCCATTCTTATCGTGTTTTAGACCTTTATAACTAGTCTATTAAACTTTGGTCAAACTTGGTCAAACTTGTTTGACTAAAGTTTCCATTGGTTTAAAGATGCGATTATCTTTCTCCTAATAGGTTAAACACTATCTTTAGACCTTTTTAAATCTTCTATTTGTTAAAAAAAGGGTAGATTTCCATTTGTATCGGGTTTTAGACCTTTATAACAAGTCTATTAAGCTTTGGTCAAACTTGGTCAACCTTGTTTGACCAAAGTTTCCATTAGTTTAAAGATGCGATTATCTTTCTCCTAATAGGTTAAACACTATATTTAGACCATTGTAAACCTTCTATTTGTGCAAAAAAGGGTAGATTTCCATTCGAATCGGATTTTAGACCTTTATAACTAGTCTATAAAACTTTGTTCAAACTTGGTCAACCTTGTTTGACCAAAGTTTCCATTGGTTTAAAGATGCGATTATCTTTCTCCTAATAGGTTAAACACTATATTTAGACCTTTATAAATCTTCTATTTGTTCAAAAAAGGGTAGATTTTCATTTGTATCGGGTTTTAGACCTTTATAACTAGTTTATTAAACTTTGGTCAAACTTGGTCAACCTTGTTTGACCAAAGTTTCCATTGGTTTAAAGATGCGATTATCTTTCTCCTAATAGGTTAAACACTATATTTAGACATTTATAAACCTTCTATTTGTTAAAAAAAGGGTAGATTTCCATTCGAATCGGGTTTTAGACCTTTATACTAGTCTATTAACTTTGGTCAAACTTGGTCAACCTTGTTTGACCAAAGTTTCCATTGGTTTAAAGATGCGATTATCTTTCTCCTAATAGGTTAAACACTATATTTAGACCTTTATAAACCTTCTATTTGTTCAAAAAAGGGTAGATTTCCATTCTTATCGGGTTTTAGACCTTTATAACTAGTCTATTAAACTTTGGTCAAACTTGGTCAAACTTGTTTGACTAAAGTTTCCATTGGTTTAAAGATGCGATTATCTTTCTCCTAATAGGTTAAACACTATCTTTAGACCTTTTTAAATCTTCTATTTGTTAAAAAAAGGGTAGATTTCCATTTGTATCGGGTTTTAGACCTTTATAACAAGTCTATTAAACTTTGGTCAAACTTGGTCAACCTTGTTTGACCAAAGTTTCCATTAGTTTAAAGATGCGATTATCTTTCTCCTAATAGGTTAAACACTATATTTAGACCATTGTAAACCTTCTATTTGTGCAAAAAAGGGTAGATTTCCATTCGAATCGGATTTTAGACCTTTATAACTAGTCTATAAAACTTTGTTCAAACTTGGTCAACCTTGTTTGACCAAAGTTTCCATTGGTTTAAAGATGCGATTATCTTTCTCCTAATAGGTTAAACACTATATTTAGACCTTTATAAATCTTCTATTTGTTCAAAAAAGGGTAGATTTTCATTTGTATCGGGTTTTAGACCTTTATAACTAGTTTATTAAACTTTGGTCAAACTTGGTCAACCTTGTTTGACCAAAGTTTCCATTGGTTTAAAGATGCGATTATCTTTCTCCTAATAGGTTAAACACTATATTTAGACCTTTATAAACCTTCTATTTGTTAAAAAAAGGGTAGATTTCCATTCGAATCGGGTTTTAGACCTTTATACTAGTCTATTAACTTTGGTCAAACTTGGTCAACCTTGTTTGACCAAAGTTTCCATTGGTTTAAAGATGCGATTATCTTTCTCCTAATAGGTTAAACACTATATTTAGACCTTTATAAATCTTCTATTTGTTCAAAAAAGGGTAGATTTCCATTTGTATCGGGTTTTAGACCTTTATTACTAGTCTATTAAACTTTGGTCAATCTTGGTCAACCTTGTTTGACCAAAGTTTCCATTGGTTTAAAGATGCGATTATTTTTCTCCTCATAGGTTAAATAAACACTATATTTAGACCTTCATAAACCTTCTATTTGTTCAAAAAATGGTAGATTTCCATTCGAATCGGGTTTTAGACCTTTATAACTAGTCTATTAAACTTTGGTCAAACTTGGTCAACCTTTTTTGACCAAAGTTTCCATTGGTTTAAAGATGCGATTATCTTTCTCCTAATAGGTTAAACACTATATTTAGACCTTTATAAACCTTCTATTTGTTAAAAAAAGGGTAGATTTCCATTCGAATCGGGTTTTAGACCTTTATACTAGTCTATTAACTTTGGTCAAACTTGGTCAACCTTGTTTGACCAAAGTTTCCATTGGTTTAAAGATGCGATTATCTTTCTCCTAATAGGTTAAACACTATATTTTGACCTTTATAAACATTCTATTTGTTCAAAAAAGGGTAGATTTCCATTTGAATCAGGTTTTAGACCTTTATAACTAGTTTATTAAACTTTGGTCAAACTTGGTCAACCTTGTTTGACCAAAGTTTCCATTGGTTTAAAGATGCGATTATCTTTCTCCTAATAGGTTAAACACTATATTTAGACCTTTATAAACCTTCTATTTGTTCAAAAAAGGGTAGATTTCCATTCTTATCGGGTTTTAGACCTTTATAACTAGTCTATTAAACTTTGGTCAAACTTGGTCAAACTTGTTTGACTAAAGTTTCCATTGGTTTAAAGATGCGATTATCTTTCTCCTAATAGGTTAAACACTATCTTTAGACCTTTTTAAATCTTCTATTTGTTAAAAAAAGGGTAGATTTCCATTTGTATCGGGTTTTAGACCTTTATAACAAGTCTATTAAACTTTGGTCAAACTTGGTCAACCTTGTTTGACCAAAGTTTCCATTAGTTTAAAGATGCGATTATCTTTCTCCTAATAGGTTAAACACTATATTTAGACCATTGTAAACCTTCTATTTGTGCAAAAAAGGGTAGATTTCCATTCGAATCGGATTTTAGACCTTTATAACTAGTCTATAAAACTTTGTTCAAACTTGGTCAACCTTGTTTGACCAAAGTTTCCATTGGTTTAAAGATGCGATTATCTTTCTCCTAATAGGTTAAACACTATATTTAGACCTTTATAAATCTTCTATTTGTTCAAAAAAGGGTAGATTTTCATTTGTATCGGGTTTTAGACCTTTATAACTAGTTTATTAAACTTTGGTCAAACTTGGTCAACCTTGTTTGACCAAAGTTTCCATTGGTTTAAAGATGCGATTATCTTTCTCCTAATAGGTTAAACACTATATTTAGACCTTTATAAACCTTCTATTTGTTAAAAAAAGGGTAGATTTCCATTCGAATCGGGTTTTAGACCTTTATACTAGTCTATTAACTTTGGTCAAACTTGGTCAACCTTGTTTGACCAAAGTTTCCATTGGTTTAAAGATGCGATTATCTTTCTCCTAATAGGTTAAACACTATATTTAGACCTTTATAAATCTTCTATTTGTTCAAAAAAGGGTAGATTTCCATTTGTATCGGGTTTTAGACCTTTATTACTAGTCTATTAAACTTTGGTCAATCTTGGTCAACCTTGTTTGACCAAAGTTTCCATTGGTTTAAAGATGCGATTATCTTTCTCCTAATAGGTTAAACACTATATTTAGACCTTTATAAATCTTCTATTTGTTCAAAAAAGGGTAGATTTCCATTCGAATTGGGTTTTAGACTTTTATAACTAGTCTATTAAACTTTGGTCAAACTTGGTCAACCTTGTTTGACCAAAGTTTCCATTGGTTTAAAGATGCGATTATTTTTCTCCTCATAGGTTAAATAAACACTATATTTAGACCTTCATAAACCTTCTATTTGTTCAAAAAATGGTAGATTTCCATTCGAATCGGGTTTTAGACCTTTATAACTAGTCTATTAAACTTTGGTCAAACTTGGTCAACCTTTTTTGACCAAAGTTTCCATTGGTTTAAAGATGCGATTATCTTTCTCCTAATAGGTTAAACACTATATTTAGACCTTTATAAACCTTCTATTTGTTAAAAAAAGGGTAGATTTCCATTCGAATCGGGTTTTAGACCTTTATACTAGTCTATTAACTTTGGTCAAACTTGGTCAACCTTGTTTGACCAAAGTTTCCATTGGTTTAAAGATGCGATTATCTTTCTCCTAATAGGTTAAACACTATATTTTGACCTTTATAAACATTCTATTTGTTCAAAAAAGGGTAGATTTCCATTTGAATCAGGTTTTAGACCTTTATAACTAGTTTATTAAACTTTGGTCAAACTTGGTCAACCTTGTTTGACCAAAGTTTCCATTGGTTTAAAGATGCGATTATCTTTCTCCTAATAGGTTAAACACTATATTTAGACCTTTATAAACCTTCTATTTGTTCAAAAAAGGGTAGATTTCCATTCTTATCGTGTTTTAGACCTTTATAACTAGTCTATTAAACTTTGGTCAAACTTGGTCAAACTTGTTTGACTAAAGTTTCCATTGGTTTAAAGATGCGATTATCTTTCTCCTAATAGGTTAAACACTATCTTTAGACCTTTTTAAATCTTCTATTTGTTAAAAAAAGGGTAGATTTCCATTTGTATCGGGTTTTAGACCTTTATAACAAGTCTATTAAACTTTGGTCAAACTTGGTCAACCTTGTTTGACCAAAGTTTCCATTAGTTTAAAGATGCGATTATCTTTCTCCTAATAGGTTAAACACTATATTTAGACCATTGTAAACCTTCTATTTGTGCAAAAAAGGGTAGATTTCCATTCGAATCGGATTTTAGACCTTTATAACTAGTCTATAAAACTTTGTTCAAACTTGGTCAACCTTGTTTGACCAAAGTTTCCATTGGTTTAAAGATGCGATTATCTTTCTCCTAATAGGTTAAACACTATATTTAGACCTTTATAAATCTTCTATTTGTTCAAAAAAGGGTAGATTTTCATTTGTATCGGGTTTTAGACCTTTATAACTAGTTTATTAAACTTTGGTCAAACTTGGTCAACCTTGTTTGACCAAAGTTTCCATTGGTTTAAAGATGCGATTATCTTTCTCCTAATAGGTTAAACACTATATTTAGACCTTTATAAACCTTCTATTTGTTAAAAAAAGGGTAGATTTCCATTCGAATCGGGTTTTAGACCTTTATACTAGTCTATTAACTTTGGTCAAACTTGGTCAACCTTGTTTGACCAAAGTTTCCATTGGTTTAAAGATGCGATTATCTTTCTCCTAATAGGTTAAACACTATATTTAGACCTTTATAAATCTTCTATTTGTTCAAAAAAGGGTAGATTTCCATTTGTATCGGGTTTTAGACCTTTATTACTAGTCTATTAAACTTTGGTCAATCTTGGTCAACCTTGTTTGACCAAAGTTTCCATTGGTTTAAAGATGCGATTATCTTTCTCCTAATAGGTTAAACACTATATTTAGACCTTTATAAATCTTCTATTTGTTCAAAAAAGGGTAGATTTCCATTCGAATTGGGTTTTAGACTTTTATAACTAGTCTATTAAACTTTGGTCAAACTTGGTCAACCTTGTTTGACCAAAGTTTCCATTGGTTTAAAGATGCGATTATTTTTCTCCTCATAGGTTAAATAAACACTATATTTAGACCTTCATAAACCTTCTATTTGTTCAAAAAATGGTAGATTTCCATTCGAATCGGGTTTTAGACCTTTATAACTAGTCTATTAAACTTTGGTCAAACTTGGTCAACCTTTTTTGACCAAAGTTTCCATTAGTTTAAAGATGCGATTATCTTTCTCCTAATAGGTTAAACACTATATTTAGACCTTTATAAACCTTCTATTTGTTAAAAAAAGGGTAGATTTCCATTCGAATCGGGTTTTAGACCTTTATACTAGTCTATTAACTTTGGTCAAACTTGGTCAACCTTGTTTGACCAAAGTTTCCATTGGTTTAAAGATGCGATTATCTTTCTCCTAATAGGTTAAACACTATATTTTGACCTTTATAAACATTCTATTTGTTCAAAAAAGGGTAGATTTCCATTTGAATCAGGTTTTAGACCTTTATAACTAGTTTATTAAACTTTGGTCAAACTTGGTCAACCTTGTTTGACCAAAGTTTCCATTGGTTTAAAGATGCGATTATCTTTCTCCTAATAGGTTAAACACTATATTTAGACCTTTATAAACCTTCTATTTGTTCAAAAAAGGGTAGATTTCCATTCTTATCGGGTTTTAGACCTTTATAACTAGTCTATTAAACTTTGGTCAAACTTGGTCAAACTTGTTTGACTAAAGTTTCCATTGGTTTAAAGATGCGATTATCTTTCTCCTAGTAGGTTAAACACTATCTTTAGACCTTTTTAAATCTTCTATTTGTTAAAAAAAGGGTAGATTTCCATTTGTATCGGGTTTTAGACCTTTATAACAAGTCTATTAAACTTTGGTCAAACTTGGTCAACCTTGTTTGACCAAAGTTTCCATTAGTTTAAAGATGCGATTATCTTTCTCCTAATAGGTTAAACACTATATTTAGACCATTGTAAACCTTCTATTTGTGCAAAAAAGGGTAGATTTCCATTCGAATCGGATTTTAGACCTTTATAACTAGTCTATAAAACTTTGTTCAAACTTGGTCAACCTTGTTTGACCAAAGTTTCCATTGGTTTAAAGATGCGATTATCTTTCTCCTAATAGGTTAAACACTATATTTAGACCTTTATAAATCTTCTATTTGTTCAAAAAAGGGTAGATTTTCATTTGTATCGGGTTTTAGACCTTTATAACTAGTTTATTAAACTTTGGTCAAACTTGGTCAACCTTGTTTGACCAAAGTTTCCATTGGTTTAAAGATGCGATTATCTTTCTCCTAATAGGTTAAACACTATATTTAGACCTTTATAAACCTTCTATTTGTTAAAAAAAGGGTAGATTTCCATTCGAATCGGGTTTTAGACCTTTATACTAGTCTATTAACTTTGGTCAAACTTGGTCAACCTTGTTTGACCAAAGTTTCCATTGGTTCATTTGTATCGGGTTTTAGACCTTTATAACTAGATTATTAAACTTTGGTCAAACTTGGTCAACCTTGTTTGACCAAAGTTTCCATTGGTTTAAAGATGCGATTATCTTTCTCCTAATAGGTTAAACACTATATTTAGACCTTTATAAACCTTCTATTTGTTAAAAAAAGGGTAGATTTCCATTCGAATCGGGTTTTAGACCCTTATACTAGTCTATTAACTTTGGTCAAACTTGGTCAACCTTGTTTGATCAAAGTTTCCATTAAAGATGCGATTATCTTTCTCCTAATAGGTTAAACACTATATTTAGACCTTTATAAACATTCTATTTGTTCAAAAAAGGGTAGATTTCCATTCGAATCGGGTTTTAGACCTTTATAACTAGTTTATTAAACTTTGGTCAAACTTGGTCAACCTTGTTTGACCAAAGTTTCCATTGGTTTAAAGATGCGATTATCTTTCTCC
Source organism: Trifolium subterraneum (assembly GCA_951799995.1). Lineage (NCBI taxonomy): Eukaryota > Viridiplantae > Streptophyta > Magnoliopsida > Fabales > Fabaceae > Trifolium > Trifolium subterraneum. The sequence goes on from OX637466.1 coordinate 29,672,120, forward strand.
TAATAGGTTAAACACTATATTTAGACCTTTATAAACCTTCTATTTGTTCAAAAAAGGGTAGATTTCCATTCTTATCGGGTTTTAGACCTTTATAACTAGTCTATTAAACTTTGGTCAAACTTGGTCAACCTTGTTTGACCAAAGTTTCCATTGGTTTAAAGATGCGATTATCTTTCTCCTAATAGGTTAAACACTATATTTAGACCTTTTTAAATCTTCTATTTGTTCAAAAAAGGGTAGATTTCCATTTGTATCAGGTTTTAGACCTTTATAACAAGTCTATTAAACTTTGGTCAAACTTGGTCAACCTTGTTTGACCAAAGTTTCCATTAGTTTAAAGATGCGATTATCTTTCTCCTAATAGGTTAAACACTATATTTAGACCTTTGTAAATCTTCTATTTGTGCAAAAAAGGGTAGATTTCCATTCGAATCGGGTTTTAGACCTTTATAACTAGTCTATTAAACTTTGTTCAAACTTGGTCAACCTTGTTTGACCAAAGTTTCCATTGGTTTAAATATGCGATTATCTTTCTCCTAATAGGTTAAACACTATATTTAGACCTTTATAAATCTTCTATTTGTTCAAAAAAGGGTAGATTTCCATTTGTATCGGGTTTTAGACCTTTATAACTAGTCTATTAAACTTTGGTCAAACTTGGTCAACCTTGTTTGACCAAAGTTTCCATTGGTTTAAAGATGCGATTATCTTTCTCCTAATAGGTTAAACACTATATTTAGACCTTTATAAACCTTCTATTTGTTCAAAAAAGGGTAGATTTCCATTCTTATCGGGTTTTAGACCTTTATAACTAGTCTATTAAACTTTGGTCAAACTTGGTCAACCTTGTTTGACCAAAGTTTCCATTGGTTTAAAGATGCGATTATCTTTCTCCTAATAGGTTAAACACTATATTTAGACCATTTTAAATCTTCTATTTGTTCAAAAAAGGGTAGATTTCCATTTGTATCGGGATTTAGACCTTTATAACAAGTCTATTAAACTTTGGTCAAACTTGGTCAACCTTGTTTGACCAAAGTTTCCATTAGTTTAAAGATGCGATTATCTTTCTCCTAATAGGTTAAACACTATATTTAGACCTTTGTAAATCTTCTATTTGTGCAAAAAAGGGTAGATTTCCATTCGAATCGGGTTTTAGACCTTTATAACTAGTCTATTAAACTTTGTTCAAACTTTGTCAACCTTGTTTGACCAAAGTTTCCATTGGTTTAAATATGCGATTATCTTTCTCCTAATAGGTTAAACACTATATTTAGACCTTTATAAATCTTCTATTTGTTCAAAAAAGGGTAGATTTCCATTTGTATCGGGTTTTAGACCTTTATAACTAGTCTATTAAACTTTGGTCAAACTTGGTCAACCTTGTTTGACCAAAGTTTCCATTGGTTTAAAGATGCGATTATCTTTCTCCTAATAGGTTAAACACTATATTTAGACCTTTATAAACCTTCTATTTGTTCAAAAAAGGGTAGATTTCCATTCTTATCGGGTTTTAGACCTTTATAACTAGTCTATTAAACTTTGGTCAAACTTGGTCAACCTTGTTTGACCAAAGTTTCCATTGGTTTAAAGATGCAATTATCTTTCTCCTAATAGGTTAAACACTATATTTAGACCATTTTAAATCTTCTATTTGTTCAAAAAAGGGTAGATTTCCATTTGTATCGGGATTTAGACCTTTATAACAAGTCTATTAAACTTTGGTCAAACTTGGTCAACCTTGTTTGACCAAAGTTTCCATTAGTTTAAAGATGCGATTATCTTTCTCCTAATAGGTTAAACACTATATTTAGACCTTTGTAAATCTTCTATTTGTGCAAAAAAGGGTAGATTTCCATTCGAATCGGGTTTTAGACCTTTATAACTAGTCTATTAAACTTTGTTCAAACTTGGTCAACCTTGTTTGACCAAAGTTTCCATTGGTTTAAATATGCGATTATCTTTCTCCTAATAGGTTAAACACTATATTTAGACCTTTATAAATCTTCTATTTGTTCAAAAAAGGGTAGATTTCCATTTGTATCGGGTTTTAGACCTTTATAACTAGTCTATTAAACTTTGGTCAAACATGGTCAACCTTGTTTGACCAAAGTTTCCATTGGTTTAAAGATGCGATTATCTTTCTCCTAATAGGTTAAACACTATATTTAGACCTTTATAAACCTTCTATTTGTTCAAAAAAGGGTAGATTTCCATTCTTATCGGGTTTTAGACCTTTATAACTAGTCTATTAAACTTTGGTCAAACTTGGTCAACCTTGTTTGACCAAAGTTTCCATTGGTTTAAAGATGCGATTATCTTTCTCCTAATAGGTTAAACACTATATTTAGACCATTTTAAATCTTCTATTTGTTCAAAAAAGGGTAGATTTCCATTTGTATCGGGTTTTAGACCTTTATAACAAGTCTATTAAACTTTGGTCAAACTTGGTCAACCTTGTTTGACCAAAGTTTCCATTAGTTTAAAGATGCGATTATCTTTCTCCTAATAGGTTAAACACTATATTTAGACCTTTGTAAATCTTCTATTTGTGCAAAAAAGGGTAGATTTCCATTCGAATCGGGTTTTAGACCTTTATAACTAGTCTATTAAACTTTGTTCAAACTTGGTCAACCTTGTTTGACCAAAGTTTCCATTGGTTTAAATATGCGATTATCTTTCTCCTAATAGGTTAAACACTATATTTAGACCTTTATAAATCTTCTATTTGTTCAAAAAAGGGTAGATTTCCATTTGTATCGGGTTTTAGACCTTTATAACTAGTCTATTAAACTTTGGTCAAACTTGGTCAACCTTGTTTGACCAAAGTTTCCATTCGTTTAAAGATGCGATTATCTTTCTCCTAATAGGTTAAACACTATATTTAGACCTTTATAAACCTTCTATTTGTTCAAAAAAGGGTAGATTTCCATTCTTATCGGGTTTTAGACCTTTATAACTAGTCTATTAAACTTTGGTCAAACTTGGTCAACCTTGTTTGACCAAAGTTTCCATTGGTTTAAAGATGCGATTATCTTTCTCCTAATAGGTTAAACACTATATTTAGACCTTTATAAACCTTCTATTTGTTCAAAAAAGGGTAGATTTCCATTCCTATCGGGTTTTAGACCTTTATAACTAGTCTATTAAACTTTGGTCAAACTTGGTCAACCTTGTTTGACCAAAGTTTCCATTGGTTTAAAGATGCGATTGTCTTTCTCCTAATAGGTTAAACACTATATTTAGAACTTTATAAACCTTCTATTTGTTAAAAAAAGGGTAGATTTCCATTCGAATCGGGTTTTAGACCTTTATACTAGTCTATTAACTTTGGTCAAACTTGGTCAACCTTGTTTGACCAAAGTTTCCATTAAAGATGCGATTATCTTTCTCCTAATAGGTTAAACACTATATTTAGACCTTTATAAACATTCTATTTGTTCAAAAAAGGGTAGATTTCCATTCGAATCGGGTTTTAGACCTTTATAACTAGTTTATTAAACTTTGGTCAAACTTGGTCAACCTTGTTTGACCAAAGTTTCCATTGGTTTAAAGATGCGATTATCTTTCTCCTAATAGGTTAAACACTATATTTAGACCTTTATAAACCTTCTATTTGTTTAAAAAAGGGTAGATTTCCATTCTTATCGGGTTTTAGACCTTTATAACTAGTCTATTAAACTTTGGTCAAACTTGGTCAACCTTGTTTGACTAAAGTTTCCATTGGTTTAAAGATGCGATTATCTTTCTCCTAATAGGTTAAACACTATATTTAGACCTTTTTAAATCTTCTATTTGTTCAAAAAAGGGTAGATTTCCATTTGTATCGGGTTTTAGACCTTTATAACAAGTCTATTAAACTTTGGTCAAACTTGGTCAACCTTGTTTGACCAAAGTTTCCATTAGTTTAAAGATGCGATTATCTTTCTCCTAATAGGTTAAACACTATATTTAGACCTTTGTAAACCTTCTATTTGTGCAAAAAAGGGTAGATTTCCATTCGAATCGGGTTTTAGACCTTTATAACTAGTCTATTAAACTTTGTCCAAACTTGGTCAACCTTGTTTGACCAAAGTTTCCATTGGTTTAAAGATGCGATTATTTTTCTCCTAATAGGTTAAACACTATATTTAGACCTTTATAAATCTTCTATTTGTTCAAAAAAGGGTAGATTTCCATTTATATCGGGTTTTAGACCTTTATAACTAGTCTATTAAACTTTGGTCAAACTTGGTCAACCTTGTTTGACCAAAGTTTCCATTGGTTTAAAGATGCGATTATCTTTCTCCTCATAGGTTAAACACTATATTTAGACCTTTATAAATCTTCTATTTTTTCAAAAAATGGTAGATTTCCATTCGAATTGGGTTTTAGACCTTTATAACTAGTTTATTAAACATTGGTCAAACTTGGTCAACCTTGTTTGACCAAAGTTTCCATTGGTTTAAAGATGCGATTATCTTTCTCCTAATAGGTTAAACACTATATTTATAAACCTTCTATTTGTTAAAAAAAGGGTAGATTTCCATTCGAATCGGGTTTTAGACCTTTATACTAGTCTATTAACTTTGGTCAAACTTGGTCAACCTTGTTTGACCAAAGTTTCCATTAAAGATGCGATTATCTTTCTCCTAATAGGTTAAACACTATATTTAGACCTTTATAAACATTCTATTTGTTCAAAAAAGGGTAGATTTCCATTCGAATCGGGTTTTAGACCTTTATAACTAGTTTATTAAACTTTGGTCAAACTTGGTTAACCTTGTTTGACCAAAGTTTCCATTAGTTTAAAGATGCGATTATCTTTCTCCTAATAGGTTAAAAACTATATTTAGACCTTTGTAAATCTTCTATTTGTGCAAAAAAGGGTAGATTTCCATTCGAATCGGGTTTTAGACCTTTATAACTAGTCTATTAAACTTTGTTCAAACATGGTCAACCTTGTTTGACCAAAGTTTCCATTGGTTTAAATATGTGATTATCTTTCTCCTAATAGGTTAACACTATATTTAGACCTTTATAAATCTTCTATTTGTTCAAAAAAGGGTAGATTTCCATTTGTATCGGGTTTTAGACCTTTATAACTAGTCTATTAAACTTTGGTCAAACTTGGTCAACCTTGTTTGACCAAAGTTTCCATTGGTTTAAAGATGCGATTATCTTTCTCCTAATAGGTTAAACACTATATTTAGACCTTTATAAATCTTCTATTTTTTCAAAAAAGGGTAGATTTCCATTCGAATCGGGTTTTAGACCTTTATAACTAGTTTATTAAACTTTGGTCAAACTTGGTCAACCTTGTTTGACCAAAGTTTCGTTTGGTTTAAAGATGCGATTATCTTTCTCCTAATAGGTTAAACACTATATTTAGACCTTTATAAATCTTCTATTTTTTCAAAAAAGGGTAGATTTCCATTCGAATCGGGTTTTAGATCTTTATAACTAGTTTATTAAACTTTGGTCAAACTTGGTCAACCTTGTTTGACCAAAGTTTCCATTGGTTTAAAGATGCGATTATCTTTCTCCTAATAGGTTAAACACTATATTTAGACTTTTATAAATCTTCTATTTGTTCAAAAAAGGGTAGATTTCCATTCGAATTGGGTTTTAGACTTTTATAACTAGTCTATTAAACTTTGGTCAAACTTGGTCAACCTTGTTTGACCAAAGTTTCCATTGGTTTAAAGATACGATTATTTTTCTCCTCATAGGTTAAATAAACACTATATTTAGACCTTCAGAAACCTTCTATTTGTTCAAAAAATGGTAGATTTCCATTCGAATCGGGTTTTAGACCTTTATAACTAGTCTATTAAACTTTGGTCAAACTTGGTCAACCTTTTTTGACCAAAGTTTCCATTGGTTTAAAGATGCGATTATCTTTCTCCTAATAGGTTAAACACTATATTTAGACCTTTATAAACCTTCTATTTGTTAAAAAAAGGGTAGATTTCCATTCGAATCGGGTTTTAGACCTTTATACTTGTCTATTAACTTTGGTCAAACTTGGTCAACCTTGTTTGACCAAAGTTTCCATTGGTTTAAAGATGCGATTATGTTTCTCCTAATAGGTTAAACACTATATTTTGACCTTTATAAACATTCTATTTTTTCAAAAAAGGGTAGATTTCCATTCGAATCGGGTTTTAGACCTTTATAACTAGTTTATTAAACTTTGGTCAAACTTGGTCAACCTTGTTTGACCAAAGTTTCCATTGGTTTAAAGATGCGATTATCTTTCTCCTAATAGGTTAAACACTATATTTAGACCTTTATAAACCTTCTATTTGTTCAAAAAAGGGTAGATTTCCATTCTTATCGGGTTTTAGACCTTTATAACTAGTCTATTAAACTTTGGTCAAACTTGGTCAAACTTGTTTGACCAAAGTTTCCATTGGTTTAAAGATGCGATTATCTTTCTCCTAATAGGTTAAACACTATCTTTAGACCTTTTTAAATCTTCTATTTGTTAAAAAAAGGGTAGATTTCCATTTGTATCGGGTTTTAGACCTTTATAACAAGTCTATTAAACTTTGGTCAAACTTGGTCAACCTTGTTTGACCAAAGTTTCCATTAATTTAAAGATGCGATTATCTTTCTCCTAATAGGTTAAACACTATATTTAGACCTTTATAAACATTCTATTTGTTCAAAAAAGGGTAGATTTCCATTCGAATCGGGTTTTAGACCTTTATAACTAGTTTATTAAACTTTGGTCAAACTTGGTTAACCTTGTTTGACCAAAGTTTCCATTGGTTTAAAGATGCGATTATCTTTCTCCTAATAGGTTAAACACTATATTTAGACCTTTATAAACCTTCTATTTGTTCAAAAAAGGGTAGATTTCCATTCTTATCGGGCTTTAGACCTTTATAACTAGTCTATTAAACTTTGGTCAAACTTGGTCAACCTTGTTTGACCAAAGTTTCCATTGGTTTAAAGATGCGATTATCTTTCTCCTAATAGGTTAAACACTATATTTAGACCTTTTTAAATCTTCTATTTGTTCAAAAAAGGGTAGATTTCCATTTGTATCGGGTTTTAGACCTTTATAACAAGTCTATTAAACTTTGGTCAAACTTGGTCAACCTTGTTTGACCAAAGTTGCCATTAGTTTAAAGATGCGATTATCTTTCTCCTAATAGGTTAAACACTATATTTAGACCTTTGTAAACCTTCTATTTGTGCAAAAAAGGGTAGATTTCCATTCGAATCGGGTTTTAGACCTTTATAACTAGTCTATTAAACTTTGTCCAAACTTGGTCAACCTTGTTTGACCAAAGTTTCCATTGGTTTAAAGATGCGATTATTTTTCTCCTAATAGGTTAAACACTATATTTAGACCTTTATAAATCTTCTATTTGTTCAAAAAAGGGTAGATTTCCATTTATATCGGGTTTTAGACCTTTATAACTAGTCTATTAAACTTTGGTCAAACTTGGTCAACCTTGTTTGACCAAAGTTTCCATTGGTTTAAAGATGCGATTATCTTTCTCCTCATAGGTTAAACACTATATTTAGACCTTTATAAATCTTCTATTTTTTCAAAAAATGGTAGATTTCCATTCGAATTGGGTTTTAGACCTTTATAACTAGTTTATTAAACATTGGTCAAACTTGGTCAACCTTGTTTGACCAAAGTTTCCATTGGTTTAAAGATGCGATTATCTTTCTCCTAATAGGTTAAACACTATATTTAGACCTTTATAAACCTTCTATTTGTTAAAAAAAGGGTAGATTTCCATTCGAATCGGGTTTTAGACCTTTATACTAGTCTATTAACTTTGGTCAAACTTGGTCAACCTTGTTTGACCAAAGTTTCCATTAAAGATGCGATTATCTTTCTCCTAATAGGTTAAACACTATATTTAGACCTTTATAAACATTCTATTTGTTCAAAAAAGGGTAGATTTCCATTCGAATCGGGTTTTAGACCTTTATAACTAGTTTATTAAACTTTGGTCAAACTTGGTTAACCTTGTTTGACCAAAGTTTCCATTAGTTTAAAGATGCGATTATCTTTCTCCTAATAGGTTAAAAACTATATTTAGACCTTTGTAAATCTTCTATTTGTGCAAAAAAGGGTAGATTTCCATTCGAATCGGGTTTTAGACCTTTATAACTAGTCTATTAAACTTTGTTCAAACATGGTCAACCTTGTTTGACCAAAGTTTCCATTGGTTTAAATATGTGATTATCTTTCTCCTAATAGGTTAAACACTATATTTAGACCTTTATAAATCTTCTATTTGTTCAAAAAAGGGTAGATTTCCATTTGTATCGGGTTTTAGACCTTTATAACTAGTCTATTAAACTTTGGTCAAACTTGGTCAACCTTGTTTGACCAAAGTTTCCATTGGTTTAAAGATGCGATTATCTTTCTCCTAATAGGTTAAACACTATATTTAGACCTTTATAAATCTTCTATTTTTTCAAAAAAGGGTAGATTTCCATTCGAATCGGGTTTTAGACCTTTATAACTAGTTTATTAAACTTTGGTCAAACTTGGTCAACCTTGTTTGACCAAAGTTTCGTTTGGTTTAAAGATGCGATTATCTTTCTCCTAATTGGTTAAACACTATATTTAGACCTTTATAAATCTTCTATTTTTTCAAAAAAGGGTAGATTTCCATTCGAATCGGGTTTTAGATCTTTATAACTAGTTTATTAAACTTTGGTCAAACTTGGTCAACCTTGTTTGACCAAAGTTTCCATTGGTTTAAAGATGCGATTATCTTTCTCCTAATAGGTTAAACACTATATTTAGACTTTTATAAATCTTCTATTTGTTCAAAAAAGGGTAGATTTCCATTCGAATTGGGTTTTAGACTTTTATAACTAGTCTATTAAACTTTGGTCAAACTTGGTCAACCTTGTTTGACCAAAGTTTCCATTGGTTTAAAGATACGATTATTTTTCTCCTCATAGGTTAAATAAACACTATATTTAGACCTTCAGAAACCTTCTATTTGTTCAAAAAATGGTAGATTTCCATTCGAATCGGGTTTTAGACCTTTATAACTAGTCTATTAAACTTTGGTCAAACTTGGTCAACCTTTTTTGACCAAAGTTTCCATTGGTTTAAAGATGCGATTATCTTTCTCCTAATAGGTTAAACACTATATTTAGACCTTTATAAACCTTCTATTTGTTAAAAAAAGGGTAGATTTCCATTCGAATCGGGTTTTAGACCTTTATACTAGTCTATTAACTTTGGTCAAACTTGGTCAACCTTGTTTGACCAAAGTTTCCATTGGTTTAAAGATGCGATTATCTTTCTCCTAATAGGTTAAACACTATATTTTGACCTTTATAAACATTCTATTTGTTCAAAAAAGGGTAGATTTCCATTCGAATCGGGTTTTAGACCTTTATAACTAGTTTATTAAACTTTGGTCAAACTTGGTCAACCTTGTTTGACCAAAGTTTCCATTGGTTTAAAGATGCGATTATCTTTCTTCTAATAGGTTAAACACTATATTTAGACCTTTATAAACATTCTATTTGTTCAAAAAAGGGTAGATTTCCATTCGAATCGGGTTTTAGACCTTTATAACTAGTTTATTAAACTTTGGTCAAACTTGGTTAACCTTGTTTGACCAAAGTTTCCATTGGTTTAAAGATGCGATTATCTTTCTCCTAATAGGTTAAACACTATATTTAGACCTTTATAAACCTTCTATTTGTTCAAAAAAGGGTAGATTTCCATTCTTATCGGGCTTTAGACCTTTATAACTAGTCTATTAAAATATGGTCAAACTTGGTCAACCTTGTTTGACCAAAGTTTCCATTGGTTTAAAGATGCGATTATCTTTCTCCTAATAGGTTAAACACTATATTTAGACCTTTTTAAATCTTCTATTTGTTCAAAAAAGGGTAGATTTCCATTTGTATCGGGTTTTAGACCTTTATAACAAGTCTATTAAACTTTGGTCAAACTTGGTCAACCTTGTTTGACCAAAGTTTCCATTAGTTTAAAGATGCGATTATCTTTCTCCTAATAGGTTAAACACTATATTTAGACCTTTGTAAACCTTCTATTTGTGCAAAAAAGGGTAGATTTCCATTCGAATCGGGTTTTAGACCTTTATAACAAGTCTATTAAACTTTGTCCAAATTTGGTCAACCTTGTTTGACCAAAGTTTCCATTGGTTTAAAGATGCGATTATTTTTCTCCTAATAGGTTAAACACTATATTTAGACCTTTATAAATCTTCTATTTGTTCAAAAAAGGGTAGATTTCCATTTATATCGGGTTTTAGACCTTTATAACTAGTCTATTAAACTTTGGTCAAACTTGGTCAACCTTGTTTGACCAAAGTTTCCATTGGTTTAAAGATGCGATTATCTTTCTCCTAATAGGTTAAACACTATATTTAGACCTTTATAAATCTTCTATTTTTTCAAAAAAGGGTAGATTTCCATTCGAATTGGGTTTTAGACCTTTATAACTAGTTTATTAAACATTGGTCAAACTTGGTCAACCTTGTTTGACCAAAGTTTCCATTGGTTTAAAGATGCGATTATCTTTCTCCTAATAGGTTAAACACTATATTTAGACCTTTATAAACCTTCTATTTGTTAAAAAAAGGGTAGATTTCCATTCGAATCGGGTTTTAGACCTTTATACTAGTCTATTAACTTTGGTCAAACTTGGTCAACCTTGTTTGACCAAAGTTTCCATTAAAGATGCGATTATCTTTCTCCTAATAGGTTAAACACTATATTTAGACCTTTATAAACATTCTATTTCTTCAAAAAAGGGTAGATTGCCATTCGAATCGGGTTTTAGACCTTTATAACTAGTTTATTAAACTTTGGTCAAACTTGGTTAACCTTGTTTGACCAAAGTTTCCATTAGTTTAAAGATGCGATTATCTTTCTCCTAATAGGTTAAAAACTATATTTAGACCTTTGTAAATCTTCTATTTGTGCAAAAAAGGGTAGATTTCCATTCGAATCGGGTTTTAGACCTTTATAACTAGTCTATTAAACTTTGTTCAAACTTGGTCAACCTTGTTTGACCAAAGTTTCCATTGGTTTAAATATGTGATTATCTTTCTCCTAATAGGTTAAACACTATATTTAGACCTTTATAAATCTTCTATTTTTTCAAAAAAGAGTAGATTTCCATTCGAATCGGGTTTTAGACCTTTATAACTAGTTTATTAAACTTTGGTCAAACTTGGTCAACCTTGTTTGACCAAAGTTTCGTTTGGTTTAAAGATGCGATTATCTTTCTCCTAATAGGTTAAACACTATATTTAGACCTTTATAAATCTTCTATTTTTTCAAAAAAGGGTAGATTTCAATTCTTATCGGGTTTTAGACCTTTATAACTAGTCTATTAAACTTTGGTCAAACTTGGTCAAACTTGTTTGACCAAAGTTTCCATTGGTTTAAAGATGCGATTATCTTTCTCCTAATAGGTTAAACACTATCTTTAGACCTTTTTAAATCTTCTATTTGTTAAAAAAAGGGTAGATTTCCATTTGTATCGGGTTTTAGACCTTTATAACAAGTCTATTAAACTTTGGTCAAACTTGGTCAACCTTGTTTGACCAAAGTTTCCATTAGTTTAAAGATGCGATTATCTTTCTCCTAATAGGTTAAACACTATATTTAGACCTTTATAAACATTCTATTTGTTCAAAAAAGGGTAGATTTCCATTCGAATCGGGTTTTAGACCTTTATAACTAGTTTATTAAACTTTGGTCAAACTTGGTTAACCTTGTTTGACCAAAGTTTCCATTGGTTTAAAGATGCGATTATCTTTCTCCTAATAGGTTAAACACTATATTTAGACCTTTATAAACCTTCTATTTGTTCAAAAAAGGGTAGATTTCCATTCTTATCGGGCTTTAGACCTTTATAACTAGTCTATTAAACTTTGGTCAAACTTGGTCAACCTTGTTTGACCAAAGTTTCCATTGGTTTAAAGATGCGATTATCTTTCTCCTAATAGGTTAAACACTATATTTAGACCTTTTTAAATCTTCTATTTGTTCAAAAAAGGGTAGATTTCCATTTGTATCGAGTTTTAGACCTTTATAACAAGTCTATTAAACTTTGGTCAAACTTGGTCAACCTTGTTTGACCAAAGTTTCCATTAGTTTAAAGATGCGATTATCTTTCTCCTAATAGGTTAAACACTATATTTAGACCTTTGTAAATCTTCTATTTGTGCAAAAAAGGATAGATTTCCATTGGAATCGGGTTTTAGACCTTTATAACTAGTCTATTAAACTTTGTTCAAACTTGGTCAACCTTGTTTGACCAAAGTTTCCATTGGTTTAAAGATGCGATTATCTTTCTCCTAATAGGTTAAACAATATATTTAGACCTTTGTAAATCTTCTATTTGTGCAAAAAAGGGTAGATTTCCATTCGAATCGGGTTTTAGACCTTTATAACTAGTCTATTAAACTTTGTTCAAACTTGGTCAACCTTGTTTGACCAAAGTTTCCATTGGTTTAAATATGCGATTATCTTTCTCCTAATAGGTTAAACACTATATTTAGACCTTTATAAATCTTCTATTTGTTCAAAAAAGGGTAGATTTCCATTTGTATCGGGTTTTAGACCTTTATAACTAGTCTATTAAACTTTGGTCAACCTTGTTTGACCAAAGTTTCCATTGGTTTAAAGATGCGAGTATCTTTCTCCTAATAGGTTAAACACTATATTTAGACCTTTATAAATCTTCTATTTTTTCAAAAAAGGGTAGATTTCCATTCGAATCGGGTTTTAGACCTTTATAACTAGTTTATTAAACTTTGGTCAAACTTGGTCAACCTTGTTTGACCAAAGTTTCCATTGGTTTAAAGATGCGATTATTTTTCTCCTCATAGGTTAAATAAACACTATATTTAGACCTTCATAAACCTTCTATTTGTTCAAAAAATGGTAGATTTCCATTCGAATCGGGTTTTAGACCTTTATAACTAGTCTATTAAACTTTGGTCAAACTTGGTCAACCTTTTTTGACCAAAGTTTCCATTGGTTTAAAGATGCGATTATCTTTCTCCTAATAGGTTAAACACTATATTTAGACCTTTATAAACCTTCTATTTGTTAAAAAAAGGGTAGATTTCCATTCGAATCGGGTTTTAGACCTTTATACTAGTCTATTAACTTTGGTCAAACTTGGTCAACCTTGTTTGACCAAAGTTTCCATTGGTTTAAAGATGCGATTATCTTTCTCCTAATAGGTTAAACACTATATTTTGACCTTTATAAACATTCTATTTGTTCAAAAAAGGGTAGATTTCCATTTGAATCAGGTTTTAGACCTTTATAACTAGTTTATTAAACTTTGGTCAAACTTGGTCAACCTTGTTTGACCAAAGTTTCCATTGGTTTAAAGATGCGATTATCTTTCTCCTAATAGGTTAAACACTATATTTAGACCTTTATAAACCTTCTATTTGTTCAAAAAAGGGTAGATTTCCATTCTTATCGTGTTTTAGACCTTTATAACTAGTCTATTAAACTTTGGTCAAACTTGGTCAAACTTGTTTGACTAAAGTTTCCATTGGTTTAAAGATGCGATTATCTTTCTCCTAATAGGTTAAACACTATCTTTAGACCTTTTTAAATCTTCTATTTGTTAAAAAAAGGGTAGATTTCCATTTGTATCGGGTTTTAGACCTTTATAACAAGTCTATTAAGCTTTGGTCAAACTTGGTCAACCTTGTTTGACCAAAGTTTCCATTAGTTTAAAGATGCGATTATCTTTCTCCTAATAGGTTAAACACTATATTTAGACCATTGTAAACCTTCTATTTGTGCAAAAAAGGGTAGATTTCCATTCGAATCGGATTTTAGACCTTTATAACTAGTCTATAAAACTTTGTTCAAACTTGGTCAACCTTGTTTGACCAAAGTTTCCATTGGTTTAAAGATGCGATTATCTTTCTCCTAATAGGTTAAACACTATATTTAGACCTTTATAAATCTTCTATTTGTTCAAAAAAGGGTAGATTTTCATTTGTATCGGGTTTTAGACCTTTATAACTAGTTTATTAAACTTTGGTCAAACTTGGTCAACCTTGTTTGACCAAAGTTTCCATTGGTTTAAAGATGCGATTATCTTTCTCCTAATAGGTTAAACACTATATTTAGACCTTTATAAACCTTCTATTTGTTAAAAAAAGGGTAGATTTCCATTCGAATCGGGTTTTAGACCTTTATACTAGTCTATTAACTTTGGTCAAACTTGGTCAACCTTGTTTGACCAAAGTTTCCATTGGTTTAAAGATGCGATTATCTTTCTCCTAATAGGTTAAACACTATATTTAGACCTTTATAAATCTTCTATTTGTTCAAAAAAGGGTAGATTTCCATTTGTATCGGGTTTTAGACCTTTATTACTAGTCTATTAAACTTTGGTCAATCTTGGTCAACCTTGTTTGACCAAAGTTTCCATTGGTTTAAAGATGCGATTATTTTTCTCCTCATAGGTTAAATAAACACTATATTTAGACCTTCATAAACCTTCTATTTGTTCAAAAAATGGTAGATTTCCATTCGAATCGGGTTTTAGACCTTTATAACTAGTCTATTAAACTTTGGTCAAACTTGGTCAACCTTTTTTGACCAAAGTTTCCATTGGTTTAAAGATGCGATTATCTTTCTCCTAATAGGTTAAACACTATATTTAGACCTTTATAAACCTTCTATTTGTTAAAAAAAGGGTAGATTTCCATTCGAATCGGGTTTTAGACCTTTATACTAGTCTATTAACTTTGGTCAAACTTGGTCAAGCTTGTTTGACCAAAGTTTCCATTGGTTTAAAGATGCGATTATCTTTCTCCTAATAGGTTAAACACTATATTTTGACCTTTATAAACATTCTATTTGTTCAAAAAAGGGTAGATTTCCATTTGAATCAGGTTTTAGACCTTTATAACTAGTTTATTAAACTTTGGTCAAACTTGGTCAACCTTGTTTGACCAAAGTTTCCATTGGTTTAAAGATGCGATTATCTTTCTCCTAATAGGTTAAACACTATATTTAGACCTTTATAAACCTTCTATTTGTTCAAAAAAGGGTAGATTTCCATTCTTATCGGGTTTTAGACCTTTATAACTAGTCTATTAAACTTTGGTCAAACTTGGTCAAACTTGTTTGACTAAAGTTTCCATTGGTTTAAAGATGCGATTATCTTTCTCCTAATAGGTTAAACACTATCTTTAGACCTTTTTAAATCTTCTATTTGTTAAAAAAAGGGTAGATTTCCATTTGTATCGGGTTTTAGACCTTTATAACAAGTCTATTAAACTTTGGTCAAACTTGGTCAACCTTGTTTGACCAAAGTTTCCATTAGTTTAAAGATGCGATTATCTTTCTCCTAATAGGTTAAACACTATATTTAGACCATTGTAAACCTTCTATTTGTGCAAAAAAGGGTAGATTTCCATTCGAATCGGATTTTAGACCTTTATAACTAGTCTATAAAACTTTGTTCAAACTTGGTCAACCTTGTTTGACCAAAGTTTCCATTGGTTTAAAGATGCGATTATCTTTCTCCTAATAGGTTAAACACTATATTTAGACCTTTATAAATCTTCTATTTGTTCAAAAAAGGGTAGATTTTCATTTGTATCGGGTTTTAGACCTTTATAACTAGTTTATTAAACTTTGGTCAAACTTGGTCAACCTTGTTTGACCAAAGTTTCCATTGGTTTAAAGATGCGATTATCTTTCTCCTAATAGGTTAAACACTATATTTAGACCTTTATAAACCTTCTATTTGTTAAAAAAAGGGTAGATTTCCATTCGAATCGGGTTTTAGACCTTTATACTAGTCTATTAACTTTGGTCAAACTTGGTCAACCTTGTTTGACCAAAGTTTCCATTGGTTTAAAGATGCGATTATCTTTCTCCTAATAGGTTAAACACTATATTTAGACCTTTATAAATCTTCTATTTGTTCAAAAAAGGGTAGATTTCCATTTGTATCGGGTTTTAGACCTTTATTACTAGTCTATTAAACTTTGGTCAATCTTGGTCAACCTTGTTTGACCAAAGTTTCCATTGGTTTAAAGATGCGATTATCTTTCTCCTAATAGGTTAAACACTATATTTAGACCTTTATAAATCTTCTATTTGTTCAAAAAAGGGTAGATTTCCATTCGAATTGGGTTTTAGACTTTTATAACTAGTCTATTAAACTTTGGTCAAACTTGGTCAACCTTGTTTGACCAAAGTTTCCATTGGTTTAAAGATGCGATTATTTTTCTCCTCATAGGTTAAATAAACACTATATTTAGACCTTCATAAACCTTCTATTTGTTCAAAAAATGGTAGATTTCCATTCGAATCGGGTTTTAGACCTTTATAACTAGTCTATTAAACTTTGGTCAAACTTGGTCAACCTTTTTTGACCAAAGTTTCCATTGGTTTAAAGATGCGATTATCTTTCTCCTAATAGGTTAAACACTATATTTAGACCTTTATAAACCTTCTATTTGTTAAAAAAAGGGTAGATTTCCATTCGAATCGGGTTTTAGACCTTTATACTAGTCTATTAACTTTGGTCAAACTTGGTCAACCTTGTTTGACCAAAGTTTCCATTGGTTTAAAGATGCGATTATCTTTCTCCTAATAGGTTAAACACTATATTTTGACCTTTATAAACATTCTATTTGTTCAAAAAAGGGTAGATTTCCATTTGAATCAGGTTTTAGACCTTTATAACTAGTTTATTAAACTTTGGTCAAACTTGGTCAACCTTGTTTGACCAAAGTTTCCATTGGTTTAAAGATGCGATTATCTTTCTCCTAATAGGTTAAACACTATATTTAGACCTTTATAAACCTTCTATTTGTTCAAAAAAGGGTAGATTTCCATTCTTATCGGGTTTTAGACCTTTATAACTAGTCTATTAAACTTTGGTCAAACTTGGTCAAACTTGTTTGACTAAAGTTTCCATTGGTTTAAAGATGCGATTATCTTTCTCCTAGTAGGTTAAACACTATCTTTAGACCTTTTTAAATCTTCTATTTGTTAAAAAAAGGGTAGATTTCCATTTGTATCGGGTTTTAGACCTTTATAACAAGTCTATTAAACTTTGGTCAAACTTGGTCAACCTTGTTTGACCAAAGTTTCCATTAGTTTAAAGATGCGATTATCTTTCTCCTAATAGGTTAAACACTATATTTAGACCATTGTAAACCTTCTATTTGTGCAAAAAAGGGTAGATTTCCATTCGAATCGGATTTTAGACCTTTATAACTAGTCTATAAAACTTTGTTCAAACTTGGTCAACCTTGTTTGACCAAAGTTTCCATTGGTTTAAAGATGCGATTATCTTTCTCCTAATAGGTTAAACACTATATTTAGACCTTTATAAATCTTCTATTTGTTCAAAAAAGGGTAGATTTTCATTTGTATCGGGTTTTAGACCTTTATAACTAGTTTATTAAACTTTGGTCAAACTTGGTCAACCTTGTTTGACCAAAGTTTCCATTGGTTTAAAGATGCGATTATCTTTCTCCTAATAGGTTAAACACTATATTTAGACCTTTATAAACCTTCTATTTGTTAAAAAAAGGGTAGATTTCCATTCGAATCGGGTTTTAGACCTTTATACTAGTCTATTAACTTTGGTCAAACTTGGTCAACCTTGTTTGACCAAAGTTTCCATTGGTTTAAAGATGCGATTATCTTTCTCCTAATAGGTTAAACACTATATTTAGACCTTTATAAATCTTCTATTTGTTCAAAAAAGGGTAGATTTCCATTTGTATCGGGTTTTAGACCTTTATTACTAGTCTATTAAACTTTGGTCAATCTTGGTCAACCTTGTTTGACCAAAGTTTCCATTGGTTTAAAGATGCGATTATCTTTCTCCTAATAGGTTAAACACTATATTTAGACCTTTATAAACCTTCTATTTGTTAAAAAAAGGGTAGATTTCCATTCGAATCGGGTTTTAGACCTTTATACTAGTCTATTAACTTTGGTCAAACTTGGTCAACCTTGTTTGACCAAAGTTTCCATTAAAGATGCGATTATCTTTCTCCTAATAGGTTAAACACTATATTTAGACCTTTATAAACATTCTATTTGTTCAAAAAAGGGTAGATTTCCATTCGAATCGGGTTTTAGACCTTTATAACTAGTTTATTAAACTTTGGTCAAACTTGGTCAACCTTGTTTGACCAAAGTTTCCATTGGTTTAAAGATGCGATTATCTTTCTCCTAATAGGTTAAACACTATATTTAGACCTTTATAAACCTTCTATTTGTTCAAAAAAGGGTAGATTTCCATTCTTATCGGGTTTTAGACCTTTATAACTAGTCTATTAAACTTTGGTCAAACTTGGTCAACCTTGTTTGACCAAAGTTTCCATTGGTTTAAAGATGCGATTATCTTTCTCCTAATAGGTTAAACACTATATTTAGACCTTTTTAAATCTTCTATTTGTTCAAAAAAGGGTAGATTTCCATTTGTATCAGGTTTTAGACCTTTATAACTAGTCTATTAAACTTTGGTCAAACTTGGTCAACCTTTTTTGACCAAAGTTTCCATTGGTTTAAAGATGCGATTATTTTTCTCCTCATAGGTTAAATAAACACTATATTTAGACCTTCATAAACCTTCTATTTGTTCAAAAAATGGTAGATTTCCATTCGAATCGGGTTTTAGACCTTTATAACTAGTCTATTAAACTTTGGTCAAACTTGGTCAACCTTTTTTGACCAAAGTTTCCATTGGTTTAAAGATGCGATTATCTTTCTCCTAATAGGTTAAACACTATATTTAGACCTTTATAAACCTTCTATTTGTTAAAAAAAGGGTAGATTTCCATTCGAATCGGGTTTTAGACCTTTATACTAGTCTAATAACTTTGGTCAAACTTGGTCAACCTTGTTTGACCAAAGTTTCCATTGGTTTAAAGATGCGATTATCTTTCTCCTAATAGGTTAAACACTATATTTTGACCTTTATAAACATTCTATTTGTTCAAAAAAGGGTAGATTTCCATTTGAATCAGGTTTTAGACCTTTATAACTAGTTTATTAAACTTTGGTCAAACTTGGTCAACCTTGTTTGACCAAAGTTTCCATTGGTTTAAAGATGCGATTATCTTTCTCCTAATAGGTTAAACACTATATTTAGACCTTTATAAACCTTCTATTTGTTCAAAAAAGGGTAGATTTCCATTCTTATCGGGTTTTAGACCTTTATAACTAGTCTATTAAACTTTGGTCAAACTTGGTCAAACTTGTTTGACTAAAGTTTCCATTGGTTTAAAGATGCGATTATCTTTCTCCTAGTAGGTTAAACACTATCTTTAGACCTTTTTAAATCTTCTATTTGTTAAAAAAAGGGTAGATTTCCATTTGTATCGGGTTTTAGACCTTTATAACAAGTCTATTAAACTTTGGTCAAACTTGGTCAACCTTGTTTGACCAAAGTTTCCATTAGTTTAAAGATGCGATTATCTTTCTCCTAATAGGTTAAACACTATATTTAGACCATTGTAAACCTTCTATTTGTGCAAAAAAGGGTAGATTTCCATTCGAATCGGATTTTAGACCTTTATAACTAGTCTATAAAACTTTGTTCAAACTTGGTCAACCTTGTTTGACCAAAGTTTCCATTAGTTTAAAGATGCGATTATCTTTCTCCTAATAGGTTAAACACTATATTTAGACCTTTATAAACCTTCTATTTGTTAAAAAAAGGGTAGATTTCCATTCGAATCGGGTTTTAGACCTTTATACTAGTCTATTAACTTTGGTCAAACTTGGTCAACCTTGTTTGACCAAAGTTTCCATTGGTTCATTTGTATCGGGTTTTAGACCTTTATTACTAGTTTATTAAACTTTGGTCAAACATGGTCAACCTTGTTTGACCAAAGTTTCCATTGGTTTAAAGATGCGATTATCTTTCTCCTAATAGGTTAAACACTATATTTAGACCTTTATAAACCTTCTATTTGTTAAAAAAAGGGTAGATTTCCATTCGAATCGGGTTTTAGACCTTTATACTAGTCTATTAACTTTGGTCAAACTTGGTCAACCTTGTTTGACCAAAGTTTCCATTAAAGATGCGATTATCTTTCTCCTAATAGGTTAAACACTATATTTAGACCTTTATAAACATTCTATTTGTTCAAAAAAGGGTAGATTTCCATTCGAATCGGGTTTTAGACCTTTATAACTAGTTTATTAAACTTTGGTCAAACTTGGTCAACCTTGTTTGACCAAAGTTTCCATTGGTTTAAAGATGCGATTATCTTTCTCCTAATAGGTTAAACACTATATTTAGACCTTTATAAACCTTCTATTTGTTCAAAAAAGGGTAGATTTCCATTCTTATCGGGTTTTAGACCTTTATAACTAGTCTATTAAACTTTGGTCAAACTTGGTCAACCTTGTTTGACCAAAGTTTCCATTGGTTTAAAGATGCGATTATCTTTCTCCTAATAGGTTAAACACTATATTTAGACCTTTTTAAATCTTCTATTTGTTCAAAAAAGGGTAGATTTCCATTTGTATCAGGTTTTAGACCTTTATAACAAGTCTATTAAACTTTGGTCAAACTTGGTCAACCTTGTTTGACCAAAGTTTCCATTAGTTTAAAGATGCGATTATCTTTCTCCTAATAGGTTAAACACTATATTTAGACCTTTGTAAATCTTCTATTTGTGCAAAAAAGGGTAGATTTCCATTCGAATCGGGTTTTAGACCTTTATAACTAGTCTATTAAACTTTGTTCAAACTTGGTCAACCTTGTTTGACCAAAGTTTCCATTGGTTTAAATATGCGATTATCTTTCTCCTAATAGGTTAAACACTATATTTAGACCTTTATAAATCTTCTATTTGTTCAAAAAAGGGTAGATTTCCATTTGTATCGGGTTTTAGACCTTTATAACTAGTCTATTAAACTTTGGTCAAACTTGGTCAACCTTGTTTGACCAAAGTTTCCATTGGTTTAAAGATGCGATTATCTTTCTCCTAATAGGTTAAACACTATATTTAGACCTTTATAAACCTTCTATTTGTTCAAAAAAGGGTAGATTTCCATTCTTATCGGGTTTTAGACCTTTATAACTAGTCTATTAAACTTTGGTCAAACTTGGTCAACCTAGTTTGACCAAAGTTTCCATTGGTTTAAAGATGCGATTATCTTTCTCCTAATAGGTTAAACACTATATTTAGACCATTTTAAATCTTCTATTTGTTCAAAAAAGGGTAGATTTCCATTTGTATCGGGATTTAGACCTTTATAACAAGTCTATTAAACTTTGGTCAAACTTGGTCAACCTTGTTTGACCAAAGTTTCCATTAGTTTAAAGATGCGATTATCTTTCTCCTAATAGGTTAAACACTATATTTAGACCTTTGTAAATCTTCTATTTGTGCAAAAAAGGGTAGATTTCCATTCGAATCGGGTTTTAGACCTTTATAACTAGTCTATTAAACTTTGTTCAAACTTGGTCAACCTTGTTTGACCAAAGTTTCCATTGGTTTAAATATGCGATTATCTTTCTCCTAATAGGTTAAACACTATATTTAGACCTTTATAAATCTTCTATTTGTTCAAAAAAGGGTAGATTTCCATTTGTATCGGGTTTTAGACCTTTATAACTAGTCTATTAAACTTTGGTCAAACTTGGTCAACCTTGTTTGACCAAAGTTTCCATTGGTTTAAAGATGCGATTATCTTTCTCCTAATAGGTTAAACACTATATTTAGACCTTTATAAACCTTCTATTTGTTCAAAAAAGGGTAGATTTCCATTCTTATCGGGTTTTAGACCTTTATAACTAGTCTATTAAACTTTGGTCAAACTTGGTCAACCTTGTTTGACCAAAGTTTCCATTGGTTTAAAGATGCGATTATCTTTCTCCTAATAGGTTAAACACTATATTTAGACCATTTTAAATCTTCTATTTGTTCAAAAAAGGGTAGATTTCCATTTGTATCGGGTTTTAGACCTTTATAACAAGTCTATTAAACTTTGGTCAAACTTGGTCAACCTTGTTTGACCAAAGTTTCCATTAGTTTAAAGATGCGATTATCTTTCTCCTAATAGGTTAAACACTATATTTAGACCTTTGTAAATCTTCTATTTGTGCAAAAAAGGGTAGATTTCCATTCGAATCGGGTTTTAGACCTTTATAACTAGTCTATTAAACTTTGTTCAAACTTGGTCAACCTTGTTTGACCAAAGTTTCCATTGGTTTAAATATGCGATTATCTTTCTCCTAATAGGTTAAACACTATATTTAGACCTTTATAAATCTTCTATTTGTTCAAAAAAGGGTAGATTTCCATTTGTATCGGGTTTTAGACCTTTATAACTAGTCTATTAAACTTTGGTCAAACTTGGTCAACCTTGTTTGACCAAAGTTTCCATTGGTTTAAAGATGCGATTATCTTTCTCCTAATAGGTTAAACACTATATTTAGACCTTTATAAACCTTCTATTTGTTCAAAAAAGGGTAGATTTCCATTCTTATCGGGTTTTAGACCTTTATAACTAGTCTATTAAACTTTGGTCAAACTTGGTCAACCTTGTTTGACCAAAGTTTCCATTGGTTTAAAGATGCGATTATCTTTCTCCTAATAGGTTAAACACTATATTTAGACCATTTTAAATCTTCTATTTGTTCAAAAAAGGGTAGATTTCCATTTGTATCGGGTTTTAGACCTTTATAACAAGTCTATTAAACTTTGGTCAAACTTGGTCAACCTTGTTTGACCAAAGTTTCCATTAGTTTAAAGATGCGATTATCTTTCTCCTAATAGGTTAAACACTATATTTAGACCTTTGTAAATCTTCTATTTGTGCAAAAAAGGGTAGATTTCCATTCGAATCGGGTTTTAGACCTTTATAACTAGTCTATTAAACTTTGTTCAAACTTGGTCAACCTTGTTTGACCAAAGTTTCCATTGGTTTAAATATGCGATTATCTTTCTCCTAATAGGTTATACACTATATTTAGACCTTTATAAATCTTCTATTTGTTCAAAAAAGGGTAGATTTCCATTTGTATCGGGTTTTAGACCTTTATAACAAGTCTATTAAACTTTGGTCAAACTTGGTCAACCTTGTTTGACCAAAGTTTCCATTGGTTTAAAGATGCGATTATCTTTCTCCTAATAGGTTAAACACTATATTTAGACCTTTATAAACCTTCTATTTGTTCAAAAAAGGGTAGATTTCCATTCTTATCGGGTTTTAGACCTTTATAACTAGTCTATTAAACTTTGGTCAACCTTGTTTGACCAAAGTTTCCATTGGTTTAAAGATGCGATTATCTTTCTCCTAATAGGTTAAACACTATATTTAGACCTTTATAAACCTTCTATTTGTTCAAAAAAGGGTAGATTTCCATTCTTATCGGGTTTTAGACCTTTATAACTAGTCTATTAAACTTTGGTCAAACTTGGTCAACCTTGTTTGACCAAAGTTTCCATTGGTTTAAAGATGCGATTATCTTTCTCCTAATAGGTTAAACACTATATTTAGACCATTTTAAATCTTCTATTTGTTCAAAAAAGGGTAGATTTCCATTTGTATCGGGTTTTAGACCTTTATAACAAGTCTATTAAACTTTGGTCAAACTTGGTCAACCTTGTTTGACCAAAGTTTCCATTAGTTTAAAGATGCGATTATCTTACTCCTAATAGGTTAAACACTATATTTAGACCTTTGTAAATCTTCTATTTGTGCAAAAAAGGGTAGATTTCCATTCGAATCGGGTTTTAGACCTTTATAACTAGTCTATTAAACTTTGTTCAAACTTGGTCAACCTTGTTTGACCAAAGTTTCCATTGGTTTAAATATGCGATTATCTTTCTCCTAATAGGTTGTACACTATATTTAGACCTTTATAAACCTTCTATTTGTTCAAAAAAGGGTAGATTTCCATTCTTATCGGGTTTTAGACCTTTATAACTAGTCTATTAAACTTTGGTCAAACTTGGTCAACCTTGTTTGACCAAAGTTTCCATTGGTTTAAAGATGCGATTATCTTTCTCCTAATAGGTTAAACACTATATTTAGACCATTTTAAATCTTCTATTTGTTCAAAAAAGGGTAGATTTCCATTTGTATCGGGTTTTAGACCTTTATAACAAGTCTATTAAACTTTGGTCAAACTTGGTCAACCTTGTTTGACCAAAGTTTCCATTAGTTTAAAGATGCGATTATCTTTCTCCTAATAGGTTAAACACTATATTTAGACCTTTGTAAATCTTCTATTTGTGCAAAAAAGGGTAGATTTCCATTCGAATCGGGTTTTAGACCTTTATAACTAGTCTATTAAACTTTGTTCAAACTTGGTCAACCTTGTTTGACCAAAGTTTCCATTGGTTTAAATATGCGATTATCTTTCTCCTAATAGGTTAAACACTATATTTAGACCTTTATAAATCTTCTATTTGTTCAAAAAAGGGTAGATTTCCATTTGTATCGGGTTTTAGACCTTTATAACTAGTCTATTAAACTTTGGTCAAACTTGGTCAACCTTGTTTGACCAAAGTTTCCATTGGTTTAAAGATGCGATTATCTTTCTCCTAATAGGTTAAACACTATATTTAGACCTTTATAAACCTTCTATTTGTTCAAAAAAGGGTAGATTTCCATTCTTATCGGGTTTTAGACCTTTATAACTAGTCTATTAAACTTTGGTCAAACTTGGTCAACCTTGTTTGACCAAAGTTTCCATTGGTTTAAAGATGCGATTATCTTTCTCCTAATAGGTTAAACACTATATTTAGACCATTTTAAATCTTCTATTTGTTCAAAAAAGGGTAGATTTCCATTTGTATCGGGTTTTAGACCTTTATAACAAGTCTATTAAACTTTGGTCAAACTTGGTCAACCTTGTTTGACCAAAGTTTCCATTAGTTTAAAGATGCGATTATCTTTCTCCTAATAGGTTAAACACTATATTTAGACCTTTGTAAATCTTCTATTTGTGCAAAAAAGGGTAGATTTCCATTCGAATCGGGTTTTAGACCTTTATAACTAGTCTATTAAACTTTGTTCAAACTTGGTCAACCTTGTTTGACCAAAGTTTCCATTGGTTTAAATATGCGATTATCTTTCTCCTAATAGGTTATACACTATATTTAGACCTTTATAAATCTTCTATTTGTTCAAAAAAGGGTAGATTTCCATTTGTATCGGGTTTTAGACCTTTATAACAAGTCTATTAAACTTTGGTCAAACTTGGTCAACCTTGTTTGACCAAAGTTTCCATTGGTTTAAAGATGCGATTATCTTTCTCCTAATAGGTTAAACACTATATTTAGACCTTTATAAACCTTCTATTTGTTCAAAAAAGGGTAGATTTCCATTCTTATCGGGTTTTAGACCTTTATAACTAGTCTATTAAACTTTGGTCAACCTTGTTTGACCAAAGTTTCCATTGGTTTAAAGATGCGATTATCTTTCTCCTAATAGGTTAAACACTATATTTAGACCTTTATAAACCTTCTATTTGTTCAAAAAAGGGTAGATTTCCATTCTTATCGGGTTTTAGACCTTTATAACTAGTCTATTAAACTTTGGTCAAACTTGGTCAACCTTGTTTGACCAAAGTTTCCATTGGTTTAAAGATGCGATTATCTTTCTCCTAATAGGTTAAACACTATATTTAGACCATTTTAAATCTTCTATTTGTTCAAAAAAGGGTAGATTTCCATTTGTATCGGGTTTTAGACCTTTATAACAAGTCTATTAAACTTTGGTCAACCTTGTTTGACCAAAGTTTCCATTAGTTTAAAGATGCGATTATCTTTCTCCTAATAGGTTAAACACTATATTTAGACCTTTGTAAATCTTCTATTTGTGCAAAAAAGGGTAGATTTCCATTCGAATCGGGTTTTAGACCTTTATAACTAGTCTATTAAACTTTGTTCAAACTTGGTCAACCTTGTTTGACCAAAGTTTCCATTGGTTTAAATATGCGATTATCTTTCTCCTAATAGGTTATACACTATATTTAGACCTTTATAAATCTTCTATTTGTTCAAAAAAGGGTAGATTTCCATTTGTATCGGGTTTTAGACCTTTATAACAAGTCTATTAAACTTTGGTCAAACTTGGTCAACCTTGTTTGACCAAAGTTTCCATTGGTTTAAAGATGCGATTATCTTTCTCCTAATAGGTTAAACACTATATTTAGACCTTTATAAACCTTCTATTTGTTCAAAAAAGGGTAGATTTCCATTCTTATCGGGTTTTAGACCTTTATAACTAGTCTATTAAACTTTGGTCAACCTTGTTTGACCAAAGTTTCCATTGGTTTAAAGATGCGATTATCTTTCTCCTAATAGGTTAAACACTATATTTAGACCTTTGTAAATCTTCTATTTGTGCAAAAAAGGGTAGATTTCCATTCGAATCGGGTTTTAGACCTTTATAACTAGTCTATTAAACTTTGTTCAAACTTGGTCAACCTTGTTTGACCAAAGTTTCCATTGGTTTAAATATGCGATTATCTTTCTCCTAATAGGTTATACACTATATTTAGACCTTTATAAATCTTCTATTTGTTCAAAAAAGGGTAGATTTCCATTTGTATCGGGTTTTAGACCTTTATAACAAGTCTATTAAACTTTGGTCAAACTTGGTCAACCTTGTTTGACCAAAGTTTCCATTGGTTTAAAGATGCGATTATCTTTCTCCTAATAGGTTAAACACTATATTTAGACCTTTATAAACCTTCTATTTGTTCAAAAAAGGGTAGATTTCCATTCTTATCGGGTTTTAGACCTTTATAACTAGTCTATTAAACTTTGGTCAACCTTGTTTGACCAAAGTTTCCATTGGTTTAAAGATGCGATTATCTTTCTCCTAATAGGTTAAACACTATATTTAGACCTTTATAAACCTTCTATTTGTTCAAAAAAGGGTAGATTTCCATTCTTATCGGGTTTTAGACCTTTATAACTAGTCTATTAAACTTTGGTCAAACTTGGTCAACCTTGTTTGACCAAAGTTTCCATTGGTTTAAAGATGCGATTATCTTTCTCCTAATAGGTTAAACACTATATTTAGACCATTTTAAATCTTCTATTTGTTCAAAAAAGGGTAGATTTCCATTTGTATCGGGTTTTAGACCTTTATAACAAGTCTATTAAACTTTGGTCAACCTTGTTTGACCAAAGTTTCCATTAGTTTAAAGATGCGATTATCTTTCTCCTAATAGGTTAAACACTATATTTAGACCTTTGTAAATCTTCTATTTGTGCAAAAAAGGGTAGATTTCCATTCGAATCGGGTTTTAGACCTTTATAACTAGTCTATTAAACTTTGTTCAAACTTGGTCAACCTTGTTTGACCAAAGTTTCCATTGGTTTAAATATGCGATTATCTTTCTCCTAATAGGTTATACACTATATTTAGACCTTTATAAATCTTCTATTTGTTCAAAAAAGGGTAGATTTCCATTTGTATCGGGTTTTAGACCTTTATAACAAGTCTATTAAACTTTGGTCAAACTTGGTCAACCTTGTTTGACCAAAGTTTCCATTGGTTTAAAGATGCGATTATCTTTCTCCTAATAGGTTAAACACTATATTTAGACCTTTATAAACCTTCTATTTGTTCAAAAAAGGGTAGATTTCCATTCTTATCGGGTTTTAGACCTTTATAACTAGTCTATTAAACTTTGGTCAACCTTGTTTGACCAAAGTTTCCATTGGTTTAAAGATGCGATTATCTTTCTCCTAATAGGTTAAACACTATATTTAGACCTTTTTAAATCTTCTATTTGTTCAAAAAAGGGTAGATTTCCATTTCTATCGGGTTTTAGACCTTTATAACAAGTCTATTAAACTTTGGTCAAACTTGGTCAACCTTGTTTGACCAAAGTTTCCATTAGTTTAAAGATGCGATTATCTTTCTCCTAATAGGTTAAACAGTATATTTAGACCTTTGTAAATCTTCTATTTGTGCAAAAAAGGGAAGATTTCCATTCGAATCGGGTTTTAGACCTTTATAACTAGTCTATTAAACTTTGTTCAAACTTGGTCAACCTTGTTTGACCAAAGTTTCCATTGGTTTAAATATGCGATTATCTTTCTCCTAATAGGTTAAACACTATATTTAGACCTTTATAAATCTTCTATTTGTTCAAAAAAGGGTAGATTTCCATTTGTATCGGGTTTTAGACCTTTATAACTAGTCTATTAAACTTTGGTCAAACTTGGTCAACCTTGTTTGACCAAAGTTTCCATTGGTTTAAAGATGCGATTATCTTTCTCCTAATAGGTTAAACACTATATTTAGACCTTTATAAACCTTCTATTTGTTAAAAAAAGGGTAGATTTCCATTCGAATCGGGTTTTAGACCTTTATACTAGTCTATTAACTTTGGTCAAACTTGGTCAACCTTGTTTGACCAAAGTTTCCATTAAAGATGCGATTATCTTTCTCCTAATAGGTTAAACACTATATTTAGACCTTTATAAACATTCTATTTGTTCAAAAAAGGGTAGATTTCCATTCGAATCGGGTTTTAGACCTTTATAACTAGTTTATTAAACTTTGGTCAAACTTGGTCAACCTTGTTTGACCAAAGTTTCCATTGGCTTAAAGATGCGATTATCTTTCTCCTAATAGGTTAAACACTATATTTAGACCTTTATAAACCTTCTATTTGTTCAAAAAAGGGTAGATTTCCATTCTTATCGGGTTTTAGACCTTTATAACTAGTCTATTAAACTTTGGTCAAACTTGGTCAACCTTGTTTGACCAAAGTTTCCATTGGTTTAAAGATGCGATTATCTTTCTCCTAATAGGTTAAACACTATATTTAGACCTTTTTAAATCTTCTATTTGTTCAAAAAAGGGTAGATTTCCATTTGTATCGGGTTTTAGACCTTTATAACAAGTCTATTAAACTTTGGTCAAACTTGGTCAACCTTGTTTGACCAAAGTTTCCATTAGTTTAAAGATGCGATTATCTTTCTCCTAATAGGTTAAACACTATATTTAGACCTTTGTAAATCTTCTATTTGTGCAAAAAAGGGTAGATTTCCATTCGAATCGGGTTTTAGACCTTTATAACTAGTCTATTAAACTTTGTTCAAACATGGTCAACCTTGTTTGACCAAAGTTTCCATTGGTTTAAATATGCGATTATCTTTCTCCTAATAGGTTAAACACTATATTTAGACCTTTATAAATCTTCTATTTGTTCAAAAAAGGGTAGATTTCCATTTGTATCGGGTTTTAGACCTTTATAACTAGTCTATTAAACTTTGGTCAAACTTGGTCAACCTTGTTTGACCATAGTTTCCATTGGTTTAAAGATGCGATTATCTTTCTCCTAATAGGTTAAACACTATCTTTAGACCTTTTTAAATCTTCTATTTGTTAAAAAAAGGGTAGATTTCCATTTGTATCGGGTTTTAGACCTTTATAACAAGTCTATTAAACTTTGGTCAAACTTGGTCAACCTTGTTTGACCAAAGTTTCCATTAGTTTAAAGATGCGATTATCTTTCTCCTAATAGGTTAAACACTATATTTAGACCTTTGTAAGCCTTCTATTTGTGCAAAAAAGGGTAGATTTCCATTCGAATCGGGTTTTAGACCTTTATAACTAGTCTATAAAACTTTGTTCAAACTTGGTCAACCTTGTTTGACCAAAGTTTCCATTGGTTTAAAGATGCGATTATCTTTCTCCTAATAGGTTAAACACTATATTTAAACCTTTATAAATCTTCTATTTGTTCAAAAAAGGGTAGATTTTCATTTGTATCGGGTTTTAGACCTTTATAACTAGTTTATTAAACTTTGGTCAAACTTGGTCAACCTTGTTTGACCAAAGTTTCCATTGGTTTAAAGATGCGATTATCTTTCTCCTAATAGGTTAAACACTATATTTAGACCTTTATAAACCTTCTATTTGTTAAAAAAAGGGTAGATTTCCATTCGAATCGGGTTTTAGACCTTTATACTAGTCTATTAACTTTGGTCAAACTTGGTCAACCTTGTTTGACCAAAGTTTCCATTAAAGATGCGATTATCTTTCTCCTAATAGGTTAAACACTATATTTAGACCTTTATAAACCTTCTATTTGTTAAAAAAAGGGTAGATTTCCATTCGAATCGGGTTTTAGACCTTTATACTAGTCTATTAACTTTGGTCAAACTTGGTCAACCTTGTTTGACCAAAGTTTCCATTAAAGATGCGATTATCTTTCTCCTAATAGGTTAAACACTATATTTAGACCTTTATAAACATTCTATTTGTTCAAAAAAGGGTAGATTTCCATTCGAATCGGGTTTTAGACCTTTATAACTAGTTTATTAAACTTTGGTCAAACTTGGTCAACCTTGTTTGACCAAAGTTTCCATTGGCTTAAAGATGCGATTATCTTTCTCCTAATCGGTTAAACACTATATTTAGACCTTTATAAACCTTCTATTTGTTCAAAAAAGGGTAGATTTCCATTCTTATCGGGTTTTAGACCTTTATAACTAGTCTATTAAACTTTGGTCAAACTTGGTCAACCTTGTTTGACCAAAGTTTCCATTGGTTTAAAGATGCGATTATCTTTCTCCTAATAGGTTAAACACTATATTTAGACCTTTTTAAATCTTCTATTTGTTCAAAAAAGGGTAGATTTCCATTTGTATCGGGTTTTAGACCTTTATAACAAGTCTATTAAACTTTGGTCAAACTTGGTCAACCTTGTTTGACCAAAGTTTCCATTAGTTTAAAGATGCGATTATCTTTCTCCTAATAGGTTAAACACTATATTTAGACCTTTGTAAATCTTCTATTTGTGCAAAAAAGGGTAGATTTCCATTCGAATCGGGTTTTAGACCTTTATAACTAGTCTATTAAACTTTGGTCAAACTTGGTCAACCTTGTTTGACCAAAGTTTCCATTGGTTTAAAGATGCGATTATCTTTCTCCTAATAGGTTAAACACTATCTTTAGACCTTTTTAAATCTTCTATTTGTTAAAAAAAGGGTAGATTTCCATTTGTATCGGGTTTTAGACCTTTATAACAAGTTTATTAAACTTTGGTCAAACTTGGTCAACCTTGTTTGACCAAAGTTTCCATTAGTTTAAAGATGCGATTATCTTTCTCCTAATAGGTTAAACACTATATTTAGACCTTTGTAAACCTTCTATTTGTGCGAAAAAGAGTAGATTTCCATTCGAATCGGGTTTTAGACCTTTATAACTAGTCTATAAAACTTTGTTCAAACTTGGTCAACCTTGTTTGACCAAAGTTTCCATTGGTTTAAAGATGCGATTATCTTTCTCCTAATAGGTTAAACACTATATTTAAACCTTTATAAATCTTCTATTTGTTCAAAAAAGGGTAGATTTTCATTTGTATCGGGTTTTAGACCTTTATAACTAGTTTATTAAACTTTGGTCAAACTTGGTCAACCTTGTTTGACCAAAGTTTCCATTGGTTTAAAGATGCGATTATCTTTCTCCTAATAGGTTAAACACTATATTTAGACCTTTATAAACCTTCTATTTGTTAAAAAAAGGGTAGATTTCCATTCGGATCGGGTTTTAGACCTTTATACTAGTCTATTAACTTTGGTCAAACTTGGTCAACCTTGTTTGACCAAAGTTTCCATTAAAGATGCGATTATCTTTCTCCTAATAGGTTAAACACTATATTTAGACCTTTATAAACCTTCTATTTGTTAAAAAAAGGGTAGATTTCCATTCGAATCGGGTTTTAGACCTTTATACTAGTCTATTAACTTTGGTCAAACTTGGTCAACCTTGTTTGACCAAAGTTTCCATTAAAGATGCGATTATCTTTCTCCTAATAGGTTAAACACTATATTTAGACCTTTATAAACATTCTATTTGTTCAAAAAAGGGTAGATTTCCATTCTTATCGGGTTTTAGACCTTTATAACTAGTTTATTAAACTTTGGTCAAACTTGGTCAACCTTGTTTGACCAAAGTTTCCATTGGCTTAAAGATGCGATTATCTTTCTCCTAATAGGTTAAACACTATATTTAGACCTTTATAAACCTTCTATTTGTTCAAAAAAGGGTAGATTTCCATTTGTATCGGGTTTTAGACCTTTATAACAAGTCTATTAAACTTTGGTCAAACTTGGTCAACCTTGTTTGACCAAAGTTTCCATTAGTTTAAAGATGCGATTATCTTTCTCCTAATAGGTTAAACACTATATTTAGACCTTTGTAAATCTTCTATTTGTGCAAAAAAGGGTAGATTTCCATTCGAATCGGGTTTTAGACCTTTATAACTAGTCTATTAAACTTTGTTCAAACTTGGTCAACCTTGTTTGACCAAAGTTTCCATTGGTTTAAATATGCGATTATCTTTCTCCTAATAGGTTAAACACTATATTTAGACCTTTATAAATCTTCTATTTGTTCAAAAAAGGGTAGATTTCCATTCGAATCGGGTTTTAGACCTTTATACTAGTCTATTAACTTTGGTCAAACTTGGTCAACCTTGTTTGACCAAAGTTTCCATTAAAGATGCGATTATCTTTCTCCTAATAGGTTAAACACTATATTTAGACCTTTATAAACATTCTATTTGTTCAAAAAAGGGTAGATTTCCATTCGAATCGGGTTTTGGACCTTTATAACTAGTTTATTAAACTTTGGTCAAACTTGGTCAACCTTGTTTGACCAAAGTTTCCATTGGCTTAAAGATGCGATTATCTTTCTCCTAATAGGTTAAACACTATATTTAGACCTTTATAAACCTTCTATTTGTTCAAAAAAGGGTAGATTTCCATTCTTATCGGGTTTTAGACCTTTATAACTAGTCTATTAAACTTTGGTCAAACTTGGTCAACCTTGTTTGACCAAAGTTTCCATTGGTTTAAAGATGCGATTATCTTTCTCCTAATAGGTTAAACACTATATTTAGACCTTTTTAAATCTTCTATTTGTTCAAAAAAGGGTAGATTTCCATTTGTATCGGGTTTTAGACCTTTATAACAAGTCTATTAAACTTTGGTCAAACTTGGTCAACCTTGTTTGACCAAAGTTTCCATTGATTTAAAGATGCGATTATCTTTCTCCTAATAGGTTAAACACTATCTTTAGACCTTTTTAAATCTTCTATTTGTTAAAAAAAGGGTAGATTTCCATTTGTATCGGGTTTTAGACCTTTATAACAAGTCTATTAAACTTTGGTCAAACTTGGTCAACCTTGTTTGACCAAAGTTTCCATTAGTTTAAAAATGCGATTATCTTTCTCCTAATAGGTTAAACACTATATTTAGACCTTTGTAAACCTTCTATTTGTGCAAAAAAGGGTAGATTTCCATTCGAATCGGGTTTTAGACCTTTATAACTAGTCTATAAAACTTTGTTCAAACTTGGTCAACCTTGTTTGACCAAAGTTTCCATTGGTTTAAAGATGCGATTATCTTTCTCCTAATAGGTTTAAACACTATATTTAGACCTTTATAAATCTTCTATTTGTTCAAAAAAGGGTAGATTTTCATTTGTATCGGGTTTTAGACCTTTATAACTAGTTTATTAAACTTTGGTCAAACTTGGTCAACCTTGTTTGACCAAAGTTTCCATTGGTTTAAAGATGCGATTATCTTTCTCCTAATAGGTTAAACACTATATTTAGACCTTTATAAACCTTCTATTTGTTAAAAAAAGGGTAGATTTCCATTCGAATCGGGTTTTAGACCTTTATACTAGTCTATTAACTTTGGTCAAACTTGGTCAACCTTGTTTGACCAAAGTTTCCATTAAAGATGCGATTATCTTTCTCCTAATAGGTTAAACACTATATTTAGACCTTTATAAACATTCTATTTGTTCAAAAAAGGGTAGATTTCCATACGAATCGGGTTTTAGACCTTTATAACTAGTTTATTAAACTTTGGTCAAACTTGGTCAACCTTGTTTGACCAAAGTTTCCATTGGTTTAAAGATGCGATTATCTTTCTCCTAATAGGTTAAACACTATATTTAGACCTTTATAAACCTTCTATTTGTTCAAAAAAGGGTAGATTTCCATTCTTATCGGGTTTTAGACCTTTATAACTAGTCTATTAAACTTTGGTCAAACTTGGTCAACCTTGTTTGACCAAAGTTTCCATTGGTTTAAAGATGCGATTATCTTTCTCCTAATAGGTTAAACACTATATTTAGACCTTTTTAAATCTTCTATTTGTTCAAAAAAGGGTAGATTTCCATTTGTATCAGGTTTTAGACCTTTATAACAAGTCTATTAAACTTTGGTCAAACTTGGTCAACCTTGTTTGACCAAAGTTTCCATTAGTTTAAAGATGCGATTATCTTTCTCCTAATAGGTTAAACACTATATTTAGACCTTTGTAAATCTTCTATTTGTGCAAAAAAGGGTAGATTTCCATTCGAATCGGGTTTTAGACCTTTATAACTAGTCTATTAAACTTTGTTCAAACTTGGTCAACCTTGTTTGACCAAAGTTTCCATTGGTTTAAATATGCGATTATCTTTCTCCTAATAGGTTAAACACTATACTTAGACCTTTATAAATCTTCTATTTGTTCAAAAAAGGGTAGATTTCCATTTGTATCGGGTTTTAGACCTTTATAACTAGTCTATTAAACTTTGGTCAAACTTGGTCAACCTTGTTTGACCAAAGTTTCCATTGGTTTAAAGATGCGATTATCTTTCTCCTAATAGGTTAAACACTATATTTAGACCTTTATAAACCTTCTATTTGTTCAAAAAAGGGTAGATTTCCATTCTTATCGGGTTTTAGACCTTTATAACTAGTCTATTAAACTTTGGTCAAACTTGGTCAACCTTGTTTGACCAAAGTTTCCATTGGTTTAAAGATGCGATTATCTTTCTCCTAATAGGTTAAACACTATATTTAGACCATTTTAAATCTTCTATTTGTTCAAAAAAGGGTAGATTTCCATTTGTATCGGGATTTAGACCTTTATAACAAGTCTATTAAACTTTGG
Source organism: Trifolium subterraneum (assembly GCA_951799995.1). Taxonomy (NCBI): domain Eukaryota; kingdom Viridiplantae; phylum Streptophyta; class Magnoliopsida; order Fabales; family Fabaceae; genus Trifolium; species Trifolium subterraneum. The sequence continues at coordinate 29,707,054 of OX637466.1, forward strand.
TCAAACTTGGTCAACCTTGTTTGACCAAAGTTTCCATTAGTTTAAAGATGCGATTATCTTTCTCCTAATAGGTTAAACACTATATTTAGACCTTTGTAAATCTTCTATTTGTGCAAAAAAGGGTAGATTTCCATTCGAATCGGGTTTTAGACCTTTATAACTATTCTATTAAACTTTGTTCAAACTTGGTCTACCTTTTTTGACCAAAGTTTCCATTGGTTTAAATATGCGATTATCTTTCTCCTAATAGGTTAAACACTATATTTAGACCTTTATAAATCTTCTATTTGTTCAAAAAAGGGTAGATTTCCATTTGTATCGGGTTTTAGACCTTTATAACTAGTCTATTAAACTTTGGTCAAACTTGGTCAACCTTGTTTGACCAAAGTTTCCATTGGTTTAAAGATGCGATTATCTTTCTCCTAATAGGTTAAACACTATATTTAGACCTTTATAAACCTTCTATTTGTTCAAAAAAGGGTAGATTTCCATTCTTATCGGGTTTTAGACCTTTATAACTAGTCTATTAAACTTTGGTCAAACTTGGTCAACCTTGTTTGACCAAAGTTTCCATTGGTTTAAAGATGCGATTATCTTTCTCCTAATAGGTTAAACACTATATTTAGACCATTTTAAATCTTCTATTTGTTCAAAAAAGGGTAGATTTCCATTTGTATCGGGTTTTAGACCTTTATAACAAGTCTATTAAACTTTGGTCAAACTTGGTCAACCTTGTTTGACCAAAGTTTCCATTAGTTTAAAGATGCGATTATCTTTCTCCTAATAGGTTAAACACTATATTTAGACCTTTGTAAATCTTCTATTTGTGCAAAAAAGGGTAGATTTCCATTCGAATCGGGTTTTAGACCTTTATAACAAGTCTATTAAACTTTGGTCAAACTTGGTCAACCTTGTTTGACCAAAGTTTCCATTGGTTTAAAGATGCGATTATCTTTCTCCTAATAGGTTAAACACTATATTTAGACCTTTGTAAATCTTCTATTTGTGCAAAAAAGGGTAGATTTCCATTTGTATCGGGTTTTAGACCTTTATAACTAGTCTATTAAACTTTGGTCAAACTTGGTCAACCTTGTTTGACCAAAGTTTCCATTGGTTTAAAGATGCGATTATCTTTCTCCTAATAGGTTAAACACTATATTTAGACCTTTATAATCCTTCTATTTGTTCAAAAAAGGGTAGATTTCCATTCTTATCGGGTTTTAGACCTTTATAACTAGTCTATTAAACTTTGGTCAACCTTGTTTGACCAAAGTTTCCATTGGATTAAAGATGCGATTATCTTTCTCCTAATAGGTTAAACACTATATTTAGACCATTTTAAATCTTCTATTTGTTCAAAAAAGGGTAGATTTCCATTTGTATCGGGATTTAGACATTTATAACAAGTCTATTAAACTTTGGTCAAACTTGGTCAACCTTGTTTGACCAAAGTTTCCATTAGTTTAAAGATGCGATTATCTTTCTCCTAATAGGTTAAACACTATATTTAGACCTTTGTAAATCTTCTATTTGTGCAAAAAAGGGTAGATTTCCATTCGAATCGGGTTTTAGACCTTTATAACTAGTCTATTAAACTTTGTTCAAACTTGGTCAACCTTGTTTGACCAAAGTTTCCATTGGTTTAAATATGCGATTATCTTTCTCCTAATAGGTTAAACACTATATTTAGACCTTTATAAATCTTCTATTTGTTCAAAAAAGGGTAGATTTCCATTTGTATCGGGTTTTAGACCTTTATAACTAGTCTATTAAACTTTGGTCAAACTTGGTCAACCTTGTTTGACCAAAGTTTCCATTGGTTTAAAGATGCGATTATCTTTCTCCTAATAGGTTAAACACTATATTTAGACCTTTATAAACCTTCTATTTGTTCAAAAAAGGGTAGATTTCCATTCTTATCGGGTTTTAGACCTTTATAACTAGTCTATTAAACTTTGGTCAAACTTGGTCAACCTTGTTTGACCAAAGTTTCCATTGGTTTAAAGATGCGATTATCTTTCTCCTAATAGGTTAAACACTATATTTAGACCATTTTAAATCTTCTATTTGTTCAAAAAAGGGTAGATTTCCATTTGTATCGGGTTTTAGACCTTTATAACAAGTCTATTAAACTTTGGTCAAACTTGGTCAACCTTGTTTGACCAAAGTTTCCATTAGTTTAAAGATGCGATTATCTTTCTCCTAATAGGTTAAACACTATATTTAGACCTTTGTAAATCTTCTATTTGTGCAAAAAAGGGTAGATTTCCATTCGAATCGGGTTTTAGACCTTTATAACTAGTCTATTAAACTTTGTTCAAACTTGGTCAACCTTGTTTGACCAAAGTTTCCATTGGTTTAAATATGCGATTATCTTTCTCCTAATAGGTTAAACACTATATTTAGACCTTTATAAATCTTCTATTTGTTCAAAAAAGGGTAGATTTCCATTTGTATCGGGTTTTAGACCTTTATAACTAGTCTATTAAACTTTGGTCAAACTTGGTCAACCTTGTTTGACCAAAGTTTCCATTGGTTTAAAGATGCGATTATCTTTCTCCTAATAGGTTAAACACTATATTTAGACCTTTATAAACCTTCTATTTGTTCAAAAAAGGGTAGATTTCCATTCTTATCGGGTTTTAGACCTTTATAACTAGTCTATTAAACTTTGGTCAAACTTGGTCAACCTTGTTTGACCAAAGTTTCCATTGGTTTAAAGATGCGATTATCTTTCTCCTAATAGGTTAAACACTATATTTAGACCATTTTAAATCTTCTATTTGTTCAAAAAAGGGTAGATTTCCATTTGTATCGGGTTTTAGACCTTTATAACAAGTCTATTAAACTTTGGTCAAACTTGGTCAACCTTGTTTGACCAAAGTTTCCATTAGTTTAAAGATGCGATTATCTTTCTCCTAATAGGTTAAACACTATATTTAGACCTTTGTAAATCTTCTATTTGTGCAAAAAAGGGTAGATTTCCATTCGAATCGGGTTTTAGACCTTTATAACAAGTCTATTAAACTTTGGTCAAACTTGGTCAACCTTGTTTGACCAAAGTTTCCATTGGTTTAAAGATGCGATTATCTTTCTCCTAATAGGTTAAACACTATATTTAGACCTTTGTAAATCTTCTATTTGTGCAAAAAAGGGTAGATTTCCATTTGTATCGGGTTTTAGACCTTTATAACTAGTCTATTAAACTTTGGTCAAACTTGGTCAACCTTGTTTGACCAAAGTTTCCATTGGTTTAAAGATGCGATTATCTTTCTCCTAATAGGTTAAACACTATATTTAGACCTTTATAAACCTTCTATTTGTTCAAAAAAGGGTAGATTTCCATTCTTATCGGGTTTTAGACCTTTATAACTAGTCTATTAAACTTTGGTCAAACTTGGTCAACCTTGTTTGACCAAAGTTTCCATTGGTTTAAAGATGCGATTATCTTTCTCCTAATAGGTTAAACACTATATTTAGACCATTTTAAATCTTCTATTTGTTCAAAAAAGGGTAGATTTCCATTTGTATCGGGATTTAGACCTTTATAACAAGTCTATTAAACTTTGGTCAAACTTGGTCAACCTTGTTTGACCAAAGTTTCCATTAGTTTAAAGATGCGATTATCTTTCTCCTAATAGGTTAAACACTATATTTAGACCTTTGTAAATCTTCTATTTGTGCAAAAAAGGGTAGGTTTCCATTCGAATCGGGTTTTAGACCTTTATAACTAGTCTATTAAACTTTGTTCAAACTTGGTCAACCTTGTTTGACCAAAGTTTCCATTGGTTTAAATATGCGATTATCTTTCTCCTAATAGGTTAAACACTATATTTAGACCTTTATAAATCTTCTATTTGTTCAAAAAAGGGTAGATTTCCATTTGTATCGGGTTTTAGACCTTTATAACTAGTCTATTAAACTTTGGTCAAACTTGGTCAACCTTGTTTGACCAAAGTTTCCATTGGTTTAAAGATGCGATTATCTTTCTCCTAATAGGTTAAACACTATATTTAGACCTTTATAAACCTTCTATTTGTTCAAAAAAGGGTAGATTTCCATTCTTATCGGGTTTTAGACCTTTATAACTAGTCTATTAAACTTTGGTCAAACTTGGTCAACCTTGTTTGACCAAAGTTTCCATTGGTTTAAAGATGCGATTATCTTTCTCCTAATAGGTTAAACACTATATTTAGACCTTTATAAACCTTCTATTTGTTCAAAAAAGGGTAGATTTCCATTCTTATCGGGTTTTAGACCTTTATAACTAGTCTATTAAACTTTGGTCAAACTTGGTCAACCTTGTTTGACCAAAGTTTCCATTGGTTTAAAGATGCGATTATCTTTCTCCTAATAGGTTAAACACTATATTTAGACCATTTTAAATCTTCTATTTGTTCAAAAAAGGGTAGATTTCCATTTGTATCGGGTTTTAGACCTTTATAACAAGTCTATTAAACTTTGGTCAAACTTGGTCAACCTTGTTTGACCAAAGTTTCCATTAGTTTAAAGATGCGATTATCTTTCTCCTAATAGGTTAAACACTATATTTAGACCTTTGTAAATCTTCTATTTGTGCAAAAAAGGGTAGATTTCCATTCGAATCGGGTTTTAGACCTTTATAACAAGTCTATTAAACTTTGGTCAAACTTGGTCAACCTTGTTTGACCAAAGTTTCCATTGGTTTAAAGATGCGATTATCTTTCTCCTAATAGGTTAAACACTATATTTAGACCTTTGTAAATCTTCTATTTGTGCAAAAAAGGGTAGATTTCCATTTGTATCGGGTTTTAGACCTTTATAACTAGTCTATTAAACTTTGGTCAAACTTGGTCAACCTTGTTTGACCAAAGTTTCCATTGGTTTAAAGATGCGATTATCTTTCTCCTAATAGGTTAAACACTATATTTAGACCTTTATAAACCTTCTATTTGTTCAAAAAAGGGTAGATTTCCATTCTTATCGGGTTTTAGACCTTTATAACTAGTCTATTAAACTTTGGTCAAACTTGGTCAACCTTGTTTGACCAAAGTTTCCATTGGTTTAAAGATGCGATTATCTTTCTCCTAATAGGTTAAACACTATATTTAGACCATTTTAAATCTTCTATTTGTTCAAAAAAGGGTAGATTTCCATTTGTATCGGGATTTAGACCTTTATAACAAGTCTATTAAACTTTGGTCAAACTTGGTCAACCTTGTTTGACCAAAGTTTCCATTAGTTTAAAGATGCGATTATCTTTCTCCTAATAGGTTAAACACTATATTTAGACCTTTGTAAATCTTCTATTTGTGCAAAAAAGGGTAGGTTTCCATTCGAATCGGGTTTTAGACCTTTATAACTAGTCTATTAAACTTTGTTCAAACTTGGTCAACCTTGTTTGACCAAAGTTTCCATTGGTTTAAATATGCGATTATCTTTCTCCTAATAGGTTAAACACTATATTTAGACCTTTATAAATCTTCTATTTGTTCAAAAAAGGGTAGATTTCCATTTGTATCGGGTTTTAGACCTTTATAACTAGTCTATTAAACTTTGGTCAAACTTGGTCAACCTTGTTTGACCAAAGTTTCCATTGGTTTAAAGATGCGATTATCTTTCTCCTAATAGGTTAAACACTATATTTAGACCTTTATAAACCTTCTATTTGTTCAAAAAAGGGTAGATTTCCATTCTTATCGGGTTTTAGACCTTTATAACTAGTCTATTAAACTTTGGTCAAACTTGGTCAACCTTGTTTGACCAAAGTTTCCATTGGTTTAAAGATGCGATTATCTTTCTCCTAATAGGTTAAACACTATATTTAGACCATTTTAAATCTTCTATTTGTTCAAAAAAGGGTAGATTTCCATTTGTATCGGGTTTTAGACCTTTATAACAAGTCTATTAAACTTTGGTCAAACTTGGTCAACCTTGTTTGACCAAAGTTTCCATTAGTTTAAAGATGCGATTATCTTTCTCCTAATAGGTTAAACACTATATTTAGACCTTTGTAAATCTTCTATTTGTGCAAAAAAGGGTAGATTTCCATTCGAATCGGGTTTTAGACCTTTATAACTAGTCTATTAAACTTTGTTCAAACTTGGTCAACCTTGTTTGACCAAAGTTTCCATTGGTTTAAATATGCGATTATCTTTCTCCTAATAGGTTAAACACTATATTTAGACCTTTATAAATCTTCTATTTGTTCAAAAAAGGGTAGATTTCCATTTGTATCGGGTTTTAGACCTTTATAACTAGTCTATTAAACTTTGGTCAAACTTGGTCAACCTTGTTTGACCAAAGTTTCCATTGGTTTAAAGATGCGATTATCTTTCTCCTAATAGGTTAAACACTATATTTAGACCTTTATAAACCTTCTATTTGTTCAAAAAAGGGTAGATTTCCATTCTTATCGGGTTTTAGACCTTTATAACTAGTCTATTAAACTTTGGTCAAACTTGGTCAACCTTGTTTGACCAAAGTTTCCATTGGTTTAAAGATGCGATTATCTTTCTCCTAATAGGTTAAACACTATATTTAGACCATTTTAAATCTTCTATTTGTTCAAAAAAGGGTAGATTTCCATTTGTATCGGGTTTTAGACCTTTATAACAAGTCTATTAAACTTTGGTCAAACTTGGTCAACCTTGTTTGACCAAAGTTTCCATTAGTTTAAAGATGCGATTATCTTTCTCCTAATAGGTTAAACACTATATTTAGACCTTTGTAAATCTTCTATTTGTGCAAAAAAGGGTAGATTTCCATTCGAATCGGGTTTTAGACCTTTATAACTAGTCTATTAAACTTTGTTCAAACTTGGTCAACCTTGTTTGACCAAAGTTTCCATTGGTTTAAATATGCGATTATCTTTCTCCTAATAGGTTATACACTATATTTAGACCTTTATAAATCTTCTATTTGTTCAAAAAAGGGTAGATTTCCATTTGTATCGGGTTTTAGACCTTTATAACAAGTCTATTAAACTTTGGTCAAACTTGGTCAACCTTGTTTGACCAAAGTTTCCATTGGTTTAAAGATGCGATTATCTTTCTCCTAATAGGTTAAACACTATATTTAGACCTTTATAAACCTTCTATTTGTTCAAAAAAGGGTAGATTTCCATTCTTATCGGGTTTTAGACCTTTATAACTAGTCTATTAAACTTTGGTCAACCTTGTTTGACCAAAGTTTCCATTGGTTTAAAGATGCGATTATCTTTCTCCTAATAGGTTAAACACTATATTTAGACCTTTTTAAATCTTCTATTTGTTCAAAAAAGGGTAGATTTCCATTTCTATCGGGTTTTAGACCTTTATAACAAGTCTATTAAACTTTGGTCAAACTTGGTCAACCTTGTTTGACCAAAGTTTCCATTAGTTTAAAGATGCGATTATCTTTCTCCTAATAGGTTAAACAGTATATTTAGACCTTTGTAAATCTTCTATTTGTGCAAAAAAGGGAAGATTTCCATTCGAATCGGGTTTTAGACCTTTATAACTAGTCTATTAAACTTTGTTCAAACTTGGTCAACCTTGTTTGACCAAAGTTTCCATTGGTTTAAATATGCGATTATCTTTCTCCTAATAGGTTAAACACTATATTTAGACCTTTATAAATCTTCTATTTGTTCAAAAAAGGGTAGATTTCCATTTGTATCGGGTTTTAGACCTTTATAACTAGTCTATTAAACTTTGGTCAAACTTGGTCAACCTTGTTTGACCAAAGTTTCCATTGGTTTAAAGATGCGATTATCTTTCTCCTAATAGGTTAAACACTATATTTAGACCTTTATAAACCTTCTATTTGTTAAAAAAAGGGTAGATTTCCATTCGAATCGGGTTTTAGACCTTTATACTAGTCTATTAACTTTGGTCAAACTTGGTCAACCTTGTTTGACCAAAGTTTCCATTAAAGATGCGATTATCTTTCTCCTAATAGGTTAAACACTATATTTAGACCTTTATAAACATTCTATTTGTTCAAAAAAGGGTAGATTTCCATTCGAATCGGGTTTTAGACCTTTATAACTAGTTTATTAAACTTTGGTCAAACTTGGTCAACCTTGTTTGACCAAAGTTTCCATTGGCTTAAAGATGCGATTATCTTTCTCCTAATAGGTTAAACACTATATTTAGACCTTTATAAACCTTCTATTTGTTCAAAAAAGGGTAGATTTCCATTCTTATCGGGTTTTAGACCTTTATAACTAGTCTATTAAACTTTGGTCAAACTTGGTCAACCTTGTTTGACCAAAGTTTCCATTAGTTTAAAGATGCGATTATCTTTCTCCTAATAGGTTAAACACTATATTTAGACCTTTGTAAGCCTTCTATTTGTGCAAAAAAGGGTAGATTTCCATTCGAATCGGGTTTTAGACCTTTATAACTAGTCTATTAAACTTTGTTCAAACATGGTCAACCTTGTTTGACCAAAGTTTCCATTGGTTTAAATATGTGATTATCTTTCTCCTAATAGGTTAAACACTATATTTAGACCTTTATAAATCTTCTATTTGTTCAAAAAAGGGTAGATTTCCATTTGTATCGGGTTTTAGACCTTTATAACTAGTCTATTAAACTTTGGTCAAACTTGGTCAACCTTGTTTGACCAAAGTTTCCATTGGTTTAAAGATGCGATTATCTTTCTCCTAATAGGTTAAACACTATCTTTAGACCTTTTTAAATCTTCTATTTGTTAAAAAAAGGGTAGATTTCCATTTGTATCGGGTTTTAGACCTTTATAACAAGTCTATTAAACTTTGGTCAAACTTGGTCAACCTTGTTTGACCAAAGTTTCCATTAGTTTAAAGATGCGATTATCTTTCTCCTAATAGGTTAAACACTATATTTAGACCTTTGTAAATCTTCTATTTGTGCAAAAAAGGGTAGGTTTCCATTCGAATCGGGTTTTAGACCTTTATAACTAGTCTATTAAACTTTGTTCAAACTTGGTCAACCTTGTTTGACCAAAGTTTCCATTGGTTTAAATATGCGATTATCTTTCTCCTAATAGGTTAAACACTATATTTAGACCTTTATAAATCTTCTATTTGTTCAAAAAAGGGTAGATTTCCATTTGTATCGGGTTTTAGACCTTTATAACTAGTCTATTAAACTTTGGTCAAACTTGGTCAACCTTGTTTGACCAAAGTTTCCATTGGTTTAAAGATGCGATTATCTTTCTCCTAATAGGTTAAACACTATATTTAGACCTTTATAAACCTTCTATTTGTTCAAAAAAGGGTAGATTTCCATTCTTATCGGGTTTTAGACCTTTATAACTAGTCTATTAAACTTTGGTCAAACTTGGTCAACCTTGTTTGACCAAAGTTTCCATTGGTTTAAAGATGCGATTATCTTTCTCCTAATAGGTTAAACACTATATTTAGACCATTTTAAATCTTCTATTTGTTCAAAAAAGGGTAGATTTCCATTTGTATCGGGTTTTAGACCTTTATAACAAGTCTATTAAACTTTGGTCAAACTTGGTCAACCTTGTTTGACCAAAGTTTCCATTAGTTTAAAGATGCGATTATCTTTCTCCTAATAGGTTAAACACTATATTTAGACCTTTGTAAATCTTCTATTTGTGCAAAAAAGGGTAGATTTCCATTCGAATCAGGTTTTAGACCTTTATAACTAGTCTATTAAACTTTGTTCAAACTTGGTCAACCTTGTTTGACCAAAGTTTCCATTGGTTTAAATATGCGATTATCTTTCTCCTAATAGGTTAAACACTATATTTAGACCTTTATAAATCTTCTATTTGTTCAAAAAAGGGTAGATTTCCATTTGTATCGGGTTTTAGACCTTTATAACTAGTCTATTAAACTTTGGTCAAACTTGGTCAACCTTGTTAGACCAAAGTTTCCATTGGTTTAAAGATGCGATTATCTTTCTCCTAATAGGTTAAACACTATATTTAGACCTTTATAAACCTTCTATTTGTTCAAAAAAGGGTAGATTTCCATTCTTATCGGGTTTTAGACCTTTATAACTAGTCTATTAAACTTTGGTCAAACTTGGTCAACCTTGTTTGACCAAAGTTTCCATTGGTTTAAAGATGCGATTATCTTTCTCCTAATAGGTTAAACACTATATTTAGACCATTTTAAATCTTCTATTTGTTCAAAAAAGGGTAGATTTCCATTTGTATCGGGTTTTAGACCTTTATAACAAGTCTATTAAACTTTGGTCAAACTTGGTCAACCTTGTTTGACCAAAGTTTCCATTAGTTTAAAGATGCGATTATCTTTCTCCTAATAGGTTAAACACTATATTTAGACCTTTGTAAATCTTCTATTTGTGCAAAAAAGGGTAGATTTCCATTCGAATCGGGTTTTAGACCTTTATAACTAGTCTATTAAACTTTGTTCAAACTTGGTCAACCTTGTTTGACCAAAGTTTCCATTGGTTTAAATATGCGATTATCTTTCTCCTAATAGGTTATACACTATATTTAGACCTTTATAAATCTTCTATTTGTTCAAAAAAGGGTAGATTTCCATTTGTATCGGGTTTTAGACCTTTATAACAAGTCTATTAAACTTTGGTCAAACTTGGTCAACCTTGTTTGACCAAAGTTTCCATTGGTTTAAAGATGCGATTATCTTTCTCCTAATAGGTTAAACACTATATTTAGACCTTTATAAACCTTCTATTTGTTCAAAAAAGGGTAGATTTCCATTCTTATCGGGTTTTAGACCTTTATAACTAGTCTATTAAACTTTGGTCAACCTTGTTTGACCAAAGTTTCCATTGGTTTAAAGATGCGATTATCTTTCTCCTAATAGGTTAAACACTATATTTAGACCTTTTTAAATCTTCTATTTGTTCAAAAAAGGGTAGATTTCCATTTCTATCGGGTTTTAGACCTTTATAACAAGTCTATTAAACTTTGGTCAAACTTGGTCAACCTTGTTTGACCAAAGTTTCCATTAGTTTAAAGATGCGATTATCTTTCTCCTAATAGGTTAAACAGTATATTTAGACCTTTGTAAATCTTCTATTTGTGCAAAAAAGGGAAGATTTCCATTCGAATCGGGTTTTAGACCTTTATAACTAGTCTATTAAACTTTGTTCAAACTTGGTCAACCTTGTTTGACCAAAGTTTCCATTGGTTTAAATATGCGATTATCTTTCTCCTAATAGGTTAAACACTATATTTAGACCTTTATAAATCTTCTATTTGTTCAAAAAAGGGTAGATTTCCATTTGTATCGGGTTTTAGACCTTTATAACTAGTCTATTAAACTTTGGTCAAACTTGGTCAACCTTGTTTGACCAAAGTTTCCATTGGTTTAAAGATGCGATTATCTTTCTCCTAATAGGTTAAACACTATATTTAGACCTTTATAAACCTTCTATTTGTTAAAAAAAGGGTAGATTTCCATTCGAATCGGGTTTTAGACCTTTATACTAGTCTATTAACTTTGGTCAAACTTGGTCAACCTTGTTTGACCAAAGTTTCCATTAAAGATGCGATTATCTTTCTCCTAATAGGTTAAACACTATATTTAGACCTTTATAAACATTCTATTTGTTCAAAAAAGGGTAGATTTCCATTCGAATCGGGTTTTAGACCTTTATAACTAGTTTATTAAACTTTGGTCAACCTTGTTTGACCAAAGTTTCCATTGGCTTAAAGATGCGATTATCTTTCTCCTAATAGGTTAAACACTATATTTAGACCTTTATAAACCTTCTATTTGTTCAAAAAAGGGTAGATTTCCATTCTTATCGGGTTTTAGACCTTTATAACTAGTCTATTAAACTTTGGTCAAACTTGGTCAACCTTGTTTGACCAAAGTTTCCATTAGTTTAAAGATGCGATTATCTTTCTCCTAATAGGTTAAACACTATATTTAGACCTTTGTAAGCCTTCTATTTGTGCAAAAAAGGGTAGATTTCCATTCGAATCGGGTTTTAGACCTTTATAACTAGTCTATTAAACTTTGTTCAAACATGGTCAACCTTGTTTGACCAAAGTTTCCATTGGTTTAAATATGCGATTATCTTTCTCCTAATAGGTTAAACACTATATTTAGACCTTTATAAATCTTCTATTTGTTCAAAAAAGGGTAGATTTCCATTTGTATCGGGTTTTAGACCTTTATAACTAGTCTATTAAACTTTGGTCAAACTTGGTCAACCTTGTTTGACCAAAGTTTCCATTGGTTTAAAGATGCGATTATCTTTCTCCTAATAGGTTAAACACTATCTTTAGACCTTTTTAAATCTTCTATTTGTTAAAAAAAGGGTAGATTTCCATTTGTATCGGGTTTTAGACCTTTATAACAAGTCTATTAAACTTTGGTCAAACTTGGTCAACCTTGTTTGACCAAAGTTTCCATTAGTTTAAAGATGCGATTATCTTTCTCCTAATAGGTTAAACACTATATTTAGACCTTTGTAAGCCTTCTATTTGTGCAAAAAAGGGTAGATTTCCATTCGAATCGGGTTTTAGACCTTTATAACTAGTCTATAAAACTTTGTTCAAACTTGGTCAACCTTGTTTGACCAAAGTTTCCATTGGTTTAAAGATGCGATTATCTTTCTCCTAATAGGTTAAACACTATATTTAGACCTTTGTAAGCCTTCTATTTGTGCAAAAAAGGGTAGATTTCCATTCGAATCGGGTTTTAGACCTTTATAACTAGTCTATTAAACTTTGTTCAAACATGGTCAACCTTGTTTGACCAAAGTTTCCATTGGTTTAAATATGCGATTATCTTTCTCCTAATAGGTTAAACACTATATTTAGACCTTTATAAATCTTCTATTTGTTCAAAAAAGGGTAGATTTCCATTTGTATCGGGTTTTAGACCTTTATAACTAGTCTATTAAACTTTGGTCAAACTTGGTCAACCTTGTTTGACCAAAGTTTCCATTGGTTTAAAGATGCGATTATCTTTCTCCTAATAGGTTAAACACTATCTTTAGACCTTTTTAAATCTTCTATTTGTTAAAAAAAGGGTAGATTTCCATTTGTATCGGGTTTTAGACCTTTATAACAAGTCTATTAAACTTTGGTCAAACTTGGTCAACCTTGTTTGACCAAAGTTTCCATTAGTTTAAAGATGCGATTATCTTTCTCCTAATAGGTTAAACACTATATTTAGACCTTTGTAAGCCTTCTATTTGTGCAAAAAAGGGTAGATTTCCATTCGAATCGGGTTTTAGACCTTTATAACTAGTCTATAAAACTTTGTTCAAACTTGGTCAACCTTGTTTGACCAAAGTTTCCATTGGTTTAAAGATGCGATTATCTTTCTCCTAATAGGTTAAACACTATATTTAAACCTTTATAAATCTTCTATTTGTTCAAAAAAGGGTAGATTTTCATTTGTATCGGGTTTTAGACCTTTATAACTAGTTTATTAAACTTTGGTCAAACTTGGTCAACCTTGTTTGACCAAAGTTTCCATTGGTTTAAAGATGCGATTATCTTTCTCCTAATAGGTTAAACACTATATTTAGACCTTTATAAACCTTCTATTTGTTAAAAAAAGGGTAGATTTCCATTCGAATCGGGTTTTAGACCTTTATACTAGTCTATTAACTTTGGTCAAACTTGGTCAACCTTGTTTGACCAAAGTTTCCATTAAAGATGCGATTATCTTTCTCCTAATAGGTTAAACACTATATTTAGACCTTTATAAACCTTCTATTTGTTAAAAAAAGGGTAGATTTCCATTCGAATCGGGTTTTAGACCTTTATACTAGTCTATTAACTTTGGTCAAACTTGGTCAACCTTGTTTGACCAAAGTTTCCATTAAAGATGCGATTATCTTTCTCCTAATAGGTTAAACACTATATTTAGACCTTTGTAAATCTTCTATTTGTGCAAAAAAGGGTAGATTTCCATTCGAATCGGGTTTTAGACCTTTATAACTAGTCTATTAAACTTTGTTCAAACTTGGTCAACCTTGTTTGACCAAAGTTTCCATTGGTTTAAATATGCGATTATCTTTCTCCTAATAGGTTAAACACTATATTTAGACCTTTATAAATCTTCTATTTGTTCAAAAAAGGGTAGATTTCCATTTGTATCGGGTTTTAGACCTTTATAACTAGTCTATTAAACTTTGGTCAAACTTGGTCAACCTTGTTTGACCAAAGTTTCCATTGGTTTAAAGATGCGATTATCTTTCTCCTAATAGGTTAAACACTATCTTTAGACCTTTTTAAATCTTCTATTTGTTAAAAAAAGGGTAGATTTCCATTTGTATCGGGTTTTAGACCTTTATAACAAGTTTATTAAACTTTGGTCAAACTTGGTCAACCTTGTTTGACCAAAGTTTCCATTAGTTTAAAGATGCGATTATCTATCTCCTAATAGGTTAAACACTATATTTAGACCTTTGTAAACCTTCTATTTGTGCGAAAAAGAGTAGATTTCCATTCGAATCGGGTTTTAGACCTTTATAACTAGTCTATAAAACTTTGTTCAAACTTGGTCAACCTTGTTTGACCAAAGTTTCCATTGGTTTAAAGATGCGATTATCTTTCTCCTAATAGGTTAAACACTATATTTAAACCTTTATAAATCTTCTATTTGTTCAAAAAAGGGTAGATTTTCATTTGTATCGGGTTTTAGACCTTTATAACTAGTTTATTAAACTTTGGTCAAACTTGGTCAACCTTGTTTGACCAAAGTTTCCATTGGTTTAAAGATGCGATTATCTTTCTCCTAATAGGTTAAACACTATATTTAGACCTTTATAAACCTTCTATTTGTTAAAAAAAGGGTAGATTTCCATTCGGATCGGGTTTTAGACCTTTATACTAGTCTATTAACTTTGGTCAAACTTGGTCAACCTTGTTTGACCAAAGTTTCCATTAAAGATGCGATTATCTTTCTCCTAATAGGTTAAACACTATATTTAGACCTTTATAAACCTTCTATTTGTTAAAAAAAGGGTAGATTTCCATTCGAATCGGGTTTTAGACCTTTATACTAGTCTATTAACTTTGGTCAAACTTGGTCAACCTTGTTTGACCAAAGTTTCCATTAAAGATGCGATTATCTTTCTCCTAATAGGTTAAACACTATATTTAGACCTTTATAAACATTCTATTTGTTCAAAAAAGGGTAGATTTCCATTCGAATCGGGTTTTAGACCTTTATAACTAGTTTATTAAACTTTGGTCAAACTTGGTCAACCTTGTTTGACCAAAGTTTCCATTGGCTTAAAGATGCGATTATCTTTCTCCTAATAGGTTAAACACTATATTTAGACCTTTATAAACCTTCTATTTGTTCAAAAAAGGGTAGATTTCCATTCTTATCGGGTTTTAGACCTTTATAACTAGTCTATTAAACTTTGGACAAACTTGGTCAACCTTGTTTGACCAAAGTTTCCATTAGTTTAAAGATGCGATTATCTTTCTCCTAATAGGTTAAACACTATATTTAGACCTTTGTAAGCCTTCTATTTGTGCAAAAAAGGGTAGATTTCCATTCGAATCGGGTTTTAGACCTTTATAACTAGTCTATTAAACTTTGTTCAAACATGGTCAACCTTGTTTGACCAAAGTTTCCATTGGTTTAAATATGCGATTATCTTTCTCCTAATAGGTTAAACACTATATTTAGACCTTTATAAATCTTCTATTTGTTCAAAAAAGGGTAGATTTCCATTTGTATCGGGTTTTAGACCTTTATAACTAGTCTATTAAACTTTGGTCAAACTTGGTCAACCTTGTTTGACCAAAGTTTCCATTGGTTTAAAGATGCGATTATCTTTCTCCTAATAGGTTAAACACTATCTTTAGACCTTTTTAAATCTTCTATTTGTTAAAAAAAGGGTAGATTTCCATTTGTATCGGGTTTTAGACCTTTATAACAAGTCTATTAAACTTTGGTCAAACTTGGTCAACCTTGTTTGACCAAAGTTTCCATTAGTTTAAAGATGCGATTATCTTTCTCCTAATAGGTTAAACACTATATTTAGACCTTTGTAAGCCTTCTATTTGTGCAAAAAAGGGTAGATTTCCATTCGAATCGGGTTTTAGACCTTTATAACTAGTCTATAAAACTTTGTTCAAACTTGGTCAACCTTGTTTGACCAAAGTTTCCATTGGTTTAAAGATGCGATTATCTTTCTCCTAATAGGTTAAACACTATATTTAGACCTTTGTAAGCCTTCTATTTGTGCAAAAAAGGGTAGATTTCCATTCGAATCGGGTTTTAGACCTTTATAACTAGTCTATTAAACTTTGTTCAAACATGGTCAACCTTGTTTGACCAAAGTTTCCATTGGTTTAAATATGCGATTATCTTTCTCCTAATAGGTTAAACACTATATTTAGACCTTTATAAATCTTCTATTTGTTCAAAAAAGGGTAGATTTCCATTTGTATCGGGTTTTAGACCTTTATAACTAGTCTATTAAACTTTGGTCAAACTTGGTCAACCTTGTTTGACCAAAGTTTCCATTGGTTTAAAGATGCGATTATCTTTCTCCTAATAGGTTAAACACTATCTTTAGACCTTTTTAAATCTTCTATTTGTTAAAAAAAGGGTAGATTTCCATTTGTATCGGGTTTTAGACCTTTATAACAAGTCTATTAAACTTTGGTCAAACTTGGTCAACCTTGTTTGACCAAAGTTTCCATTAGTTTAAAGATGCGATTATCTTTCTCCTAATAGGTTAAACACTATATTTAGACCTTTGTAAGCCTTCTATTTGTGCAAAAAAGGGTAGATTTCCATTCGAATCGGGTTTTAGACCTTTATAACTAGTCTATAAAACTTTGTTCAAACTTGGTCAACCTTGTTTGACCAAAGTTTCCATTGGTTTAAAGATGCGATTATCTTTCTCCTAATAGGTTAAACACTATATTTAAACCTTTATAAATCTTCTATTTGTTCAAAAAAGGGTAGATTTTCATTTGTATCGGGTTTTAGACCTTTATAACTAGTTTATTAAACTTTGGTCAAACTTGGTCAACCTTGTTTGACCAAAGTTTCCATTGGTTTAAAGATGCGATTATCTTTCTCCTAATAGGTTAAACACTATATTTAGACCTTTATAAACCTTCTATTTGTTAAAAAAAGGGTAGATTTCCATTCGAATCGGGTTTTAGACCTTTATACTAGTCTATTAACTTTGGTCAAACTTGGTCAACCTTGTTTGACCAAAGTTTCCATTAAAGATGCGATTATCTTTCTCCTAATAGGTTAAACACTATATTTAGACCTTTATAAACCTTCTATTTGTTAAAAAAAGGGTAGATTTCCATTCGAATCGGGTTTTAGACCTTTATACTAGTCTATTAACTTTGGTCAAACTTGGTCAACCTTGTTTGACCAAAGTTTCCATTAAAGATGCGATTATCTTTCTCCTAATAGGTTAAACACTATATTTAGACCTTTATAAACATTCTATTTGTTCAAAAAAGGGTAGATTTCCATTCGAATCGGGTTTTAGACCTTTATAACTAGTTTATTAAACTTTGGTCAAACTTGGTCAACCTTGTTTGACCAAAGTTTCCATTGGCTTAAAGATGCGATTATCTTTCTCCTAATCGGTTAAACACTATATTTAGACCTTTATAAACCTTCTATTTGTTCAAAAAAGGGTAGATTTCCATTCTTATCGGGTTTTAGACCTTTATAACTAGTCTATTAAACTTTGGTCAAACTTGGTCAACCTTGTTTGACCAAAGTTTCCATTGGTTTAAAGATGCGATTATCTTTCTCCTAATAGGTTAAACACTATATTTAGACCTTTTTAAATCTTCTATTTGTTCAAAAAAGGGTAGATTTCCATTTGTATCGGGTTTTAGACCTTTATAACAAGTCTATTAAACTTTGGTCAAACTTGGTCAACCTTGTTTGACCAAAGTTTCCATTAGTTTAAAGATGCGATTATCTTTCTCCTAATAGGTTAAACACTATATTTAGACCTTTGTAAATCTTCTATTTGTGCAAAAAAGGGTAGATTTCCATTCGAATCGGGTTTTAGACCTTTATAACTAGTCTATTAAACTTTGTTCAAACTTGGTCAACCTTGTTTGACCAAAGTTTCCATTGGTTTAAATATGCGATTATCTTTCTCCTAATAGGTTAAACACTATATTTAGACCTTTATAAATCTTCTATTTGTTCAAAAAAGGGTAGATTTCCATTTGTATCGGGTTTTAGACCTTTATAACTAGTCTATTAAACTTTGGTCAAACTTGGTCAACCTTGTTTGACCAAAGTTTCCATTGGTTTAAAGATGCGATTATCTTTCTCCTAATAGGTTAAACACTATCTTTAGACCTTTTTAAATCTTCTATTTGTTAAAAAAAGGGTAGATTTCCATTTGTATCGGGTTTTAGACCTTTATAACAAGTTTATTAAACTTTGGTCAAACTTGGTCAACCTTGTTTGACCAAAGTTTCCATTAGTTTAAAGATGCGATTATCTATCTCCTAATAGGTTAAACACTATATTTAGACCTTTGTAAACCTTCTATTTGTGCGAAAAAGAGTAGATTTCCATTCGAATCGGGTTTTAGACCTTTATAACTAGTCTATAAAACTTTGTTCAAACTTGGTCAACCTTGTTTGACCAAAGTTTCCATTGGTTTAAAGATGCGATTATCTTTCTCCTAATAGGTTAAACACTATATTTAAACCTTTATAAATCTTCTATTTGTTCAAAAAAGGGTAGATTTTCATTTGTATCGGGTTTTAGACCTTTATAACTAGTTTATTAAACTTTGGTCAAACTTGGTCAACCTTGTTTGACCAAAGTTTCCATTGGTTTAAAGATGCGATTATCTTTCTCCTAATAGGTTAAACACTATATTTAGACCTTTATAAACCTTCTATTTGTTAAAAAAAGGGTAGATTTCCATTCGGATCGGGTTTTAGACCTTTATACTAGTCTATTAACTTTGGTCAAACTTGGTCAACCTTGTTTGACCAAAGTTTCCATTAAAGATGCGATTATCTTTCTCCTAATAGGTTAAACACTATATTTAGACCTTTATAAACCTTCTATTTGTTAAAAAAAGGGTAGATTTCCATTCGAATCGGGTTTTAGACCTTTATACTAGTCTATTAACTTTGGTCAAACTTGGTCAACCTTGTTTGACCAAAGTTTCCATTAAAGATGCGATTATCTTTCTCCTAATAGGTTAAACACTATATTTAGACCTTTATAAACATTCTATTTGTTCAAAAAAGGGTAGATTTCCATTCGAATCGGGTTTTAGACCTTTATAACTAGTTTATTAAACTTTGGTCAAACTTGGTCAACCTTGTTTGACCAAAGTTTCCATTGGCTTAAAGATGCGATTATCTTTCTCCTAATAGGTTAAACACTATATTTAGACCTTTATAAACCTTCTATTTGTTCAAAAAAGGGTAGATTTCCATTCTTATCGGGTTTTAGACCTTTATAACTAGTCTATTAAACTTTGGTCAAACTTGGTCAACCTTGTTTGACCAAAGTTTCCATTAGTTTAAAGATGCGATTATCTTTCTCCTAATAGGTTAAACACTATATTTAGACCTTTGTAAGCCTTCTATTTGTGCAAAAAAGGGTAGATTTCCATTCGAATCGGGTTTTAGACCTTTATAACTAGTCTATTAAACTTTGTTCAAACATGGTCAACCTTGTTTGACCAAAGTTTCCATTGGTTTAAATATGCGATTATCTTTCTCCTAATAGGTTAAACACTATATTTAGACCTTTATAAATCTTCTATTTGTTCAAAAAAGGGTAGATTTCCATTTGTATCGGGTTTTAGACCTTTATAACTAGTCTATTAAACTTTGGTCAAACTTGGTCAACCTTGTTTGACCAAAGTTTCCATTGGTTTAAAGATGCGATTATCTTTCTCCTAATAGGTTAAACACTATCTTTAGACCTTTTTAAATCTTCTATTTGTTAAAAAAAGGGTAGATTTCCATTTGTATCGGGTTTTAGACCTTTATAACAAGTCTATTAAACTTTGGTCAAACTTGGTCAACCTTGTTTGACCAAAGTTTCCATTAGTTTAAAGATGCGATTATCTTTCTCCTAATAGGTTAAACACTATATTTAGACCTTTGTAAGCCTTCTATTTGTGCAAAAAAGGGTAGATTTCCATTCGAATCGGGTTTTAGACCTTTATAACTAGTCTATAAAACTTTGTTCAAACTTGGTCAACCTTGTTTGACCAAAGTTTCCATTGGTTTAAAGATGCGATTATCTTTCTCCTAATAGGTTAAACACTATATTTAGACCTTTGTAAGCCTTCTATTTGTGCAAAAAAGGGTAGATTTCCATTCGAATCGGGTTTTAGACCTTTATAACTAGTCTATTAAACTTTGTTCAAACATGGTCAACCTTGTTTGACCAAAGTTTCCATTGGTTTAAATATGCGATTATCTTTCTCCTAATAGGTTAAACACTATATTTAGACCTTTATAAATCTTCTATTTGTTCAAAAAAGGGTAGATTTCCATTTGTATCGGGTTTTAGACCTTTATAACTAGTCTATTAAACTTTGGTCAAACTTGGTCAACCTTGTTTGACCAAAGTTTCCATTGGTTTAAAGATGCGATTATCTTTCTCCTAATAGGTTAAACACTATCTTTAGACCTTTTTAAATCTTCTATTTGTTAAAAAAAGGGTAGATTTCCATTTGTATCGGGTTTTAGACCTTTATAACAAGTCTATTAAACTTTGGTCAAACTTGGTCAACCTTGTTTGACCAAAGTTTCCATTAGTTTAAAGATGCGATTATCTTTCTCCTAATAGGTTAAACACTATATTTAGACCTTTGTAAGCCTTCTATTTGTGCAAAAAAGGGTAGATTTCCATTCGAATCGGGTTTTAGACCTTTATAACTAGTCTATAAAACTTTGTTCAAACTTGGTCAACCTTGTTTGACCAAAGTTTCCATTGGTTTAAAGATGCGATTATCTTTCTCCTAATAGGTTAAACACTATATTTAGACCTTTATAAATCTTCTATTTGTTCAAAAAAGGGTAGATTTTCATTTGTATCGGGTTTTAGACCTTTATAACTAGTTTATTAAACTTTGGTCAAACTTGGTCAACCTTGTTTGACCAAAGTTTCCATTGGTTTAAAGATGCGATTATCTTTCTCCTAATAGGTTAAACACTATATTTAGACCTTTATAAACCTTCTATTTGTTAAAAAAAGGGTAGATTTCCATTCGAATCGGGTTTTAGACCTTTATACTAGTCTATTAACTTTGGTCAAACTTGGTCAACCTTGTTTGACCAAAGTTTCCATTAAAGATGCGATTATCTTTCTCCTAATAGGTTAAACACTATATTTAGACCTTTATAAACATTCTATTTGTTCAAAAAAGGGTAGATTTCCATTCGAATCGGGTTTTAGACCTTTATAACTAGTTTATTAAACATTGGTCAAACTTGGTCAACCTTGTTTGACCAAAGTTTCCATTGGTTTAAAGATGCGATTATATTTCTCCTAATAGGTTAAACACTATATTTAGACCTTTATAAACCTTCTATTTGTTCAAAAAAGGGTAGATTTCCATTCTTATCGGGTTTTAGACCTTTATAACTAGTCTATTAAACTTTGGTCAAACTTGGTCAACCTTGTTTGACCAAAGTTTCCATTGGTTTAAAGATGCGATTATCTTTCTCCTAATAGGTTAAACACTATATTTAGACCTTTTTAAATCTTCTATTTGTTCAAAAAAGGGTAGATTTCCATTTGTATCAGGTTTTAGACCTTTATAACAAGTCTATTAAACTTTGGTCAAACTTGGTCAACCTTGTTTGACCAAAGTTTCCATTAGTTTAAAGATGCGATTATCTTTCTCCTAATAGGTTAAACACTATATTTAGACCTTTGTAAATCTTCTATTTGTGCAAAAAAGGGTATATTTCCATTCGAATCGGGTTTTAGACCTTTATAACTAGTCTATTAAACTTTGTTCAAACTTGGTCAACCCTGTTTGACCAAAGTTTCCATTGGTTTAAATATGCGATTATCTTTCTCCTAATAGGTTAAACACTATACTTAGACCTTTATAAATCTTCTATTTGTTCAAAAAAGGGTAGATTTCCATTTGTATCGGGTTTTAGACCTTTATAACTAGTCTATTAAACTTTGGTCAAACTTGGTCAACCTTGTTTGACCAAAGTTTCCATTGGTTTAAAGATGCGATTATCTTTCTCCTAATAGGTTAAACACTATATTTAGACCTTTATAAACCTTCTATTTGTTCAAAAAAGGGTAGATTTCCATTCTTATCGGGTTTTAGACCTTTATAACTAGTCTATTAAACTTTGGTCAAACTTGGTCAACCTTGTTTGACCAAAGTTTCCATTGGTTTAAAGATGCGATTATCTTTCTCCTAATAGGTTAAACACTATATTTAGACCATTTTAAATCTTCTATTTGTTCAAAAAAGGGTAGATTTCCATTTGTATCGGGATTTAGACCTTTATAACAAGTCTATTAAACTTTGGTCAAACTTGGTCAACCTTGTTTGACCAAAGTTTCCATTAGTTTAAAGATGCGATTATCTTTCTCATAATAGGTTAAACACTATATTTAGACCTTTGTAAATCTTCTATTTGTGCAAAAAAGGGTAGATTTCCATTCGAATCGGGTTTTAGACCTTTATAACTAGTCTATTAAACTTTGTTCAAACTTGGTCAACCTTGTTTGACCAAAGTTTCCATTGGTTTAAATATGCGATTATCTTTCTCCTAATAGGTTAAACACTATATTTAGACCTTTATAAATCTTCTATTTGTTCAAAAAAGGGTAGATTTCCATTTGTATCGGGTTTTAGACCTTTATAACTAGTCTATTAAACTTTGGTCAAACTTGGTCAACCTTGTTTGACCAAAGTTTCCATTGGTTTAAAGATGCGATTATCTTTCTCCTAATAGGTTAAACACTATATTTAGACCTTTATAAACCTTCTATTTGTTCAAAAAAGGGTAGATTTCCATTCTTATCGGGTTTTAGACCTTTATAACTAGTCTATTAAACTTTGGTCAAACTTGGTCAACCTTGTTTGACCAAAGTTTCCATTGGTTTAAAGATGCGATTATCTTTCTCCTAATAGGTTAAACACTATATTTAGACCATTTTAAATCTTCTATTTGTTCAAAAAAGGGTAGATTTCCATTTGTATCGGGTTTTAGACCTTTATAACAAGTCTATTAAACTTTGGTCAAACTTGGTCAACCTTGTTTGACCAAAGTTTCCATTAGTTTAAAGATGCGATTATCTTTCTCCTAATAGGTTAAACACTATATTTAGACCTTTGTAAAGGGTAGATTTCCATTCGAATCGGGTTTTAGACCTTTATAACAAGTCTATTAAACTTTGGTCAAACTTGGTCAACCTTGTTTGACCAAAGTTTCCATTGGTTTAAAGATGCGATTATCTTTCTCCTAATAGGTTAAACACTATATTTAGACCTTTGTAAATCTTCTATTTGTGCAAAAAAGGGTAGATTTCCATTCGAATCGGGTTTTAGACCTTTATAACTAGTCTATTAAACTTTGTTCAAACTTGGTCAACCTTGTTTGACCAAAGTTTCCATTGGTTTAAATATGCGATTATCTTTCTCCTAATAGGTTAAACACTATATTTAGACCTTTATAAATCTTCTATTTTTTCAAAAAAGGGTAGATTTCCATTTGTATCGGGTTTTAGACCTTTATAACTAGTCTATTAAACTTTGGTCAAACTTGGTCAACCTTGTTTGACCAAAGTTTCCATTAGTTTAAAGATGCGATTATCTTTCTCCTAATAGGTTAAACACTATATTTAGACCTTTGTAAATCTTCTATTTGTGCAAAAAAGGGTAGATTTCCATTCGAATCGGGTTTTAGACCTTTATAACTAGTCTATTAAACTTTGTTCAAACTTGGTCAACCTTGTTTGACCAAAGTTTCCATTGGTTTAATTATGCGATTATCTTTCTCCTAATAGGTTAAACACTATATTTAGACCTTTATAAATCTTCTATTTGTTCAAAAAAGGGTAGATTTCCATTTGTATCGGGTTTTAGACCTTTATAACTAGTCTATTAAACTTTGGTCAAACTTGGTCAACCTTGTTTGACCAAAGTTTCCATTGGTTTAAAGATGCGATTATCTTTCTCCTAATAGGTTAAACACTATATTTAGACGATTTTAAATCTTCTATTTGTTCAAAAAAGGGTAGATTTCCATTTGTATCGGGTTTTAGACCTTTATAACAAGTCTATTAAACTTTGGTCAAACTTGGTCAACCTTGTTTAACCAAAGTTTCCATTGGTTTAAAGATGCGATTATCTTTCTCCTAATAGGTTAAACACTATATTTAGACCTTTGTAAATCTTCTATTTGTGCAAAAAAGGGTAGATTTCCATTCGAATCGGGTTTTAGACCTTTATAACTAGTCTATTAAACTTTGTTCAAACTTGGTCAACCTTGTTTGACCAAAGTTTCCATTGGTTTAAATATGCGATTATCTTTCTCCTAATAGGTTAAACACTATATTTAGACCTTTATAAATCTTCTATTTTTTCAAAAAAGGGTAGATTTCCATTTGTATCGGGTTTTAGACCTTTATAACTAGTCTATTAAACTTTGGTCAAACTTGGTCAACCTTGTTTGACCAAAGTTTCCATTAGTTTAAAGATGCGATTATCTTTCTCCTAATAGGTTAAACACTATATTTAGACCTTTGTAAATCTTCTATTTGTGCAAAAAAGGGTAGATTTCCATTCGAATCGGGTTTTAGACCTTTATAACTAGTCTATTAAACTTTGTTCAAACTTGGTCAACCTTGTTTGACCAAAGTTTCCATTGGTTTAAATATGCGATTATCTTTCTCCTAATAGGTTAAACACTATATTTAGACCTTTATAAATCTTCTATTTGTTCAAAAAAGGGTAGATTTCCATTTGTATCGGGTTTTAGACCTTTATAACTAGTCTATTAAACTTTGGTCAAACTTGGTCAACCTTGTTTGACCAAAGTTTCCATTGGTTTAAAGATGCGATTATCTTTCTCCTAATAGGTTAAACACTATATTTAGACCTTTATAAACCTTCTTTTTGTTCAAAAAAGGGTAGATTTCCATTCTTATCGGGTTTTAGACCTTTATAACTAGTCTATTAAACTTTGGTCAAACTTGGTCAACCTTGTTTGACCAAAGTTTCCATTGGTTTAAAGATGCGATTATCTTTCTCCTAATAGGTTAAACACTATATTTAGACCATTTTAAATCTTCTATTTGTTCAAAAAAGGGTAGATTTCCATTTGTATCGGGTTTTAGACCTTTATAACAAGTCTATTAAACTTTGGTCAAACTTGGTCAACCTTGTTTAACCAAAGTTTCCATTAGTTTAAAGATGCGATTATCTTTCTCCTAATAGGTTAAACACTATATTTAGACCTTTGTAAATCTTCTATTTGTGCAAAAAAGGGTAGATTTCCATTCGAATCGGGTTTTAGACCTTTATAACAAGTCTATTAAACTTTGGTCAAACTTGGTCAACCTTGTTTGACCAAAGTTTCCATTGGTTTAAAGATGCGATTATCTTTCTCCTAATAGGTTAAACACTATATTTAGACCTTTATAAACCTTCTATTTGTTCAAAAAAGGGTAGATTTCCATTCTTATCGGGTTTTAGAACTTTATAACTAGTCTATTAAACTTTGGTCAAACTTGGTCAACCTTGTTTGACCAAAGTTTCCATTGGTTTAAAGATGCGATTATCTTTCTCCTAATAGGTTAAACACTATATTTAGACCTTTTTAAATCTTCTATTTGTTCAAAAAAGGGTAGATTTCCATTTCTATCGGGTTTTAGACCTTTATAACAAGTCTATTAAACTTTGGTCAAACTTGGTCAACCTTGTTTGACCAAAGTTTCCATTAGTTTAAAGATGCGATTATCTTTCTCCTAATAGGTTAAACACTATATTTAGACCTTTGTAAATCTTCTATTTGTGCAAAAAAGGGTAGATTTCCATTCGAATCGGGTTTTAGACCTTTATAACTAGTCTATTAAACTTTGTTCAAACTTGGTCAACCTTGTTTGACCAAAGTTTCCATTGGTTTAAATATGCGATTATCTTTCTACTAATAGGTTAAACACTATATTTAGACCTTTATAAATCTTCTATTTGTTCAAAAAAGGGTAGATTTCCATTTGTATCGGGTTTTAGACCTTTATAACTAGTCTATTAAACTTTGGTCAAACTTGGTCAACCTTGTTTGACCAAAGTTTCCATTGGTTTAAAGATGCGATTATCTTTCTCCTAATAGGTTAAACACTATATTTAGACCTTTATAAACCTTCTTTTTGTTCAAAAAAGGGTAGATTTCCATTCTTATCGGGTTTTAGACCTTTATAACTAGTCTATTAAACTTTGGTCAAACTTGGTCAACCTTGTTTGACCAAAGTTTCCATTGGTTTAAAGATGCGATTATCTTTCTCCTAATAGGTTAAACACTATATTTAGACCATTTTAAATCTTCTATTTGTTCAAAAAAGGGTAGATTTCCATTTGTATCGGGTTTTAGACCTTTATAACAAGTCTATTAAACTTTGGTCAAACTTGGTCAACCTTGTTTAACCAAAGTTTCCATTAGTTTAAAGATGCGATTATCTTTCTCCTAATAGGTTAAACACTATATTTAGACCTTTGTAAATCTTCTATTTGTGCAAAAAAGGGTAGATTTCCATTCGAATCGGGTTTTAGACCTTTATAACAAGTCTATTAAACTTTGGTCAAACTTGGTCAACCTTGTTTGACCAAAGTTTCCATTGGTTTAAAGATGCGATTATCTTTCTCCTAATAGGTTAAACACTATATTTAGACCTTTATAAACCTTCTATTTGTTCAAAAAAGGGTAGATTTCCATTCTTATCGGGTTTTAGAACTTTATAACTAGTCTATTAAACTTTGGTCAAACTTGGTCAACCTTGTTTGACCAAAGTTTCCATTGGTTTAAAGATGCGATTATCTTTCTCCTAATAGGTTAAACACTATATTTAGACCTTTTTAAATCTTCTATTTGTTCAAAAAAGGGTAGATTTCCATTTGTATCGGGTTTTAGACCTTTATAACAAGTCTATTAAACTTTGGTCAAACTTGGTCAACCTTGTTTAACCAAAGTTTCCATTGGTTTAAAGATGCGATTATCTTTCTCCTAATAGGTTAAACACTATATTTAGACCTTTGTAAATCTTCTATTTGTGCAAAAAAGGGTAGATTTCCATTCGAATCGGGTTTTAGACCTTTATAACTAGTCTATTAAACTTTGTTCAAACTTGGTCAACCTTGTTTGACCAAAGTTTCCATTGGTTTAAATATGCGATTATCTTTCTCCTAATAGGTTAAACACTATATTTAGACCTTTATAAATCTTCTATTTTTTCAAAAAAGGGTAGATTTCCATTTGTATCGGGTTTTAGACCTTTATAACTAGTCTATTAAACTTTGGTCAAACTTGGTCAACCTTGTTTGACCAAAGTTTCCATTAGTTTAAAGATGCGATTATCTTTCTCCTAATAGGTTAAACACTATATTTAGACCTTTGTAAATCTTCTATTTGTGCAAAAAAGGGTAGATTTCCATTCGAATCGGGTTTTAGACCTTTATAACTAGTCTATTAAACTTTGTTCAAACTTGGTCAACCTTGTTTGACCAAAGTTTCCATTGGTTTAAATATGCGATTATCTTTCTCCTAATAGGTTAAACACTATATTTAGACCTTTATAAATCTTCTATTTGTTCAAAAAAGGGTAGATTTCCATTTGTATCGGGTTTTAGACCTTTATAACTAGTCTATTAAACTTTGGTCAAACTTGGTCAACCTTGTTTGACCAAAGTTTCCATTGGTTTAAAGATGCGATTATCTTTCTCCTAATAGGTTAAACACTATATTTAGACCTTTATAAACCTTCTTTTTGTTCAAAAAAGGGTAGATTTCCATTCTTATCGGGTTTTAGACCTTTATAACTAGTCTATTAAACTTTGGTCAAACTTGGTCAACCTTGTTTGACCAAAGTTTCCATTGGTTTAAAGATGCGATTATCTTTCTCCTAATAGGTTAAACACTATATTTAGACCATTTTAAATCTTCTATTTGTTCAAAAAAGGGTAGATTTCCATTTGTATTGGGTTTTAGACCTTTATAACAAGTCTATTAAACTTTGGTCAAACTTGGTCAACCTTGTTTAACCAAAGTTTCCATTAGTTTAAAGATGCGATTATCTTTCTCCTAATAGGTTAAACACTATATTTAGACCTTTGTAAATCTTCTATTTGTGCAAAAAAGGGTAGATTTCCATTCGAATCGGGTTTTAGACCTTTATAACAAGTCTATTAAACTTTGGTCAAACTTGGTCAACCTTGTTTGACCAAAGTTTCCATTGGTTTAAAGATGCGATTATCTTTCTCCTAATAGGTTAAACACTATATTTAGACCTTTATAAACCTTCTATTTGTTCAAAAAAGGGTAGATTTCCATTCTTATCGGGTTTTAGAACTTTATAACTAGTCTATTAAACTTTGGTCAAACTTGGTCAACCTTGTTTGACCAAAGTTTCCATTGGTTTAAAGATGCGATTATCTTTCTCCTAATAGGTTAAACACTATATTTAGACCTTTTTAAATCTTCTATTTGTTCAAAAAAGGGTAGATTTCCATTTCTATCGGGTTTTAGACCTTTATAACAAGTCTATTAAACTTTGGTCAAACTTGGTCAACCTTGTTTGACCAAAGTTTCCATTAGTTTAAAGATGCGATTATCTTTCTCCTAATAGGTTAAACACTATATTTAGACCTTTGTAAATCTTCTATTTGTGCAAAAAAGGGTAGATTTCCATTCGAATCGGGTTTTAGACCTTTATAACTAGTCTATTAAACTTTGTTCAAACTTGGTCAACCTTGTTTGACCAAAGTTTCCATTGGTTTAAATATGCGATTATCTTTCTACTAATAGGTTAAACACTATATTTAGACCTTTATAAATCTTCTATTTGTTCAAAAAAGGGTAGATTTCCATTTGTATCGGGTTTTAGACCTTTATAACTAGTCTATTAAACTTTGGTCAAACTTGGTCAACCTTGTTTGACCAAAGTTTCCATTGGTTTAAAGATGCGATTATCTTTCTCCTAATAGGTTAAACACTATATTTAGACCTTTATAAACCTTCTTTTTGTTCAAAAAAGGGTAGATTTCCATTCTTATCGGGTTTTAGACCTTTATAACTAGTCTATTAAACTTTGGTCAAACTTGGTCAACCTTGTTTGACCAAAGTTTCCATTGGTTTAAAGATGCGATTATCTTTCTCCTAATAGGTTAAACACTATATTTAGACCATTTTAAATCTTCTATTTGTTCAAAAAAGGGTAGATTTCCATTTGTATCGGGTTTTAGACCTTTATAACAAGTCTGTTAAACTTTGGTCAAACTTGGTCAACCTTGTTTGACCAAAGTTTCCATTAGTTTAAAGATGCGATTATCTTTCTCCTAATAGGTTAAACACTATATTTAGACCTTTGTAAATCTTCTATTTGTGCAAAAAAGGGTAGATTTCCATTCGAATCGGGTTTTAGACCTTTATAACAAGTCTATTAAACTTTGGTCAAACTTGGTCAACCTTGTTTGACCAAAGTTTCCATTGGTTTAAAGATGCGATTATCTTTCTCCTAATAGGTTAAACACTATATTTAGACCTTTATAAACCTTCTATTTGTTCAAAAAAGGGTAGATTTCCATTCTTATCGGGTTTTAGAACTTTATAACTAGTCTATTAAACTTTGGTCAAACTTGGTCAACCTTGTTTGACCAAAGTTTCCATTGGTTTAAAGATGCGATTATCTTTCTCCTAATAGGTTAAACACTATATTTAGACCTTTTTAAATCTTCTATTTGTTCAAAAAAGGGTAGATTTCCATTTCTATCGGGTTTTAGACCTTTATAACAAGTCTATTAAACTTTGGTCAAACTTGGTCAACCTTGTTTGACCAAAGTTTCCATTAGTTTAAAGATGCGATTATCTTTCTCCTAATAGGTTAAACAGTATATTTAGACCTTTGTAAATCTTCTATTTGTGCAAAAAAGGGAAGATTTCCATTCGAATCGGGTTTTAGACCTTTATAACTAGTCTATTAAACATTGTTCAAACTTGGTCAACCTTGTTTGACCAAAGTTTCCATTGGTTTAAATATGCGATTATCTTTCTCCTAATAGGTTAAACACTATATTTAGACCTTTATAAATCTTCTATTTGTTCAAAAAAGGGTAGATTTCCATTTGTATCGGGTTTTAGACCTTTATAACTAGTCTATTAAACTTTGGTCAAACTTGGTCAACCTTGTTTGACCAAAGTTTCCATTGGTTTAAAGATGCGATTATCTTTCTCCTAATAGGTTAAACACTATATTTAGACCTTTATAAACCTTCTATTTGTTCAAAAAAGGGTAGATTTCCATTCTTATCGGGTTTTAGACCTTTATAACTAGTCTATTAAACTTTGGTCAAACTTGGTCAACCTTGTTTGACCAAAGTTTCCATTGGTTTAAAGATGCGATTATCTTTCTCCTAATAGGTTAAACACTATATTTAGACCATTTTAAATCTTCTATTTGTTCAAAAAAGGGTAGATTTCCATTTGTATCGGGTTTTAGACCTTTATAACTAGTCTATTAAACAATGGTCAAACTTGGTCAACCTTGTTTGACCAAAGTTTCCATTGGTTTAAAGATGCGATTATCTTTCTCCTAATAGGTTAAACACTATATTTAGACCTTTATAAACCTTCTATTTGTTCAAAAAAGGGTAGATTTCCATTCTTATCGGGTTTTAGACCTTTATAACTAGTCTATTAAACTTTGGTCAAACTTGGTCAACCTTGTTTGACCAAAGTTTCCATTGGTTTAAAGATGCGATTATCTTTCTCCTAATAGGTTAAACACTATATTTAGACCATTTTAAATCTTCTATTTGTTCAAAAAAGGGTAGATTTCCATTTGTATCGGGTTTTAGACCTTTATAACAAGTCTATTAAACTTTGGTCAAACTTGGTCAACCTTGTTTGACCAAAGTTTCCATTAGTTTAAAGATGCGATTATCTTTCTCCTAATAGGTTAAACACTATATTTAGACCTTTGTAAATCTTCGATTTGTGCAAAAAAGGGTAGATTTCCATTCGAATCGGGTTTTAGACCTTTATAACTAGTCTATTAAACTTTGTTCAAACTTGGTCAACCTTGTTTGACCAAAGTTTCCATTGGTTTAAATATGCGATTATCTTTCTCCTAATAGGTTATACACTATATTTAGACCTTTATAAATCTTCTATTTGTTCAAAAAAGGGTAGATTTCCATTTGTATCGGGTTTTAGACCTTTATAACAAGTCTATTAAACTTTGGTCAAACTTGGTCAACCTTGTTTGACCAAAGTTTCCATTGGTTTAAAGATGCGATTATCTTTCTCCTAATAGGTTAAACACTATATTTAGACCTTTGTAAATCTTCTATTTGTGCAAAAAAGGGTAGATTTCCATTCGAATCGGGTTTTAGACCTTTATAACTAGTCTATTAAACTTTGTTCAAACTTGGTCAACCTTGTTTGACCAATGTTTCCATTGGTTTAAATATGCGATTATCTTTCTCCTAATAGGTTAAACACTATATTTAGACCTTTATAAATCTTCTATTTTTTCAAAAAAGGGTAGATTTCCATTTGTATCGGGTTTTAGACCTTTATAACTAGTCTATTAAACTTTGGTCAAACTTGGTCAACCTTGTTTGACCAAAGTTTCCATTAGTTTAAAGATGCGATTATCTTTCTCCTAATAGGTTAAACACTATATTTAGACCTTTGTAAATCTTCTATTTGTGCAAAAAAGGGTAGATTTCCATTCGAATCGGGTTTTAGACCTTTATAACTAGTCTATTAAACTTTGTTCAAACTTGGTCAACCTTGTTTGACCAAAGTTTCCATTGGTTTAAATATGCGATTATCTTTCTCCTAATAGGTTAAACACTATATTTAGACCTTTATAAATCTTCTATTTGTTCAAAAAAGGGTAGATTTCCATTTGTATCGGGTTTTAGACCTTTATAACTAGTCTATTAAACTTTGGTCAAACTTGGTCAACCTTGTTTGACCAAAGTTTCCATTGGTTTAAAGATGCGATTATCTTTCTCCTAATAGGTTAAACACTATATTTAGACCTTTATAAACCTTCTATTTGTTCAAAAAAGGGTAGATTTCCATTCTTATCGGGTTTTAGACCTTTATAACTAGTCTATTAAACTTTGGTCAAACTTGGTCAACCTTGTTTGACCAAAGTTTCCATTGGTTTAAAGATGCGATTATCTTTCTCCTAATAGGTTAAACACTATATTTAGACCATTTTAAATCTTCTATTTGTTCAAAAAAGGGTAGATTTCCATTTGTATCGGGTTTTAGACCTTTATAACAAGTCTATTAAACTTTGGTCAAACTTGGTCAACCTTGTTTGACCAAAGTTTCCATTAGTTTAAAGATGCGATTATCTTTCTCCTAATAGGTTAAACACTATATTTAGACCTTTGTAAATCTTCTATTTGTGCAAAAAAGGGTAGATTTCCATTCGAATCGGGTTTTAGACCTTTATAACAAGTCTATTAAACTTTGGTCAAACTTGGTCAACCTTGTTTGACCAAAGTTTCCATTGGTTTAAAGATGCGATTATCTTTCTCCTAATAGGTTAAACACTATATTTAGACCTTTATAAACCTTCTATTTGTTCAAAAAAGGGTAGATTTCCATTCTTATCGGGTTTTAGAACTTTATAACTAGTCTATTAAACTTTGGTCAAACTTGGTCAACCTTGTTTGACCAAAGTTTCCATTGGTTTAAAGATGCGATTATCTTTCTCCTAATAGGTTAAACACTATATTTAGACCTTTTTAAATCTTCTATTTGTTCAAAAAAGGGTAGATTTCCATTTCTATCGGGTTTTAGACCTTTATAACAAGTCTATTAAACTTTGGTCAAACT
This sequence comes from Trifolium subterraneum, assembly GCA_951799995.1. Taxonomy (NCBI): domain Eukaryota; kingdom Viridiplantae; phylum Streptophyta; class Magnoliopsida; order Fabales; family Fabaceae; genus Trifolium; species Trifolium subterraneum. The sequence goes on from OX637466.1 coordinate 29,740,039, forward strand.
TGGTCAACCTTGTTTGACCAAAGTTTCCATTAGTTTAAAGATGCGATTATCTTTCTCCTAATAGGTTAAACAGTATATTTAGACCTTTGTAAATCTTCTATTTGTGCAAAAAAGGGAAGATTTCCATTCGAATCGGGTTTTAGACCTTTATAACTAGTCTATTAAACATTGTTCAAACTTGGTCAACCTTGTTTGACCAAAGTTTCCATTGGTTTAAATATGCGATTATCTTTCTCCTAATAGGTTAAACACTATATTTAGACCTTTATAAATCTTCTATTTGTTCAAAAAAGGGTAGATTTCCATTTGTATCGGGTTTTAGACCTTTATAACTAGTCTATTAAACTTTGGTCAAACTTGGTCAACCTTGTTTGACCAAAGTTTCCATTGGTTTAAAGATGCGATTATCTTTCTCCTAATAGGTTAAACACTATATTTAGACCTTTATAAACCTTCTATTTGTTCAAAAAAGGGTAGATTTCCATTCTTATCGGGTTTTAGACCTTTATAACTAGTCTATTAAACTTTGGTCAAACTTGGTCAACCTTGTTTGACCAAAGTTTCCATTAGTTTAAAGATGCGATTATCTTTCTCCTAATAGGTTAAACAGTATATTTAGACCTTTGTAAATCTTCTATTTGTGCAAAAAAGGGAAGATTTCCATTCGAATCGGGTTTTAGACCTTTATAACTAGTCTATTAAACATTGTTCAAACTTGGTCAACCTTGTTTGACCAAAGTTTCCATTGGTTTAAATATGCGATTATCTTTCTCCTAATAGGTTAAACACTATATTTAGACCATTTTAAATCTTCTATTTGTTCAAAAAAGGGTAGATTTCCATTTGTATCGGGTTTTAGACCTTTATAACAAGTCTATTAAACTTTGGTCAAACTTGGTCAACCTTGTTTGACCAAAGTTTCCATTAGTTTAAAGATGCGATTATCTTTCTCCTAATAGGTTAAACACTATATTTAGACCTTTGTAAATCTTCGATTTGTGCAAAAAAGGGTAGATTTCCATTCGAATCGGGTTTTAGACCTTTATAACTAGTCTATTAAACTTTGTTCAAACTTGGTCAACCTTGTTTGACCAAAGTTTCCATTGGTTTAAATATGCGATTATCTTTCTCCTAATAGGTTATACACTATATTTAGACCTTTATAAATCTTCTATTTGTTCAAAAAAGGGTAGATTTCCATTTGTATCGGGTTTTAGACCTTTATAACAAGTCTATTAAACTTTGGTCAAACTTGGTCAACCTTGTTTGACCAAAGTTTCCATTGGTTTAAAGATGCGATTATCTTTCTCCTAATAGGTTAAACACTATATTTAGACCTTTATAAACCTTCTATTTGTTCAAAAAAGGGTAGATTTCCATTCTTATCGGGTTTTAGACCTTTATAACTAGTCTATTAAACTTTGGTCAAACTTGGTCAACCTTGTTTGACCAAAGTTTCCATTGGTTTAAAGATGCGATTATCTTTCTCCTAATAGGTTAAACACTATATTTAGACCTTTTTAAATCTTCTATTTGTTCAAAAAAGGGTAGATTTCCATTTCTATCGGGTTTTAGACCTTTATAACAAGTCTATTAAACTTTGGTCAAACTTGGTCAACCTTGTTTGACCAAAGTTTCCATTAGTTTAAAGATGCGATTATCTTTCTCCTAATAGGTTAAACAGTATATTTAGACCTTTGTAAATCTTCTATTTGTGCAAAAAAGGGAAGATTTCCATTCGAATCGGGTTTTAGACCTTTATAACTAGTCTATTAAACTTTGTTCAAACTTGGTCAACCTTGTTTGACCAAAGTTTCCATTGGTTTAAATATGCGATTATCTTTCTCCTAATAGGTTAAACACTATATTTAGACCTTTATAAATCTTCTATTTGTTCAAAAAAGGGTAGATTTCCATTTGTATCGGGTTTTAGACCTTTATAACTAGTCTATTAAACTTTGGTCAAACTTGGTCAACCTTGTTTGACCAAAGTTTCCATTGGTTTAAAGATGCGATTATCTTTCTCCTAATAGGTTAAACACTATATTTAGACCTTTATAAACCTTCTATTTGTTAAAAAAAGGGTAGATTTCCATTCGAATCGGGTTTTAGACCTTTATACTAGTCTATTAACTTTGGTCAAACTTGGTCAACCTTGTTTGACCAAAGTTTCCATTAAAGATGCGATTATCTTTCTCCTAATAGGTTAAACACTATATTTAGACCTTTATAAACATTCTATTTGTTCAAAAAAGGGTAGATTTCCATTCGAATCAGGTTTTAGACCTTTATAACTAGTTTATTAAACTTTGGTCAAACTTGGTCAACCTTGTTTGACCAAAGATTCCATTGGCTTAAAGATGCGATTATCTTTCTCCTAATAGGTTAAACACTATATTTAAACCTTTATAAACCTTCTATTTGTTCAAAAAAGGGTAGATTTCCATTCTTATCGGGTTTTAGACCTTTATAACTAGTCTATTAAACTTTGGTCAAACTTGGTCAACCTTGTTTGACCAAAGTTTCCATTGGTTTAAAGATGCGATTATCTTTCTCCTAATAGGTTAAACACTATATTTAGACCTTTTTAAATCTTCTATTTGTTCAAAAAAGGGTAGATTTCCATTTCTATCGGGTTTTAGACCTTTATAACAAGTCTATTAAACTTTGGTCAAACTTGGTCAACCTTGTTTGACCAAAGTTTCCATTAGTTTAAAGATGCGATTATCTTTCTCCTAATAGGTTAAACAGTATATTTAGACCTTTGTAAATCTTCTATTTGTGCAAAAAAGGGAAGATTTCCATTCGAATCGGGTTTTAGACCTTTATAACTAGTCTATTAAACATTGTTCAAACTTGGTCAACCTTGTTTGACCAAAGTTTCCATTGGTTTAAATATGCGATTATCTTTCTCCTAATAGGTTAAACACTATATTTAGACCTTTATAAATCTTCTATTTGTTCAAAAAAGGGTAGATTTCCATTTGTATCGGGTTTTAGACCTTTATAACTAGTCTATTAAACTTTGGTCAAACTTGGTCAACCTTGTTTGACCAAAGTTTCCATTGGTTTAAAGATGCGATTATCTTTCTCCTAATAGGTTAAACACTATATTTAGACCTTTATAAACCTTCTATTTGTTCAAAAAAGGGTAGATTTCCATTCTTATCGGGTTTTAGACCTTTATAACTAGTCTATTAAACTTTGGTCAAACTTGGTCAACCTTGTTTGACCAAAGTTTCCATTGGTTTAAAGATGCGATTATCTTTCTCCTAATAGGTTAAACACTATATTTAGACCATTTTAAATCTTCTATTTGTTCAAAAAAGGGTAGATTTCCATTTGTATCGGGTTTTAGACCTTTATAACAAGTCTATTAAACTTTGGTCAAACTTGGTCAACCTTGTTTGACCAAAGTTTCCATTAGTTTAAAGATGCGATTATCTTTCTCCTAATAGGTTAAACACTATATTTAGACCTTTGTAAATCTTCGATTTGTGCAAAAAAGGGTAGATTTCCATTCGAATCGGGTTTTAGACCTTTATAACTAGTCTATTAAACTTTGTTCAAACTTGGTCAACCTTGTTTGACCAAAGTTTCCATTGGTTTAAATATGCGATTATCTTTCTCCTAATAGGTTATACACTATATTTAGACCTTTATAAATCTTCTATTTGTTCAAAAAAGGGTAGATTTCCATTTGTATCGGGTTTTAGACCTTTATAACAAGTCTATTAAACTTTGGTCAAACTTGGTCAACCTTGTTTGACCAAAGTTTCCATTGGTTTAAAGATGCGATTATCTTTCTCCTAATAGGTTAAACACTATATTTAGACCTTTATAAACCTTCTATTTGTTCAAAAAAGGGTAGATTTCCATTCTTATCGGGTTTTAGACCTTTATAACTAGTCTATTAAACTTTGGTCAAACTTGGTCAACCTTGTTTGACCAAAGTTTCCATTGGTTTAAAGATGCGATTATCTTTCTCCTAATAGGTTAAACACTATATTTAGACCTTTTTAAATCTTCTATTTGTTCAAAAAAGGGTAGATTTCCATTTCTATCGGGTTTTAGACCTTTATAACAAGTCTATTAAACTTTGGTCAAACTTGGTCAACCTTGTTTGACCAAAGTTTCCATTAGTTTAAAGATGCGATTATCTTTCTCCTAATAGGTTAAACAGTATATTTAGACCTTTGTAAATCTTCTATTTGTGCAAAAAAGGGAAGATTTCCATTCGAATCGGGTTTTAGACCTTTATAACTAGTCTATTAAACTTTGTTCAAACTTGGTCAACCTTGTTTGACCAAAGTTTCCATTGGTTTAAATATGCGATTATCTTTCTCCTAATAGGTTAAACACTATATTTAGACCTTTATAAATCTTCTATTTGTTCAAAAAAGGGTAGATTTCCATTTGTATCGGGTTTTAGACCTTTATAACTAGTCTATTAAACTTTGGTCAAACTTGGTCAACCTTGGTTGACCAAAGTTTCCATTGGTTTAAAGATGCGATTATCTTTCTCCTAATAGGTTAAACACTATATTTAGACCTTTATAAACCTTCTATTTGTTAAAAAAAGGGTAGATTTCCATTCGAATCGGGTTTTAGACCTTTATACTAGTCTATTAACTTTGGTCAAACTTGGTCAACCTTGTTTGACCAAAGTTTCCATTAAAGATGCGATTATCTTTCTCCTAATAGGTTAAACACTATATTTAGACCTTTATAAACATTCTATTTGTTCAAAAAAGGGTAGATTTCCATTCGAATCAGGTTTTAGACCTTTATAACTAGTTTATTAAACTTTGGTCAAACTTGGTCAACCTTGTTTGACCAAAGTTTCCATTGGCTTAAAGATGCGATTATCTTTCTCCTAATAGGTTAAACACTATATTTAAACCTTTATAAACCTTCTATTTGTTCAAAAAAGGGTAGATTTCCATTCTTATCGGGTTTTAGACCTTTATAACTAGTCTATTAAACTTTGGTCAAACTTGGTCAACCTTGTTTGACCAAAGTTTCCATTGGTTTAAAGATGCGATTATCTTTCTCCTAATAGGTTAAACACTATATTTAGACCTTTTTAAATCTTCTATTTGTTCAAAAAAGGGTAGATTTCCATTTCTATCGGGTTTTAGACCTTTATAACAAGTCTATTAAACTTTGGTCAAACTTGGTCAACCTTGTTTGACCAAAGTTTCCATTAGTTTAAAGATGCGATTATCTTTCTCCTAATAGGTTAAACAGTATATTTAGACCTTTGTAAATCTTCTATTTGTGCAAAAAAGGGAAGATTTCCATTCGAATCGGGTTTTAGACCTTTATAACTAGTCTATTAAACATTGTTCAAACTTGGTCAACCTTGTTTGACCAAAGTTTCCATTGGTTTAAATATGCGATTATCTTTCTCCTAATAGGTTAAACACTATATTTAGACCTTTATAAATCTTCTATTTGTTCAAAAAAGGGTAGATTTCCATTCGAATCAGGTTTTAGACCTTTATAACTAGTTTATTAAACTTTGGTCAAACTTGGTCAACCTTGTTTGACCAAAGTTTCCATTGGCTTAAAGATGCGATTATCTTTCTCCTAATAGGTTAAACACTATATTTAAACCTTTATAAACCTTCTATTTGTTCAAAAAAGGGTAGATTTCCATTCTTATCGGGTTTTAGACCTTTATAACTAGTCTATTAAACTTTGGTCAAACTTGGTCAACCTTGTTTGACCAAAGTTTCCATTGGTTTAAAGATGCGATTATCTTTCTCCTAATAGGTTAAACACTATATTTAGACCTTTTTAAATCTTCTATTTGTTCAAAAAAGGGTAGATTTCCATTTGTATCGGGTTTTAGACCTTTATAACAAGTCTATTAAACTTTGGTCAAACTTGGTCAACCTTGTTTGACCAAAGTTTCCATTAGTTTAAAGATGCGATTATCTTTCTCCTAATAGGTTAAACACTATATTTAGACCTTTGTAAATCTTCTATTTGTGCAAAAAAGGGTAGATTTCCATTCGAATCGGGTTTTAGACCTTTATAACTAGTCTATTAAACTTTGTTCAAACATGGTCAACCTTGTTTGACCAAAGTTTCCATTGGTTTAAATATGCGATTATCTTTCTCCTAATAGGTTAAACACTATATTTAGACCTTTATAAATCTTCTATTTGTTCAAAAAAGGGTAGATTTCCATTTGTATCGGGTTTTAGACCTTTATAACTAGTCTATTAAACTTTGGTCAAACTTGGTCAACCTTGTTTGACCAAAGTTTCCATTGGTTTAAAGATGCGATTATCTTTCTCCTAATAGGTTAAACACTATCTTTAGACCATTTTAAATCTTCTATTTGTTAAAAAAAGGGTAGATTTCCATTTGTATCGGGTTTTAGACCTTTATAACAAGTCTATTAAACTTTGGTCAAACTTGGTCAACCTTGTTTGACCAAAGTTTCCATTAGTTTAAAGATGCGATTATCTTTCTCCTAATAGGTTAAACACTATATTTAGACCATTGTAAGCCTTCTATTTGTGCAAAAAAGGGTAGATTTCCATTCGAATCGGGTTTTAGACCTTTATAACTAGTCTATAAAACTTTGTTCAAACTTGGTCAACCTTGTTTGACCAAAGTTTCCATTGGTTTAAAGATGCGATTATCTTTCTCCTAATAGGTTAAACACTATATTTAAACCTTTATAAATCTTCTATTTGTTCAAAAAAGGGTAGATTTTCATTTGTATCGGGTTTTAGACCTTTATAACTAGTTTATTAAACTTTGGTCAAACTTGGTCAACCTTGTTTGACCAAAGTTTCCATTGGTTTAAAGATGCGATTATCTTTCTCCTAATAGGTTAAACACTATATTTAGACCTTTATAAACCTTCTATTTGTTAAAAAATGGGTAGATTTCCATTCGAATCGGGTTTTAGACCTTTATACTAGTCTATTAACTTTGGTCAAACTTGGTCAACCTTGTTTGACCAAAGTTTCCATTAAAGATGCGATTATCTTTCTCCTAATAGGTTAAACACTATATTTAGACCTTTATAAACCTTCTATTTGTTAAAAAAAGGGTAGATTTCCATTCGAATCGGGTTTTAGACCTTTATACTAGTCTATTAACTTTGGTCAAACTTGGTCAACCTTGTTTGACCAAAGTTTCCATTAAAGATGCAATTATCTTTCTCCTAATAGGTTAAACACTATATTTAGACCTTTATAAACATTCTATTTGTTCAAAAAAGGGTAGATTTCCATTCGAATCGGGTTTTAGACCTTTATAACTAGTTTATTAAACTTTGGTCAAACTTCGTCAACCTTGTTTGACCAAAGTTTCCATTGGCTTAAAGATGCGATTATCTTTCTCCTAATCGGTTAAACACTATATTTATACCTTTATAAACCTTCTATTTGTTCAAAAAAGGGTAGATTTCCATTCTTATCGGGTTTTAGACCTTTATAACTAGTCTATTAAACTTTGGTCAAACTTGGTCAACCTTGTTTGACCAAAGATTCCATTGGTTTAAAGATGCGATTATCTTTCTCCTAATAGGTTAAACACTATATTTAGACCTTTTTAAATCTTCTATTTGTTCAAAAAAGGGTAGATTTCCATTTGTATCGGGTTTTAGACCTTTATAACAAGTCTATTAAACTTTGGTCAAACTTGGTCAACCTTGTTTGACCAAAGTTTCCATTAGTTTAAAGATGCGATTATCTTTCTCCTAATAGGTTAAACACTATATTTAGACCTTTGTAAATCTTCTATTTGTGCAAAAAAGGGTAGATTTCCATTCGAATCGGGTTTTAGACCTTTATAACTAGTCTATTAAACTTTGTTCAAACTTGGTCAACCTTGTTTGACCAAAGTTTCCATTGGTTTAAATATGCGATTATCTTTCTCCTAATAGGTTAAACACTATATTTAGACCTTTATAAATCTTCTATTTGTTCAAAAAAGGGTAGATTTCCATTTGTATCGGGTTTTAGACCTTTATAACTAGTCTATTAAACTTTGGTCAAACTTGGTCAACCTTGTTTGACCAAAGTTTCCATTGGTTTAAAGATGCGATTATCTTTCTCCTAATAGGTTAAACACTATCTTTAGACCTTTTTAAATCTTCTATTTGTTAAAAAAAGGGTAGATTTCCATTTGTATCGGGTTTTAGACCTTTATAACAAGTTTATTAAACTTTGGTCAAACTTGGTCAACCTTGTTTGACCAAAGTTTCCATTAGTTTAAAGATGCGATTATCTTTCTCCTAATAGGTTAAACACTATATTTAGACCTTTGTAAACCTTCTATTTGTGCGAAAAAGAGTAGATTTCCATTCGAATCGGGTTTTAGACCTTTATAACTAGTCTATAAAACTTTGTTCAAACTTGGTCAACCTTGTTTGACCAAAGTTTCCATTGGTTTAAAGATGCGATTATCTTTCTCCTAATAGGTTAAACACTATATTTAAACCTTTATAAATCTTCTATTTGTTCAAAAAAGGGTAGATTTTCATTTGTATCGGGTTTTAGACCTTTATAACTAGTTTATTAAACTTTGGTCAAACTTGGTCAACCTTGTTTGACCAAAGTTTCCATTGGTTTAAAGATGCGATTATCTTTCTCCTAATAGGTTAAACACTATATTTAGACCTTTATAAACCTTCTATTTGTTAAAAAAAGGGTAGATTTCCATTCGGATCGGGTTTTAGACCTTTATACTAGTCTATTAACTTTGGTCAAACTTGGTCAACCTTGTTTGACCAAAGTTTCCATTAAAGATGCGATTATCTTTCTCCTAATAGGTTAAACACTATATTTAGACCTTTATAAACCTTCTATTTGTTAAAAAAAGGGTAGATTTCCATTCGAATCGGGTTTTAGACCTTTATACTAGTCTATTAACTTTGGTCAAACTTGGTCAACCTTGTTTGACCAAAGTTTCCATTAAAGATGCGATTATCTTTCTCCTAATAGGTTAAACACTATATTTAGACCTTTATAAACATTCTATTTGTTCAAAAAAGGGTAGATTTCCATTCTTATCGGGTTTTAGACCTTTATAACTAGTTTATTAAACTTTGGTCAAACTAGGTCAACCTTGTTTGACCAAAGTTTCCATTGGCTTAAAGATGCGATTATCTTTCTCCTAATAGGTTAAACACTATATTTAGACCTTTATAAACCTTCTATTTGTTCAAAAAAGGGTAGATTTCCATTCTTATCGGGTTTTAGACCTTTATAACTAGTCTATTAAACTTTGGTCAAACTTGGTCAACCTTGTTTGACCAAAGTTTCCATTGGTTTAAAGATGCGATTATCTTTCTCCTAATAGGTTAAACACTATATTTAGACCTTTTTAAATCTTCTATTTGTTCAAAAAAGGGTAGATTTCCATTTGTATCGGGTTTTAGACCTTTATAACAAGTCTATTAAACTTTGGTCAAACTTGGTCAACCTTGTTTGACCAAAGTTTCCATTAGTTTAAAGATGCGATTATCTTTCTCCTAATAGGTTAAACACTATATTTAGACCTTTGTAAATCTTCTATTTGTGCAAAAAAGGGTAGATTTCAATTCGAATCGGGTTTTAGACCTTTATAACTAGTCTATTAAACTTTGTTCAAACTTGGTCAACCTTGTTTGACCAAAGTTTCCATTGGTTTAAATATGCGATTATCTTTCTCCTAATAGGTTAAACACTATATTTAGACCTTTATAAATCTTCTATTTGTTCAAAAAAGGGTAGATTTCCATTCGAATCGGGTTTTAGACCTTTATACTAGTCTATTAACTTTGGTCAAACTTGGTCAACCTTGTTTGACCAAAGTTTCCATTAAAGATGCGATTATCTTTCTCCTAATAGGTTAAACACTATATTTAGACCTTTATAAACATTCTATTTGTTCAAAAAAGGGTAGATTTCCATTCGAATCGGGTTTTGGACCTTTATAACTAGTTTATTAAACTTTGGTCAAACTTGGTCAACCTTGTTTGACCAAAGTTTCCATTGGCTTAAAGATGCGATTATCTTTCTCCTAATAGGTTAAACACTATATTTAGACCTTTATAAACCTTCTATTTGTTCAAAAAAGGGTAGATTTCCATTCTTATCGGGTTTTAGACCTTTATAACTAGTCTATTAAACTTTGGTCAAACTTGGTCAACCTTGTTTGACCAAAGTTTCCATTGGTTTAAAGATGCGATTATCTTTCTCCTAATAGGTTAAACACTATATTTAGACCTTTTTAAATCTTCTATTTGTTCAAAAAAGGGTAGATTTCCATTTGTATCGGGTTTTAGACCTTTATAACAAGTCTATTAAACTTTGGTCAAACTTGGTCAACCTTGTTTGACCAAAGTTTCCATTAGTTTAAAGATGCGATTATCTTTCTCCTAATAGGTTAAACACTATATTTAGACCTTTGTAAATCTTCTATTTGTGCAAAAAAGGGTAGATTTCCATTCGAATCGGGTTTTAGACCTTTATAACTAGTCTATTAAACTTTGTTCAAACTTGGTCAACCTTGTTTGACCAAAGTTTCCATTGGTTTAAATATGCGATTATCTTTCTCCTAATAGGTTAAACACTATATTTAGACCTTTATAAATCTTCTATTTGTTCAAAAAAGGGTAGATTTCCATTCGAATCGGGTTTTAGACCTTTATACTAGTCTATTAACTTTGGTCAAACTTGGTCAACCTTGTTTGACCAAAGTTTCCATTAAAGATGCGATTATCTTTCTCCTAATAGGTTAAACACTATATTTAGACCTTTATAAACCTTCTATTTGTTAAAAAAAGGGTAGATTTCCATTCGAATCGGGTTTTAGACCTTTATACTAGTCTATTAACTTTGGTCAAACTTGGTCAACCTTGTTTGACCAAAGTTTCCATTAAAGATGCGATTATCTTTCTCCTAATAGGTTAAACACTATATTTAGACCTTTATAAACATTCTATTTGTTCAAAAAAGGGTAGATTTCCATTCGAATCGGGTTTTGGACCTTTATAACTAGTTTATTAAACTTTGGTCAAACTTGGTCAACCTTGTTTGACCAAAGTTTCCATTGGCTTAAAGATGCGATTATCTTTCTCCTAATAGGTTAAACACTATATTTAGACCTTTATAAACCTTCTATTTGTTCAAAAAAGGGTAGATTTCCATTCTTATCGGGTTTTAGACCTTTATAACTAGTCTATTAAACTTTGGTCAAACTTGGTCAACCTTGTTTGACCAAAGTTTCCATTGGTTTAAAGATGCGATTATCTTTCTCCTAATAGGTTAAACACTATATTTAGACCTTTTTAAATCTTCTATTTGTTCAAAAAAGGGTAGATTTCCATTTGTATCGGGTTTTAGACCTTTATAACAAGTCTATTAAACTTTGGTCAAACTTGGTCAACCTTGTTTGACCAAAGTTTCCATTAGTTTAAAGATGCGATTATCTTTCTCCTAATAGGTTAAACACTATATTTAGACCTTTGTAAATCTTCTATTTGTGCAAAAAAGGGTAGATTTCCATTCGAATCGGGTTTTAGACCTTTATAACTAGTCTATTAAACTTTGTTCAAACTTGGTCAACCTTGTTTGACCAAAGTTTCCATTGGTTTAAATATGCGATTATCTTTCTCCTAATAGGTTAAACACTATATTTAGACCTTTATAAATCTTCTATTTGTTCAAAAAAGGGTAGATTTCCATTCGAATCGGGTTTTAGACCTTTATACTAGTCTATTAACTTTGGTCAAACTTGGTCAACCTTGTTTGACCAAAGTTTCCATTAAAGATGCGATTATCTTTCTCCTAATAGGTTAAACACTATATTTAGACCTTTATAAACCTTCTATTTGTTAAAAAAAGGGTAGATTTCCATTCGAATCGGGTTTTAGACCTTTATACTAGTCTATTAACTTTGGTCAAACTTGGTCAACCTTGTTTGACCAAAGTTTCCATTAAAGATGCGATTATCTTTCTCCTAATAGGTTAAACACTATATTTAGACCTTTATAAACATTCTATTTGTTCAAAAAAGGGTAGATTTCCATTCGAATCGGGTTTTAGACCTTTATAACTAGTTTATTAAACTTTGGTCAAACTTGGTCAACCTTGTTTGACCAAAGTTTCCATTGGCTTAAAGATGCGATTATCTTTCTCCTAATCGGTTAAACACTATATTTAGACCTTTATAAACCTTCTATTTGTTCAAAAAAGGGTAGATTTCCATTCTTATCGGGTTTTAGACCTTTATAACTAGTCTATTAAACTTTGGTCAAACTTGGTCAACCTTGTTTGACCAAAGTTTCCATTGGTTTAAAGATGCGATTATCTTTCTCCTAATAGGTTAAACACTATATTTAGACCTTTTTAAATCTTCTATTTGTTCAAAAAAGGGTAGATTTCCATTTGTATCGGGTTTTAGACCTTTATAACAAGTCTATTAAACTTTGGTCAAACTTGGTCAACCTTGTTTGACCAAAGTTTCCATTAGTTTAAAGATGCGATTATCTTTCTCCTAATAGGTTAAACACTATATTTAGACCTTTGTAAATCTTCTATTTGTGCAAAAAAGGGTAGATTTCCATTCGAATCGGGTTTTAGACCTTTATAACTAGTCTATTAAACTTTGTTCAAACTTGGTCAACCTTGTTTGACCAAAGTTTCCATTGGTTTAAATATGCGATTATCTTTCTCCTAATAGGTTAAACACTATATTTAGACCTTTATAAATCTTCTATTTGTTCAAAAAAGGGTAGATTTCCATTTGTATCGGGTTTTAGACCTTTATAACTAGTGTATTAAACTTTGGTCAAACTTGGTCAACCTTGTTTGACCAAAGTTTCCATTGGTTTAAAGATGCGATTATCTTTCTCCTAATAGGTTAAACACTATCTTTAGACCTTTTTAAATCTTCTATTTGTTAAAAAAAGGGTAGATTTCCATTTGTATCGGGTTTTAGACCTTTATAACAAGTTTATTAAACTTTGGTCAAACTTGGTCAACCTTGTTTGACAAAAGTTTCCATTAGTTTAAAGATGCGATTATCTTTCTCCTAATAGGTTAAACACTATATTTAGACCTTTGTAAACCTTTTATTTGTGCGAAAAAGAGTAGATTTCCATTCGAATCGGGTTTTAGACCTTTATAACTAGTCTATAAAACTTTGTTCAAACTTGGTCAACCTTGTTTGACCAAAGTTTCCATTGGTTTAAAGATGCGATTATCTTTCTCCTAATAGGTTAAACACTATATTTAAACCTTTATAAATCTTCTATTTGTTCAAAAAAGGGTAGATTTTCATTTGTATCGGGTTTTAGACCTTTATAACTAGTTTATTAAACTTTGGTCAAACTTGGTCAACCTTGTTTGACCAAAGTTTCCATTGGTTTAAAGATGCGATTATCTTTCTCCTAATAGGTTAAACACTATATTTAGACCTTTATAAACCTTCTATTTGTTAAAACAAGGGTAGATTTCCATTCGGATCGGGTTTTAGACCTTTATACTAGTCTATTAACTTTGGTCAAACTTGGTCAACCTTGTTTGACCAAAGTTTCCATTAAAGATGCGATTATCTTTCTCCTAATAGGTTAAACACTATATTTAGACCTTTATAAACCTTCTATTTGTTAAAAAAAGGGTAGATTTCCATTCGAATCCGGTTTTAGACCTTTATACTAGTCTATTAACTTTGGTCAAACTTGGTCAACCTTGTTTGACCAAAGTTTCCATTAAAGATGCGATTATCTTTCTCCTAATAGGTTAAACACTATATTTAGACCTTTATAAACATTCTATTTGTTCAAAAAAGGGTAGATTTCCATTCTTATCGGGTTTTAGACTTTTATAACTAGTTTATTAAACTTTGGTCAAACTTGGTCAACCTTGTTTGACCAAAGTTTCCATTGGCTTAAAGATGCGATTATCTTTCTCCTAATAGGTTAAACACTATATTTAGACCTTTATAAACCTTCTATTTGTTCAAAAAAGGGTAGATTTCCATTCTTATCGGGTTTTAGACCTTTATAACTAGTCTATTAAACTTTGGTCAAACTTGGTCAACCTTGTTTGACCAAAGTTTCCATTGGTTTAAAGATGCGATTATCTTTCTCCTAATAGGTTAAACACTATATTTAGACCTTTTTAAATCTTCTATTTGTTCAAAAAAGGGTAGATTTCCATTTGTATCGGGTTTTAGACCTTTATAACAAGTCTATTAAACTTTGGTCAAACTTGGTCAACCTTGTTTGACCAAAGTTTCCATTAGTTTAAAGATGCGATTATCTTTCTCCTAATAGGTTAAACACTATATTTAGACCTTTGTAAATCTTCTATTTGTGCAAAAAAGGGTAGATTTCCATTCGAATCGGGTTTTAGACCTTTATAACTAGTCTATTAAACTTTGTTCAAACTTGGTCAACCTTGTTTGACCAAAGTTTCCATTGGTTTAAATATGCGATTATCTTTCTCCTAATAGGTTAAACACTATATTTAGACCTTTATAAATCTTCTATTTGTTCAAAAAAGGGTAGATTTCCATTCGAATCGGGTTTTAGACCTTTATACTAGTCTATTAACTTTGGTCAAACTTGGTCAACCTTGTTTGACCAAAGTTTCCATTAAAGATGCGATTATCTTTCTCCTAATAGGTTAAACACTATATTTAGACCTTTATAAACATTCTATTTGTTCAAAAAAGGGTAGATTTCCATTCGAATCGGGTTTTGGACCTTTATAACTAGTTTATTAAACTTTGGTCAAACTTGGTCAACCTTGTTTGACCAAAGTTTCCATTGGCTTAAAGATGCGATTATCTTTCTCCTAATAGGTTAAACACTATATTTAGACCTTTATAAACCTTCTATTTGTTCAAAAAAGGGTAGATTTCCATTCTTATCGGGTTTTAGACCTTTATAACTAGTCTATTAAACTTTGGTCAAACTTGGTCAACCTTGTTTGACCAAAGTTTCCATTGGTTTAAAGATGCGATTATCTTTCTCCTAATAGGTTAAACACTATATTTAGACCTTTTTAAATCTTCTATTTGTTCAAAAAAGGCTAGATTTCCATTTGTATCGGGTTTTAGACCTTTATAACAAGTCTATTAAACTTTGGTCAAACTTGGTCAACCTTGTTTGACCAAAGTTTCCATTAGTTTAAGGATGCGATTATCTTTCTCCTAATAGGTTAAACACTATATTTAGACCTTTGTAAATCTTCTATTTGTGCAAAAAAGGGTAGATTTCCATTCGAATCGGGTTTTAGACCTTTATAACTAGTCTATTAAACTTTGTTCAAACTTGGTCAACCTTGTTTGACCAAAGTTTCCATTGGTTTAAATATGCGATTATCTTTCTCGTAATAGGTTAAACACTATATTTAGACCTTTATAAATCTTCTATTTGTTCAAAAAAGGGTAGATTTCCATTCGAATCGGGTTTTAGACCTTTATACTAGTCTATTAACTTTGGTCAAACTTGGTCAACCTTGTTTGACCAAAGTTTCCATTAAAGATGCGATTATCTTTCTCCTAATAGGTTAAACACTATATTTAGACCTTTATAAACCTTCTATTTGTTAAAAAAAAGGGTAGATTTCCATTCGTATCGGGTTTTAGTCCTTTATAACAAGTCTATTAAACTTTGGTCAAACTTGGTCAACGTTGTTTGACCAAAGTTTCCATTGGTTTAAAGATGCGATTATCTTTCTCCTAATATGTTAAACACTATATTTAGACCTTTATAAACCATCTATTTGTTCAAAAAAGGGTAGATTTCCATTCTTATCGGGTTTTAGACCTTTATAACTAGTTTATTAAACTTTGGTCAAACTTGGTCAACCTTGTTTGACCAAAGTTTCCATTGGCTTAAAGATGCGATTATCTTTCTCCTAATAGGTTAAACACTATATTTAGACCTTTATAAACCTTCTATTTGTTCAAAAAAGGGTAGATTTCCATTCTTATCGGGTTTTAGACCTTTATAACTAGTCTATTAAACTTTGGTCAAACTTGGTCAACCTTGTTTGACCAAAGTTTCCATTGGTTTAAAGATGCGATTATCTTTCTCCTAATAGGTTAAACACTATATTTAGACCTTTTTAAATCTTCTATTTGTTCAAAAAAGGGTAGATTTCCATTTGTATCGGGTTTTAGACCTTTATAACAAGTCTATTAAACTTTGGTCAAACTTGGTCAACCTTGTTTGACCAAAGTTTCCATTAGTTTAAAGATGCGATTATCTTTCTCCTAATAGGTTAAACACTATATTTAGACCTTTGTAAATCTTCTATTTGTGCAAAAAAGGGTAGATTTCCATTCGAATCGGGTTTTAGACCTTTATAACTAGTCTATTAAACTTTGTTCAAACTTGGTCAACCTTGTTTGACCAAAGTTTCCATTGGTTTAAATATGCGATTATCTTTCTCCTAATAGGTTAAACACTATATTTAGACCTTTATAAATCTTCTATTTGTTCAAAAAAGGGTAGATTTCCATTCGAATCGGGTTTTAGACCTTTATACTAGTCTATTAACTTTGGTCAAACTTGGTCAACCTTGTTTGACCAAAGTTTCCATTAAAGATGCGATTATCTTTCTCCTAATAGGTTAAACACTATATTTAGACCTTTATAATCATTCTATTTGTTCAAAAAAGGGTAGATTTCCATTCGAATCGGGTTTTGGACCTTTATAACTAGTTTATTAAACTTTGGTCAAACTTGGTCAACCTTGTTTGACCAAAGTTTCCATTGGCTTAAAGATGCGATTATCTTTCTCCTAATAGGTTAAACACTATATTTCGACCTTTATAAACCTTCTATTTGTTCAAAAAAGGGTAGATTTCCATTCTTATCGGGTTTTAGACCTTTATAACTAGTCTATTAAACTTTGGTCAAACTTGGTCAACCTTGTTTGACCAAAGTTTCCATTGGTTTAAAGATGCGATTATCTTTCTCCTAATAGGTTAAACACTATATTTAGACCTTTTTAAATCTTCTATTTGTTCAAAAAAGGGTAGATTTCCATTCGAATCGGGTTTTAGACCTTTATACTAGTCTATTAACTTTGGTCAAACTTGGTCAACCTTGTTTGACCAAAGTTTCCATTAAAGATGCGATTATCTTTCTCCTAATAGGTTAAACACTATATTTAGACCTTTATAAACCTTCTATTTGTTAAAAAAAGGGTAGATTTCCATTCGGATCGGGTTTTAGACCTTTATACTAGTCTATTAACTTTGGTCAAACTTGGTCAACCTTGTTTGACCAAAGTTTCCATTAAAGATGCGATTATCTTTCTCCTAATAGGTTAAACACTATATTTAGACCTTTATAAACCTTCTATTTGTTAAAAAAAGGGTAGATTTCCATTCGAATCCGGTTTTAGACCTTTATACTAGTCTATTAACTTTGGTCAAACTTGGTCAACCTTGTTTGACCAAAGTTTCCATTAAAGATGCGATTATCTTTCTCCTAATAGGTTAAACACTATATTTAGACCTTTATAAACATTCTATTTGTTCAAAAAAGGGTAGATTTCCATTCTTATCGGGTTTTAGACCTTTATAACTAGTTTATTAAACTTTGGTCAAACTTGGTCAACCTTGTTTGACCAAAGTTTCCATTGGCTTAAAGATGCGATTATCTTTCTCCTAATAGGTTAAACACTATATTTAGACCTTTATAAACCTTCTATTTGTTCAAAAAAGGGTAGATTTCCATTCTTATCGGGTTTTAGACCTTTATAACTAGTCTATTAAACTTTGGTCAAACTTGGTCAACCTTGTTTGACCAAAGTTTCCATTGGTTTAAAGATGCGATTATCTTTCTCCTAATAGGTTAAACACTATATTTAGACCTTTTTAAATCTTCTATTTGTTCAAAAAAGGGTAGATTTCCATTTGTATCGGGTTTTAGACCTTTATAACAAGTCTATTAAACTTTGGTCAAACTTGGTCAACCTTGTTTGACCAAAGTTTCCATTAGTTTAAAGATGCGATTATCTTTCTCCTAATAGGTTAAACACTATATTTAGACCTTTGTAAATCTTCTATTTGTGCAAAAAAGGGTAGATTTCCATTCGAATCGGGTTTTAGACCTTTATAACTAGTCTATTAAACTTTGTTCAAACTTGGTCAACCTTGTTTGACCAAAGTTTCCATTGGTTTAAATATGCGATTATCTTTCTCCTAATAGGTTAAACACTATATTTAGACCTTTATAAATCTTCTATTTGTTCAAAAAAGGGTAGATTTCCATTCGAATCGGGTTTTAGACCTTTATACTAGTCTATTAACTTTGGTCAAACTTGGTCAACCTTGTTTGACCAAAGTTTCCATTAAAGATGCGATTATCTTTCTCCTAATAGGTTAAACACTATATTTAGACCTTTATAAACATTCTATTTGTTCAAAAAAGGGTAGATTTCCATTCGAATCGGGTTTTGGACCTTTATAACTAGTTTATTAAACTTTGGTCAAACTTGGTCAACCTTGTTTGACCAAAGTTTCCATTGGCTTAAAGATGCGATTATCTTTCTCCTAATAGGTTAAACACTATATTTAGACCTTTATAAACCTTCTATTTGTTCAAAAAAGGGTAGATTTCCATTCTTATCGGGTTTTAGACCTTTATAACTAGTCTATTAAACTTTGGTCAAACTTGGTCAACCTTGTTTGACCAAAGTTTCCATTGGTTTAAAGATGCGATTATCTTTCTCCTAATAGGTTAAACACTATATTTAGACCTTTTTAAATCTTCTATTTGTTCAAAAAAGGCTAGATTTCCATTTGTATCGGGTTTTAGACCTTTATAACAAGTCTATTAAACTTTGGTCAAACTTGGTCAACCTTGTTTGACCAAAGTTTCCATTAGTTTAAGGATGCGATTATCTTTCTCCTAATAGGTTAAACACTATATTTAGACCTTTGTAAATCTTCTATTTGTGCAAAAAAGGGTAGATTTCCATTCGAATCGGGTTTTAGACCTTTATAACTAGTCTATTAAACTTTGTTCAAACTTGGTCAACCTTGTTTGACCAAAGTTTCCATTGGTTTAAATATGCGATTATCTTTCTCGTAATAGGTTAAACACTATATTTAGACCTTTATAAATCTTCTATTTGTTCAAAAAAGGGTAGATTTCCATTCGAATCGGGTTTTAGACCTTTATACTAGTCTATTAACTTTGGTCAAACTTGGTCAACCTTGTTTGACCAAAGTTTCCATTAAAGATGCGATTATCTTTCTCCTAATAGGTTAAACACTATATTTAGACCTTTATAAACCTTCTATTTGTTAAAAAAAAGGGTAGATTTCCATTCGTATCGGGTTTTAGTCCTTTATAACAAGTCTATTAAACTTTGGTCAAACTTGGTCAACGTTGTTTGACCAAAGTTTCCATTGGTTTAAAGATGCGATTATCTTTCTCCTAATATGTTAAACACTATATTTAGACCTTTATAAACCATCTATTTGTTCAAAAAAGGGTAGATTTCCATTCTTATCGGGTTTTAGACCTTTATAACTAGTTTATTAAACTTTGGTCAAACTTGGTCAACCTTGTTTGACCAAAGTTTCCATTGGCTTAAAGATGCGATTATCTTTCTCCTAATAGGTTAAACACTATATTTAGACCTTTATAAACCTTCTATTTGTTCAAAAAAGGGTAGATTTCCATTCTTATCGGGTTTTAGACCTTTATAACTAGTCTATTAAACTTTGGTCAAACTTGGTCAACCTTGTTTGACCAAAGTTTCCATTGGTTTAAAGATGCGATTATCTTTCTCCTAATAGGTTAAACACTATATTTAGACCTTTTTAAATCTTCTATTTGTTCAAAAAAGGGTAGATTTCCATTTGTATCGGGTTTTAGACCTTTATAACAAGTCTATTAAACTTTGGTCAAACTTGGTCAACCTTGTTTGACCAAAGTTTCCATTAGTTTAAAGATGCGATTATCTTTCTCCTAATAGGTTAAACACTATATTTAGACCTTTGTAAATCTTCTATTTGTGCAAAAAAGGGTAGATTTCCATTCGAATCGGGTTTTAGACCTTTATAACTAGTCTATTAAACTTTGTTCAAACTTGGTCAACCTTGTTTGACCAAAGTTTCCATTGGTTTAAATATGCGATTATCTATCTCCTAATAGGTTAAACACTATATTTAGACCTTTATAAATCTTCTATTTGTTCAAAAAAGGGTAGATTTCCATTCGAATCGGGTTTTAGACCTTTATACTAGTCTATTAACTTTGGTCAAACTTGGTCAACCTTGTTTGACCAAAGTTTCCATTAAAGATGCGATTATCTTTCTCCTAATAGGTTAAACACTATATTTAGACCTTTATAATCATTCTATTTGTTCAAAAAAGGGTAGATTTCCATTCGAATCGGGTTTTGGACCTTTATAACTAGTTTATTAAACTTTGGTCAAACTTGGTCAACCTTGTTTGACCAAAGTTTCCATTGGCTTAAAGATGCGATTATCTTTCTCCTAATAGGTTAAACACTATATTTAGACCTTTATAAACCTTCTATTTGTTCAAAAAAGGGTAGATTTCCATTCTTATCGGGTTTTAGACCTTTATAACTAGTCTATTAAACTTTGGTCAAACTTGGTCAACCTTGTTTGACCAAAGTTTCCATTGGTTTAAAGATGCGATTATCTTTCTCCTAATAGGTTAAACACTATATTTAGACCTTTTTAAATCTTCTATTTGTTCAAAAAAGGCTAGATTTCCATTTGTATCGGGTTTTAGACCTTTATAACAAGTCTATTAAACTTTGGTCAAACTTGGTCAACCTTGTTTGACCAAAGTTTCCATTAGTTTAAGGATGCGATTATCTTTCTCCTAATAGGTTAAACACTATATTTAGACCTTTGTAAATCTTCTATTTGTGCAAAAAAGGGTAGATTTCCATTCGAATCGGGTTTTAGACCTTTATAACTAGTCTATTAAACTTTGTTCAAACTTGGTCAACCTTGTTTGACCAAAGTTTCCATTGGTTTAAATATGCGATTATCTTTCTCGTAATAGGTTAAACACTATATTTAGACCTTTATAAATCTTCTATTTGTTCAAAAAAGGGTAGATTTCCATTCGAATCGGGTTTTAGACCTTTATACTAGTCTATTAACTTTGGTCAAACTTGGTCAACCTTGTTTGACCAAAGTTTCCATTAAAGATGCGATTATCTTTCTCCTAATAGGTTAAACACTATATTTAGACCTTTATAAACCTTCTATTTGTTAAAAAAAAGGGTAGATTTCCATTCGTATCGGGTTTTAGTCCTTTATAACAAGTCTATTAAACTTTGGTCAAACTTGGTCAACGTTGTTTGACCAAAGTTTCCATTGGTTTAAAGATGCGATTATCTTTCTCCTAATATGTTAAACACTATATTTAGACCTTTATAAACCATCTATTTGTTCAAAAAAGGGTAGATTTCCATTCTTATCGGGTTTTAGACCTTTATAACTAGTCTATTAAACTTTGGTCAAACTTGGTCAACCTTGTTTGACCAAAGTTTCCATTGGCTTAAAGATGCGATTATCTTTCTCCTAATAGGTTAAACACTATATTTAGACCTTTATAAACCATCTATTTGTTCAAAAAAGGGTAGATTTCCATTCTTATCGGGTTTTAGACCTTTATAACTAGTCTATTAAACTTTGGTCAAACTTGGTCAACCTTGTTTGACCAAAGTTTCCATTGGTTTAAATATGCGATTATCTTTCTCCTAATAGGTTAAACACTATATTTAGACCTTTATAAATCTTCTATTTGTTCAAAAAAGGGTAGATTTCCATTTGTATCGGGTTTTAGACCTTTATAACTAGTCTATTAAACTTTGGTCAAACTTGGTCAACCTTGTTTGACCAAAGTTTCCATTGGTTTAAAGATGCGATTATCTTTCTCCTAATAGGTTAAACACTATCTTTAGACCTTTTTAAATCTTCTATTTGTTCAAAAAAGGGTAGATTTCCATTTGTATCGGGTTTTACACCTTTATAACAAGTTTATTAAACTTTGGTCAAACTTGGTCAACCTTGTTTGACCAAAGTTTCCATTAGTTTAAAGATGCGATTATCTTTCTCCTAATAGGTTAAACACTATATTTAGACCTTTGTAAACCTTCTATTTGTGCAAAAAAGGGTAGATTTCCATTCGAATCGGGTTTTAGACCTTTATAACTAGTCTATAAAACTTTGTTCAAACTTGGTCAACCTTGTTTGACCAAAGTTTCCATTGGTTTAAAGATGCGATTATCTTTCTCCTAATATGTTAAACACTATATTTAGACCTTTATAAATCTTCTATTTGTTCAAAAAAGGGTAGATTTTCATTTGTATCGGGTTTTAGACCTTTATAACTAGTTTATTAAACTTTGGTCAAACTTGGTCAACCTTGTTTGACCAAAGTTTCCATTGGTTTAAAGATGCGATTATATTTCTCCTAATAGGTTAAACACTATATTTAGACCTTTATAAACCTTCTATTTGATCAAAAAAGGGTAGATTTCCATTCGTATCGGGTATTAGACCTTTATAACAAGTCTATTAAACTTTGGTCAAACTTGGTCAACCTTGTTTGACCAAAGTTTCCATTGGTTTAAAGATGCGATTATCTTTCTCCTAATAGGTTAAACACTATATTTAGACCTTTATAAACATTATATTTGTTCAAAAAAGGGTAGATTTCCATTCGAATCGGGTTTTAGACCTTTCTAACTAGTTTATTAAACTTTGGTTAAACTTGGTCAACCTTGTTTGACCAAAGTTTCCATTGGTTTAAAGATGCGATTATCTTTCTCCTAATAGGTTAAACACTATATTTAGACCTTTATAAATCTTCTTTTTGTTCAAAAAAGGGTAGATTTTCATTCGAATCGGGTTTTAGACCTTTATAACTAGTTTATTAAACTTTGGTCAAACTTGGTCAACCTTGTTTGACCAAAGTTTCCATTGGTTTAAAGATGCGATTATTTTTCTCCTCATAGGTTAAATAAACACTATATTTAGACCTTCATAAACCTTCTATTTGTTCAAAAAAGGGTAGATTTCCATTCGTATCGGGTTTTAGACCTTTATAACAACTCTATTAAACTTTGGTCTAACTTGGTCAACCTTGTTTGACCAAAGTTTCCATTGGTTTAAAGATGCGATTATCTTTCTCCTAATAGGTTAAACACTATATTTAGACCTTTATAAACATTCTATTTGTTCAAAAAAGGGTAGATTTCCATTCGAATCGGGTTTTAGACCTTTAAAACTAGTTTATTAAACTTTGGTCAAACTTGGTCAACCTTGTTTGACCAAAGTTTCCATTGGTTTAAAGATGCGATTATCTTTCTCCTAATAGGTTAAACACTATATTTAGACCTTTATAAATATTCTATTTGTTCAAAAAAGGTAGATTTCCATTCGAATCGGGTTTTAGACCTTTATAACTAGTTTATTAAACTTTGGTCAAACTTGGTCAACCTTGTTTGACCAAAGTTTCCATTAGTTTAAAGATGCGATTATCTTTCTCCTAATAGGTTAAACACTATATTTAGACCTATATAAACCTTCTATTTGTGCAAAAAAGGGTAGATTTCCATTCGAATCGGGTTTTAGACCTTTATAACTAGTTTATTAAACTTTGTTCAAACTTGGTCAACCTTGTTTGACCAAAGTTTCCATTGGTTTAAAGATGCGATTATCTTTCTCCTAATAGGTTAAACACTATATTTAGACCTTTATAAATCTTCTATTTGTTCAAAAAAGGGTAGATTTCCATTTGTATCGGGTTTTAGACCTTTATAACTAGTCTATTAAACTTTGGTCAAACTTGGTAAACCATGTTTGACCAAAGTTTCCATTGGTTTAAAGATGCGATTATCTTTCTCCTAATAGGTTAAACACTATATTGAGACCTTTATAAACCTTCTATTTGATCAAAAAAGGGTAGATTTCCATTCGTATCGGGTTTTAGACCTTTATAACAAGTCTATTAAACTTTGGTCAAACTTGGTCAACCTTGTTTGACCAAAGTTTCCAATGGTTTAAAGATGCGATTATCTTTCTCCTAATAGGTTAAACACTATATTTAGACCTTTATAAACATTTTATTTGTTCAAAAAAGGGTAGATTTCCATTGGAATCGGGTTTTAGACCTTTATAACTAGTTTATTAAACTTTGGTCAAACTTGGTCAACCTTGTTTGACCAAAGTTTTCATTGGTTTAAAGATGCGATTATCTTTCTCCTAATAGGTTAAACACTATATTTAGACCTTTATAAACCTTCTATTTGTTCAAAAAAGGGTAGATTTCCATTCTTATCGGGTTTTAGACCTTCATAACTAGTCTATTAAACTTTGGTCAAACTTGGTTCACCTTGTTTGACCAAAGTTTCCATTGGTTTAAAGATGCGATTATCTTTCTCCTAATAGGTTAAACACAATATTTAGACCTTTTTAAATCTTCTATTTGTTAAAAAAAGGGTAGATTTCCATTCGAATCGGGTTTTAGACCTTTATACTAGTCTATTAACTTTGGTCAAACTTGGTCAACCTTGTTTGACCAAAGTTTCCATTAGTTTAAAGATGCGATTATCTTTCTCCTAATAGGTTAAACACTATATTTAGACCTTTATAAACCTTCTATTTGTGCAAAAAAGGGTAGATTTCCATTCGAATCGGGTTTTAGACCTTTATAACTAGTCTATTAAACTTTGTTCAAACTTGGTCAACCTTGTTTGACCAAAGTTTCCATTGGTTTAAAGATGCGATTAGCTTTCTCCTAATAGGTTAAACACTATATTTAGACCTTTATAAATCTTCTATTTGTTCAAAAAAGGGTAGATTTCCATTTATATCGGGTTTTAGACCTTTATAACTAGTCTATTAAACTTTGGTCAAACTTGGTAAACCTTGTTTGACCAAAGTTTCCATTGGTTTAAAGATGTGATTATCTTTCTCCTAATAGGTTGAACACTATATTTAGACCTTTATAAACCTTCTATTTGATCAAAAAAGGGTAGATTTCCATTCGTATCGGGTTTTAGACCTTTATAACAAGTCTATTAAACTTTGGTCAAACTTGTTTGACCAAAGTTTCCATTGGTTTAAAGATGCGATTATCTTTCTCCTAATAGGTTAAACACTATATTTAGACCTTTATAAACATTCTATTTGTTCAAAAAAGGGTAGATTTCCATTCGAATCGGGTTTTAGACCTTTAAAACTAGTTTATTAAACTTTGGTCAAACTTGGTCAACCTTGTTTGACCAAAGTTTCCAATGGTTTAAAGATGCGATTATCTTTCTCCTAATAGGTTAAACACTATATTTAGACCTTTATAAACATTTTATTTGTTCAAAAAAGGGTAGATTTCCATTGGAATCGGGTTTTAGACCTTTATAACTAGTTTATTAAACTTTGGTCAAACTTGGTCAACCTTGTTTGACCAAAGTTTTCATTGGTTTAAAGATGCGATTATCTTTCTCCTAAAAGGTTAAACACTATATTTAGACCTTTATAAACCTTCTATTTGTTCAAAAAAGGGTAGATTTCCATTCTTATCGGGTTTTAGACCTTCATAACTAGTCTATTAAACTTTGGTCAAACTTGGTTCACCTTGTTTGACCAAAGTTTCCATTGGTTTAAAGATGCGATTATCTTTCTCCTAATAGGTTAAACACAATATTTAGACAATTTTAAATCTTCTATTTGTTAAAAAAGGGTAGATTTCCATTCGAATCGGGTTTTAGACCTTTATACTAGTCTATTAACTTTGGTCAAACTTGGTCAACCTTGTTTGACCAAAGTTTCCATTAGTTTAAAGATGCGATTATCTTTCTCCTAATAGGTTAAACACTATATTTAGACCTTTATAAACCTTCTATTTGTGCAAAAAAGGGTAGATTTCCATTCGAATAGGGTTTTAGACCTTTATAACTAGTTTATTAAACTTTGTTCAAACTTGGTCAACCTTGTTTGACCAAAGTTTCCATTGGTTTAAAGATGCGATTATCTTTCTCCTAATAGGTTAAACACTATATTTAGACCTTTATAAATCTTCTATTTGTTCAAAAAAGGGTAGATTTCCATTTGTATCGGGTTTTAGACCTTTATAACTAGTCTATTAAACTTTGGTCAAACTTGGTAAACCTTGTTTGACCAAAGTTTCCATTGGTTTAAAGATGTGATTATCTTTCTCCTAATAGGTTAAACACTATATTTAGACCTTTATAAACCTTCTATTTGATCAAAAAAGGGTAGATTTCCATTCGTATCGGGTTTTAGACCTTTATAACAAGTCCATTAAACTTTGGTCAAACTTGGTCAACCTTGTTTGACCAAAGTTTCCATTGGTTTAAAGATGCGATTATCTTTCTCCTAATAGGTTAAATACTATATTTAGACCTTTATAAACATTATATTTGTTCAAAAAAGGGTAGATTTCCATTCGAATCGGGTTTTAGACCTTTATAACTAGTTTATTAAACTTTGGTCAAACTTGGTCAACCTTGTTATACCAAAGTTTCCATTGGTTTAAAGATGCGATTATCTTTCCCCTAATAGGTTAAACACTATATTTAGACCTTTATAAATCTTCTATTTTTTCAAAAAAGGGTAGATTTCCATTCGAATCGGGTTTTAGACCTTTATAACTAGTTTATTAAACTTTGGTCAAACTTGGTCAACCTTGTTTGACCAAAGTTTCCATTGGTTTAAAGATACGATTATCTTTCTCCTAATAGGTTAAACACTATATTTAGACCTTTATAAATCTTCTATTTGTTCAAAAAAGGGTAGATTTCCATTCGAATCGGGTTTTAGACTTTTATAACTAGTCTATTAAACTTTGGTCAAACTTGGTCAACCTTGTTTGACCAAAGTTTCCATTGGTTTAAAGATGCGATTATTTTTCTCCTCATAGGTTAAATAAACACTATATTTAGACCTTCATAAACCTTCTATTTGTTCAAAAAAGGGTAGATTTCCATTCTATCGGGTTTTAGACCTTTATAACAACTCTATTAAACTTTAGTCAAACTTGGTCAACCTTGTTTGACCAAAGTTTCCATTGGTTTAAAGATGCGATTGTCATTCTCCTAATACGTTTAACACTATATTTAGACCTTTATAAACCTTCTATTTGTTCAAAAAATGGTAGATTTCCATTTGAATCGGGTTTTAGACCTTTATAACTAGTCTATTAAACTTTGGTCAAACTTGGTCAACCTTGTTTGACCAAAGTTTCCATTGGTTTAAAGATGCGATTATCTTTCTCCTAATAGGTTAAACACTATATTTAGACCTTTATAAACATTCTATTTGTTCAAAAAAGGGTAGATTTCCATTCGAATCGGGTTTTAGACCTTTAAAACTAGTTTATTAAACTTTGGTCAAACTTGGTCAACCTTGTTTGACCAAAGTTTCCATTGGTTTAAAGATGCGATTATCTTTCTCCTAATAGGTTAAACACTATATTTAGACCTTTATAAATATTCTATTTGTTCAAAAAAGGTAGATTTCCATTCGAATCGGGTTTTAGACCTTTATAACTAGTTTATTAAACTTTGGTCAAACTTGGTCAACCTTGTTTGACCAAAGTTTCCATTAGTTTAAAGATGCGATTATCTTTCTCCTAATAGGTTAAACACTATATTTAGACCTATATAAACTTTCTATTTGTGCAAAAAAGGGTAGATTTCCATTCGAATCGGGTTTTAGACCTTTATAACTAGTTTATTAAACTTTGTTCAAACTTGGTCAACCTTGTTTGACCAAAGTTTCCATTGGTTTAAAGATGCGATTATCTTTCTCCTAATAGGTTAAACACTATATTTAGACCTTTATAAATCTTCTATTTGTTCAAAAAAGGGTAGATTTCCATTTGTATCGGGTTTTAGACCTTTATAACTAGTCTATTAAACTTTGGTCAAACTTGGTCAACCATGTTTGACCAAAGTTTCCATTGGTTTAAAGATGCGATTATCTTTCTCCTAATAGGTTAAACACTATATTGAGACCTTTATAAACCTTCTATTTGATCAAAAAAGGGTAGATTTCCATTCGTATCGGGTTTTAGACCTTTATAACAAGTCTATTAAACTTTGGTCAAACTTGGTCAACCTTGTTTGACCAAAGTTTCCAATGGTTTAAAGATGCGATTATCTTTCTCCTAATAGGTTAAACACTATATTTAGACCTTTATAAACATTTTATTTGTTCAAAAAAGGGTAGATTTCCATTGGAATCGGGTTTTAGACCTTTATAACTAGTTTATTAAACTTTGGTCAAACTTGGTCAACCTTGTTTGACCAAAGTTTTCATTGGTTTAAAGATGCGATTATCTTTCTCCTAATAGGTTAAACACTATATTTAGACCTTTATAAACCTTCTATTTGTTCAAAAAAGGGTAGATTTCCATTCTTATCGGGTTTTAGACCTTCATAACTAGTCTATTAAACTTTGGTCAAACTTGGTTCACCTTGTTTGACCAAAGTTTCCATTAGTTTAAAGATGCGATTATCTTTCTCCTAATAGGTTAAACACAATATTTAGACCTTTTTAAATCTTCTATTTGTTAAAAAAAGGGTAGATTTCCATTCGAATCGGGTTTTAGACCTTTATACTAGTCTATTAACTTTGGTCAAACTTGGTCAACCTTGTTTGACCAAAGTTTCCATTAGTTTAAAGATGCGATTATCTTTCTCCTAATAGGTTAAACACTATATTTAGACCTTTCTAAACCTTCTATTTGTGCAAAAAAGGGTAGATTTCCATTCGAATCGGGTTTTAGACCTTTATAACTAGTCTATTAAACTTTGTTCAAACTTGGTCAACCTTGTTTGACCAAAGTTTCCATTGGTTTAAAGATGCGATTATCTTTCTCCTAATAGGTTAAACACTATATTTAGACCTTTATAAATCTTCTATTTGTTCAAAAAAGGGTAGATTTCCATTTGTATCGGGTTTTAGACCTTTATAACTAGTCTATTAAACTTTGGTCAAACTTGGTAAACCTTGTTTGACCAAAGTTTCCATTGGTTTAAAGATGTGATTATCTTTCTCCTAATAGGTTAAACACTATATTTAGACCTTTATAAACCTTCTATTTGATCAAAAAAGGGTAGATTTCCATTCGTATCGGGTTTTAGACCTTTATAACAAGTCCATTAAACTTTGGTCAAACTTGGTCAACCTTGTTTGACCAAAGTTTCCATTGGTTTAAAGATGCGATTATCTTTCTCCTAATAGGTTAAATACTATATTTAGACCTTTATAAACATTATATTTGTTCAAAAAAGGGTAGATTTCCATTCGAATCGGGTTTTAGACCTTTATAACTAGTTTATTAAACTTTGGTCAAACTTGGTCAACCTTGTTTGACCAAAGTTTCCATTGGTTTAAAGATGCGATTATCTTTCTCCTAATAGGTTAAACACTATATTTTGACCTTTATAAATCTTCTATTTTTTCAAAAAAGGGTAGATTTCCAT
Source organism: Trifolium subterraneum (assembly GCA_951799995.1). NCBI lineage: Eukaryota > Viridiplantae > Streptophyta > Magnoliopsida > Fabales > Fabaceae > Trifolium > Trifolium subterraneum. Next base: position 29,769,531 of record OX637466.1, read on the forward strand.
TCGAATCGGGTTTTAGACCTTTATAACTAGTTTATTAAACTTTGGTCAAACTTGGTCAACCTTGTTTGACCAAAGTTTCCATTGGTTTAAAGATGCGATTATCTTTCTCCTAATAGGTTAAACACTATATTTAGACCTTTATAAATCTTCTATTTGTTCAAAAAAGGGTAGATTTCCATTTGTATCGGGTTTTAGACCTTTATAACTAGTCTATTAAACTTTGGTCAAACTTGGTAAACCTTGTTTGACCAAAGTTTCCATTGGTTTAAAGATGTGATTATCTTTCTCCTAATAGGTTAAACACTATATTTAGACCTTTATAAACCTTCTATTTGATCAAAAAAGGGTAGATTTCCATTCGTATCGGGTTTTAGACCTTTATAACAAGTCCATTAAACTTTGGTCAAACTTGGTCAACCTTGTTTGACCAAAGTTTCCATTGGTTTAAAGATGCGATTATCTTTCTCCTAATAGGTTAAATACTATATTTAGACCTTTATAAACATTATATTTGTTCAAAAAAGGGTAGATTTCCATTCGAATCGGGTTTTAGACCTTTATAACTAGTTTATTAAACTTTGGTCAAACTTGGTCAACCTTGTTTGACCAAAGTTTCCATTGGTTTAAAGATGCGATTATCTTTCTCCTAATAGGTTAAACACTATATTTAGACCTTTATAAATCTTCTATTTTTTCAAAAAAGGGTAGATTTCCATTCGAATCGGGTTTTAGACCTTTATAACTAGTTTATTAAACTTTGGTCAAACTTGGTCAACCTTGTTTGACCAAAGTTTCCATTGGTTTAAAGATGCGATTATCTTTCTCCTAATAGGTTAAACACTATATTTAGACCTTTATAAATATTCTATTTGTTCAAAAAAGGGTAGATTTCCATTCGAATCGGGTTTTAGACTTTTATAACTAGTCTATTAAACTTTGGTCAAACTTGGTCAACCTTGTTTGACCAAAGTTTGCATTGGTTTAAAGATGCGATTATTTTTCTCCTCATAGGTTAAATAAACACTATATTTAGACCTTCATAAACCTTCTATTTGTTCAAAAAAGGGTAGATTTCCATTCGTATCGGGTTTTAGACCTTTATAACAACTCTATTAAACTTTAGTCAAACTTGGTCAACCTTGTTTGACCAAAGTTTCCATTGGTTTAAAGATGCGATTGTCATTCTCCTAATACGTTTAACACTATATTTAGACCTTTATAAACCTTCTATTTGTTCAAAAAATGGTAGATTTCCATTCGAATCGGGTTTTAGACTTTTATAACTATTCTATTAAACTTTGGTCAAACTTGGTCAACCTTGTTTGACCAAAGTTTCCATTGGTTTAAAGATGCGATTATCTTTCTCCTAATAGGTTAAACACTATATTTAGACCTTTATAAACATTCTATTTGTTCAAAAAAGGGTAGATTTCCATTCGAATCGGGTTTTAGACCTTTAAAACTAGTTTATTAAACTTTGGTCAAACTTGGTCAACCTTGTTTGACCAAAGTTTCCATTGGTTTAAAGATGCGATTATCTTTCTCCTAATAGGTTAAACACTATATTTAGACCTTTATAAATATTCTATTTGTTCAAAAAAGGTAGATTTCCATTCGAATCGGGTTTTAGACCTTTATAACTAGTTTATTAAACTTTGGTCAAACTTGGTCAACCTTGTTTGACCAAAGTTTCCATTAGTTTAAAGATGCGATTATCTTTCTCCTAATAGGTTAAACACTATATTTAGACCTATATAAACCTTCTATTTGTGCAAAAAAGGGTAGATTTCCATTCGAATCTGGTTTTAGACCTTTATAACTAGTTTATTAAACTTTGTTCAAACTTGGTCAACCTTGTTTGACCAAAGTTTCCATTGGTTTAAAGATGCGATTATCTTTCTCCTAATAGGTTAAACACTATATTTAGACCTTTATAAATCTTCTATTTGTTCAAAAAAGGGTAGATTTCCATTTGTATCGGGTTTTAGACCTTTATAACTAGTCTATTAAACTTTGGTCAAACTTGGTCAACCATGTTTGACCAAAGTTTCCATTGGTTTAAAGATGCGATTATCTTTCTCCTAATAGGTTAAACACTATATTGAGACCTTTATAAACCTTCTATTTGATCAAAAAAGGGTAGATTTCCATTCGTATCGGGTTTTAGACCTTTATAACAAGTCTATTAAACTTTGGTCAAACTTGGTCAACCTTGTTTGACCAAAGTTTCCAATGGTTTAAAGATGCGATTATCTTTCTCCTAATAGGTTAAACACTATATTTAGACCTTTATAAACCTTCTATTTGTTCAAAAAAGGGTAGATTTCCATTCTTATCGGGTTTTAGACCTTGATAACTAGTCTATTAAACTTTGGTCAAACTTGGTTCACCTTGTTTGACCAAAGTTTCCATTAGTTTAAAGATGCGATTATCTTTCTCCTAATAGGTTAAACACAATATTTAGACCTTTTTAAATCTTCTATTTGTTAAAAAAAGGGTAGATTTCCATTCGAATCGGGTTTTAGACCTTTATACTAGTCTATTAACTTTGGTCAAACTTGGTCAACCTTGTTTGACCAAAGTTTCCATTAGTTTAAAGATGCGATTATCTTTCTCCTAATAGGTTAAACACTATATTTAGACCTTTATAAACCTTCTATTTGTGCAAAAAAGGGTAGATTTCCATTCGAATCGGGTTTTAGACCTTTATAACTAGTCTATTAAACTTTGTTCAAACTTGGTCAACCTTGTTTGACCAAAGTTTCCATTGGTTTAAAGATGCGATTATCTTTCTCCTAATAGGTTAAACACTATATTTAGACCTTTATAAATCTTCTATTTGTTCAAAAAAGGGTAGATTTCCATTTGTATCGGGTTTTAGACCTTTATAACTAGTCTATTAAACTTTGGTCAAACTTGGTAAACCTTGTTTGACCAAAGTTTCCATTGGTTTAAAGATGTGATTATCTTTCTCCTAATAGGTTAAACACTATATTTAGACCTTTATAAACCTTCTATTTGATAAAAAAAGGGTAGATTTCCATTCGTATCGGGTTTTAGACCTTTATAACAAGTCCATTAAACTTTGGTCAAACTTGGTCAACCTTGTTTGACCAAAGTTTCCATTGGTTTAAAGATGCGATTATCTTTCTCCTAATAGGTTAAATACTATATTTAGACCTTTATAAACATTATATTTGTTCAAAAAAGGGTAGATTTCCATTCGAATCGGGTTTTAGACCTTTATAACTAGTTTATTAAACTTTGGTCAAACTTGGTCAACCTTGTTTGACCAAAGTTTCCATTGGTTTAAAGATGCGATTATCTTTCTCCTAATAGGTTAAACACTATATTTAGACCTTTATAAATCTTCTATTTTTTAAAAAAAGGGTAGATTTCCATTCGAATCGGGTTTTAGACCTTTATAACTAGTTTATTAAACTTTGGTCAAACTTGGTCAACCTTGTTTGACCAAAGTTTCCATTGGTTTAAAGATGCGATTATCTTTCTCCTAATAGGTTAAACACTATATTTAGACCTTTATAAATCTTCTATTTGTTCAAAAAAGGGTAGATTTCCATTCGAATCGGGTTTTAGACTTTTATAACTAGTCTATTAAACTTTGGTCAAACTTGGTCAACCTTGTTTGACCAAAGTTTCCATTGGTTTAAAGATGCGATTATTTTTCTCCTCATAGGTTAAATTAACACTATATTTAGACCTTCATAAACCTTCTATTTGTTCAAAAAAGGGTAGATTTCCATTCGTATCGGGTTTTAGACCTTTATAACAACTCTATTAAACTTTAGTCAAACTTGGTCAACCTTGTTTGACCAAAGTTTCCATTGGTTTAAAGATGCGATTGTCATTCTCCTAATACGTTTAACACTATATTTAGACCTTTATAAACCTTCTATTTGTTCAAAAAATGGTAGATTTCCATTCGAATCGGGTTTTAGACCTTTATAACTAGTCTATTAAACTTTGGTCAAACTTGGTCAACCTTGTTTGACCAAAGTTTCCATTGGTTTAAAGATGCGATTATCTTTCTCCTAATAGGTTAAACACTATATTTAGACCTTTATAAACCTTCTATTTGTTAAAAAAAGGGTAGATTTCCATTCGAATCGGGTTTTATACCTTTATACTAGTCTATTAACTTTGGTCAAACTTGGTCAACCTTGTTTGACCAAAGTTTCCATTAAAGATGTGATTATCTTTCTCCTAATAGGTTAAACACTATATTTAGACCTTTATAAACATTCTATTTGTTCAAAAAATGGTAGATTTCCATTCGAATCGGGTTTTAGACCTTTATAACTAGTTTATTAAACTTTGGTCAAACTTGGTCAACCTTGTTTGACCAAAGTTTCCATTGGTTTAAAGATGCGATTATCTTTCTCCTAATAGGTTAAACACTATATTTAGACCTTTATAAATCTTCTATTTGTTCAAAAAAGGGTAGATTTCCATTCGAATCGGGTTTTAGACTTTTATAACTAGTCTATTAAACTTTGTTCAAACTTGGTCAACCTTGTTTGACCAAAGTTTCCATTGGTTTAAAGATGCGATTATTTTTCTCCTCATAGGTTAAATTAACACTATATTTAGACCTTCATAAACCTTCTATTTGTTCAAAAAAGGGTAGATTTCCATTCGTATCGGGTTTTAGACCTTTATAACAACTCTATTAAACTTTAGTCAAACTTGGTCAACCTTGTTTGACCAAAGTTTCCATTGGTTTAAAGATGCGATTGTCATTCTCCTAATACGTTTAACACTATATTTAGACCTTTATAAACCTTCTATTTGTTCAAAAAATGGTAGATTTCCATTCGAATCGGGTTTTAGACCTTTATAACTAGTCTATTAAACTTTGGTCAAACTTGGTCAACCTTGTTTGACCAAAGTTTCCATTGGTTTAAAGATGCGATTATCTTTCTCCTAATAGGTTAAACACTATATTTAGACCTTTATAAACCTTCTATTTGTTAAAAAAAGGGTAGATTTCCATTCGAATCGGGTTTTAGACCTTTATACTAGTCTATTAACTTTGGTCAAACTTGGTCAACCTTGTTTGACCAAAGTTTCCATTAAAGATGTGATTATCTTTCTCCTAATAGGTTAAACACTATATTTAGACCTTTATAAACATTCTATTTGTTCAAAAAATGGTAGATTTCCATTCGAATCGGGTTTTAGACCTTTATAACTAGTTTATTAAACTTTGGTCAAACTTGGTCAACCTTGTTTGACCAAAGTTTCCATTGGTTTAAAGATGCGATTATCTTTCTCCTAATAGGTTAAACACTATATTTAGACCTTTATAAACCTTCTATTTGTTCAAAAAAGGGTAGATTTCCATTCTTATTGGGTTTTAGACCTTTATAATTATTATATTAAACTTTGGTCAAACTTGGTCAACCTTGTTTGACCAAAGTTTCCATTGGTTTAAAGATGCGATTATCTTTCTCCTAATAGGTTAAACACTATATTTAGACCTTTTTAAATCTTCTATTTGGTCAAAAAAGGGTAGATTTCCATTTGTATCGGGTTTTAGACCTCTATAACAAGTCTATTAAACTTTGGTCAAACTTGGTCAACCTTGTTTGACCAAAGTTTCCATTAGTTTAAAGATGCGATTATCTTTCTCCTAATAGGTTAAACACTATATTTAGACCTTTATAAACCTTCTATTTGTTCAAAAAAGGGTAGATTTCCATTCTTATTGGGTTTTAGACCTTTATAATTATTATATTAAACTTTGGTCAAACTTGGTAAACCTTGTTTGACCAAAGTTTCCATTGGTTTAAAGATGTGATTATCTTTCTCCTAATAGGTTAAACACTATATTTAGACCTTTATAAACCTTCTATTTGATCAAAAAAGGGTAGATTTCCATTCGTATCGGGTTTTAGACCTTTATAACAAGTCCATTAAACTTTGGTCAAACTTGGTCAACCTTGTTTGACCAAAGTTTCCATTGGTTTAAAGATGCGATTATCTTTCTCCTAATAGGTTAAATACTATATTTAGACCTTTATAAACATTATATTTGTTCAAAAAAGGGTAGATTTCCATTCGAATCGGGTTTTAGACCTTTATAACTAGTTTATTAAACTTTGGTCAAACTTGGTCAACCTTGTTTGACCAAAGTTTCCATTGGTTTAAAGATGCGATTATCTTTCTCCTAATAGGTTAAACACTATATTTAGACCTTTATAAATCTTCTATTTTTTCAAAAAAGGGTAGATTTCCATTCGAATCGGGTTTTAGACCTTTATAACTAGTTTATTAAACTTTGGTCAAACTTGGTCAACCTTGTTTGACCAAAGTTTCCATTGGTTTAAAGATGCGATTATCTTTCTCCAAATAGGTTAAACACTATATTTAGACCTTTATAAATCTTCTATTTGTTCAAAAAAGGGTAGATTTCCATTCGAATCGGGTTTTAGACTTTTATAACTAGTCTATTAAACTTTGGTCAAACTTGGTCAACCTTGTTTGACCAAAGTTTCCATTGGTTTAAAGATGCGATTGTCATTCTCCTAATACGTTTAACACTATATTTAGACCTTTATAAACCTTCTATTTGTTCAAAAAATGGTAGATTTCCATTCGAATCGGGTTTTAGACCTTTATAACTAGTCTATTAAACTTTGGTCAAACTTGGTCAACCTTGTTTGACCAAAGTTTCCATTGGTTTAAAGATGCGATTATCTTTCTCCTAATAGGTTAAACACTATATTTAGACCTTTATAAACCTTCTATTTGTTAAAAAAATGGTAGATTTCCATTCGAATCGGGTTTTAGACCTTTATACTAGTCTATTAACTTTGGTCAAACTTGGTCAACCTTGTTTGACCAAAGTTTCCATTAAAGATGTGATTATCTTTCTCCTAATAGGTTAAACACTATATTTAGACCTTTATAAACATTCTATTTGTTCAAAAAATGGTAGATTTCCATTCGAATCGGGTTTTAGACCTTTATAACTAGTTTATTAAACTTTGGTCAAACTTGGTCAACCTTGTTTGACCAAAGTTTCCATTGGTTTAAAGATGCGATTATCTTTCTCCTAATAGGTTAAACACTATATTTAGACCTTTATAAACCTTCTATTTGTTCAAAAAAGGGTAGATTTCCATTCTTATTGGGTTTTAGACCTTTATAATTATTATATTAAACTTTGGTCAAACTTGGTCAACCTTGTTTGACCAAAGTTTCCATTGGTTTAAAGATGCGATTATCTTTCTCCTAATAGGTTAAACACTATATTTAGACCTTTTTAAATCTTCTATTTGGTCAAAAAAGGGTAGATTTCCATTTGTATCGGGTTTTAGACCTTTATAACAAGTCTATTAAACTTTGGTCAAACTTGGTCAACCTTGTTTGACCAAAGTTTCCATTAGTTTAAAGATGCGATTATCTTTCTCCTAATAGGTTAAACACTATATTTAGACCTTTATAAACCTTCTATTTGTTCAAAAAAGGGTAGATTTCCATTCTTATTGGGTTTTAGACCTTTATAATTATTATATTAAACTTTGGTCAAACTTGGTAAACCTTGTTTGACCAAAGTTTCCATTGGTTTAAAGATGTGATTATCTTTCTCCTAATAGGTTAAACACTATATTTAGACCTTTATAAACCTTCTATTTGATCAAAAAAGGGTAGATTTCCATTCGTATCGGGTTTTAGACCTTTATAACAAGTCCATTAAACTTTGGTCAAACTTGGTCAACCTTGTTTGACCAAAGTTTCCATTGGTTTAAAGATGCGATTATCTTTCTCCTAATAGGTTAAATACTATATTTAGACCTTTATAAACATTATATTTGTTCAAAAAAGGGTAGATTTCCATTCGAATCGGGTTTTAGACCTTTATAACTAGTTTATTAAACTTTGGTCAAACTTGGTCAACCTTGTTTGACCAAAGTTTCCATTGGTTTAAAGATGCGATTATCTTTCTCCTAATAGGTTAAACACTATATTTAGACCTTTATAAATCTTCTATTTTTTCAAAAAAGGGTAGATTTCCATTCGAATCGGGTTTTAGACCTTTATAACTAGTTTATTAAACTTTGGTCAAACTTGGTCAACCTTGTTTGACCAAAGTTTCCATTGGTTTAAAGATGCGATTATCTTTCTCCAAATAGGTTAAACACTATATTTAGACCTTTATAAATCTTCTATTTGTTCAAAAAAGGGTAGATTTCCATTCGAATCGGGTTTTAGACTTTTATAACTAGTCTATTAAACTTTGGTCAAACTTGGTCAACCTTGTTTGACCAAAGTTTCCATTGGTTTAAAGATGCGATTATTTTTCTCCTCATAGGTTAAATAAACACTATATTTAGACCTTCATAAACCTTCTATTTGTTCAAAAAAGGGTAGATTTCCATTCGTATCGGGTTTTAGACCTTTATAACAACTCTATTAAACTTTAGTCAAACTTGGTCAACCTTGTTTGACCAAAGTTTCCGTTGGTTTAAAGATGCGATTGTCATTCTCCTAATACGTTTAACACTATATTTAGACCTTTATAAACCTTCTATTTGTTCAAAAAATGGTAGATTTCCATTCGAATCGGGTTTTAGACCTTTATAACTAGTCTATTAAACTTTGGTCAAACTTGGTCAACCTTGTTTGACCAAAGTTTCCATTGGTTTAAAGATGCGATTATCTTTCTCCTAATAGGTTAAACACTATATTTAGACCTTTATAAACCTTCTATTTGTTAAAAAAAGGGTAGATTTCCATTCGAATCGGGTTTTAGACCTTTATACTAGTCTATTAACTTTGGTCAAACTTGGTCAACCTTGTTTGACCAAAGTTTCCATTAAAGATGCAATTATCTTTCTCCTAATAGGTTAAACACTATATTTAGACCTTTATAAACATTCTATTTGTTCAAAAAATGGTAGATTTCCATTCGAATCGGGTTTTAGACCTTTATAACTAGTTTATTAAACTTTGGTCAAACTTGGTCAACCTTGTTTGACCAAAGTTTCCATTGGTTTAAAGATGCGATTATCTTTCTCCTAATAGGTTAAACACTATATTTAGACCTTTATAAACCTTCTATTTGTTCAAAAAAGGGTAGATTTCCATTCGAATCGGGTTTTAGACCTTTATACTAGTCTATTAACTTTGGTCAAACTTGGTCAACCTTGTTTGACCAAAGTTTCCATTAAAGATGCAATTATCTTTCTCCTAATAAGTTAAACACTATATTTAGACCTTTATAAACATTCTATTTGTTCAAAAAAGGGTAGATTTCCATTCGAATCGGGTTTTGGACCTTTATAACTAGTTTATTAAACTTTGGTCAAACTTGGTCAACCTTGTTTGACCAAAGTTTCCATTAAAGATGCGATTATCTTTCTCCTAATAGGTTAAACACTATATTTAGACCTTTATAAATACTATATTTAGACCTTTATAAACCTTCTATTTGTTCAAAAAAGGGTAGATTTCCATTCTTATTGGGTTTTAGACCTTTATAATTATTATATTAAACTTTGGTCAAACTTGGTAAACCTTGTTTGACCAAAGTTTCCAATGGTTTAAAGATGTGATTATCTTTCTCCTAATAGGTTAAACACTATATTTAGACCTTTATAAACCTTCTATTTGATCAAAAAAGGGTAGATTTCCATTCGTATCGGGTTTTAGACCTTTATAACAAGTCCATTAAACTTTGGTCAAACTTGGTCAACCTTGTTTGACCAAAGTTTCCATTGGTTTAAAGATGCGATTATCTTTCTCCTAATAGGTTAAATACTATATTTAGACCTTTATAAACATTATATTTGTTCAAAAAAGGGTAGATTTCCATTCGAATCGGGTTTTAGACCTTTATAACTAGTTTATTAAACTTTGGTCAAACTTGGTCAACCTTGTTTGACCAAAGTTTCCATTGGTTTAAAGATGCGATTATCTTTCTCCTAATAGGTTAAACACTATATTTAGACCTTTATAAATCTTCTATTTTTTCAAAAAAGGGTAGATTTCCATTCGAATCGGGTTTTAGACCTTTATAACTAGTTTATTAAACTTTGGTCAAACTTGGTCAACCTTGTTTGACCAAAGTTTCCATTGGTTTAAAGATGCGATTATCTTTCTCCAAATAGGTTAAACACTATATTTAGACCTTTATAAATCTTCTATTTGTTCAAAAAAGGGTAGATTTCCATTCGAATCGGGTTTTAGACTTTTATAACTAGTCTATTAAACTTTGGTCAAACTTGGTCAACCTTGTTTGACCAAAGTTTCCATTGGTTTAAAGATGCGATTGTCATTCTCCTAATACGTTTAACACTATATTTAGACCTTTATAAACCTTCTATTTGTTCAAAAAATGGTAGATTTCCATTCGAATCGGGTTTTAGACCTTTATAACTAGTCTATTAAACTTTGGTCAAACTTGGTCAACCTTGTTTGACCAAAGTTTCCATTGGTTTAAAGATGCGATTATCTTTCTCCTAATAGGTTAAACACTATATTTAGACCTTTATAAACCTTTTATTTGTTAAAAAAAGGGTAGATTTCCATTCGAATCGGGTTTTAGACCTTTATACTAGTCTATTAACTTTGGTCAAACTTGGTCAACCTTGTTTGACCAAAGTTTCCATTAAAGATGTGATTATCTTTCTCCTAATAGGTTAAACACTATATTTAGACCTTTATAAACATTCTATTTGTTCAAAAAATGGTAGATTTCCATTCGAATCGGGTTTTAGACCTTTATAACTAGTTTATTAAACTTTGGTCAAACTTGGTCAACCTTGTTTGACCAAAGTTTCCATTGGTTTAAAGATGCGATTATCTTTCTCCTAATAGGTTAAACACTATATTTAGACCTTTATAAACCTTCTATTTGTTCAAAAAAGGGTAGATTTCCATTCTTATTGGGTTTTAGACCTTTATAATTATTATATTAAACTTTGGTCAAACTTGGTCAACCTTGTTTGACCAAAGTTTCCATTGGTTTAAAGATGCGATTATCTTTCTCCTAATAGGTTAAACACTATATTTAGACCTTTTTAAATCTTCTATTTGGTCAAAAAAGGGTAGATTTCCATTTGTATCGGGTTTTAGACCTTTATAACAAGTCTATTAAACTTTGGTCAAACTTGGTCAACCTTGTTTGACCAAAGTTTCCATTAGTTTAAAGATGCGATTATCTTTCTCCTAATAGGTTAAACACTATATTTAGACCTTTATAAACCTTCTATTTGTTCAAAAAAGGGTAGATTTCCATTCTTATTGGGTTTTAGACCTTTATAATTATTATATTAAACTTTGGTCAAACTTGGTAAACCTTGTTTGACCAAAGTTTCCATTGGTTTAAAGATGTGATTATCTTTCTCCTAATAGGTTAAACACTATATTTAGACCTTTATAAACCTTCTATTTGATCAAAAAAGGGTAGATTTCCATTCGTATCGGGTTTTAGACCTTTATAACAAGTCCATTAAACTTTGGTCAAACTTGGTCAACCTTGTTTGACCAAAGTTTCCATTGGTTTAAAGATGCGATTATCTTTCTCCTAATAGGTTAAATACTATATTTAGACCTTTATAAACATTATATTTGTTCAAAAAAGGGTAGATTTCCATTCGAATCGGGTTTTAGACCTTTATAACTAGTTTATTAAACTTTGGTCAAACTTGGTCAACCTTGTTTGACCAAAGTTTCCATTGGTTTAAAGATGCGATTATCTTTCTCCTAATAGGTTAAACACTATATTTAGACCTTTATAAATCTTCTATTTTTTCAAAAAAGGGTAGATTTCCATTCGAATCGGGTTTTAGACCTTTATAACTAGTTTATTAAACTTTGGTCAAACTTGGTCAACCTTGTTTGACCAAAGTTTCCATTGGTTTAAAGATGCGATTATCTTTCTCCAAATAGGTTAAACACTATATTTAGACCTTTATAAATCTTCTATTTGTTCAAAAAAGGGTAGATTTCCATTCGAATCGGGTTTTAGACTTTTATAACTAGTCTATTAAACTTTGGTCAAACTTGGTCAACCTTGTTTGACCAAAGTTTCCATTGGTTTAAAGATGCGATTATTTTTCTCCTCATAGGTTAAATAAACACTATATTTAGACCTTCATAAACCTTCTATTTGTTCAAAAAAGGGTAGATTTCCATTCGTATCGGGTTTTAGACCTTTATAACAACTCTATTAAACTTTGGTCAAACTTGGTCAACCTTGTTTGACCAAAGTTTCCATTGGTTTAAAGATGCGATTGTCATTCTCCTAATACGTTTAACACTATATTTAGACCTTTATAAACCTTCTATTTGTTCAAAAAATGGTAGATTTCCATTCGAATCGGGTTTTAGACCTTTATAACTAGTCTATTAAACTTTGGTCAAACTTGGTCAACCTTGTTTGACCAAAGTTTCCATTGGTTTAAAGATGCGATTATCTTTCTCCTAATAGGTTAAACACTATATTTAGACCTTTATAAACCTTCTATTTTTTCAAAAAAGGGTAGATTTCCATTCGAATCGGGTTTTAGACCTTTATAACTAGTTTAGTAAACTTTGGTCAAACTTGGTCAACCTTGTTTGACCAAAGTTTCCATTGGTTTAAAGATGCGATTATCTTTCTCCAAATAGGTTAAACACTATATTTAGACCTTTATAAATCTTCTATTTGTTCAAAAAAGGGTAGATTTCCATTCGAATCGGGTTTTAGACTTTTATAACTAGTCTATTAAACTTTGGTCAAACTTGGTCAACCTTGTTTGACCAAAGTTTCCATTGGTTTAAAGATGCGATTATTTTTCTCCTCATAGGTTAAATAAACACTATATTTAGACCTTCATAAACCTTCTATTTGTTCAAAAAAGGGTAGATTTCCATTCGTATCGGGTTTTAGACCTTTATAACAACTCTATTAAACTTTAGTCAAACTTGGTCAACCTTGTTTGACCAAAGTTTCCATTGGTTTAAAGATGCGATTGTCATTCTCCTAATACGTTTAACACTATATTTAGACCTTTATAAACCTTCTATTTGTTCAAAAAATGGTAGATTTCCATTCGAATCGGGTTTTAGACCTTTATAACTAGTCTATTAAACTTTGGTCAAACTTGGTCAACCTTGTTTGACCAAAGTTTCCATTGGTTTAAAGATGCGATTATCTTTCTCCTAATAGGTTAAACACTATATTTAGACCTTTATAAACCTTCTATTTGTTAAAAAAAGGGTAGATTTCCATTCGAATCGGGTTTTAGACCTTTATACTAGTCTATTAACTTTGGTTAAACTTGGTCAACCTTGTTTGACCAAAGTTTCCATTAAAGATGCAATTATCTTTCTCCTAATAGGTTAAACACTATATTTAGACCTTTATAAACATTCTATTTGTTCAAAAAATGGTAGATTTCCATTCGAATCGGGTTTTAGACCTTTATAACTAGTTTATTAAACTTTGGTCAAACTTGGTCAACCTTGTTTGACCAAAGTTTCCATTGGTTTAAAGATGCGATTATCTTTCTCCTAATAGGTTAAACACTATATTTAGACCTTTATAAACCTTCTATTTGTTCAAAAAAGGGTAGATTTCCATTCTTATCGGGTTTTAGACCTTTATAATTATTCTATTAAACTTTGGTCAAACTTGGTCAACCTTGTTTGACCAAAGTTTCCATTGGTTTAAAGATGCGATTATCTTTCTCCTAATAGGTTAAACACTATATTTAGACCTTTTTAAATCTTTTATTTGGTCAAAAAAGGGTAGATTTCCATTTGTATCGGGTTTTAGACCTTTATAACAAGTCTATTAAACTTTGGTCAAACTTGGTCAACCTTGTTTGACCAAAGTTTCCATTAGTTTAAAGATGCGATTATCTTTCTCCTAATAGGTTAAACACTATATTTAGACCTTTGTAAACCTTCTATTTTTGCAAAAAAGGGTAGATTTCCATTCGAATCGGGTTTTAGACCTTTATAACTAGTCTATTAAACTTTGTTCAAACTTGGTCAACCTTGTTTGACAAAAGTTTCAATTGGTTTAAAGATGCGATTATCTTTCTCCTAATAGGTTAAACACTATATTTAGACCTTTATAAATCTTCTATTTGTTCAAAAAAGGTTAGATTTCCATTTGTATCGAGTTTTAGACCTTTATAACTAGTCTATTAAACTTTGGTCAAACTTGGTCAACCTTGTTTGACCAAAGTTTCCATTGGTTTAAAGATGCGATTATCTTTCTCCTAATAGGTTAAACACTATATTTAGACCTTTATAAATCTTCTATTTTTTCAAAAAAGGGTAGATTTCCATTCGAATCGGGTTTTAGACCTTTATAACTAGTTTATTAAACTTTGGTCAAACTTGGTCAACCTTGTTTGACCAAAGTTTTCATTGGTTTAAAGATGCGATTATCTTTCTCCTAATAGGTTAAACACTATATTTAGACCTTTATAAACCTTCTATTTGTTCAAAAAAGGGTAGATTTCCATTCTTATCGGGTTTTAGACCTTCATAACTAGTCTATTAAACTTTGGTCAAACTTGGTTCACCTTGTTTGACCAAAGTTTCCATTGGTTTAAAGATGCGATTATCTTTCTCCTAATAGGTTAAACACAATATTTAGACCTTTTTAAATCTTCTATTTTTTTAAATAAGGGTAGATTTCCATTCGAATCGGGTTTTAGACCTTTATACTAGTCTATTAAACTTTGTTCAAACTTGGTCAACCTTGTTTGACCAATGTTTCAATTGGTTTAAAGATGCGATTATCTTTCTCCTAATAGGTTAAACACTATATTTAGACCTTTATAAATCTTCTATTTGTTCAAAAAAGGGTAGATTTCCATTTGTATCGAGTTTTAGACCTTTATAACTAGTCTATTAAACTTTGGTCAAACTTGGTCAACCTTGTTTGACCAAAGTTTCCATTGGTTTAAAGATGCGATTATCTTTCTCCTAATAGGTTAAACACTATATTTAGACCTTTATAAATCTTCTATTTTTTCAAAAAAGGGTAGATTTCCATTCGAATCGGGTTTTAGACCTTTATAAGTAGTTTATTAAACTTTGGTCAAACTTGGTCAACCTTGTTTGACCAAAGTTTTCATTGGTTTAAAGATGCGATTATCTTTCTCCTAATAGGTTAAACACTATATTTAGACCTTTATAAACCTTCTATTTGTTCAAAAAAGGGTAGATTTCCATTCTTATCGGGTTTTAGACCTTCATAACTAGTCTATAAAACTTTGGTCAAACTTGGTTCACCTTGTTTGACCAAAGTTTCCATTGGTTTAAAGATGCGATTATCTTTCTCCTAATAGGTTAAACACAATATTTAGACCTTTTTAAATCTTCTATTTGTTAAAAAAAGGGTAGATTTCCATTCGAATCGGGTTTTAGACCTTTATACTAGTCTATTAACTTTGGTCAAACTTGGTCAACCTTGTTTTACCAAAGTTTCCATTAGTTTAAAGATGCGATTATCTTTCTCCTAATAGGTTAAACACTATATTTAGACCTTTATAAACCTTCTATTTGTGCAAAAAAGGGTAGATTTCCATTCGAATCGGGTTTTAGACCTTTATAACTAGTCTATTAAACTTTGTTCAAACTTGGTCAACCTTGTTTGACCAAAGTTTCCATTGGTTTAAAGATGTGATTATCTTTCTCCTAATAGGTTAAACACTATATTTAGACCTTTATAAACCTTCTATTTGATCAAAAAAGGGTAGATTTCCATTCGTATCGGGTTTTAGACCTTTATAACAAGTCTATTAAACTTTGGTCAAACTTGGTCAACCTTGTTTGACCAAAGTTTCCATTGGTTTAAAGATGCGATTATCTTTCTCCTAATAGGTTAAACACTATATTTAGACCTTTATAAACATTATATTTGTTCAAAAAAGGGTAGATTTCCATTCGAATCGGGTTTTAGACCTTTATAACTAGTTTATTAAACTTTGGTCAAACTTGGTCAACCTTGTTTGACCAAAGTTTCCATTGGATTAAAGATGCGATTATCTTTTTCCTAATAGGTTAAACACTATATTTAGACCTTTATAAATCTTCTATTTTTTCAAAAAAGGGTAGATTTCCATTCGAATCGGGTTTTAGACCTTTATAACTAGTTTATTAAACTTTGGTTAAACTTGGTCAACCTTGTTTGACCAAAGTTTCCATTGGTATAAAGATGCGATTATCTTTCTCCTAATAGGTTAAACACTATATTTAGACCTTTATAAATCTTCTATTTGTTCAAAAAAGGGTAGATTTCCATTCGAATCGGGTTTTAGACTTTTATAACTAGTCTATTAAACTTTGGTCAAACTTGGTCAACCTTGTTTGACCAAAGTTTCCATTGGTTTAAAGATGCGATTATTTTTCTCCTCATAGGTTAAATAAACACTATATTTAGACCTTCATAAACCTTCTATTTGTTCAAAAAAGGGTAGATTTCCATTCGTATCGGGTTTTAGACTTTTATAACAACTCTATTAAACTTTAGTCAAACTTGGTCAACCTTGTTTGACCAAAGTTTCCATTGGTTTAAAGATGCGATTGTCATTCTCCTAATACGTTTAACACTATATTTAGACCTTTATAAACCTTCTATTTGTTCAAAAAATGGTAGATTTCAATTCGAATCGGGTTTTAGACCTTTATAACTAGTCTATTAAACTTTGGTCAAACTTGGTCAACCTTGTTTGACCAAAGTTTCCATTGGTTTAAAGATGCGATTATCTTTCTCCTAATAGGTTAAACACTATATTTAGACCTTTATAAACCTTCTATTTGTTAAAAAAAGGGTAGATTTCCATTCGAATCGGGTTTTAGACCTTTATACTAGTCTATTAACTTTGGTCAAACTTGGTCAACCTTGTTTGACCAAAGTTTCCATTAAAGATGCGATTATCTTTCTCCTAATAGGTTAAACACTATATTTAGACCTTTATAAACATTCTATTTGTTCAAAAAATGGTAGATTTCCATTCGAATCGGGTTTTAGACCTTTATAACTAGTTTATTAAACTTTGGTCAAACTTGGTCAACCTTGTTTGACGAAAGTTTCCATTGGTTTAAAGATGCGATTATCTTTCTCCTAATAGGTTAAACACTATATTTAGACCTTTATAAACCTTCTATTTGTTCAAAAAAGAGTAGATTTCCATTCTTATCGGGTTTTAGACCTTTATAATTATTCTATTAAACTTTGGTCAAACTTGGTCAACCTTGTTTGACCAAAGTTTCCATTGGTTTAAAGATGCGATTATCTTTCTCCTAATAGGTTAACCACTATATTTAGACCTTTTTAAATCTTCTATTTGGTCAAAAAAGGGTAGATTTCCATTTGTATCGGGTTTTAGACCTTTATAACAAGTCTATTAAACTTTGGTCAAACTTGGTCAACCTTGTTTGACCAAAGTTTCCATTAGTTTAAAGATGCGATTATCTTTCTCCTAATAGGTTAAACACTATATTTAGACCTTTGTAAACCTTCTATTTTTGCAAAAAAGGGTAGATTTCCATTCGAATCGGGTTTTAGACATTTATAACTAGTCTATTAAACTTTGTTCAAACTTGGTCAACCTTGTTTGACCTAAGTTTCAATTGGTTTAAAGATGCGATTATCTTTCTCCTAATAGGTTAAACACTATATTTAGACCTTTATAAATCTTCTATTTGTTCAAAAAAGGGTAGATTTCCATTTGTATCGAGTTTTAGACCTTTATAACTAGTCTATTAAACTTTGGTCAAACTTGGTCAACCTTGTTTGACCAAAGTTTCCATTGGTTTAAAGATGCGATTATCTTTCTCCTAATAGGTTAAACACTATATTTAGACCTTTATAAATCTTCTATTTTTTTAAAAAAGGGTAGATTTCCATTCGAATCGGGTTTTAGACCTTTATAACTAGTTTATTAAACTTTGGTCAAACTTGGTCAACCTTGTTTGACCAAAGTTTTCATTGGTTTAAAGATGCGATTATCTTTCTCCTAATAGGTTAAACACTATATTTAGACCTTTATAAACCTTCTATTCGTTCAAAAAAGGGTAGATTTCCATTCTTATCGGGTTTTAGACCTTCATAACTAGTCTATTAAACTTTGGTCAAACTTGGTTCACCTTGTTTGACCAAAGTTTCCATTGGTTTAAATATGCGATTATCTTTCTCCTAATAGGTTAAACACAATATTTAGACCTTTTTAAATCTTCTATTTGTTAAAAAAAGGGTAGATTTCCATTCGAATCGGGTTTTAGACCTTTATACTAGTCTATTAACTTTGGTCAAACTTTGTCAACCTTGTTTGACCAAAGTTTCCATTAGTTTAAAGATGCGATTATCTTTCTCCTAATAGGTTAAACACTATATTTAGACCTTTATAAACCTTCTATTTGTGCAAAAAAGGGTAGATTTCCATTCGAATCGGGTTTTAGACCTTTATAACTAGTCTATTAAACTTTGTTCAAACTTGGTCAACCTTGTTTGACCAAAGTTTCCATTGGTTTAAAGATGCGATTATCTTTCTCCTAATAGGTTAAACACAATATATAGACCTTTATAAATCTTCTATTTGTTCAAAAAAGGGTAGATTTCCATTTGTATCGGGTTTTAGACCTTTATAACTAGTCTATTAAACTTTGGTCAAACTTGGTAAACCTTGTTTGACCAAAGTTTCCATTGGTTTAAAGATGTGATTATCTTTCTCCTAATAGGTTAAACACTATATTTAGACCTTTATAAACCTTCTATTTGATCAAAAAAGGGTAGATTTCCATTCGTATCGGGTTTTTGACCTTTATAACAAGTCTATTAAACTTTGGTCAAACTTGGTCAACCTTGTTTGACCAAAGTTTCCATTGGTTTAAAGATGCGATTATCTTTCTCCTAATAGGTTAAACACTATATTTAGACCTTTAGAAACATTATATTTGTTCAAAAAAGGGTAGATTTCCATTCGAATCGGGTTTTAGACCTTTATAACTAGTTTATTAAACTTTGGTCAAACTTGGTCAACCTTGTTTGACCAAAGTTTCCATTGGTTTAAAGATGCGATTATCTTTCTCCTAATAGGTTAAACACTATATTTAGACCTTTATAAATCTTCTATTTTTTCAAAAAAGGGTAGATTTCCATTCGAATCGGGTTTTAGACCTTTATAACTAGTTTATTAAACTTTGGTCAAACTTGGTCAACCTTGTTTGACCAAAGTTTCCATTGGTTTAAAGATGCGATTATCTTTCTCCTAATAGGTTAAATACTATATTTAGACCTTTATAAATCTTCTATTTGTTCAAAAAAGGGTAGATTTCCATTCGAATCGGGTTTTAGACCTTTATAACTAGTCTATTAAACTTTGGTCAAACTTAGTCAACCTTGTTTGACCAAAGTTTCCATTGGTTTAAAGATGCGATTATTTTTCTCCTCATAGGTTAAATAAACACTATATTTAGACCTTCATAAACCTTCTATTTGTTCAAAAAATGGTAGATTTCCATTCGTATCGGGTTTTAGACCTTTATAACAACTCTATTAAACTTTGGTCAAACTTGGTCAACCTTGTTTGACCAAAGTTTCCATTGGTTTAAAGATGCGATTGTCATTCTCCTAATACGTTTAACACTATATTTAGACCTTTATAAACCTTCTATTTGTTCAAAAAATGGTAGATTTCCATTCGAATCGGGTTTTAGACCTTTATAACTAGTCTATTAAACTTTGGTCAAACTTGGTCAACCTTGTTTGACCAAAGTTTCCATTGGTTTAAAGATGCGATTATCTTTCTCCTAATAGGTTAAACACTATATTTAGACCTTTATAAACCTTCTATTTGTTAAAAAAAGGGTAGATTTCTATTCGAATCGGGTTTTAGACCTTTATACTAGTCTATTAACTTTGGTCAAACTTGGTCAACCTTGTTTGACCAAAGTTTCCGTTAAAGATGCGATTATCTTTCTCCTAATAGGTTAAACACTATATTTAGACCTTTATAAACATTTTATTTGTTCAAAAACTGGTAGATTTCAATTCGAATCGGGTTTTAGACCTTTATAACTAGTTTATTAAACTTTGGTCAAACTTGGTCAACCTTGTTTGACCAAAGTTTCCATTGGTTTAAAGATGCGATTATCTTTCTCTAATAGGTTAAACACTATATTTAGACCTTTATAAACCTTCTATTTGTTCAAAAAAGGGTAGATTTCCATTCTTATCGGGTTTTAGACCTTTATAATTATTCTATTAAACTTTGGTCAAACTTGGTCAACCTTGTTTGACCAAAGTTTCCATTGGTTTAAAGATGCGATTATCTTTCTCCTAATAGGTTAAACACTATATTTAGACCTTTTTAAATCTTCTATTTGGTAAAAAAGGGTAGATTTCCATTTGTATCGGGTTTTAGACCTTTATCACATGTCTATTAAACTTTGGTCAAACTTGGTCAACCTTGTTTGACCAAAGTTTCCATTAATTTAAAGATGCGATCATCTTTCTCTTAATAGGTTAAACACTATATTTAGACCTTTGTAAACCTTCTATTTTTGCAAAAAAGGGTAGATTTCCATTCGAATCGGGTTTTAGACCTTTATAACTAGTCTATTAAACTTTGTTCAAACTTGGTCAACCTTGTTTGACCAAAGTTTCAATTGGTTTAAAGATGCGATTAGCTTTCTCCTAATAGGTTAAACACTATATTTAGACCTTCATAAATCTTCTATTTGTTCAAAAAAGGGTAGATTTCCATTTGTATCGGGTTTTAGACCTTTATAACTAGTCTATTAAACTTTGGTCAAACTTGGTCAACCTTGTTTGACCAAAGTTTCCATTGGTTTAAAGATGCGATTATCTTTCTCCTAATAGGTTAAACACTATATTTAGACCTTTATAAATCTTCTATTTTTTCAAAAAAGGGTAGATTTCCATTCGAATCGGGTTTTAGACCTTTATAACTAGTTTATTAAACTTTGGTCAAACTTGGTCAACCTTGTTTGACCAAAGTTTCCATTGGTTTAAAGATGCGATTATCTTTCTCCTAATAGGTTAAACACAATATTTAGACCTTTTTAAATCTTCTATTTGTTAAAAAAAGGGTAGATTTCCATTCGAATCGGGTTTTAGACCTTTATACTAGTCTATTAACTTTGGTCAAACTTGGTCAACCTTGTTTGACCAAAGTTTCCATTAGTTTAAAGATGCGATTATCTTTCTCCTAATAGGTTAAACACTATATTTAGACCTTTATAAACCTTCTATTTGTGCAAAAAAGGGTAGATTTCCATTCGAATCGTGTTTTAGACCTTTATAACTAGTCTATTAAACTTTGTTCAAACTTGGTCAACCTTGTTTGACCAAAGTTTCCATTGGTTTAAAGATGCGATTATCTTTCTCCTAATAGGTTAAACACTATATTTAGACCTTTATAAATCTTCTATTTGTTCAAAAAAGGGTAGATTTCCATTTCTATCGGGTTTTAGACCTTTATAACTAGTCTATTAAACTTTGGTCAAACTTGGTAAACCTTGTTTGACCAAAGTTTCCATTGGTTTAAAGATGCGATTATCTTTCTCCTAATAGGTTAAACACTATATTTAGACCTTTATAAATCTTCTATTTGTTCAAAAAAGGGTAGATTTCCATTTGTATCGGGTTTTAGACCTTTATAACTAGTCTATTAAACTTTGGTCAAACTTGGTAAACCTTGTTTGACCAAAGTTTCCATTGGTTTAAAGATGTGATTATCTTTCTCCTAATAGGTTAAACACTATATTTAGACCTTTATAAACCTTCTATTTGATCAAAAAAGGGTAGATTTCCATTCGAATCGGGTTTTAGACTTTTATAACTAGTCTATTAAACTTTGGTCAAACTTGGTCAACCTTGTTTGACCAAAGTTTCCATTAAAGATGCGATTATCTTTCTCCTAATAGGTTAAACACTATATTTAGACCTTTATAAACATTCTATTTGTTCAAAAACTGGTAGATTTCCATTCGAATCGGGTTTTAGACCTTTATAACTAGTTTATTAAACTTTGGTCAAACTTGGTCAACCTTGTTTGACCAAAGTTTCCATTGGTTTAAAGATGCGATTATCTTTCTCCTAATAGGTTAAACACTATATTTAGACCTTTATAAACCTTCTATTTGTTCAAAAAAGGGTAGATTTCCATTCTTATCGGGTTTTAGACCTTTATAATTATTCTATTAAACTTTGGTCAAACTTGGTCAACCTTGTTTGACCAAAGTTTCCATTGGTTTAAAGATGCGATTATCTTTCTCCTAATAGGTTAAACACTATATTTAGACCTTTTTAAATCTTCTATTTGGTAAAAAAGGGTAGATTTCCATTTGTATCGGGTTTTAGACCTTTATCACATGTCTATTAAACTTTGGTCAAACTTGGTCAACCTTGTTTGACCAAAGTTTCCATTAATTTAAAGATGCGATCATCTTTCTCTTAATAGGTTAAACACTATATTTAGACCTTTGTAAACCTTCTATTTTTGCAAAAAAGGGTAGATTTCCATTCGAATCGGGTTTTAGACCTTTATAACTAGTCTATTAAACTTTGTTCAAACTTGGTCAACCTTGTTTGACCAAAGTTTCAATTGGTTTAAAGATGCGATTAGCTTTCTCCTAATAGGTTAAACACTATATTTAGACCTTCATAAATCTTCTATTTGTTCAAAAAAGGGTAGATTTCCATTTGTATCGGGTTTTAGACCTTTATAACTAGTCTATTAAACTTTGGTCAAACTTGGTCAACCTTGTTTGACCAAAGTTTCCATTGGTTTAAAGATGCGATTATCTTTCTCCTAATAGGTTAAACACTATATTTAGACCTTTATAAATCTTCTATTTTTTCAAAAAAGGGTAGATTTCCATTCGAATCGGGTTTTAGACCTTTATAACTAGTTTATTAAACTTTGGTCAAACTTGGTCAACCTTGTTTGACCAAAGTTTCCATTGGTTTAAAGATGCGATTATCTTTCTCCTAATAGGTTAAACACAATATTTAGACCTTTTTAAATCTTCTATTTGTTAAAAAAAGGGTAGATTTCCATTCGAATCGGGTTTTAGACCTTTATACTAGTCTATTAACTTTGGTCAAACTTGGTCAACCTTGTTTGACCAAAGTTTCCATTAGTTTAAAGATGCGATTATCTTTCTCCTAATAGGTTAAACACTATATTTAGACCTTTATAAACCTTCTATTTGTGCAAAAAAGGGTAGATTTCCATTCGAATCGTGTTTTAGACCTTTATAACTAGTCTATTAAACTTTGTTCAAACTTGGTCAACCTTGTTTGACCAAAGTTTCCATTGGTTTAAAGATGCGATTATCTTTCTCCTAATAGGTTAAACACTATATTTAGACCTTTATAAATCTTCTATTTGTTCAAAAAAGGGTAGATTTCCATTTCTATCGGGTTTTAGACCTTTATAACTAGTCTATTAAACTTTGGTCAAACTTGGTAAACCTTGTTTGACCAAAGTTTCCATTGGTTTAAAGATGCGATTATCTTTCTCCTAATAGGTTAAACACTATATTTAGACCTTTATAAATCTTCTATTTGTTCAAAAAAGGGTAGATTTCCATTTGTATCGGGTTTTAGACCTTTATAACTAGTCTATTAAACTTTGGTCAAACTTGGTAAACCTTGTTTGACCAAAGTTTCCATTGGTTTAAAGATGTGATTATCTTTCTCCTAATAGGTTAAACACTATATTTAGACCTTTATAAACCTTCTATTTGATCAAAAAAGGGTAGATTTCCATTCGAATCGGGTTTTAGACTTTTATAACTAGTCTATTAAACTTTGGTCAAACTTGGTCAACCTTGTTTGACCAAAGTTTCCATTAAAGATGCGATTATCTTTCTCCTAATAGGTTAAACACTATATTTAGACCTTTATAAACATTCTATTTGTTCAAAAACTGGTAGATTTCCATTCGAATCGGGTTTTAGACCTTTATAACTAGTTTATTAAACTTTGGTCAAACTTGGTCAACCTTGTTTGACCAAAGTTTCCATTGGTTTAAAGATGCGATTATCTTTCTCCTAATAGGTTAAACACTATATTTAGACCTTTATAAATCTTCTATTTTTTCAAAAAAGGGTAGATTTCCATTCGAATCGGGTTTTAGACCTTTATAACTAGTTTATTAAACTTTGGTCAAACTTGGTCAACCTTGTTTGACCAAAGTTTCCATTGGTTTAAAGATGCGATTATTTTTCTCCTCATAGGTTAAATAAACACTATATTTAGACCTTCATAAACCTACTATTTGTTCAAAAAAGGGTAGATTTCCATTTGTATCGGGTTTTAGACCTTTATAACAACTCTATTAAACTTTGGTCAAACTTGGTCAACCTTGTTTGACCAAAGTTTCCATTGGTTTAAAGATGCGATTGTCATTCTCCTAATACGTTTAACACTATATTTAGACCTTTATAAACCTTCTATTTGTTCAAAAAATGGTAGATTTCCATTCGAATCGGGTTTTAGACCTTTATAACTAGTTTATTAAACTTTGGTCAAACTTGGTCAACCTTGTTTGACCAAAGTTTTCATTGGTTTAAAGATGCGATTATCTTTCTCCTAATAGGTTAAACACTATATTTAGACCTTTATAAACCTTCTATTCGTTCAAAAAAGGGTAGATTTCCATTCTTATCGGGTTTTAGACCTTCATAACTAGTCTATTAAACTTTGGTCAAACTTGGTTCACCTTGTTTGACCAAAGTTTCCATTGGTTTAAATATGCGATTATCTTTCTCCTAATAGGTTAAACACAATATTTAGACCTTTTTAAATCTTCTATTTGTTAAAAAAAGGGTAGATTTCCATTCGAATCGGGTTTTAGACCTTTATACTAGTCTATTAACTTTGGTCAAACTTTGTCAACCTTGTTTGACCAAAGTTTCCATTAGTTTAAAGATGCGATTATCTTTCTCCTAATAGGTTAAACACTATATTTAGACCTTTATAAACCTTCTATTTGTTCAAAAAAGGGTAGATTTCCATTCTTATCGGGTTTTAGACCTTCATAACTAGTCTATTAAACTTTGGTCAAACTTGGTTCACCTTGTTTGACCAAAGTTTCCATTGGTTTAAATATGCGATTATCTTTCTCCTAATAGGTTAAACACAATATTTAGACCTTTTTAAATCTTCTATTTGTTAAAAAAAGGGTAGATTTCCATTCGAATCGGGTTTTAGACCTTTATACTAGTCTATTAACTTTGGTCAAACTTTGTGAACCTTGTTTGACCAAAGTTTCCATTAGTTTAAAGATGCGATTATCTTTCTCCTAATAGGTTAAACACTATATTTAGACCTTTATAAACCTTCTATTTGTGCAAAAAAGGGTAGATTTCCATTCGAATCGGGTTTTAGACCTTTATAACTAGTCTATTAAACTTTGTTCAAACTTGGTCAACCTTGTTTGACCAAAGTTTCCATTGGTTTAAAGATGCGATTATCTTTCTCCTAATAGGTTAAACACTATATTTAGACCTTTATAAACCTTCTATTTGTGCAAAAAAGGGTAGATTTCCATTCGAATCGGGTTTTAGACCTTTATAACTAGTATATTAAACTTTGTTCAAACTTGGTCAACCTTGTTTGACCAAAGTTTCCATTGGTTTAAAGATGCGATTATCTTTCTCCTAATAGGTTAAACACTATATTTAGACCTTTATAAATCTTCTATTTGTTCAAAAAAGGGTAGATTTCCATTCGAATCGGGTTTTAGACTTTTATAACTAGTCTATTAAACTTTGGTCAAACTTGGTCAACCTTGTTTGACCAAAGTTTCCATTGGTTTAAAGATGCGATTATTTTTCTCCTAATAGGTTAAATAAACACTATATTTAGACCTTCATAAACCTTCTATTTGTTCAAAAAAGGGTAGATTTCCATTCGTATCGGGTTTTAGACCTTTATAACAACTCTATTAAACTTTTGTCAAACTTGGTCAACCTTGTTTGACCAAAGTTTCCATTGGTTTAAAGATGCGATTGTCATTCTCCTAATACGTTTAACACTATATTTAGACCTTTATAAACCTTCTATTTGTTCAAAAAATGGTAGATTTCCATTCGAATCGGGTTTTAGACCTTTATAACTAGTCTATTAAACTTTGGTCAAACTTGGTCAACCTTGTTTGACCAAAGTTTCCATTGGTTTAAAGATGCGATTATCTTTCTCCTAATAGGTTAAACACTATATTTAGACCTTTATAAACCTTCTATTTTTTCAAAAAAGGGTAGATTTCCATTCGAATCGGGTTTTAGACCTTTATAACTAGTTTATTAAACTTTGGTCAAACTTGGTCAACCTTGTTTGACCAAAGTTTCCATTGGTTTAAAGATGCGATTATCTTTCTCCAAATAGGTTAAACACTATATTTAGACCTTTATAAATCTTCTATTTGTTCAAAAAAGGGTAGATTTCCATTCGAATCGGGTTTTAGACTTTTATAACTAGTCTATTAAACTTTGGTCAAACTTGGTCAACCTTGTTTGACCAAAGTTTCCATTGGTTTAAAGATGCGATTATTTTTCTCCTCATAGGTTAAATAAACACTATATTTAGACCTTCATAAACCTTCTATTTGTTCAAAAAAGGGTAGATTTCCATTCGTATCGGGTTTTAGACCTTTATAACAACTCTATTAAACTTTAGTCAAACTTGGTCAACCTTGTTTGACCAAAGTTTCCATTGGTTTAAAGATGCGATTGTCATTCTCCTAATACGTTTAACACTATATTTAGACCTTTATAAACCTTCTATTTGTTCAAAAAATGGTAGATTTCCATTCGAATCGGGTTTTAGACCTTTATAACTAGTCTATTAAACTTTGGTCAAACTTGGTCAACCTTGTTTGACCAAAGTTTCCATTGGTTTAAAGATGCGATTATCTTTCTCCTAATAGGTTAAACACTATATTTAGACCTTTATAAACCTTCTATTTGTTAAAAAAAGGGTAGATTTCCATTCGAATCGGGTTTTAGACCTTTATACTAGTCTATTAACTTTGGTCAAACTTGGTCAACCTTGTTTGACCAAAGTTTCCATTAAAGATGCAATTATCTTTCTCCTAATAGGTTAAACACTATATTTAGACCTTTATAAACATTCTATTTGTTCAAAAAATGGTAGATTTCCATTCGAATCGGGTTTTAGACCTTTATAACTAGTTTATTAAACTTTGGTCAAACTTGGTCAACCTTGTTTGACCAAAGTTTCCATTGGTTTAAAGATGCGATTATCTTTCTCCTAATAGGTTAAACACTATATTTAGACCTTTATAAACCTTCTATTTGTTCAAAAAAGGGTAGATTTCCATTCTTATCGGGTTATAGACCTTTATAATTATTCTATTAAACTTTGGTCAAACTTGGTCAACCTTGTTTGACCAAAGTTTCCATTGGTTTAAAGATGCGATTATCTTTCTCCTAATAGGTTAAACACTATATTTAGACCTTTTTAAATCTTTTATTTGGTCAAAAAAGGGTAGATTTCCATTTGTATCGGGTTTTAGACCTTTATAACAAGTCTATTAAACTTTGGTCAAACTTGGTCAACCTTGTTTGACCAAAGTTTCCATTAGTTTAAAGATGCGATTATCTTTCTCCTAATAGGTTAAACACTATATTTAGACCTTTGTAAACCTTCTATTTTTGCAAAAAAGGGTAGATTTCCATTCGAATCGGGTTTTAGACCTTTATAACTAGTCTATTAAACTTTGTTCAAACTTGGTCAACCTTGTTTGACAAAAGTTTCAATTGGTTTAAAGATGCGATTATCTTTCTCCTAATAGGTTAAACACTATATTTAGACCTTTATAAATCTTCTATTTGTTCAAAAAAGGGTAGATTTCCATTTGTATCGAGTTTTAGACCTTTATAACTAGTCTATTAAACTTTGGTCAAACTTGGTCAACCTTGTTTGACCAAAGTTTCCATTGGTTTAAAGATGCGATTATCTTTCTCCTAATAGGTTAAACACTATATTTAGACCTTTATAAATCTTCTATTTTTTCAAAAAAGGGTAGATTTCCATTCGAATCGGGTTTTAGACCTTTATAACTAGTTTATTAAACTTTGGTCAAACTTGGTCAACCTTGTTTGACCAAAGTTTTCATTGGTTTAAAGATGCGATTATCTTTCTCCTAATAGGTTAAACACTATATTTAGACCTTTATAAACCTTCTATTTGTTCAAAAAAGGGTAGATTTCCATTCTTATCGGGTTTTAGACCTTCATAACTAGTCTATTAAACTTTGGTCAAACTTGGTTCACCTTGTTTGACCAAAGTTTCCATTGGTTTAAAGATGCGATTATCTTTCTCCTAATAGGTTAAACACAATATTTAGACCTTTTTAAATCTTCTATTTTTTAAAAAAAGGGTAGATTTCCATTCGAATCGGGTTTTAGACCTTTATACTAGTCTATTAAACTTTGTTCAAACTTGGTCAACCTTGTTTGACCAATGTTTCAATTGGTTTAAAGATGCGATTATCTTTCTCCTAATAGGTTAAACACTATATTTAGACCTTTATAAATCTTCTATTTGTTCAAAAAAGGGTAGATTTCCATTTGTATCGAGTTTTAGACCTTTATAACTAGTCTATTAAACTTTGGTCAAACTTGGTCAACCTTGTTTGACCAAAGTTTCCATTGGTTTAAAGATGCGATTATCTTTCTCCTAATAGGTTAAACACTATATTTAGACCTTTATAAATCTTCTATTTTTTCAAAAAAGGGTAGATTTCCATTCGAATCGGGTTTTAGACCTTTATAAGTAGTTTATTAAACTTTGGTCAAACTTGGTCAACCTTGTTTGACCAAAGTTTTCATTGGTTTAAAGATGCGATTATCTTTCTCCTAATAGGTTAAACACTATATTTAGACCTTTATAAACCTTCTATTTGTTCAAAAAAGGGTAGATTTCCATTCTTATCGGGTTTTAGACCTTCATAACTAGTCTATTAAACTTTGGTCAAACTTGGTTCACCTTGTTTGACCAAAGTTTCCATTGGTTTAAAGATGCGATTATCTTTCTCCTAATAGGTTAAACACAATATTTAGACCTTTTTAAATCTTCTATTTTTTTAAAAAAGGGTAGATTTCCATTCGAATCGGGTTTTAGACCTTTATACTAGTCTATTAAACTTTGTTCAAACTTGGTCAACCTTGTTTGACCAATGTTTCAATTGGTTTAAAGATGCGATTATCTTTCTCCTAATAGGTTAAACACTATATTTAGACCTTTATAAATCTTCTATTTGTTCAAAAAAGGGTAGATTTCCATTTGTATCGAGTTTTAGACCTTTATAACTAGTCTATTAAACTTTGGTCAAACTTGGTCAACCTTGTTTGACCAAAGTTTCCATTGGTTTAAAGATGCGATTATCTTTCTCCTAATAGGTTAAACACTATATTTAGACCTTTATAAATCTTCTATTTTTTCAAAAAAGGGTAGATTTCCATTCGAATCGGGTTTTAGACCTTTATAAGTAGTTTATTAAACTTTGGTCAAACTTGGTCAACCTTGTTTGACCAAAGTTTTCATTGGTTTAAAGATGCGATTATCTTTCTCCTAATAGGTTAAACACTATATTTAGACCTTTATAAACCTTCTATTTGTTCAAAAAAGGGTAGATTTCCATTCTTATCGGGTTTTAGACCTTCATAACTAGTCTATTAAACTTTGGTCAAACTTGGTTCACCTTGTTTGACCAAAGTTTCCATTGGTTTAAAGATGCAATTATCTTTCTCCTAATAGGTTAAACACAATATTTAGACCTTTTTAAATCTTCTATTTGTTAAAAAAAGGGTAGATTTCCATTCGAATCGGGTTTTAGACCTTTATACTAGTCTATTAACTTTGGTCAAACTTGGTCAACCTTGTTTTACCAAAGTTTCCATTAGTTTAAAGATGCGATTATCTTTCTCCTAATAGGTTAAACACTATATTTAGACCTTTATAAACCTTCTATTTGTGCAAAAAAGGGTAGATTTCCATTCGAATCGGGTTTTAGACCTTTATAACTAGTCTATTAAACTTTGTTCAAACTTGGTCAACCTTGTTTGACCAAAGTTTCCATTGGTTTAAAGATGTGATTATCTTTCTCCTAATAGGTTAAACACTATATTTAGACCTTTATAAACCTTCTATTTGATCAAAAAAGGGTAGATTTCCATTCGTATCGGGTTTTAGACCTTTATAACAAGTCTATTAAACTTTGGTCAAACTTGGTCAACCTTGTTTGACCAAAGTTTCCATTGGTTTAAAGATGCGATTATCTTTCTCCTAATAGGTTAAACACTATATTTAGACCTTTATAAACATTATATTTGTTCAAAAAAGGGTAGATTTCCATTCGAATCGGGTTTTAGACCTTTATAACTAGTTTATTAAACTTTGGTCAAACTTGGTCAACCTTGTTTGACCAAAGTTTCCATTGGTTTAAAGATGCGATTATCTTTTTCCTAATAGGTTAAACACTATATTTAGACATTTATAAATCTTCTATTTTTTCAAAAAAGGGTAGATTTCCATTCGAATCGGGTTTTAGACCTTTATAACTAGTTTATTAAACTTTGGTCAAACTTGGTCAACCTTGTTTAACCAAAGTTTCCATTGGTATAAAGATGCGATTATCTTTCTCCTAATAGGTTAAACACTATATTTAGACCTTTATAAATCTTCTATTTGTTCAAAAAAGGGTAGATTTCCATTCGAATCGGGTTTTAGACTTTTATAACTAGTCTATTAAACTTTGGTCAAACTTCGTCAACCTTGTTTGACCAAAGTTTCCATTGGTTTAAAGATGCGATTATTTTTCTCCTCATAGGTTAAATAAACACTATATTTAGACCTTCATAAACCTTCTATTTGTTCAAAAAAGGGTAGATTTCCATTCGTATCGGGTTTTAGACCTTTATAACAACTCTATTAAACTTTAGTCAAACTTGGTCAACCTTGTTTGACCAAAGTTTCCATTGGTTTAAAGATGCGATTGTCATTCTCCTAATACGTTTAACACTATATTTAGACCTTTATAAACCTTCTATTTGTTCAAAAAATGGTAGATTTCCATTCGAATCGGGTTTTAGACCTTTATAACTAGTCTATTAAACTTTGGTCAAACTTGGTCAACCTTGTTTGACCAAAGTTTCCATTGGTTTAAAGATGCGATTATCTTTCTCCTAATAGGTTAAACACTATATTTAGACCTTTATAAACCTTCTATTTGTTAAAAAAAGGGTAGATTTCCATTCGAATCGGGTTTTAGACCTTTATACTAGTCTATTAACTTTGGTCAAACTTGGTCAACCTTGTTTGACCAAAGTTTCCATTAAAGATGCGATTATCTTTCTCCTAATAGGTTAAACACTATATTTAGACCTTTATAAACCTTCTATTTGTTCAAAAAAGGGTAGATTTCCATTCTTATCGGGTTTTAGACCTTTATAATTATTCTATTAAACTTTGGTCAAACTTGGTCAACCTTGTTTGACCAAAGTTTCCATTGGTTTAAAGATGCGATTATCTTTCTCCTAATAGGTTAACCACTATATTTAGACCTTTTTAAATCTTCTATTTGGTCAAAAAAGGGTAGATTTCCATTTGTATCGGGTTTTAGACCTTTATAACAAGTCTATTAAACTTTGGTCAAACTTGGTCAACCTTGTTTGACCAAAGTTTCCATTAGTTTAAAGATGCGATTATCTTTCTCCTAATAGGTTAAACACTATATTTAGACCTTTGTAAACCTTCTATTTTTGCAAAAAAGGGTAGATTTCCATTCGAATCGGGTTTTAGACCTTTATAACTAGTCTATTAAACTTTGTTCAAACTTGGTCAACCTTGTTTGACCAAAGTTTCCATTGGTTTAAAGATGCGATTATCTTTCTCCTAATAGGTTAAACACTATATTTAGACCTTTATAAATCTTCTATTTGTTCAAAAAAGGGTAGATTTCCATTTGTATCGAGTTTTAGACCTTTATAACTAGTCTATTAAACTTTGGTCAAACTTGGTCAACCTTGTTTGACCAAAGTTTCCATTGGTTTAAAGATGCGATTATCTTTCTCCTAATAGGTTAAACACTATATTTAGACCTTTATAAATCTTCTATTTTTTTAAAAAAGGGTAGATTTCCATTCGAATCGGGTTTTAGACCTTTATAACTAGTTTATTAAACTTTGGTCAAACTTGGTCAACCTTGTTTGACCAAAGTTTTCATTGGTTTAAAGATGCGATTATCTTTCTCCTAATAGGTTAAACACTATATTTAGACCTTTATAAACCTTCTATTCGTTCAAAAAAGGGTAGATTTCCATTCTTATCGGGTTTTAGACCTTCATAACTAGTCTATTAAACTTTGGTCAAACTTGGTTCACCTTGTTTGACCAAAGTTTCCATTGGTTTAAATATGCGATTATCTTTCTCCAAATAGGTTAAACACAATATTTAGACCTTTTTAAATCTTCTATTTGTTAAAAAAAGGGTAGATTTCCATTCGAATCGGGTTTTAGACCTTTATACTAGTCTATTAACTTTGGTCAAACTTTGTCAACCTTGTTTGACCAAAGTTTCCATTAGTTTAAAGATGCGATTATCTTTCTCCTAATAGGTTAAACACTATATTTAGACCTTTATAAACCTTCTATTTGTTCAAAAAAGGGTAGATTTCCATTCTTATCGGGTTTTAGACCTTCATAACTAGTCTATTAAACTTTGGTCAAACTTGGTTCACCTTGTTTGACCAAAGTTTCCATTGGTTTAAATATGCGATTATCTTTCTCCTAATAGGTTAAACACAATATTTAGACCTTTTTAAATCTTCTATTTGTTAAAAAAAGGGTAGATTTCCATTCGAATCGGGTTTTAGACCTTTATACTAGTCTATTAACTTTGGTCAAACTTTGTGAACCTTGTTTGACCAAAGTTTCCATTAGTTTAAAGATGCGATTATCTTTCTCCTAATAGGTTAAACACTATATTTAGACCTTTATAAACCTTCTATTTGTGCAAAAAAGGGTAGATTTCCATTCGAATCGGGTTTTAGACCTTTATAACTAGTCTATTAAACTTTGTTCAAACTTGGTCAACCTTGTTTGACCAAAGTTTCCATTGGTTTAAAGATGCGATTATCTTTCTCCTAATAGGTTAAACACAATATATAGACCTTTATAAATCTTCTATTTGTTCAAAAAAGGGTAGATTTCCATTTGTATCGGGTTTTAGACCTTTATAACTAGTCTATTAAACTTTGGTCAAACTTGGTTCACCTTGTTTGACCAAAGTTTCCATTGGTTTAAAGATGTGATTATCTTTCTCCTAATAGGTTAAACACTATATTTAGACCTTTATAAACCTTCTATTCGTTCAAAAAAGGGTAGATTTCCATTCTTATCGGGTTTTAGACCTTCATAACTAGTCTATTAAACTTTGGTCAAACTTGGTTCACCTTGTTTGACCAAAGTTTCCATTGGTTTAAATATGCGATTATCTTTCTCCTAATAGGTTAAACACAATATTTAGACCTTTTTAAATCTTCTATTTGTTAAAAAAAGGGTAGATTTCCATTCGAATCGGGTTTTAGACCTTTATACTAGTCTATTAACTTTGGTCAAACTTTGTCAACCTTGTTTGACCAAAGTTTCCATTAGTTTAAAGATGCGATTATCTTTCTCCTAATAGGTTAAACACTATATTTAGACCTTTATAAACCTTCTATTTGTTCAAAAAAGGGTAGATTTCCATTCTTATCGGGTTTTAGACCTTCATAACTAGTCTATTAAACTTTGGTCAAACTTGGTTCACCTTGTTTGACCAAAGTTTCCATTGGTTTAAATATGCGATTATCTTTCTCCTAATAGGTTAAACACAATATTTAGACCTTTTTAAATCTTCTATTTGTTAAAAAAAGGGTAGATTTCCATTCGAATCGGGTTTTAGACCTTTATACTAGTCTATTAACTTTGGTCAAACTTTGTGAACCTTGTTTGACCAAAGTTTCCATTAGTTTAAAGATGCGATTATCTTTCTCCTAATAGGTTAAACACTATATTTAGACCTTTATAAACCTTCTATTTGTGCAAAAAAGGGTAGATTTCCATTCGAATAGGGTTTTAGACCTTTATAACTAGTCTATTAAACTTTGTTCAAACTTGGTCAACCTTGTTTGACC
Organism: Trifolium subterraneum; assembly: GCA_951799995.1. Lineage (NCBI taxonomy): Eukaryota > Viridiplantae > Streptophyta > Magnoliopsida > Fabales > Fabaceae > Trifolium > Trifolium subterraneum. Next base: position 29,803,739 of record OX637466.1, read on the forward strand.
AAAGTTTCCATTGGTTTAAAGATGCGATTATCTTTCTCCTAATAGGTTAAACACAATATATAGACCTTTATAAATCTTCTATTTGTTCAAAAAAGGGTAGATTTCCATTCGTATCGGGTTTTTGACCTTTATAACAAGTCTATTAAACTTTGGTCAAACTTGGTCAACCTTGTTTGACCAAAGTTTCCATTGGTTTAAAGATGCGATTATCTTTCTCCTAATAGGTTAAACACTATATTTAGACCTTTAGAAACATTATATTTGTTCAAAAAAGGGTAGATTTCCATTCGAATCGGGTTTTAGACCTTTATAACTAGTTTATTAAACTTTGGTCAAACTTGGTCAACCTTGTTTGACCAAAGTTTCCATTGGTTTAAAGATGCGATTATCTTTCTCCTAATAGGTTAAACACTATATTTAGACCTTTATAAATCTTCTATTTTTTCAAAAAAGGGTAGATTTCCATTCGAATCGGGTTTTAGACCTTTATAACTAGTTTATTAAACTTTGGTCAAACTTGGTCAACCTTGTTTGACCAAAGTTTCCATTCGTTTAAAGATGCGATTATCTTTCTCCTAATAGGTTAAACACTATATTTAGACCTTTATAAACCTTCTATTTGTGCAAAAAAGGGTAGATTTCCATTCGAATCGTGTTTTAGACCTTTATAACTAGTCTATTAAACTTTGTTCAAACTTGGTCAACCTTGTTTGACCAAAGTTTCCATTGGTTTAAAGATGCGATTATCTTTCTCCTAATAGGTTAAACACTATATTTAGACCTTTATAAATCTTCTATTTGTTCAAAAAAGGGTAGATTTCCATTTGTATCGGGTTTTAGACCTTTATAACTAGTCTATTAAACTTTGGTCAAACTTGGTAAACCTTGTTTGACCAAAGTTTCCATTGGTTTAAAGATGCGATTATCTTTCTCCTAATAGGTTAAACACTATATTTAGACCTTTATAAACCTTCTATTTGATCAAAAAAGGGTAGATTTCCATTCGTATCGGGTTTTTGACCTTTATAACAAGTCTATTAAACTTTGGTCAAACTTGGTCAACCTTGTTTGACCAAAGTTTCCATTGGTTTAAAGATGCGATTATCTTTCTCCTAATAGGTTAAACACTATATTTAGACCTTTAGAAACATTATATTTGTTCAAAAAAGGGTAGATTTCCATTCGAATCGGGTTTTAGACCTTTATAACTAGTTTATTAAACTTTGGTCAAACTTGGTCAACCTTGTTTGACCAAAGTTTCCATTGGTTTAAAGATGCGATTATCTTTCTCCTAATAGGTTAAACACTATATTTAGACCTTTATAAATCTTCTATTTTTTCAAAAAAGGGTAGATTTCCATTCGAATCGGGTTTTAGACCTTTATAACTAGTTTATTAAACTTTGGTCAAACTTGGTCAACCTTGTTTGACCAAAGTTTCCATTGGTTTAAAGATGCGATTATCTTTCTCCTAATAGGTTAAATACTATATTTAGACCTTTATAAATCTTCTATTTGTTCAAAAAAGGGTAGATTTCCATTCGAATCGGGTTTTAGACCTTTATAACTAGTCTATTAAACTTTGGTCAAACTTAGTCAACCTTGTTTGACCAAAGTTTCCATTGGTTTAAAGATGCGATTATTTTTCTCCTCATAGGTTAAATAAACACTATATTTAGACCTTCATAAACCTTCTATTTGTTCAAAAAATGGTAGATTTCCATTCGTATCGGGTTTTAGACCTTTATAACAACTCTATTAAACTTTGGTAAAACTTGGTCAACCTTGTTTGACCAAAGTTTCCATTGGTTTAAAGATGCGATTGTCATTCTCCTAATACGTTTAACACTATATTTAGACCTCTATAAACCTTCTATTTGTTCAAAAAATGGTAGATTTCCATTCGAATCGGGTTTTAGACCTTTATAACTAGTCTATTAAACTTTGGTCAAACTTAGTCAACCTTGTTTGACCAAAGTTTCCATTGGTTTAAAGATGCGATTATCTTTCTCCTAATAGGTTAAACACTATATTTAGACCTTTATAAACCTTCTATTTGTTAAAAAAAGGGTAGATTTCTATTCGAATCGGGTTTTAGACCTTTATACTAGTCTATTAACTTTGGTCAAACTTGGTCAACCTTGTTTGACCAAAGTTTCCATTAAAGATGCGATTATCTTTCTCCTAATAGGTTAAACACTATATTTAGACCTTTATAAACATTTTATTTGTTCAAAAACTGGTAGATTTCCATTCGAATCGGGTTTTAGACCTTTATAACTAGTTTATTAAACTTTGGTCAAACTTGGTCAACCTTGTTTGACCAAAGTTTCCATTGGTTTAAAGATGCGATTATCTTTCTCTAATAGGTTAAACACTATATTTAGACCTTTATAAACCTTATATTTGTTCAAAAAAGGGTAGATTTCCATTCTTATCGGGTTTTAGACCTTTATAATTATTCTATTAAACTTTGGTCAAACTTGGTCAACCTTGTTTGACCAAAGTTTCCATTGGTTTAAAGATGCGATTATCTTTCTCCTAATAGGTTAAACACTATATTTAGACCTTTTTAAATCTTCTATTTGGTAAAAAAGGGTAGATTTCCATTTGTATCGGGTTTTAGACCTTTATCACATGTCTATTAAACTTTGGTCAAACTTGGTCAACCTTGTTTGACCAAAGTTTCCATTAGTTTAAAGATGCGATCATCTTTCTCTTAATAGGTTAAACACTATATTTAGACCTTTGTAAACCTTCTATTTTTGCAAAAAAGGGTAGATTTCCATTCGAATCGGGTTTTAGACCTTTATAACTAGTCTATTAAACTTTGTTCAAACTTGGTCAACCTTGTTTGACCAAAGTTTCAATTGGTTTAAAGATGCGATTAGCTTTCTCCTAATAGGTTAAACACTATATTTAGACCTTCATAAATCTTCTATTTGTTCAAAAAAGGGTAGATTTCCATTTGTATCGGGTTTTAGACCTTTATAACTAGTCTATTAAACTTTGGTCAAACTTGGTCAACCTTGTTTGACCAAAGTTTCCATTGGTTTAAAGATGCGATTATCTTTCTCCTAATAGGTTAAACACTATATTTAGACCTTTATAAATCTTCTATTTTTTCAAAAAAGGGTAGATTTCCATTCGAATCGGGTTTTAGACCTTTATAACTAGTTTATTAAACTTTGGTCAAACTTGGTCAACCTTGTTTGACCAAAGTTTCCATTGGTTTAAAGATGCGATTATCTTTCTCCTAATAGGTTAAACACAATATTTAGACCTTTTTAAATCTTCTATTTGTTAAAAAAAGGGTAGATTTCCATTCGAATCGGGTTTTAGACCTTTATACTAGTCTATTAACTTTGGTCAAACTTGGTCAACCTTGTTTGACCAAAGTTTCCATTAGTTTAAAGATGCGATTATCTTTCTCCTAATAGGTTAAACACTATATTTAGACCTTTATAAACCTTCTATTTGTGCAAAAAAGGGTAGATTTCCATTCGAATCGTGTTTTAGACCTTTATAACTAGTCTATTAAACTTTGTTCAAACTTGGTCAACCTTGTTTGACCAAAGTTTCCATTGGTTTAAAGATGCGATTATCTTTCTCCTAATAGGTTAAACACTATATTTAGACCTTTATAAATCTTCTATTTGTTCAAAAAAGGGTAGATTTCCATTTGTATCGGGTTTTAGACCTTTATAACTAGTCTATTAAACTTTGATCAAACTTGGTAAACCTTGTTTGACCAAAGTTTCCATTGGTTTAAAGATGCGATTATCTTTCTCCTAATAGGTTAAACACTATATTTAGACCTTTATAAATCTTCTATTTGTTCAAAAAAGGGTAGATTTCCATTTGTATCGGGTTTTAGACCTTTATAACTAGTCTATTAAACTTTGGTCAAACTTGGTAAACCTTGTTTGACCAAAGTTTCCATTGGTTTAAAGATGTGATTATCTTTCTCCTAATAGGTTAAACACTATATTTAGACCTTTATAAACCTTCTATTTGATCAAAAAAGGGTAGATTTCCATTCGAATCGGGTTTTAGACTTTTATAACTAGTCTATTAAACTTTGGTCAAACTTGGTCAACCTTGTTTGACCAAAGTTTCCATTAAAGATGCGATTATCTTTCTCCTAATAGGTTAAACACTATATTTAGACCTTTATAAACATTCTATTTGTTCAAAAACTGGTAGATTTCCATTCGAATCGGGTTTTAGACCTTTATAACTAGTTTATTAAACTTTGGTCAAACTTGGTCAACCTTGTTTGACCAAAGTTTCCATTGGTTTAAAGATGCGATTATCTTTCTCCTAATAGGTTAAACACTATATTTAGACCTTTATAAATCTTCTATTTTTTCAACAAAGGGTAGATTTCCATTCGAATCGGGTTTTAGACCTTTATAACTAGTTTATTAAACTTTGGTCAAACTTGGTCAACCTTGTTTGACCAAAGTTTCCATTGGTTTAAAGATGCGATTATTTTTCTCCTCATAGGTTAAATAAACACTATATTTAGACCTTCATAAACCTACTATTTGTTCAAAAAAGGGTAGATTTCCATTTGTATCGGGTTTTAGACCTTTATAACAACTCTATTAAACTTTGGTCAAACTTGGTCAACCTTGTTTGACCAAAGTTTCCATTGGTTTAAAGATGCGATTGTCATTCTCCTAATACGTTTAACACTATATTTAGACCTTTATAAACCTTCTATTTGTTCAAAAAATGGTAGATTTCCATTCGAATCGGGTTTTAGACCTTTATAACTAGTTTATTAAACTTTGGTCAAACTTGGTCAACCTTGTTTGACCAAAGTTTTCATTGGTTTAAAGATGCGATTATCTTTCTCCTAATAGGTTAAACACTATATTTAGACCTTTATAAACCTTCTATTCGTTCAAAAAAGGGTAGATTTCCATTCTTATCGGGTTTTAGACCTTCATAACTAGTCTATTAAACTTTGGTCAAACTTGGTTCACCTTGTTTGACCAAAGTTTCCATTGGTTTAAATATGCTATTATCTTTCTCCTAATAGGTTAAACACAATATTTAGACCTTTTTAAATCTTCTATTTGTTAAAAAAAGGGTAGATTTCCATTCGAATCGGGTTTTAGACCTTTATACTAGTCTATTAACTTTGGTCAAACTTTGTCAACCTTGTTTGACCAAAGTTTCCATTAGTTTAAAGATGCGATTATCTTTCTCCTAATAGGTTAAACACTATATTTAGACCTTTATAAACCTTCTATTTGTTCAAAAAAGGGTAGATTTCCATTCTTATCGGGTTTTAGACCTTCATAACTAGTCTATTAAACTTTGGTCAAACTTGGTTCACCTTGTTTGACCAAAGTTTCCATTGGTTTAAATATGCGATTATCTTTCTCCTAATAGGTTAAACACAATATTTAGACCTTTTTAAATCTTCTATTTGTTAAAAAAAGGGTAGATTTCCATTCGAATCGGGTTTTAGACCTTTATACTAGTCTATTAACTTTGGTCAAACTTTGTGAACCTTGTTTGACCAAAGTTTCCATTAGTTTAAAGATGCGATTATCTTTCTCCTAATAGGTTAAACACTATATTTAGACCTTTATAAACCTTCTATTTGTGCAAAAAAGGGTAGATTTCCATTCGAATCGGGTTTTAGACCTTTATAACTAGTCTATTAAACTTTGTTCAAACTTGGTCAACCTTGTTTGACCAAAGTTTCCATTGGTTTAAAGATGTGATTATCTTTCTCCTAATAGGTTAAACACTATATTTAGACCTTTATAAACCTTCTATTTGATCAAAAAAGGGTAGATTTCCATTCGTATCGGGTTTTTGACCTTTATAACAAGTCTATTAAACTTTGGTCAAACTTGGTCAACCTTGTTTGACCAAAGTTTCCATTGGTTTAAAGATGCGATTATCTTTCTCCTAATAGGTTAAACACTATATTTAGACCTTTAGAAACATTATATTTGTTCAAAAAAGGGTAGATTTCCATTCGAATCGGGTTTTAGACCTTTATAACTAGTTTATTAAACTTTGGTCAAACTTGGTCAACCTTGTTTGACCAAAGTTTCCATTGGTTTAAAGATGCGATTATCTTTCTCCTAATAGGTTAAACACTATATTTAGACCTTTATAAATCTTCTATTTTTTCAAAAAAGGGTAGATTTCCATTCGAATCGGGTTTTAGACCTTTATAACTAGTTTATTAAACTTTGGTCAAACTTGGTCAACCTTGTTTGACCAAAGTTTCCATTGGTTTAAAGATGCGATTATCTTTCTCCTAATAGGTTAAATACTATATTTAGACCTTTATAAATCTTCTATTTGTTCAAAAAAGGGTAGATTTCCATTCGAATCGGGTTTTAGACCTTTATAACTAGTCTATTAAACTTTGGTCAAACTTAGTCAACCTTGTTTGACCAAAGTTTCCATTGGTTTAAAGATGCGATTATTTTTCTCCTCATAGGTTAAATAAACACTATATTTAGACCTTCATAAACCTTCTATTTGTTCAAAAAATGGTAGATTTCCATTCGTATCGGGTTTTAGACCTTTATAACAACTCTATTAAACTTTGGTCAAACTTGGTCAACCTTGTTTGACCAAAGTTTCCATTGGTTTAAAGATGCGATTGTCATTCTCCTAATACGTTTAACACTATATTTAGACCTTTATAAACCTTCTATTTGTTCAAAAAATGGTAGATTTCCATTCGAATCGGGTTTTAGACCTTTATAACTAGTCTATTAAACTTTGGTCAAACTTGGTCAACCTTGTTTGACCAAAGTTTCCATTGGTTTAAAGATGCGATTATCTTTCTCCTAATAGGTTAAACACTATATTTAGACCTTTATAAACCTTCTATTTGTTAAAAAAAGGGTAGATTTCTATTCGAATCGGGTTTTAGACCTTTATACTAGTCTATTAACTTTGGTCAAACTTGGTCAACCTTGTTTGACCAAAGTTTCCATTAAAGATGCGATTATCTTTCTCCTAATAGGTTAAACACTATATTTAGACCTTTATAAACATTTTATTTGTTCAAAAACTGGTAGATTTCCATTCGAATCGGGTTTTAGACCTTTATAACTAGTTTATTAAACTTTGGTCAAACTTGGTCAACCTTGTTTGACCAAAGTTTCCATTGGTTTAAAGATGCGATTATCTTTCTCTAATAGGTTAAACACTATATTTAGACCTTTATAAACCTTCTATTTGTTCAAAAAAGGGTAGATTTCCATTCTTATCGGGTTTTAGACCTTTATAATTATTCTATTAAACTTTGGTCAAACTTGGTCAACCTTGTTTGACCAAAGTTTCAATTGGTTTAAAGATGCGATTATCTTTCTCCTAATAGGTTAAACACTATATTTAGACCTTTTTAAATCTTCTATTTGGTAAAAAAGGGTAGATTTCCATTTGTATCGGGTTTTAGACCTTTATCACATGTCTATTAAACTTTGGTCAAACTTGGTCAACCTTGTTTGACCAAAGTTTCCATTAGTTTAAAGATGCGATCATCTTTCTCTTAATAGGTTAAACACTATATTTAGACCTTTGTAAACCTTCTATTTTTGCAAAAAAGGGTAGATTTCCATTCGAATCGGGTTTTAGACCTTTATAACTAGTCTATTAAACTTTGTTCAAACTTGGTCAACCTTGTTTGACCAAAGTTTCAATTGGTTTAAAGATGCGATTAGCTTTCTCCTAATAGGTTAAACACTATATTTAGACCTTCATAAATCTTCTATTTGTTCAAAAAAGGGTAGATTTCCATTTGTATCGGGTTTTAGACCTTTATAACTAGTCTATTAAACTTTGGTCAAACTTGGTCAACCTTGTTTGACCAAAGTTTCCATTGGTTTAAAGATGCGATTATCTTTCTCCTAATAGGTTAAATACTATATTTAGACCTTTATAAATCTTCTATTTTTTCAAAAAAGGGTAGATTTCCATTCGAATCGGGTTTTAGACCTTTATAACTAGTTTATTAAACTTTGGTCAAACTTGGTCAACCTTGTTTGACCAAAGTTTCCATTGGTTTAAAGATGCGATTATCTTTCTCCTAATAGGTTAAACACAATATTTAGACCTTTTTAAATCTTCTATTTGTTAAAAAAAGGGTAGATTTCCATTCGAATCGGGTTTTAGACCTTTATACTAGTCTATTAACTTTGGTCAAACTTGGTCAACCTTGTTTGACCAAAGTTTCCATTAGTTTAAAGATGCGATTATCTTTCTCCTAATAGGTTAAACACTATATTTAGACCTTTATAAACCTTCTATTTGTGCAAAAAAGGGTAGATTTCCATTCGAATCGTGTTTTAGACCTTTATAACTAGTCTATTAAACTTTGTTCAAACTTGGTCAACCTTGTTTGACCAAAGTTTCCATTGGTTTAAAGATGCGATTATCTTTCTCCTAATAGGTTAAACACTATATTTAGACCTTTATAAATCTTCTATTTGTTCAAAAAAGGGTAGATTTCCATTTGTATCGGGTTTTAGACCTTTATAACTAGTCTATTAAACTTTGGTCAAACTTGGTAAACCTTGTTTGACCAAAGTTTCCATTGGTTTAAAGATGCGATTATCTTTCTCCTAATAGGTTAAACACTATATTTAGACCTTTATAAATCTTCTATTTGTTCAAAAAAGGGTAGATTTCCATTTGTATCGGGTTTTAGACCTTTATAACTAGTCTATTAAACTTTGGTCAAACTTGGTAAACCTTGTTTGACCAAAGTTTCCATTGGTTTAAAGATGCGATTATCTTTCTCCTAATAGGTTAAACACTATATTTAGACCTTTATAAATCTTCTATTTTTTCAAAAAAGGGTAGATTTCCATTCGAATCGGGTTTTAGACCTTTATAACTAGTTTATTAAACTTTGGTCAAACTTGGTCAACCTTGTTTGACCAAAGTTTCCATTGGTTTAAAGATGCGATTGTCATTCTCCTAATACGTTTAACACTATATTTAGACCTTTATAAACCTTCTATTTGTTCAAAAAATGGTAGATTTCCATTCGAATCGGGTTTTAGACCTTTATAACTAGTCTATTAAACTTTGGTCAAACTTGGTCAACCTTGTTTGACCAAAGTTTCCATTGGTTTAAAGATGCGATTATCTTTCTCCTAATAGGTTAAACACTATATTTAGACCTTTATAAACCTTCTATTTGTTAAAAAAAGGGTAGATTTCTATTCGAATCGGGTTTTAGACCTTTATACTAGTCTATTAACTTTGGTCAAACTTGGTCAACCTTGTTTGACCAAAGTTTCCATTAAAGATGCGATTATCTTTCTCCTAATAGGTTAAACACTATATTTAGACCTTTATAAACATTTTATTTGTTCAAAAACTGGTAGATTTCCATTCGAATCGGGTTTTAGACCTTTATAACTAGTTTATTAAACTTTGGTCAAACTTGGTCAACCTTGTTTGACCAAAGTTTCCATTGGTTTAAAGATGCGATTATCTTTCTCTAATAGGTTAAACACTATATTTAGACCTTTATAAACCTTCTATTTGTTCAAAAAAGGGTAGATTTCCATTCTTATCGGGTTTTAGACCTTTATAATTATTCTATTAAACTTTGGTCAAACTTGGTCAACCTTGTTTGACCAAAGTTTCAATTGGTTTAAAGATGCGATTATCTTTCTCCTAATAGGTTAAACACTATATTTAGACCTTTTTAAATCTTCTATTTGGTAAAAAAGGGTAGATTTCCATTTGTATCGGGTTTTAGACCTTTATCACATGTCTATTAAACTTTGGTCAAACTTGGTCAACCTTGTTTGACCAAAGTTTCCATTAGTTTAAAGATGCGATCATCTTTCTCTTAATAGGTTAAACACTATATTTAGACCTTTGTAAACCTTCTATTTTTGCAAAAAAGGGTAGATTTCCATTCGAATCGGGTTTTAGACCTTTATAACTAGTCTATTAAACTTTGTTCAAACTTGGTCAACCTTGTTTGACCAAAGTTTCAATTGGTTTAAAGATGCGATTAGCTTTCTCCTAATAGGTTAAACACTATATTTAGACCTTCATAAATCTTCTATTTGTTCAAAAAAGGGTAGATTTCCATTTGTATCGGGTTTTAGACCTTTATAACTAGTCTATTAAACTTTGGTCAAACTTGGTCAACCTTGTTTGACCAAAGTTTCCATTGGTTTAAAGATGCGATTATCTTTCTCCTAATAGGTTAAATACTATATTTAGACCTTTATAAATCTTCTATTTTTTCAAAAAAGGGTAGATTTCCATTCGAATCGGGTTTTAGACCTTTATAACTAGTTTATTAAACTTTGGTCAAACTTGGTCAACCTTGTTTGACCAAAGTTTCCATTGGTTTAAAGATGCGATTATCTTTCTCCTAATAGGTTAAACACAATATTTAGACCTTTTTAAATCTTCTATTTGTTAAAAAAAGGGTAGATTTCCATTCGAATCGGGTTTTAGACCTTTATACTAGTCTATTAACTTTGGTCAAACTTGGTCAACCTTGTTTGACCAAAGTTTCCATTAGTTTAAAGATGCGATTATCTTTCTCCTAATAGGTTAAACACTATATTTAGACCTTTATAAACCTTCTATTTGTGCAAAAAAGGGTAGATTTCCATTCGAATCGTGTTTTAGACCTTTATAACTAGTCTATTAAACTTTGTTCAAACTTGGTCAACCTTGTTTGACCAAAGTTTCCATTGGTTTAAAGATGCGATTATCTTTCTCCTAATAGGTTAAACACTATATTTAGACCTTTATAAATCTTCTATTTGTTCAAAAAAGGGTAGATTTCCATTTGTATCGGGTTTTAGACCTTTATAACTAGTCTATTAAACTTTGGTCAAACTTGGTAAACCTTGTTTGACCAAAGTTTCCATTGGTTTAAAGATGCGATTATCTTTCTCCTAATAGGTTAAACACTATATTTAGACCTTTATAAATCTTCTATTTGTTCAAAAAAGGGTAGATTTCCATTTGTATCGGGTTTTAGACCTTTATAACTAGTCTATTAAACTTTGGTCAAACTTGGTAAACCTTGTTTGACCAAAGTTTCCATTGGTTTAAAGATGTGATTATCTTTCTCCTAATAGGTTAAACACTATATTTAGACCTTTATAAACCTTCTATTTGATCAAAAAAGGGTAGATTTCCATTCGAATCGGGTTTTAGACTTTTATAACTAGTCTATTAAACTTTGGTCAAACTTGGTCAACCTTGTTTGACCAAAGTTTCCATTGGTTTAAAGATGCGATTATCTTTCTCCTAATAGGTTAAACACTATATTTAGACCTTTATAAATCTTCTATTTTTTCAAAAAAGGGTAGATTTCCATTCGAATCGGGTTTTAGACCTTTATAACTAGTTTATTAAACTTTGGTCAAACTTGGTCAACCTTGTTTGACCAAAGTTTCCATTGGTTTAAAGATGCGATTATTTTTCTCCTCATAGGTTAAATAAACACTATATTTAGACCTTCATAAACCTACTATTTGTTCAAAAAAGGGTAGATTTCCATTTGTATCGGGTTTTAGACCTTTATAACAACTCTATTAAACTTTGGTCAAACTTGGTCAACCTTGTTTGACCAAAGTTTCCATTGGTTTAAAGATGCGATTGTCATTCTCCTAATACGTTTAACACTATATTTAGACCTTTATAAACCTTCTATTTGTCCAAAAAATGGTAGATTTCCATTCGAATCGGGTTTTAGACCTTTATAACTAGTCTATTAAACTTTGGTCAAACTTGGTCAACCTTGTTTGACCAAAGTTTCCATTGGTTTAAAGATGCGATTATCTTTCTCCTAATAGGTTAAACACTATATTTAGACCTTTATAAACCTTCTATTTGATCAAAAAAGGGTAGATTTCCATTCGAATCGGGTTTTAGACTTTTATAACTAGTCTATTAAACTTTGGTCAAACTTGGTCAACCTTGTTTGACCAAAGTTTCCATTAAAGATGCGATTATCTTTCTCCTAATAGGTTAAACACTATATTTAGACCTTTATAAACATTCTATTTGTTCAAAAACTGGTAGATTTCCATTCGAATCGGGTTTTAGACCTTTATAACTAGTTTATTAAACTTTGGTCAAACTTGGTCAACCTTGTTTGACCAAAGTTTCCATTGGTTTAAACATGCGATTATCTTTCTCCTAATAGGTTAAACACTATATTTAGACCTTTATAAATCTTCTATTTTTTCAAAAAAGGGTAGATTTCCATTCGAATCGGGTTTTAGACCTTTATAACTAGTTTATTAAACTTTGGTCAAACTTGGTCAACCTTGTTTGACCAAAGTTTCCATTGGTTTAAAGATGCGATTATTTTTCTCCTCATAGGTTAAATAAACACTATATTTAGACCTTCATAAACCTTCTATTTGTTCAAAAAAGGGTAGATTTCCATTTGTATCGGGTTTTAGACCTTTATAACAACTCTATTAAACTTTGGTCAAACTTGGTCAACCTTGTTTGACCAAAGTTTCCATTGGTTTAAAGATGCGATTGTCATTCTCCTAATACGTTTAACACTATATTTAGACCTTTATAAACCTTCTATTTGTTCAAAAAATGGTAGATTTCCATTCGAATCGGGTTTTAGACCTTTATAACTAGTCTATTAAACTTTGGTCAAACTTGGTCAACCTTGTTTGACCAAAGTTTCCATTGGTTTAAAGATGCGATTATCTTTCTCCTAATAGGTTAAACACTATATTTAGACCTTTATAAACCTTCTATTTGTTAAAAAAAAGGGTAGATTTCCATTCGAATCGGGTTTTAGACCTTTATACTAGTCTATTAACTTTGGTCAAACTTGGTCAACCTTGTTTGACCAAAGTTTCCATTAAAGATGCGATTATCTTTCTCCTACTAGGTTAAACACTATATTTAGACCTTTATAAACATTCTATTTGTTCAAAAACTGGTAGATTTCCATTCGAATCGGGTTTTAGACCTTTATAACTAGTTTATTAAACTTTGGTCAAACTTGGTCAACCTTGTTTGACCAAAGTTTCCATTGGTTTAAAGATGCGATTATCTTTCTCCTAATAGGTTAAACACTATATTTAGACCTTTATAAATCTTCTATTTTTTCAAAAAAGGGTAGATTTCCATTCGAATCGGGTTTTAGACCTTTATAACTAGTTTATTAAACTTTGGTCATACTTGGTCAACCTTGTTTGACCAAAGTTTCCATTGGTTTAAATATGCGATTATCTTTCTCCTAATAGGTTAAACACTATATTTAGACCTTTATAAACATTATATTTGTTCAAAAAAAGGGTAGATTTCCATTCGAATCGGGTTTTAGACTTTTATAACTAGTCTATTAAACTTTGGTCAAACTTGGTCAACCTTGTTTGACCAAAGTTTCCATTGGTTTAAAGATGCGATTATTTTTCTCCTCATAGGTTAAATAAACACTATATTTAGACCTTCATAAACCTTCTATTTGTTCAAAAAAGGGTAGATTTCCAATCGTATCGGGTTTTAGACCTTTATAACAACTCTATTAAACTTTGGTCAAACTTGGTCAACCTTGTTTGACCAATGTTTCCATTGGTTTAAAGATGCGATTGTCATTCTCCTAATACGTTTAACACTATATTTAGACCTTTATAAACCTTCTATTTGTTCAAAAAATGGTAGATTTCCATTCGAATCGGGTTTTAGACCTTTATAACTAGTCTATTAAACTTTGGTCAAACTTGGTCAACCTTGTTTGACCAAAGTTTCCATTGGTTTAAAGATGCGATTATCTTTCTCCTAATAGGTTAAACACTATATTTAGACCTTTATAAACCTTCTATTTGTTAAAAAAAGGGTAGATTTCCATTCGAATCGGGTTTTAGACCTTTATACTAGTCTATTAACTTTGGTCAAACTTGGTCAACCTTTTTTGACCAAGGTTTCCATTAAAGATGCGATTATCTTTCTCCTAATAGGTTAAACACTATATTTAGACCTTTATAAACATTCTATTTGTTCAAAAACTGGTAGATTTCCATTCGAATATGGTTTTAGACCTTTATAACTAGTTTATTAAACTTTGGTCAAACTTGGTCAACCTTGTTTGACCAAAGTTTCCATTGGTTTAAAGATGCGATTATCTTTCTCCTAATAGGTTAAACACAATATTTAGACCTTTATAAATCTTCTATTTTTTCAAAAAAGGGTAGATTTCCATTCGAATCGGGTTTTAGACCTTTATAACTAGTTTATTAAACTTTGGTCAAACTTGGTCAACCTTGTTTGACCAAAGTTTCCATTGGTTTAAAGATGCGATTATCTTTCTCCTAATAGGTTAAACACTATATTTAGACCTTTATAAATCTTCTATTTGTTTAAAAAAGGGTAGATTTCCATTCGAATCGGGTTTTAGACTTTTATAACTAGTCTATTAAACTTTGGTCAAACTTTGTCAACCTTGTTTGACCAAAGTTTCCATTGGTTTAAAGATGCGATTATTTTTCTCCTCATAGGTTAAATAAACACTATTTAGACCTTCATAAACCTTCTATTTGTTCAAAAAAGGGTAGATTTCCATTCGTATCGGGTTTTAGACCTTTATAACAACTCTATTAAACTTTGGTCAAACTTGGTCAACCTTGTTTGACCAAAGTTTCCATTGGTTTAAAGATGCGATTGTATTTCTCCTAATACGTTTAACACTATATTTAGACCTTTATAAACCTTCTATTTGTTCAAAAAATGGTAGATTTCCATTCGAATCGGGTTTTAGACCTTTATAACTAGTCTATTAAACTTTGGTCAAACTTGGTCAACCTTGTTTGACCAAAGTTTCCATTGGTTTAAAGATGCGATTATCTTTCTCCTAATAGGTTAAACACTATATTTAGAGCTTTATAAACCTTCTATTTGTTAAAAAAAGGGTAGATTTCCATTCGAATCAGGTTTTAGACCTTTATACTAATCTATTAACTTTGGTCAAACTTTGTCAACCTTTTGTGACCAAAGTTTCCATTGGTTTAAAGATGCGATTATCTTTCTCCTAATAGGTTAAACACTATATTTAGACCTTTATAAACATTCTATTTGTTCAAAAAAGGGTAGATTTCCATTCGAATCGGGTTTTAGACCTTTATAACTAGTTTATTAAACTTTGGTCAAACTTGGTCAACCTTGTTTGACCAAAGTTTCCATTAGTTTAAAGATGCGATTATCTTTCTCCTAATAG
Source organism: Trifolium subterraneum (assembly GCA_951799995.1). Lineage (NCBI taxonomy): Eukaryota > Viridiplantae > Streptophyta > Magnoliopsida > Fabales > Fabaceae > Trifolium > Trifolium subterraneum. The sequence continues at coordinate 29,818,964 of OX637466.1, forward strand.
GTTAAACACTATATTTAGACCTTTATAAATCTTCTATTTGTTCAAAAAAGGGTAGATTTCCATTTGTATCGGGTTTTAGACCTTTATAACTAGTCTATTAAACTTTGGTCAAACTTGGTCAACCTTGTTTGACCAAAGTTTCCATTGGTTTAAAGATGCGATTATCTTTCTCCTAATAGGTTAAACACTATATTTAGACCTTTACAAATCTTCTATTTTTTCAAAAAAGGGTAGATTTCCATTCGAATCGGGTTTTAGACCTTTATAACTAGTTTATTAAACTTTGGTCAAACTTGGTCAACCTTGTTTGACCAAAGTTTCCATTGGTTTAAAGATGCGATTATCTTTCTCCTAATAGGTTAAACACTATATTTAGACCTTTATAAATCTTCTATTTTTTCAAAAAAGGGTAGATTTCCATTCGAATCGGGTTTTAGACCTTTATAACTAGTTTATTAAACTTTGGTCAAACTTGGTCAACCTTGTTTGTCCAAAGTTTCCATTGGTTTAAAGATGCGATTATCTTTCTCCTAATAGGTTAAACACTATATTTAGACCTTTTTAAATCTTCTATTTGTTTAAAAAAGGGTAGATTTCCATTTGTATCGGGTTTTAGACCTTTATAACAAGTCTATTAAACTTTGGTCAAACTTGGTCAACCTTGTTTGACCAAAGTTTCCATTAGTTTAAAGATGCGATTATCTTTCTCCTAATAGGTTAAACACTATATTTAGACCTTTGTAAACCTTCTATTTTTCCAAAAAAGGGTAGATTTCCATTCGAATCGGGTTTTAGACCTTTATAACTAGTCTATTAAACTTTGGTCAAACTTGGTCAACCTTGTCTGACCAAAGTTTCCATTGGTTTAAAGATGCGATTATCTTTCTCCTAATAGGTTAAACACTATATTAAGACCTTTATAAATCTTCTATTTTTTCAAAAAAGGGTAGATTTCCATTCGAATCGGGTTTTAAACCTTTATAACTAGTTTATTAAACTTTGGTCAAACTTGGTCAACCTTGTTTGACCAAAGTTTCCATTAGTTTAAAGATGCGATTATCTTTCTCCTAATAGGTTAAACACTATATTTAGACCTTTGTAAACCTTCTATTTTTGCAAAAACGGGTAGATTTCCATTCGAATCGGGTTTTAGACCTTTATAACTAGTCTATTAAACTTTGTTCAAACTTGGTCAACCTTGTTTGACCAAAGTTTCAATTGGTTTAAAGATGCGATTATCTTTCTCCTAATAGGTTACACACTATATTTAGACCTTTATAAATCTTCTATTTGTTCAAAAAAGGGTAGATTTCCATTTGTATCGGGTTTTAGACCTTTATAACTAGTCATTTAAACTTTGGTCAAACTTGGTCAACCTTGTTTGACCAAAGTTTCCATTGGTTTAAAGATGCGATTATCTTTCTCCTAATAGGTTAAACACTATATTTAGACCTTTATAAATCTTCTATTTTTTCAAAAATGGGTAGATTTCCATTCGAATCGGGTTTTAGACCTTTATAACTAGTTTATTAAACTTTGGTCAAACTTGGTCAACCTTGTTTGACCAAAGTTTCCATTGGTTTAAAGATGCGATTATCTTTCTCCTAATAGGTTAAACACTATATTTAGACCTTTGTAAACCTTCTATTTTTGCAAAAACGGGTAGATTTCCATTCGAATCGGGTTTTAGACCTTTATAACTAGTCTATTAAACTTTGTTCAAACTTGGTCAACCTTGTTTGACCAAAGTTTCAATTGGTTTAAAGATGCGATTATCTTTCTCCTAATAGGTTAAACACTATATTTAGACCTTTATAAATCTTCTATTTGTTCAAAAAAGGGTAGATTTCCATTTGTATCGGGTTTTAGACCTTTATAACTAGTCATTTAAACTTTGGTCAAACTTGGTCAACCTTGTTTGACCAAAGTTTCCATTGGTTTAAAGATGCGATTATCTTTCTCCTAATAGGTTAAACACTATATTTAGACCTTTATAAATCTTCTATTTTTTCAAAAATGGGTAGATTTCCATTCGAATCGGGTTTTAGACCTTTATAACTAGTTTATTAAACTTTGGTCAAACTTGGTCAACCTTGTTTGACCAAAGTTTCCATTGGTTTAAAGATGCGATTATCTTTCTCCTAATAGGTTAAACACTATATTTAGACCTTTATAAATCTTCTATTTTTTCAAAAAAGGGTAGATTTCCATTCGAATCGGGTTTTAGACCTTTATAACTAGTTTATTAAACTTTGGTCAAACTTGGTCAACCTTGTTTGACCAAAGTTTCCATTGGTTTAAAGATGCGATTATCTTTCTCCTAATAGGTTAAACACTATATTTAGACCTTTATAAATCTTCTATTTGTTCAAAAAAGGGTAGATTTCCATTCGTATCGGGTTTTAGACCTTTATAACAACTCTATTAAACTTTGGTCAAACTTGGTCAACCTTGTTTGACCAAAGTTTCCATTGGTTTAAAGATGCGATTATATTTCTCCTAATACGTTTAACTCTATATTTAGACCTTTATAAACCTTCTATTTGTTCAAAAAATGGTAGATTTCCATTCGAATCGGGTTTTAGACCTTTATAACTAGTCTATTAAACTTTGGTCAAACTTGGTCAACCTTGTTTGACCAAAGTTTCCATTGGTTTAAAGATGCGATTATGTTTCTCCTAATAGGTTAAACACTATATTTAGAGCTTTATAAACCTTCTATTTGTTAAAAAAATGGTAGATTTCCATTCGAATCGGGTTTTAGACCTTTATACTAATCTATTAACTTTGGTCAAACTTGGTCAACCTTTTTTGACCAAAGTTTCCATTGGTTTAAAGATGCGATTATCTTTCTCCTAATAGGTTAAACACTATATTTAGACCTTTATAAACATTCTATTTGTTCAAAAAAGGGTAGATTTCCATTCGAATCGGGTTTTAGACCTTTATAACTAGTTTATTAAACTTTGGTCAAACTTAGTCAACCTTGTTTGACCAAAGTTTCCATTAGTTTAAAGATGCGATTATCTTTCTCCTAATAGGTTAAACACTATATTTAGACCTTTATAAATCTTCTATTTGTTCAAAAAAGGGTAGATTTCCATTTGTATCGGGTTTTAGACCTTTATAACTAGTCTATTAAACATTGGTCAAACTTGGTCAACCTTTTTTGACCAAAGTTTCCATTGGTTTAAAGATGCGATTATCTTTCTCCTAATAGGTTAAACACTATATTTAGACCTTTATAAACATTCTATTTGTTCAAAAAAGGGTAGATTTCCATTCGAATCGGGTTTTAGACCTTTATAACTAGTTTATTAAACTTTGGTCAAACTTAGTCAACCTTGTTTGACCAAAGTTTCCATTAGTTTAAAGATGCGATTATCTTTCTCCTAATAGGTTAAACACTATATTTAGACCTTTATAAATCTTCTATTTGTTCAAAAAAGGGTAGATTTCCATTTGTATCGGGTTTTAGACCTTTATAACTAGTCTATTAAACATTGGTCAAACTTGGTCAACCTTGTTTGACCAAAGTTTCCATTGGTTTAAAGATGCGATTATCTTTCTCCTAATAGGTTAAACACTATATTTAGAACTTTACAAATCTTCTATTTTTTCAAAAAAGGGTAGATTTCCATTCGAATCGGGTTTTAGACCTTTATAACTAGTTTATTAAACTTTGGTCAAACTTGGTCAACCTTGTTTGACCAAAGTTTCCATTGGTTTAAAGATGCGATTATCTTTCTCCTAATAGGTTAAACACTATATTTAGACCTTTATAAATCTTCTATTTTTTCAAAAAAGGGTAGATTTCCATTCGAATCGGGTTTTAGACCTTTATAACTAGTTTATTAAACTTTGGTCAAACTTGGTCAACCTTGTTTGACCAAAGTTTCCATTGGTTTAAAGATGCGATTATCTTTCTCCTAATAGGTTAAACACTATATTTAGACCTTTTTAAATCTTCTATTTGTTCAAAAAAGGGTAGATTTCCATTTGTATCGGGTTTTAGACCTTTATAACAAGTCTATTAAACTTTGGTCAAACTTGGTCAACCTTGTTTGACCAAAGTTTCCATTAGTTTAAAGATGCGATTATCTTTCTCCTAATAGGTTAAACACTATATTTAGACCTTTGTAAACCTTCTATTTTTGCAAAAAAAGGTAGATTTCCATTCGAATCGAGTTTTAGACCTTTATAACTAGTCTATTAAACTTTGTTCAAACTTGGTCAACCTTGTTTGACTAAAGTTTCAATTGGTTTAAAGATGCGATTATCTTTCTCCTAATAGGTTAAACACTATATTTAGACCTTTATAAATGTTCTATTTGTTCAAAAAAGGGTAGATTTCCATTTGTATCGGGTTTTAGACCTTTATAACTAGTCTATTAAACTTTGGTCAACCTTGTTTGACCAAAGTTTTCATTGGTTTAACGATGCGATTATCTTTCTCCTAATAGGTTAAACACTATATTTAGACCTTTATAAATCTTCTATTTTTTCAAAAAAGGGTAGATTTCCATTCGAATCGGGTTTTAGACCTTTATAACTAGTTTATTAAACTTTGGTCAAACTTGGTCAACCTTGTTTGACCAAAGTTTCCATTGGTTTAAAGATGCGATTATCTTTCTCCTAATAGGTTAAACACTATATTTAGACCTTTATAAATCTTCTATTTGTTCAAAAAAGGGTAGATTTCCATTCGTATCGGGTTTTAGACCTTTATAACAACTCTATTAAACTTTGGTCAAACTTGGTCAACCTTGTTTGACCAAAGTTTCCATTGGTTTAAAGATGCGATTATATTTCTCCTAATACGTTTAACTCTATATTTAGACCTTTATAAACCTTCTATTTGTTCAAAAAATGGTAGATTTCCATTCGAATCGGGTTTTAGACCTTTATAACTAGTCTATTAAACTTTGGTCAAACTTGGTCAACCTTGTTTGACCAAAGTTTCCATTGGTTTAAAGATGCGATTATGTTTCTCCTAATAGGTTAAACACTATATTTAGAGCTTTATAAACCTTCTATTTGTTAAAAAAATGGTAGATTTCCATTCGAATCGGGTTTTAGACCTTTATACTAATCTATTAACTTTGGTCAAACTTGGTCAACCTTTTTTGACCAAAGTTTCCATTGGTTTAAAGATGCGATTATCTTTCTCCTAATAGGTTAAACACTATATTTAGACCTTTATAAACATTCTATTTGTTCAAAAAAGGGTAGATTTCCATTCGAATCGGGTTTTAGACCTTTATAACTAGTTTATTAAACTTTGGTCAAACTTAGTCAACCTTGTTTGACCAAAGTTTCCATTAGTTTAAAGATGCGATTATCTTTCTCCTAATAGGTTAAACACTATATTTAGACCTTTATAAATCTTCTATTTGTTCAAAAAAGGGTAGATTTCCATTTGTATCGGGTTTTAGACCTTTATAACTAGTCTATTAAACATTGGTCAAACTTGGTCAACCTTGTTTGACCAAAGTTTCCATTGGTTTAAAGATGCGATTATCTTTCTCCTAATAGGTTAAACACTATATTTAGAACTTTACAAATCTTCTATTTTTTCAAAAAAGGGTAGATTTCCATTCGAATCGGGTTTTAGACCTTTATAACTAGTTTATTAAACTTTGGTCAAACTTGGTCAACCTTGTTTGACCAAAGTTTCCATTGGTTTAAAGATGCGATTATCTTTCTCCTAATAGGTTAAACACTATATTTAGACCTTTATAAATCTTCTATTTTTTCAAAAAAGGGTAGATTTCCATTCGAATCGGGTTTTAGACCTTTATAACTAGTTTATTAAACTTTGGTCAAACTTGGTCAACCTTGTTTGACCAAAGTTTCCATTGGTTTAAAGATGCGATTATCTTTCTCCTAATAGGTTAAACACTATATTTAGACCTTTTTAAATCTTCTATTTGTTCAAAAAAGGGTAGATTTCCATTTGTATCGGGTTTTAGACCTTTATAACAAGTCTATTAAACTTTGGTCAAACTTGGTCAACCTTGTTTGACCAAAGTTTCCATTAGTTTAAAGATGCGATTATCTTTCTCCTAATAGGTTAAACACTATATTTAGACCTTTGTAAACCTTCTATTTTTGCAAAAAAAGGTAGATTTCCATTCGAATCGAGTTTTAGACCTTTATAACTAGTCTATTAAACTTTGTTCAAACTTGGTCAACCTTGTTTGACTAAAGTTTCAATTGGTTTAAAGATGCGATTATCTTTCTCCTAATAGGTTAAACACTATATTTAGACCTTTATAAATGTTCTATTTGTTCAAAAAAGGGTAGATTTCCATTTGTATCGGGTTTTAGACCTTTATAACTAGTCTATTAAACTTTAGTCAACCTTGTTTGACCAAAGTTTTCATTGGTTTAACGATGCGATTATCTTTCTCCTAATAGGTTAAACACTATATTTAGACCTTTATAAATCTTCTATTTTTTCAAAAAAGGGTAGATTTCCATTCGAATCGGGTTTTAGACCTTTATAACTAGTTTATTAAACTTTGGTCAAACTTGGTCAACCTTGTTTGACCAAAGTTTCCATTGGTTTAAAGATGCGATTATCTTTCTCCTAATAGGTTAAACACTATATTTAGACCTTTATAAATCTTCTATTTTTTCAAAAAAGGGTAGATTTCCATTCGAATCGGGTTTTAGACCTTTATAACTAGTCTATTAAACTTTGGTCAAACTTGGTCAACCTTGTCTGACCAAAGTTTCCATTGGTTTAAAGATGCGATTATCTTTCTCCTAATAGGTTAAACACTATATTTAGACCTTTATAAATCTTCTATTTTTTCAAAAAAGGGTAGATTTCCATTCGAATCGGGTTTTAAACCTTTATAACTAGTTTATTAAACTTTGGTCAAACTTGGTCAACCTTGTTTGACCAAAGTTTCCATTGGTTTAAAGATGCGATTATCTTTCTCCTAATAGGTTAAAGACTATATTTAGACCTTTTTAAATCTTCTATTTGTTCAAAAAAGGGTAGATTTCCATTTGTATCGGGTTTTAGACCTTTATAACAAGTCTATTAAACTTTGGTCAAACTTGGTAAACCTTGTTTGACCAAAGTTTCCATTAGTTTAAAGATGCGATTATCTTTCTCCTAATAGGTTAAACACTATATTTAGACCTTTGTAAACCTTCTATTTTTGCAAAAACGGGTAGATTTCCATTCGAATCGGGTTTTAGACCTTTATAACTAGTCTATTAAACTTTGTTCAAACTTGGTCAACCTTGTTTGACCAAAGTTTCAATTGGTTTAAAGATGCGATTATCTTTCTCCTAATAGGTTAAACACTATATTTAGACCTTTATAAATCTTCTATTTGTTCAAAAAAGGGTAGATTTCCATTTGTATCGGGTTTTAGACCTTTATAACTAGTCATTTAAACTTTGGTCAAACTTGGTCAACCTTGTTTGACCAAAGTTTCCATTGGTTTAAAGATGCGATTATCTTTCTCCTAATAGGTTAAACACTATATTTAGACCTTTATAAATCTTCTATTTTTTCAAAAATGGGTAGATTTCCATTCGAATCGGGTTTTAGACCTTTATAACTAGTTTATTAAACTTTGGTCAAACTTGGTCAACCTTGTTTGACCAAAGTTTCCATTGGTTTAAAGATGCGATTATCTTTCTCCTAATAGGTTAAACACTATATTTAGACCTTTATAAATCTTCTATTTTTTCAAAAAAGGGTAGATTTCCATTCGAATCGGGTTTTAGACCTTTATAACTAGTTTATTAAACTTTGGTCAAACTTGGTCAACCTTGTTTGACCAAAGTTTCCATTGGTTTAAAGATGCGATTATCTTTCTCCTAATAGGTTAAACACTATATTTAGACCTTTTTAAATCTTCTATTTGTTCAAAAAAGGGTAGATTTCCATTTGTATCGGGTTTTAGACCTTTATAACAAGTCTATTAAACTTTGGTCAAACTTGGTAAACCTTGTTTGACCAAAGTTTCCATTAGTTTAAAGATGCGATTATCTTTCTCCTAATAGGTTAAACACTATATTTAGACCTTTGTAAACCTTCTATTTTTGCAAAAACGGGTAGATTTCCATTCGAATCGGGTTTTAGACCTTTATAACTAGTCTATTAAACTTTGTTCAAACTTGGTCAACCTTGTTTGACCAAAGTATCAATTGGTTTAAAGATGCGATTATCTTTCTCCTAATAGGTTAAACACTATATTTAGACCTTTATAAATCTTCTATTTGTTCAAAAAAGGGTAGATTTCCATTTGTATCGGGTTTTAGACCTTTATAACTAGTCATTTAAACTTTGGTCAAACTTGGTCAACCTTGTTTGACCAAAGTTTCCATTGGTTTAAAGATGCGATTATCTTTCTCCTAATAGGTTAAACACTATATTTAGACCTTTTTAAATCTTCTATTTGTTCAAAAAAGGGTAGATTTCCATTTGTATCGGGTTTTAGACCTTTATAACAAGTCTATTAAACTTTGGTCAAACTTGGTAAACCTTGTTTGACCAAAGTTTCCATTAGTTTAAAGATGCGATTATCTTTCTCCTAATAGGTTAAACACTATATTTAGACCTTTATAAATCTTCTATTTTTTCAAAAAAGGGTAGATTTCCATTCGAATCGGGTTTTAGACCTTTATAACTAGTCTATTAAACTTTGGTCAAACTTGGTCAACCTTGTCTGACCAAAGTTTCCATTGGTTTAAAGATGCGATTATCTTTCTCCTAATAGGTTAAACACTATATTTAGACCTTTATAAATCTTCAATTTTTTCAAAAAAGGGTAGATTTCCATTCGAATCGGGTTTTAAACCTTTATAACTAGTTTATTAAACTTTGGTCAAACTTGGTCAACCTTGTTTGACCAAAGTTTCCATTGGTTTAAAGATGCGATTATCTTTCTCCTAATAGGTTAAACACTATATTTAGACCTTTTTAAATCTTCTATTTGTTCAAAAAAGGGTAGATTTCCATTTGTATCGGGTTTTAGACCTTTATAACAAGTCTATTAAACTTTGGTCAAACTTGGTAAACCTTGTTTGAACAAAGTTTCCATTAGTTTAAAGATGCGATTATCTTTCTCCTAATAGGTTAAACACTATATTTAGACCTTTGTAAACCTTCTATTTTTGCAAAAACGGGTAGATTTCCATTCGAATCGGGTTTTAGACCTTTATAACTAGTCTATTAAACTTTGTTCAAACTTGGTCAACCTTGTTTGACCAAAGTTTCAATTGGTTTAAAGATGCGATTATCTTTCTCCTAATAGGTTAAACACTATATTTAGACCTTTATAAATCTTCTATTTGTTCAAAAAAGGGTAGATTTCCATTTGTATCGGGTTTTAGACCTTTATAACAAGTCATTTAAACTTTGGTCAAACTTGGTCAACCTTGTTTGACCAAAGTTTCCATTGGTTTAAAGATGCGATTATCTTTCTCCTAATAGGTTAAACACTATATTTAGACCTTTATAAATCTTCTATTTTTTCAAAAATGGGTAGATTTCCATTCGAATCGGGTTTTAGACCTTTATAACTAGTTTATTAAACTTTGGTCAAACTTGGTCAACCTTGTTTGACCAAAGTTTCCATTGGTTTAAAGATGCGATTATCTTTCTCCTAATAGGTTAAACACTATATTTAGACCTTTATAAATCTTCTATTTTTTCAAAAAAGGGTAGATTTCCATTCGAATCGGGTTTTAGACCTTTATAACTAGTTTATTAAACTTTGGTCAAACTTGGTCAACCTTGTTTGACCAAAGTTTCCATTGGTTTAAAGATGCGATTATCTTTCTCCTAATAGGTTAAACACTATATTTAGACCTTTATAAATCTTCTATTTGTTTCAAAAAGGGTAGATTTCCATTCGAATCGGGTTTTAGACTTTTATAACTAGTCTATTAAAATTTGGTCAAACTTGGTCAACCTTGTTTGACCAAAGTTTCCATTGGTTTAAAGATGCGATTATTTTTCTCCTCATAGGTTAAATAAACACTATTTAGACCTTCATAAACCTTCTATTTGTTCAAAAAAGGGTAGATTTCCATTCGTATCGGGTTTTAGACCTTTATAACAACTCTATTAAACTTTGGTCAAACTTGGTCAACCTTGTTTGACCAAAGTTTCCATTGGTTTAAAGATGCGATTATATTTCTCCTAATACGTTTAACTCTATATTTAGACCTTTATAAACCTTCTATTTGTTCAAAAAATGGTAGATTTCCATTCGAATCGGGTTTTAGACCTTTATAACTAGTCTATTAAACTTTGGTCAAACTTGGTCAACCTTGTTTGACCAAAGTTTCCATTGGTTTAAAGATGCGATTATGTTTCTCCTAATAGGTTAAACACTATATTTAGAGCTTTATAAACCTTCTATTTGTTAAAAAAATGGTAGATTTCCATTCTAATCGGGTTTTAGACCTTTATACTAATCTATTAACTTTGGTCAAACTTGGTCAACCTTTTTTGACCAAAGTTTCCATTGGTTTAAAGATGCGATTATCTTTCTCCTAATAGGTTAAACACTATATTTAGACCTTTATAAACATTCTATTTGTTAAAAAAAGGGTAGATTTCCATTCGAATCGGGTTTTAGACCTTTATAACTAGTTTATTAAACTTTGGTCAAACTTAGTCAACCTTGTTTGACCAAAGTTTCCATTAGTTTAAAGATGCGATTATCTTTCTCCTAATAGGTTAAACACTATATTTAGACCTTTATAAATCTTCTATTTGTTCAAAAAAGGGTAGATTTCCATTTGTATCGGGTTTTAGACCTTTATAACTAGTCTATTAAACATTGGTCAAACTTGGTCAACCTTGTTTGACCAAAGTTTCCATTGGTTTAAAGATGCGATTATCTTTCTCCTAATAGGTTAAACACTATATTTAGAACTTTACAAATCTTCTATTTTTTCAAAAAAGGGTAGATTTCCATTCGAATCGGGTTTTAGACCTTTATAACTAGTTTATTAAACTTTGGTCAAACTTGGTCAACCTTGTTTGACCAAAGTTTCCATTGGTTTAAAGATGCGATTATCTTTCTCCTAATAGGTTAAACACTATATTTAGACCTTTTTAAATCTTCTATTTGTTCAAAAAAGGGTAGATTTCCATTTGTATCGGGTTTTAGACCTTTATAACAAGTCTATTAAACTTTGGTCAAACTTGGTCAACCTTGTTTGACCAAAGTTTCCATTAGTTTAAAGATGCGATTATCTTTCTCCTAATAGGTTAAACACTATATTTAGACCTTTGTAAACCTTCTATTTTTGCAAAAAAAGGTAGATTTCCATTCGAATCGAGTTTTAGACCTTTATAACTAGTCTATTAAACTTTGTTCAAACTTGGTCAACCTTGTTTGACTAAAGTTTCAATTGGTTTAAAGATGCGATTATCTTTCTCCTAATAGGTTAAACACTATATTTAGACCTTTATAAATGTTCTATTTGTTCAAAAAAGGGTAGATTTCCATTTGTATCGGGTTTTAGACCTTTATAACTAGTCTATTAAACTTTGGTCAACCTTGTTTGACCAAAGTTTTCATTGGTTTAACGATGCGATTATCTTTCTCCTAATAGGTTAAACACTATATTTAGACCTTTATAAATCTTCTATTTTTTCAAAAAAGGGTAGATTTCCATTCGAATCGGGTTTTAGACCTTTATAACTAGTTTATTAAACTTTGGTCAAACTTGGTCAACCTTGTTTGACCAAAGTTTCCATTGGTTTAAAGATGCGATTATCTTTCTCCTAATAGGTTAAACACTATATTTAGACCTTTATAAATCTTCTATTTTTTCAAAAAAGGGTAGATTTCCATTCGAATCGGGTTTTAGACCTTTATAACTAGTTTATTAAACTTTGGTCAAACTTGGTCAACCTTGTTTGACCAAAGTTTCCATTGGTTTAAAGATGCGATTATCTTTCTCCTAATAGGTTAAACACTATATTTAGACCTTTATAAATCTTCTATTTGTTTAAAAAAGGGTAGATTTCCATTCGAATCGGGTTTTAGACTTTTATGACTAGTCTATTAAACTTTGGTCAAACTTGGTCAACCTTGTTTGACCAAAGTTTCCATTGGTTTAAAGATGCGATTATTTTTCTCCTCATAGGTTAAATAAACACTATTTAGACCTTCATAAACCTTCTATTTGTTCAAAAAAGGGTAGATTTCCATTCGTATCGGGTTTTAGACCTTTATAACAACTCTATTAAACTTTGGTCAAACTTGGTCAACCTTGTTTGACCAAAGTTTCCATTGGTTTAAAGATGCGATTGTATTTCTCCTAATACGTTTAACACTATATTTAGACCTTTATAAACCTTCTATTTGTTCAAAAAATGGTAGATTTCCATTCGAATCGGGTTTTAGACCTTTATAACTAGTCTATTAAACTTTGGTCAAACTTGGTCAACCTTGTTTGACCAAAGTTTCCATTGGTTTAAAGATGCGATTATGTTTCTCCTAATAGGTTAAACACTATATTTAGAGCTTTATAAACCTTCTATTTGTTAAAAAAAGGGTAGATTTCCATTCGAATCGGGTTTTAGACCTTTATACTAATCTATTAACTTTGGTCAAACTTGGTCAACCTTTTTTGACCAAAGTTTCCATTGGTTTAAAGATGCGATTATCTTTCTCCTAATAGGTTAAACACTATATTTAGACCTTTATAAACATTCTATTTGTTCAAAAAAGGGTAGATTTCCATTCGAATCGGGTTTTAGACCTTTATAACTAGTTTATTAAACTTTGGTCAAACTTGGTCAACCTTGTTTGACCAAAGTTTCCATTAGTTTAAAGATGCGATTATCTTTCTCCTAATAGGTTAAACACTATATTTAGACCTTTATAAACATTCTATTTGTTCAAAAAAGGGTAGATTTCCATTCGAATCGGGTTTTAGACCTTTATAACTAGTCTATTAAACTTTGGTCAAACTTGGTCAACCTTGTTTGACCAAAGTTTCCATTGGTTTAAAGGTGCGATTATCTTTCTCCTAATAGGTTAAACACTATATTTAGAGCTTTATAAACCTTCTATTTGTTAAAAAAAGGGTAGATTTCCATTCGAATCGGGTTTTAGACCTTTATACTAATCTATTAACTTTGGTCAAACTTGGTCAACCTTTTTTGACCAAAGTTTCCATTGGTTTAAAGATGCGATTATCTTTCTCCAAATAGGTTAAACACTATATTTAGACCTTTATAAACATTCTATTTGTTCAAAAAAGGGTAGATTTCCATTCGAATCGGGTTTTAGACCTTTATAACTAGTCTATTAAACTTTGGTCAAACTTGGTCAACCTTGTTTGACCAAAGTTTCCATTGGTTTAAAGATGCGATTATCTTTCTCCTAATAGGTTAAACACTATATTTAGACCTTTACAAATCTTCTACTTTTTCAAAAAATGGTAGATTTCCATTCGAATCGGGTTTTAGACCTTTATAACTAGTTTATTAAACTTTGGTCAAACTTGGTCAACCTTGTTTGACCAAAGTTTCCATTGGTTTAAAGATGCGATTATCTTTCTCCTAATAGGTTAAACACTATATTTAGACCTTTATAAATCTTCTATTTGTTTAAAAAAGGGTAGATTTCCATTCGAATCGGGTTTTAGACTTTTATAACTAGTCTATTAAACTTTGGTCAAACTTGGTCAACCTTGTTTGACCAAAGTTTCCATTGGTTTAAAGATGCGATTATTTTTCTCCTCATAGGTTAAATAAACACTATTTAGACCTTCATAAACCTTCTATTTGTTCAAAAAAGGGTAGATTTCCATTCGTATCGGGCTTTAGACCTTTATAACAACTCTATTAAACTTTGGTCAAACTTGGTCAACCTTGTTTGACCAAAGTTTCCATTGGTTTAAAGATGCGATTGTATTTCTCCTAATACGTTTAACACTATATTTAGACCTTTATAAACATTCTATTTGTTCAAAAAAGGGTAGATTTCCATTCGAATCGGGTTTTAGACCTTTATAACTAGTTTATTAAACTTTGGTCAAACTTAGTCAACCTTGTTTGACCAAAGTTTCCATTAGTTTAAAGATGCGATTATCTTTCTCCTAATAGGTTAAACACTATATTTAGACCTTTATAAATCTTCTATTTGTTCAAAAAAGGGTAGATTTCCATTTGTATCGGGTTTTAGACCTTTATAACTAGTCTATTAAACTTTGGTCAAACTTGGTCAACCTTGTTTGACCAAAGTTTCCATTGGTTTAAAGATGCGATTATCTTTCTCCTAATAGGTTAAACACTATATTTAGACCTTTACAAATCTTCTATTTTTTCAAAAAAGGGTAGATTTCCATTCGAATCGGGTTTTAGACCTTTATAACTAGTCTATTAAACTTTGGTCAAACTTGGTCAACCTTGTTTGACCAAAGTTTCCATTGGTTTAAAGATGCGATTATTTTTCTCCTCATAGGTTAAATAAACACTATTTAGACCTTCATAAACCTTCTATTTGTTCAAAAAAGGGTAGATTTCCATTCGTATCGGGCTTTAGACCTTTATAACAACTCTATTAAACTTTGGTCAAACTTGGTCAACCTTGTTTGACCAAAGTTTCCATTGGTTTAAAGATGCGATTGTATTTCTCCTAATACGTTTAACACTATATTTAGACCTTTATAAACATTCTATTTGTTCAAAAAAGGGTAGATTTCCATTCGAATCGGGTTTTAGACCTTTATAACTAGTTTATTAAACTTTGGTCAAACTTAGTCAACCTTGTTTGACCAAAGTTTCCATTAGTTTAAAGATGCGATTATCTTTCTCCTAATAGGTTAAACACTATATTTAGACCTTTATAAATCTTCTATTTGTTCAAAAAAGGGTAGATTTCCATTTGTATCGGGTTTTAGACCTTTATAACTAGTCTATTAAACTTTGGTCAAACTTGGTCAACCTTGTTTGACCAAAGTTTCCATTGGTTTAAAGATGCGATTATCTTTCTCCTAATAGGTTAAACACTATATTTAGACCTTTACAAATCTTCTATTTTTTCAAAAAAGGGTAGATTTCCATTCGAATCGGGTTTTAGACCTTTATAACTAGTTTATTAAACTTTGGTCAAACTTGGTCAACCTTGTTTGACCAAAGTTTCCATTGGTTTAAAGATGCGATTATCTTTCTCCTAATAGGTTAAACACTATATTTAGACCTTTATAAATCTTCTATTTTTTCAAAAAAGGGTAGATTTCCATTCGAATCGGGTTTTAGACCTTTATAACTAGTTTATTAAACTTTGGTCAAACTTGGTCAACCTTGTTTGACCAAAGTTTCCATTGGTTTAAAGATGCGATTATCTTTCTCCTAATAGGTTAAACACTATATTTAGACCTTTATAAATCTTCTATTTGTTCAAAAAAGGGTAGATTTCCATTTGTATCGGGTTTTAGACCTTTATAACTAGTCTATTAAACTTTGGTCAAACTTGGTCAACCTTGTTTGACCAAAGTTTCCATTGGTTTAAAGATGCGATTATCTTTCTCCTAATAGGTTAAACACTATATTTAGACCTTTACAAATCTTCTATTTTTTCAAAAAAGGGTAGATTTCCATTCGAATCGGGTTTTAGACCTTTATAACTAGTTTATTAAACTTTGGTCAAACTTGGTCAACCTTGTTTGACCAAAGTTTCCATTGGTTTAAAGATGCGATTATCTTTCTCCTAATAGGTTAAACACTATATTTAGACCTTTATAAATCTTCTATTTTTTCAAAAAAGGGTAGATTTCCATTCGAATCGGGTTTTAGACCTTTATAACTAGTTTATTAAACTTTGGTCAAACTTGGTCAACCTTGTTTGACCAAAGTTTCCATTGGTTTAAAGATGCGATTATCTTTCTCCTAATAGGTTAAACAATATATTTAGACCTTTTTAAATCTTCTATTTGTTCAAAAAAGGGTAGATTTCCATTTGTATCGGGTTTTAGACCTTTATAACAAGTCTATTAAACTTTGGTCAAACTTGGTCAACCTTGTTTGACCAAAGTTTCCATTAGTTTAAAGATGCGATTATCTTTCTCCTAATAGGTTAAACACTATATTTAGACCTTTGTAAACCTTCTATTTTTGCAAAAAAGGGTAGATTTCCATTCGAATCGGGTTTTAGACCTTTATAACTAGTCTATTAAACTTTGTTCAAACTTGGTCAACCTTGTTTGACCAAAGTTTCCATTGGTTTAAAGATGCGATTATCTTTCTCCTAATAGGTTAAACACTATATTTAGACCTTTACAAATCTTCTATTTTTTCAAAAAAGGGTAGATTTCCATTCGAATCGGGTTTTAGACCTTTATAACTAGTCTATTAAACTTTGGTCAAACTTGGTCAACCTTGTTTGACCAAAGTTTCCATTGGTTTAAAGATGCGATTATTTTTCTCCTCATAGGTTAAATAAACACTATTTAGACCTTCATAAACCTTCTATTTGTTCAAAAAAGGGTAGATTTCCATTCGTATCGGGCTTTAGACCTTTATAACAACTCTATTAAACTTTGGTCAAACTTGGTCAACCTTGTTTGACCAAAGTTTCCATTGGTTTAAAGATGCGATTGTATTTCTCCTAATACGTTTAACACTATATTTAGACCTTTATAAACATTCTATTTGTTCAAAAAAGGGTAGATTTCCATTCGAATCGGGTTTTAGACCTTTATAACTAGTTTATTAAACTTTGGTCAAACTTAGTCAACCTTGTTTGACCAAAGTTTCCATTAGTTTAAAGATGCGATTATCTTTCTCCTAATAGGTTAAACACTATATTTAGACCTTTATAAATCTTCTATTTGTTCAAAAAAGGGTAGATTTCCATTTGTATCGGGTTTTAGACCTTTATAACTAGTCTATTAAACTTTGGTCAAACTTGGTCAACCTTGTTTGACCAAAGTTTCCATTGGTTTAAAGATGCGATTATCTTTCTCCTAATAGGTTAAACACTATATTTAGACCTTTACAAATCTTCTATTTTTTCAAAAAAGGGTAGATTTCCATTCGAATCGGGTTTTAGACCTTTATAACTAGTTTATTAAACTTTGGTCAAACTTGGTCAACCTTGTTTGACCAAAGTTTCCATTGGTTTAAAGATGCGATTATCTTTCTCCTAATAGGTTAAACACTATATTTAGACCTTTATAAATCTTCTATTTTTTCAAAAAAGGGTAGATTTCCATTCGAATCGGGTTTTAGACCTTTATAACTAGTTTATTAAACTTTGGTCAAACTTGGTCAACCTTGTTTGACCAAAGTTTCCATTGGTTTAAAGATGCGATTATCTTTCTCCTAATAGGTTAAACACTATATTTAGACCTTTATAAATCTTCTATTTGTTCAAAAAAGGGTAGATTTCCATTTGTATCGGGTTTTAGACCTTTATAACTAGTCTATTAAACTTTGGTCAAACTTGGTCAACCTTGTTTGACCAAAGTTTCCATTGGTTTAAAGATGCGATTATCTTTCTCCTAATAGGTTAAACACTATATTTAGACCTTTACAAATCTTCTATTTTTTCAAAAAAGGGTAGATTTCCATTCGAATCGGGTTTTAGACCTTTATAACTAGTTTATTAAACTTTGGTCAAACTTGGTCAACCTTGTTTGACCAAAGTTTCCATTGGTTTAAAGATGCGATTATCTTTCTCCTAATAGGTTAAACACTATATTTAGACCTTTATAAATCTTCTATTTTTTCAAAAAAGGGTAGATTTCCATTCGAATCGGGTTTTAGACCTTTATAACTAGTTTATTAAACTTTGGTCAAACTTGGTCAACCTTGTTTGACCAAAGTTTCCATTGGTTTAAAGATGCGATTATCTTTCTCCTAATAGGTTAAACAATATATTTAGACCTTTTTAAATCTTCTATTTGTTCAAAAAAGGGTAGATTTCCATTTGTATCGGGTTTTAGACCTTTATAACAAGTCTATTAAACTTTGGTCAAACTTGGTCAACCTTGTTTGACCAAAGTTTCCATTAGTTTAAAGATGCGATTATCTTTCTCCTAATAGGTTAAACACTATATTTAGACCTTTGTAAACCTTCTATTTTTGCAAAAAAGGGTAGATTTCCATTCGAATCGGGTTTTAGACCTTTATAACTAGTCTATTAAACTTTGTTCAAACTTGGTCAACCTTGTTTGACCAAAGTTTCCATTGGTTTAAAGATGCGATTATCTTTCTCCTAATAGGTTAAACACTATATTTAGACCTTTATAAATCTTCTATTTTTTCAAAAAAGGGTAGATTTCCATTCGAATCGGGTTTTAGACCTTTATAACTAGTTTATTAAACTTTGGTCAAACTTGGTCAACCTTGTCTGACCAAAGTTTCCATTGGTTTAAAGATGCGATTATCTTTCTCCTAATAGGTTAAACACTATATTTAGAACTTTATAAATCTTCTATTTTTTCAAAAAAGGGTAGATTTCCATTCGAATCGGGTTTTAGACCTTTATAACTAGTTTATTAAACTTTGGTCAAACTTGGTCAACCTTGTTTGACCAAAGTTTCCATTGGTTTAAAGATGCGATTATCTTTCTCCTAATAGGTTAAACACTATATTTAGACCTTTATAAATCTTCTATTTGTTTAAAATAGGGTAGATTTCCATTCGAATCGGGTTTTAGACTTTCATAACTAGTCTATTAAACTTTGGTCAAACTTGGTCAACCTTGTTTGACCAAAGTTTCCATTGGTTTAAAGATGCGATTATTTTTCTCCTCATGGTTTAAATAAACACTATTTAGACCTTCATAAACCTTCTATTTGTTCAAAAAAGGGTAGATTTCCATTCGTATCGGGTTTTAGACCTTTATAACAACTCTATTAAACTTTGGTCAAACTTGGTCAACCTTGTTTGACCAAAGTTTCCATTGGTTTAAAGATGCGATTGTATTTCTCCTAATACGTTTAACACTATATTTAGACCTTTGTAAACCTTCTATTTGTGCAAAAAAGGGTAGATTTCCATTCGAATCGGGTTTTAGACCTTTATAACTAGTCTATTAAACTTTGTTCAAACTTGGTCAACCTTGTTTGACCAAAGTTTCCATTGGTTTAAAGATGCGATTATCTTTCTCCTAATAGGTTAAACACTATATTTAGACCTTTATAAATCTTCTATTTGTTCAAAAAAGGGTAGATTTCCATTTGTATCGAGTTTTAGACCTTTATAACTAGTCTATTAAACTTTGGTCAAACTTGGTCAACCTTGTTTGACCAAAGTTTCCATTGGTTTAAAGATGCGATTGTCTTTCTCCTAATACGTTTAACACTATATTTAGACCTTTATAAACCTTCTATTTGTTCAAAAAATGGTAGATTTCCATTCGAATCGGGTTTTACACCTTTATAACTAGTCTATTAAACTTTGGTCAAACTTGGTCAACCTTGTTTGACCAAAGTTTCCATTGGTTTAAAGATGCGATTATCTTTCTCCTAATAGGTTAAACACTATATTTAGACCTTTATAAACCTTCTATTTGTGAAAAAAAATGGTAGATTTCCATTCGAATCGGGTTTTAGACCTTTATACTAGTCTATTAACTTTGGTCAAACTTGGTCAACCTTGTTTGACCAAAGTTTCCATTGGTTTAAAGATGTGAATATCTTTCTCCTAATAGGTTAAACACTATATTTAGAACTTTATAAACCATCTACTTGTTCAAAAATGGGTAGATTTCCATTCGAATCGGGTTTTAGAGCTTTACAACTAGTCTATTAAACTTTGGTCAAACTTGGTCAACCTTGTTTGACCAAATTTTCCATTGGTATAAAGATGCGATTATCTTTCTCCTAATAGGTTAAACACTATATTTAGACCTTTATAAACCTTCTATTTGTTCAAAAAAGGATAGATTTCCATTCGTATCGGGTTTTAGACCTTTATAAAAAGTCTATTAAACTTTGGTCAAACTTGGTCAACCTTGTTTGACCAAAGTTTCCATTAGTTTAAAGATGCGATTATCTTTCTCCTAATAGGTTAAACACTATATTTAGACCTTTATAAACCTTCTATTTGTGCAAAAAAGGGTAGATTTCCATTCGAATCGGGTTTTAGACCTTTATAACTAGTTTATTAAACTTTGTTCAAACTTGGTCAACCTTGTTTGACCAAAGTTTCCATTGGTTTAAAGATGCGATTATCTTTCTCCTAATAGGTTAAACACTATATTTAGACCTTTATAAATCTTCTATTTGTTCAAAAAAGGGTAGATTTCCATTCGAATCGGGTTTTAGACCTTTATAACTAGTTTATTAAACTTTGGTCAAACTTGGTCAACCTTGTTTGACCAAAGTTTCCATTGGTTTAAAGATGCGATTATCTTTCTCCTAATAGGTTAAACACTACATTTAGACCTTTATAAACATTATATTTGTTCAAAAAAGGGTAGATTTCCATTCGAATCGGGTTTTAGACCTTTATAACTAGTTTATTAAACTTTGGTCAAACTTGGTCAACCTTGTTTGACCAAAGTTTCCATTGGTTTGAAGATGCGATTATCTTTCTCCTAATAGGTTAAACACTATATTTAGACCTTTATAAATCTTCTATTTGTTAAAAAAAGGGTAGATTTCCATTCGAATAGGGTTTTAGACCTTTATAACTAGTTTATTAAACTTTGGTCAAACTTGGTCAACCTTGTTTGACCAAAGTTTCCATTGGTTTAAAGATAAGATTATCTTTCTCCTAATAGGTTAAACACTATATTTAGACCTTTATAAATCTTCTATTTGTTCAAAAAAGGGTAGATTTCCATTCGAATCGGGTTTTAGACTTTTATAACTAGTCTATTAAACTTTGGTCAAACTTGGTCAACCTTGTTTGACCAAAGTTTCCATTGGTTTAAAGATGCGATTATTTTTCTCCTCATAGGTTAAATAAACACTATATTCAGACCTTCATAAACCTTCTATTTGTTCAAAAAATGGTAGATTTCCATTCGTATCGGGTTTTAGACCTTTATAACAACTCTATTAAACTTTGGTCAAACTTGGTCAACCTTGTTTGTCCAAAGTTTCCATTGGTTTAAAGATGCGATTGTCTTTCTCCTAATACGTTTAAAACTATATTTAGACCTTTATAAACCTTCTATTTGTTAAAAAAAAGGGTAGATTTCCATTCGAATCAGGTTTTAGACCTTTATATTAGTCTATTAACTTTGGTCAAACTTGGTCAACCTTGTTTGACCAAAGTTTCCATTGGTTTAAAGATGTGAATATCTTTCTCCTAATAGGTTAAACACTATATTTAGAACTTTATAAACCATCTACTTGTTCAAAAATGGGTAGATTTCCATTCGAATCGGGTTTTAGAGCTTTACAACTAGTCTGTTAAAATTTTGGTCAAACTTGGTCAACCTTGTTTGACCAAATTTTCCATTGGTATAAAGATGCGATTATCTTTCTCGTAATAGGTTAAACACTATATTTAGAAGTTTATAAACCTTCTATTTGTTCAAAAAATGATAGATTTCCATTCGTATCGGGTTTTAGACCTTTATAACAAGTCTATTAAACTTTGGTCAAACTTGGTCAACCTTGTTTGACCAAAGTTTCCATTAGTTTAAAGATGCGATTATCTTTCTCCTAATAGGTTAAACACTATATTTAGACCTTTATAAACCTTCTATTTGTGCGAAAAAGGGTAGATTTCGATTCGAATCGGGTTTTAGACCTTTATAACTAGTTTATTAAACTTTGTTCAAACTTGGTCAACCTTGTTTGACCAAAGTTTCCATTGGTTTAAAGATGCGATTATCTTTCTCCTAATAGGTTAAACACTATATTTAGACCTTTGTAAACCTTCTATTTGTGCAAAAAAGGGTAGATTTCCATTCGAATCGGGTTTTAGACCTTTATAACTAGTCTATTAAACTTTATTCAAACTTGGTCAACGTTGTTTGACCAAAGTTTCCATTGGTTTAAAGATGCGATTATCTTTCTCCTAATAGGTTAAACACTATATTTAGACCTTTATAAATCTTCTATTTGTTCAAAAAAGGGTAGATTTCCATTTGTATTGGGTTTTAGACCTTTATAACTAGTCTATTAAACTTTGGTCAAACTTGGTAAACCTTGTTTGACCAAAGTTTCCATTGGTTTAAAGATGCGATTATCTTTCTCCTAATAGGTTAAACACTATATTTAGACCTTTATAAACATTATATTTGTTCAAAAAAGGGTAGATTTCCATTCGTATCGGGTTTTAGACCTTTATAACTAGTTTATTAAACTTTGGTCAAACTTGGTCAACCTTGTTTGACCAAAGTTTCCATTGGTTTAAAGATAAGATTATCTTTCTCCTAATAGGTTAAACACTATATTTAGACCTTTATAAATCTTCTATTTGTTCAAAAAAGGGTAGATTTCCATTCGAATCGGGTTTTAGACTTTTATAACTAGTCTATTAAACTTTGGTCAAACTTGGTCAACCTTGTTTGACCAAAGTTTCCATTGGTTTAAAGATGCGATTATTTTTCTCCTCATAGGTTAAATAAACACTATATTCAGACCTTCATAAACCTTCTATTTGTTCAAAAAATGGTAGATTTCCATTCGTATCGGGTTTTAGACCTTTATAACAACTATATTAAACTTTGGTCAAACTTGGTCAACCTTGTTTTTCCAAAGTTTCCATTGGTTTAAAGATGCGATTGTCTTTCTCCTAATACGTTTAAAACTATATTTAGACCTTTATAAACCTTCTATTTGTTAAAAAAAAGGGTAGATTTCCATTCGAATCGGGTTTTAGACCTTTATACTAGTCTATTAACTTTGGTCAAACTTAGTCAACCTTGTTTGACCAAAGTTTCCATTGGTTTAAAGATGTGAATATCTTTCTCCTAATAGGTTAAACACTATATTTAGAACTTTATAAACCATCTACTTGTTCAAAAATGGGTAGATTTCCATTCGAATCGGGTTTTAGAGCTTTACAACTAGTCTGTTAAACTTTGGTCAAACTTGGTCAACCTTGTTTGACCAAATTTTCCATTGGTATAAAGATGCGATTATCTTTCTCGTAATAGGTTAAACACTATATTTAGAAGTTTATAAACCTTCTATTTGTTCAAAAAATGATAGATTTCCATTCGTATCGGGTTTTAGACCTTTATAACAAGTCTATTAAACTTTGCTCAAACTTGGTCAACCTTGTTTGACCAAAGTTTCCATTGGTATAAAGATGCGATTATTTTTCTCCTCATAGGTTAAATAAACACTATATTCAGACCTTCATAAACCTTCTATTTGTTCAAAAAAGGGTAGATTTCCATTCGTATCGGGTTTTAGACCTTTATAACAACTCTATTAAACTTTGGTCAAACTTGATCAACCTTGTTTGTCCAAAGTTTCCATTGGATTAAAGATGCGATTGTCTTTCTCCTAATACGTTTAACACTATATTTAGACCTTTATAAACCTTCTATTTGTTTAAAAAAGGGTAGATTTCCATTCGAATCGGGTTTTAGACCTTTATAACAACTCTATTAAACTTTGGTCAAACTTGGTCAACCTTGTTTGTCCAAAGTTTCCATTGGTTTAAAGATGCGATTGTCTTTCTCCTAATACGTTTAAAACTATATTTAGACCTTTATAAACCTTCTATTTGTTAAAAAAAAGGGTAGATTTCCATTCGAATCGGGTTTTAGACCTTTATACTAGTCTATTAACTTTGGTCAAACTTGGTCAACCTTGTTTGACCAAAGTTTCCATTGGTTTAAAGATGCGATTATCTTTCTCCTAATAGGTTAAACACTATATTTACACCTTTATAAATCTTCTATTTGTTCAAAAAAGGGTAGATTTCCATTCGAATCGGGTTTTAGACCTTTATAACTAGTTTATTAAACTTTGGTCAAACTTGGTCAACCTTGTTTGACCAAAGTTTCTATTGGTTTAAAGATGCGATTATCTTTCTCCTAATAGGTTAAACACTATATTTAGACCTTTATAAATCTTATATTTGTTCAAAAAAGGGTAGATTTCCATTCGAATCGGGTTTTAGACCTTTATAACTAGTTTATTAAACTTTGGTCAAACTTGGTCAACCTTGTTTGACCAAAGTTTCCATTGGTTTAAAGATGCGATTATCTTTCTCCTAATAGGTTAAACACTATATTTAGACCTTTATAAATCTTCTATTTGTTCAAAAAAGGGTAGATTTCCATTCGAATCGGGTTTTAGACTTTTATAACTAGTCTATTAAACTTTGGTCAAACTTGGTCAACCTTGTTTGACCAAAGTTTCCATTGGTTTAAAGATGCGATTATTTTTCTCCTCATAGGTTAAATAAACACTATATTCAGACCTTCATAAACCTTCTATTTGTTCAAAAAAGGGTAGATTTCCATTCGTATCAGGTTTTAGACCTTTATAACAACTCTATTAAACTTTGGTCAAACTTGATCAACCTTGTTTGTCCAAAGTTTCCATTGGTTTAAAGATGCGATTGTCTTTCTCCTAATACGTTTAACACTATATTTAGACCTTTATAAACCTTCTATTTGTTTAAAAAAGGGTAGATTTCCATTCGAATCGGGTTTTAGACCTGTATACTAGTCTATTAACTTTGGTCAAACATGGTCAACCTTGTTTGACCAAAGTTTCCATTGGTTTAAAGATGCGATTATCTTTCTCCTAATAGGTTAAACACTATATTTAGACCTTTATAAACATTCTATTTGTTCAAAAAAGGGTAGATTTTCATTCGAATCGGGTTTTAGACCTTTATAACTAGTTTATTAAACTTTGGTCAAACTTGGTCAACCTTGTTTGACCAAAGTTTCCATTGGTTTAAAGATGCGATTATCTTTCTCCTAATAGGTTAAACACTATATTTAGACCTTTATAAATCTTCTATTTGTTCAAAAAAGGGTAGATTTCCATTCGAATCGGGTTTTAGACTTTTATAACTAGTCTATTAAACTTTGGTCAAACTTGGTCAACCTTGTTTGACCAAAGTTTCCATTGGTTTAAAGATGCGATTATTTTTCTCCTCATAGGTTAAATAAACACTATATTCAGACCTTCATAAACCTTCTATTTGTTCAAAAAAGGGTAGATTTCCATTCGTATCGGGTTTTAGACCTTTATAACAACTCTATTAAACTTTGGTCAAACTTGATCAACCTTGTTTGTCCAAAGTTTCCATTGGTTTAAAGATGCAATTGTCTTTCTCCTAATACGTTTAACACTATATTTAGACCTTTATAAACCTTCTATTTGTTTAAAAAAGGGTAGATTTCCATTCGAATCGGGTTTTAGACCTGTATACTAGTCTATTAACTTTGGTCAAACTTGGTCAACCTTGTTTGACCAAAGTTTCCATTGGTTTAAAGATGCGATTATCTTTCTCCTAATAGGTTAAACACTATATTTAGACCTTTATAAATCTTCTATTTGTTCAAAAAAGGGTAGATTTCCATTCGAATCGGGTTTTAGACCTTTATAACTAGTTTATTAAACTTTGGTCAAACTTGGTCAACCTTGTTTGACCAAAGTTTCCATTGGTTTAAAGATGCGATTATCTTTCTCCTAATAGGTTAAACACTATATTTAGACCTTTATAAATCTTCTATTTGTTCAAAAAAGGGTAGATTTCCATTCGAATCGGGTTTTAGACTTTTATAACTAGTCTATTAAACTTTGGTCAAACTTGGTCAACCTTGTTTGACCAAAGTTTCCATTGGTTTAAAGATGCGATTATTTTTCTCCTCATAGGTTAAATAAACACTATATTCAGACCTTCATAAACCTTCTATTTTTTCAAAAAAGGGTAGATTTCCATTCGTATCGGGTTTTAGACCTTTATAACAACTCTATTAAACTTTGGTCAAACTTGATCAACCTTGTTTGTCCAAAGTTTCCATTGGTTTAAAGATGCGATTGTCTTTCTCCTAATACGTTTAACACTATATTTAGACCTTTATAAACCTTCTATTTGTTTAAAAAAGGGTAGATTTCCATTCAAATCGGGTTTTAGACCTGTATACTAGTCTATTAACTTTGGTCAAACTTGGTCAACCTTGTTTGACCAAAGTTTCTATTGGTTTAAAGATGCGATTATCTTTCTCCTAATAGGTTAAACACTATATTTAGACCTTTATAAACATTCTATTTGTTCAAAAAAGGGTAGATTTTCATTCGAATCGGGTTTTAGACCTTTATAACTAGTTTATTAAACTTTGGTCAAACTTGGTCAACCTTGTTTGACCAAAGTTTCCATTGGTTTAAAGATACGATTATCTTTCTCCTAATAGGTTAAACACTATATTTAGACCTTTATAAACCTTCTATTTGTTCAAAAAAGGGTAGATTTCCATTCTTATCGGGTTTTAGACCTTTATAACTAGTCTATTAAACTTTGGTCAAACTTGGTCAACCTTGTTTGACCAAAGTTTCCATTGGTTTAAAGATGCGATTATCTTTCTCCTAATAGGTTAAAAACTATATTTAGACCTTTATAAATCTTCTATTTGTTCAAAAAAGGGTAGATTTCCATTCGAATCGGGTTTTAGACTTTTATAACTAGTCTATTAAACTTTGGTCAAACTTGGTCAACCTTGTTTGACCAAAGTTTCCATTGGTATAAAGATGCGATTATTTTTCTCCTCATAGGTTAAATAAACACTATATTCAGACCTTCATAAACCTTCTATTTGTTCAAAAAAGGGTAGATTTCCATTCGTATCGGGTTTTAGACCTTTATAACAACTCTATTAAACTTTGGTCAAACTTGATCAACCTTGTTTGTCCAAAGTTTCCATTGGTTTAAAGATGCGATTGTCTTTCTCCTAATACGTTTAACACTATATTTAGACCTTTATAAACCTTCTATTTGTTTAAAAAAGGGTAGATTTCCATTCGAATCGGGTTTTAGACCTTTATAACAACTCTATTAAACTTTGGTCAAACTTGGTCAACCTTGTTTGTCCAAAGTTTCCATTGGTTTAAAGATGCGATTGTCTTTCTCCTAATACGTTTAAAACTATATTTAGACCTTTATAAACCTTCTATTTGTTAAAAAAAAGGGTAGATTTCCATTCGAATCGGGTTTTAGACCTTTATACTAGTCTATTAACTTTGGTCAAACTTGGTCAACCTTGTTTGACCAAAGTTTCCATTGGTTTAAAGATGCGATTATCTTTCTCCTAATAGGTTAAACACTATATTTAGACCTTTATAAATCTTCTATTTGTTCAAAAAAGGGTAGATTTCCATTCGAATCGGGTTTTAGACCTTTATAACTAGTTTATTAAACTTTGGTCAAACTTGGTCAACCTTGTTTGACCAAAGTTTCTATTGGTTTAAAGATGCGATTATCTTTCTCCTAATAGGTTAAACACTATATTTAGACCTTTATAAATCTTCTATTTGTTCAAAAAAGGGTAGATTTCCATTCGAATCGGGTTTTAGACCTTTATAACTAGTTTATTAAACTTTGGTCAAACTTGGTCAACCTTGTTTGACCAAAGTTTCCATTGGTTTAAAGATGCGATTATCTTTCTCCTAATAGGTTAAACACTATATTTAGACCTTTATAAATCTTCTATTTGTTCAAAAAAGGGTAGATTTCCATTCGAATCGGGTTTTAGACTTTTATAACTAGTCTATTAAACTTTGGTCAAACTTGGTCTACCTTGTTTGACCAAAGTTTCCATTGGTTTAAAGATGCGATTATTTTTCTCCTCATAGGTTAAATAAACACTATATTCAGACCTTCATAAACCTTCTATTTGTTCAAAAAAGGGTAGATTTCCATTCGTATCAGGTTTTAGACCTTTATAACAACTCTATTAAACTTTGGTCAAACTTGATCAACCTTGTTTGTCCAAAGTTTCCATTGGTTTAAAGATGCGATTGTCTTTCTCCTAATACGTTTAACACTATATTTAGACCTTTATAAACCTTCTATTTGTTTAAAAAAGGGTAGATTTCCATTCGAATCGGGTTTTAGACCTGTATACTAGTCTATTAACTTTGGTCAAACTTGGTCAACCTTGTTTAACCAAAGTTTCCATTGGTTTAAAGATGCGATTATCTTTCTCCTAATAGGTTAAACACTATATTTAGACCTTTATAAACATTCTATTTGTTCAAAAAAGGGTAGAATTTCATTCGAATCGGGTTTTAGACCTTTATAACTAGTTTATTAAACTTTGGTCAAACTTGGTCAACCTTGTTTGACCAAAGTTTCCATTGGTTTAAAGATACGATTATCTTTCTCCTAATAGGTTAAACACTATATTTAGACCTTTATAAACCTTCTATTTGTTCAAAAAAGGGTAGATTTCCATTCTTATCGGGTTTTAGACCTTTATAACTAGTCTATCAAACTTTGGTCAAACTTGGTCAACCTTGTTTGACCAAAGTTTCCATTGGTTTAAAGATGCGATTATCTTTCTCCTAATAGGTTAAAAACTATATTTAGACCTTTATAAATCTTCTATTTGTTCAAAAAAGGGTAGATTTCCATTCGAATCGGGTTTTAGACTTTTATAACTAGTCTATTAAACTTTGGTCAAACTTGGTCAACCTTGTTTGACCAAAGTTTCCATTGGTTTAAAGATGCGATTATTTTTCTCCTCATAGGTTAAATAAACACTATATTCAGACCTTCATAAACCTTCTATTTGTTCAAAAAAGGGTAGATTTCCATTCGTATCGGGTTTTAGACCTTTATAACAACTCTATTAAACTTTGGTCAAACTTGATCAACCTTGTTTGTCCAACGTTTCCATTGGTTTAAAGATGCAATTGTCTTTCTCCTAATACGTTTAACACTATATTTAGACCTTTATAAACCTTCTATTTGTTTAAAAAAGGGTAGATTTCCATTCGAATCGGGTTTTAGACCTGTATACTAGTCTATTAACTTTGGTCAACCTTGTTTGACCAAAGTTTCCATTGGTTTAAAGATGCGATTATCTTTCTCCTAATAGGTTAAACACTATATTTAGACCTTTATAAACATTATATTTGTTCAAAAAAGGGTAGATTTCCATTCGAATCGGGTTTTAGACCTTTATAACTAGTTTACTAAACTTTGGTCAAACTTGGTCAACCTTGTTTGACCAAAGTTTCTATTGGTTTAAAGATGCGATTATCTTTCTCCTAATAGGTTAAACACTATATTTAGACCTTTATAAATCTTCTATTTGTTCAAAAAAGGGTAGATTTCCATTCGAATCGGGTTTTAGACCTTTATAACTAGTTTATTAAACTTTGGTCAAACTTGGTCAACCTTGTTTGACCAAAGTTTCCATTGGTTTAAAGATGCGATTATCTTTCTCCTAATAGGTTAAACACTATATTTAGACCTTTATAAATCTTCTATTTGTTCAAAAAAGGGTAGATTTCCATTCGAATCGGGTTTTAGACTTTTATAACTAGTCTATTAAACTTTGGTCAAACTTGGTCAACCTTGTTTGACCAAAGTTTCCATTGGTTTAAAGATGCGATTATTTTTCTCCTCATAGGTTAAATAAACACTATATTCAGACCTTCATAAACCTTCTATTTGTTCAAAAAAGGGTAGATTTCCATTCGTATCGGGTTTTAGACCTTTATAACAACTCTATTAAACTTTGGTCAAACTTGATCAACCTTGTTTGTCCAAAGTTTCCATTGGTTTAAAGATGCGATTGTCTTTCTCCTAATACGTTTAACACTATATTTAGACCTTTATAAACCTTCTATTTGTTTAAAAAAGGGTAGATTTCCATTCGAATCGGGTTTTAGACCTGTATACTAGTCTATTAACTTTGGTCAAACTTGGTCAACCTTGTTTGACCAAAGTTTCTATTGGTTTAAAGATGCGATTATCTTTCTCCTAATAGGTTAAACACTATATTTAGACCTTTATAAACATTCTATTTGTTCAAAAAAGGGTAGATTTTCATTCGAATCGGGTTTTAGACCTTTATAACTAGTTTATTAAACTTTGGTCAAACTTGGTCAACCTTGTTTGACCAAAGTTTCCATTGGTTTAAAGATACGATTATCTTTCTCCTAATAGGTTAAACACTATATTTAGACCTTTATAAACCTTCTATTTGTTCAAAAAAGGGTAGATTTCCATTCGAATCGGGTTTTAGACCTTTATAACTAGTTTATTAAACTTTGGTCAAACTTGGTCAACCTTGTTTGACCAAAGTTTCCATTGGTTTAAAGATGCGATTATCTTTCTCCTAATAGGTTAAACACTATATTTAGACCTTTATAAATCTTCTATTTGTTCAAAAAAGGGTAGATTTCCATTCGAATCGGGTTTTAGACTTTTATAACTAGTCTATTAAACTTTGGTCAAACTTGGTCAACCTTGTTTGACCAAAGTTTCCATTGGTTTAAAGATGCGATTATTTTTCTCCTCATAGGTTAAATAAACACTATATTCAGACCTTCATAAACCTTCTATTTGTTCAAAAAAGGGTAGATTTCCATTCGTATCGGGTTTTAGACCTTTATAACAACTCTATTAAACTTTGGTCAAACTTGATCAACCTTGTTTGTCCAAAGTTTCCATTGGTTTAAAGATGCAATTGTCTTTCTCCTAATACGTTTAACACTATATTTAGACCTTTATAAACCTTCTATTTGTTTAAAAAAGGGTAGATTTCCATTCGAATCGGGTTTTAGACCTGTATACTAGTCTATTAACTTTGGTCAACCTTGTTTGACCAAAGTTTCCATTGGTTTAAAGATGCGATTATCTTTCTCCTAATAGGTTAAACACTATATTTAGACCTTTATAAACATTATATTTGTTCAAAAAAGGGTAGATTTCCATTCGAATCGGGTTTTAGACCTTTATAACTAGTTTACTAAACTTTGGTCAAACTTGGTCAACCTTGTTTGACCAAAGTTTCTATTGGTTTAAAGATGCGATTATCTTTCTCCTAATAGGTTAAACACTATATTTAGACCTTTATAAATCTTCTATTTGTTCAAAAAAGGGTAGATTTCCATTCGAATCGGGTTTTAGACCTTTATAACTAGTTTATTAAACTTTGGTCAAACTTGGTCAACCTTGTTTGACCAAAGTTTCCATTGGTTTAAAGATGCGATTATCTTTCTCCTAATAGGTTAAACACTATATTTAGACCTTTATAAACATTATATTTGTTCAAAAAAGGGTAGATTTCCATTCGAATCGGGTTTTAGACCTTTATAACTAGTTTACTAAACTTTGGTCAAACTTGGTCAACCTTGTTTGACCAAAGTTTCTATTGGTTTAAAGATGCGATTATCTTTCTCCTAATAGGTTAAACACTATATTTAGACCTTTATAAATCTTCTATTTGTTCAAAAAAGGGTAGATTTCCATTCGAATCGGGTTTTAGACCTTTATAACTAGTTTATTAAACTTTGGTCAAACTTGGTCAACCTTGTTTGACCAAAGTTTCCATTGGTTTAAAGATGCGATTATCTTTCTCCTAATAGGTTAAACACTATATTTAGACCTTTATAAATCTTCTATTTGTTCAAAAAAGGGTAGATTTCCATTCGAATCGGGTTTTAGACTTTTATAACTAGTCTATTAAACTTTGGTCAAACTTGGTCAACCTTGTTTGACCAAAGTTTCCATTGGTTTAAAGATGCGATTATTTTTCTCCTCATAGGTTAAATAAACACTATATTCAGACCTTCATAAACCTTCTATTTGTTCAAAAAAGGGTAGATTTCCATTCGTATCGGGTTTTAGACCTTTATAACAACTCTATTAAACTTTGGTCAAACTTGATCAACCTTGTTTGTCCAAAGTTTCCATTGGTTTAAAGATGCGATTGTCTTTCTCCTAATACGTTTAACACTATATTTAGACCTTTATAAACCTTCTATTTGTTTAAAAAAGGGTAGATTTCCATTCGAATCGGGTTTTAGACCTGTATACTAGTCTATTAACTTTGGTCAAACTTGGTCAACCTTGTTTGACCAAAGTTTCTATTGGTTTAAAGATGCGATTATCTTTCTCCTAATAGGTTAAACACTATATTTAGACCTTTATAAACATTCTATTTGTTCAAAAAAGGGTAGATTTTCATTCGAATCGGGTTTTAGACCTTTATAACTAGTTTATTAAACTTTGGTCAAACTTGGTCAACCTTGTTTGACCAAAGTTTCCATTGGTTTAAAGATACGATTATCTTTCTCCTAATAGGTTAAACACTATATTTAGACCTTTATAAACCTTCTATTTGTTCAAAAAAGGGTAGATTTCCATTCGAATCGGGTTTTAGACCTTTATAACTAGTTTATTAAACTTTGGTCAAACTTGGTCAACCTTGTTTGACCAAAGTTTCCATTGGTTTAAAGATGCGATTATCTTTCTCCTAATAGGTTAAACACTATATTTAGACCTTTATAAATCTTCTATTTGTTCAAAAAAGGGTAGATTTCCATTCGAATCGGGTTTTAGACTTTTATAACTAGTCTATTAAACTTTGGTCAAACTTGGTCAACCTTGTTTGACCAAAGTTTCCATTGGTTTAAAGATGCGATTATTTTTCTCCTCATAGGTTAAATAAACACTATATTCAGACCTTCATAAACCTTCTATTTGTTCAAAAAAGGGTAGATTTCCATTCGTATCGGGTTTTAGACCTTTATAACAACTCTATTAAACTTTGGTCAAACTTGATCAACCTTGTTTGTCCAAAGTTTCCATTGGTTTAAAGATGCAATTGTCTTTCTCCTAATACGTTTAACACTATATTTAGACCTTTATAAACCTTCTATTTGTTTAAAAAAGGGTAGATTTCCATTCGAATCGGGTTTTAGACCTGTATACTAGTCTATTAACTTTGGTCAACCTTGTTTGACCAAAGTTTCCATTGGTTTAAAGATGCGATTATCTTTCTCCTAATAGGTTAAACACTATATTTAGACCTTTATAAACATTATATTTGTTCAAAAAAGGGTAGATTTCCATTCGAATCGGGTTTTAGACCTTTATAACTAGTTTACTAAACTTTGGTCAAACTTGGTCAACCTTGTTTGACCAAAGTTTCTATTGGTTTAAAGATGCGATTATCTTTCTCCTAATAGGTTAAACACTATATTTAGACCTTTATAAATCTTCTATTTGTTCAAAAAAGGGTAGATTTCCATTCGAATCGGGTTTTAGACCTTTATAACTAGTTTATTAAACTTTGGTCAAACTTGGTCAACCTTGTTTGACCAAAGTTTCCATTGGTTTAAAGATGCGATTATCTTTCTCCTAATAGGTTAAACACTATATTTAGACCTTTATAAATCTTCTATTTGTTCAAAAAAGGGTAGATTTCCATTCGAATCGGGTTTTAGACTTTTATAACTAGTCTATTTAACTTTGGTCAAACTTGGTCAACCTTGTTTGACCAAAGTTTCCATTGGTTTAAAGATACGATTATCTTTCTCCTAATAGGTTAAACACTATATTTAGACCTTTATAAACCTTCTATTTGTTCAAAAAAGGGTAGATTTCCATTCTTATCGGGTTTTAGACCTTTATAACTAGTCTATCAAACTTTGGTCAAACTTGGTCAACCTTGTTTGACCAAAGTTTCCATTGGTTTAAAGATGCGATTATCTTTCTCCTAATAGGTTAAAAACTATATTTAGACCTTTATAAATCTTCTATTTGTTCAAAAAAGGGTAGATTTCCATTCGAATCGGGTTTTAGACTTTTATAACTAGTCTATTAAACTTTGGTCAAACTTGGTCAACCTTGTTTGACCAAAGTTTCCATTGGTTTAAAGATGCGATTATTTTTCTCCTCATAGGTTAAATAAACACTATATTCAGACCTTCATAAACCTTCTATTTGTTCAAAAAAGGGTAGATTTCCATTCGTATCGGGTTTTAGACCTTTATAACAACTCTATTAAACTTTGGTCAAACTTGATCAACCTTGTTTGTCCAAAGTTTCCATTGGTTTAAAGATGCAATTGTCTTTCTCCTAATACGTTTAACACTATATTTAGACCTTTATAAACCTTCTATTTGTTTAAAAAAGGGTAGATTTCCATTCGAATCGGGTTTTAGACCTGTATACTAGTCTATTAACTTTGGTCAACCTTGTTTGACCAAAGTTTCCATTGGTTTAAAGATGCGATTATCTTTCTCCTAATAGGTTAAACACTATATTTAGACCTTTATAAACATTATATTTGTTCAAAAAAGGGTAGATTTCCATTCGAATCGGGTTTTAGACCTTTATAACTAGTTTACTAAACTTTGGTCAAACTTGGTCAACCTTGTTTGACCAAAGTTTCTATTGGTTTAAAGATGCGATTATCTTTCTCCTAATAGGTTAAACACTATATTTAGACCTTTATAAATCTTCTATTTGTTCAAAAAAGGGTAGATTTCCATTCGAATCGGGTTTTAGACCTTTATAACTAGTTTATTAAACTTTGGTCAAACTTGGTCAACCTTGTTTGACCAAAGTTTCCATTGGTTTAAAGATGCGATTATCTTTCTCCTAATAGGTTAAACACTATATTTAGACCTTTATAAATCTTCTATTTGTTCAAAAAAGGGTAGATTTCCATTCGAATCGGGTTTTAGACTTTTATAACTAGTCTATTTAACTTTGGTCAAACTTGGTCAACCTTGTTTGACCAAAGTTTCCATTGGTTTAAAGATACGATTATCTTTCTCCTAATAGGTTAAACACTATATTTAGACCTTTATAAACCTTCTATTTGTTCAAAAAAGGGTAGATTTCCATTCTTATCGGGTTTTAGACCTTTATAACTAGTCTATCAAACTTTGGTCAAACTTGGTCAACCTTGTTTGACCAAAGTTTCCATTGGTTTAAAGATGCGATTATCTTTCTCCTAATAGGTTAAAAACTATATTTAGACCTTTATAAATCTTCTATTTGTTCAAAAAAGGGTAGATTTCCATTCGAATCGGGTTTTAGACTTTTATAACTAGTCTATTAAACTTTGGTCAAACTTGGTCAACCTTGTTTGACCAAAGTTTCCATTGGTTTAAAGATGCGATTATTTTTCTCCTCATAGGTTAAATAAACACTATATTCAGACCTTCATAAACCTTCTATTTGTTCAAAAAAGGGTAGATTTCCATTCGTATCGGGTTTTAGACCTTTATAACAACTCTATTAAACTTTGGTCAAACTTGATCAACCTTGTTTGTCCAAAGTTTCCATTGGTTTAAAGATGCAATTGTCTTTCTCCTAATACGTTTAACACTATATTTAGACCTTTATAAACCTTCTATTTGTTTAAAAAAGGGTAGATTTCCATTCGAATCGGGTTTTAGACCTGTATACTAGTCTATTAACTTTGGTCAACCTTGTTTGACCAAAGTTTCCATTGGTTTAAAGATGCGATTATCTTTCTCCTAATAGGTTAAACACTATATTTAGACCTTTATAAACATTATATTTGTTCAAAAAAGGGTAGATTTCCATTCGAATCGGGTTTTAGACCTTTATAACTAGTTTACTAAACTTTGGTCAAACTTGGTCAACCTTGTTTGACCAAAGTTTCTATTGGTTTAAAGATGCGATTATCTTTCTCCTAATAGGTTAAACACTATATTTAGACCTTTATAAATCTTCTATTTGTTCAAAAAAGGGTAGATTTCCATTCGAATCGGGTTTTAGACCTTTATAACTAGTTTATTAAACTTTGGTCAAACTTGGTCAACCTTGTTTGACCAAAGTTTCCATTGGTTTAAAGATGCGATTATCTTTCTCCTAATAGGTTAAACACTATATTTAGACCTTTATAAATCTTCTATTTGTTCAAAAAAGGGTAGATTTCCATTCGAATCGGGTTTTAGACTTTTATAACTAGTCTATTAAACTTTGGTCAAACTTGGTCAACCTTGTTTGACCAAAGTTTCCATTGGTTTAAAGATGCGATTATTTTTCTCCTCATAGGTTAAATAAACACTATATTCAGACCTTCATAAACCTTCTATTTGTTCAAAAAAGGGTAGATTTCCATTCGTATCGGGTTTTAGACCTTTATAACAACTCTATTAAACTTTGGTCAAACTTGATCAACCTTGTTTGTCCAAAGTTTCCATTGGTTTAAAGATGCGATTGTCTTTCTCCTAATACGTTTAACACTATATTTAGACCTTTATAAACCTTCTATTTGTTTAAAAAAGGGTAGATTTCCATTCAAATCGGGTTTTAGACCTGTATACTAGTCTATTAACTTTGGTCAAACTTGGTCAACCTTGTTTGACCAAAGTTTCTATTGGTTTAAAGATGCGATTATCTTTCTCCTAATAGGTTAAACACTATATTTAGACCTTTATAAACATTCTATTTGTTCAAAAAAGGGTAGATTTTCATTCGAATCGGGTTTTAGACCTTTATAACTAGTTTATTAAACTTTGGTCAAACTTGGTCAACCTTGTTTGACCAAAGTTTCCATTGGTTTAAAGATACGATTATCTTTCTCCTAATAGGTTAAACACTATATTTAGACCTTTATAAACCTTCTATTTGTTCAAAAAAGGGTAGATTTCCATTCGAATCGGGTTTTAGACCTTTATAACTAGTTTATTAAACTTTGGTCAAACTTGGTCAACCTTGTTTGACCAAAGTTTCCATTGGTTTAAAGATGCGATTATCTTTCTCCTAATAGGTTAAACACTATATTTAGACCTTTATAAATCTTCTATTTGTTCAAAAAAGGGTAGATTTCCATTCGAATCGGGTTTTAGACTTTTATAACTAGTCTATTAAACTTTGGTCAAACTTGGTCAACCTTGTTTGACCAAAGTTTCCATTGGTTTAAAGATGCGATTATTTTTCTCCTCATAGGTTAAATAAACACTATATTCAGACCTTCATAAACCTTCTATTTGTTCAAAAAAGGGTAGATTTCCATTCATATCGGGTTTTAGACCTTTATAACAACTCTATTAAACTTTGGTCAAACTTGATCAACCTTGATTGTCCAAAGTTTCCATTGGTTTAAAGATGCGATTGTCTTTCTCCTAATACGTTTAACACTATATTTAGACCTTTATAAACCTTCTATTTGTTTAAAAAAGGGTAGATTTCCATTCGAATCGGGTTTTAGACCTGTATACTAGTCTATTAACTTTGGTCAAACTTGGTCAACCTTGTTTGACCAAAGTTTCTATTGGTTTAAAGATGCGATTATCTTTCTCCTAATAGGTTAAACACTATATTTAGACCTTTATAAACATTCTATTTGTTCAAAAAAGGGTAGATTTTCATTCGAATCGGGTTTTAGACCTTTATAACTAGTTTATTAAACTTTGGTCAAACTTGGTCAACCTTGTTTGACCAAAGTTTCCATTGGTTTAAAGATACGATTATCTTTCTCCTAATAGGTTAAACACTATATTTAGACCTTTATAAACCTTCTATTTGTTCAAAAAAGGGTAGATTTCCATTCTTATCGGGTTTTAGACCTTTATAACTAGTCTATTAAACTTTGGTCAAACTTGGTCAACCTTGTTTGACCAAAGTTTCCATTGGTTTAAAGATGCGATTATCTTTCTCCTAATAGGTTAAAAACTATATTTAGACCTTTATAAATCTTCTATTTGTTCAAAAAAGGGTAGATTTCCATTCGAATCGGGTTTTAGACTTTTATAACTAGTCTATTAAACTTTGGTCAAACTTGGTCAAACTTGTTTGACCAAAGTTTCCATTGGTTTAAAGATGCGATTATTTTTCTCCTCATAGGTTAAATAAACACTATATTCAGACCTTCATAAACCTTCTATTTGTTCAAAAAAGGGTAGATTTCCATTCGTATCGGGTTTTAGACCTTTATAACAACTCTATTAAACTTTGGTCAAACTTGATCAACCTTGTTTGTCCAAAGTT
This sequence comes from Trifolium subterraneum, assembly GCA_951799995.1. NCBI lineage: Eukaryota > Viridiplantae > Streptophyta > Magnoliopsida > Fabales > Fabaceae > Trifolium > Trifolium subterraneum. The sequence continues at coordinate 29,856,837 of OX637466.1, forward strand.
TCCATTGGTTTAAAGATGCAATTGTCTTTCTCCTAATACGTTTAACACTATATTTAGACCTTTATAAACCTTCTATTTGTTTAAAAAAGGGTAGATTTCCATTCGAATCGGGTTTTAGACCTGTATACTAGTCTATTAACTTTGGTCAAACTTGGTCAACCTTGTTTGACCAAAGTTTCCATTGGTTTAAAGATGCGATTATCTTTCTCCTAATAGGTTAAACACTATATTTAGACCTTTATAAACATTATATTTGTTCAAAAAAGGGTAGATTTCCATTCGAATCGGGTTTTAGACCTTTATAACTAGTTTACTAAACTTTGGTCAAACTTGGTCAACCTTGTTTGACCAAAGTTTCTATTGGTTTAAAGATGCGATTATCTTTCTCCTAATAGGTTAAACACTATATTTAGACCTTTATAAATCTTCTATTTGTTCAAAAAAGGGTAGATTTCCATTCGAATCGGGTTTTAGACCTTTATAACTAGTTTATTAAACTTTGGTCAAACTTGGTCAACCTTGTTTTACCAAAGTTTCCATTGGTTTAAAGATGCGATTATCTTTCTCCTAATAGGTTAAACACTATATTTAGACCTTTATAAATCTTCTATTTGTTCAAAAAAGGGTAGATTTCCATTCGAATCGGGTTTTAGACTTTTATAACTAGTCTATTAAACTTTGGTCAAACTTGGTCAACCTTGTTTGACCAAAGTTTCCATTGGTTTAAAGATGCGATTATTTTTCTCCTCATAGGTTAAATAAACACTATATTCAGACCTTCATAAACCTTCTATTTGTTCAAAAAAGGGTAGATTTCCATTCGTATCGGGTTTTAGACCTTTATAACAACTCTATTAAACTTTGGTCAAACTTGATCAACCTTGTTTGTCCAAAGTTTCCATTGGTTTAAAGATGCGATTGTCTTTCTCCATATACGTTTAACACTATATTTAGACCTTTATAAACCTTCTATTTGTTTAAAAAAGGGTAGATTTCCATTCGAATCGGGTTTTAGACCTGTATACTAGTCTATTAACTTTGGTCAAACTTGGTCAACCTTGTTTGACCAAAGTTTCTATTGGTTTAAAGATGCGATTATCTTTCTCCTAATAGGTTAAACACTATATTTAGACCTTTATAAACATTCTATTTGTTCAAAAAAGGGTAGATTTTCATTCGAATCGGGTTTTAGACCTTTATAACTAGTTTATTAAACTTTGGTCAAACTTGGTCAACCTTGTTTGACCAAAGTTTCCATTGGTTTAAAGATACGATTATCTTTCTCCTAATAGGTTAAACACTATATTTAGACCTTTATAAACCTTCTATTTGTTCAAAAAAGGGTAGATTTCCATTCGAATCGGGTTTTAGACCTTTATAACTAGTTTATTAAACTTTGGTCAAACTTGGTCAACCTTGTTTGACCAAAGTTTCCATTGGTTTAAAGATGCGATTATCTTTCTCCTCATAGGTTAAATAAACACTATATTCAGACCTTCATAAACCTTCTATTTGTTCAAAAAAGGGTAGATTTCCATTCGTATCGGGTTTTAGACCTTTATAACAACTCTATTAAACTTTGGTCAAACTTGATCAACCTTGTTTGTCCAAAGTTTCCATTGGTTTAAAGATGCGATTGTCTTTCTCCTAATACGTTTAACACTATATTTAGACCTTTATAAACCTTCTATTTGTTTAAAAAAGGGTAGATTTCCATTCAAATCGGGTTTTAGACCTGTATACTAGTCTATTAACTTTGGTCAAACTTGGTCAACCTTGTTTGACCAAAGTTTCTATTGGTTTAAAGATGCGATTATCTTTCTCCTAATAGGTTAAACACTATATTTAGACCTTTATAAACATTCTATTTGTTCAAAAAAGGGTAGATTTTCATTCGAATCGGGTTTTAGACCTTTATAACTAGTTTATTAAACTTTGGTCAAACTTGGTCAACCTTGTTTGACCAAAGTTTCCATTGGTTTAAAGATACGATTATCTTTCTCCTAATAGGTTAAACACTATATTTAGACCTTTATAAACCTTCTATTTGTTCAAAAAAGGGTAGATTTCCATTCGAATCGGGTTTTAGACCTTTATAACTAGTTTATTAAACTTTGGTCAAACTTGGTCAACCTTGTTTGACCAAAGTTTCCATTGGTTTAAAGATGCGATTATCTTTCTCCTAATAGGTTAAACACTATATTTAGACCTTTATAAATCTTCTATTTGTTCAAAAAAGGGTAGATTTCCATTCGAATCGGGTTTTAGACTTTTATAACTAGTCTATTAAACTTTGGTCAAACTTGGTCAACCTTGTTTGACCAAAGTTTCCATTGGTTTAAAGATGCGATTATTTTTCTCCTCATAGGTTAAATAAACACTATATTCAGACCTTCATAAACCTTCTATTTGTTCAAAAAAGGGTAGATTTCCATTCGTATCGGGTTTTAGACCTTTATAACAACTCTATTAAACTTTGGTCAAACTTGATCAACCTTGATTGTCCAAAGTTTCCATTGGTTTAAAGATGCGATTGTCTTTCTCCTAATACGTTTAACACTATATTTAGACCTTTATAAACCTTCTATTTGTTTAAAAAAGGGTAGATTTCCATTCGAATCGGGTTTTAGACCTGTATACTAGTCTATTAACTTTGGTCAAACTTGGTCAACCTTGTTTGACCAAAGTTTCTATTGGTTTAAAGATGCGATTATCTTTCTCCTAATAGGTTAAACACTATATTTAGACCTTTATAAACATTCTATTTGTTCAAAAAAGGGTAGATTTTCATTCGAATCGGGTTTTAGACCTTTATAACTAGTTTATTAAACTTTGGTCAAACTTGGTCAACCTTGTTTGACCAAAGTTTCCATTGGTTTAAAGATACGATTATCTTTCTCCTAATAGGTTAAACACTATATTTAGACCTTTATAAACCTTCTATTTGTTCAAAAAAGGGTAGATTTCCATTCTTATCGGGTTTTAGACCTTTATAACTAGTCTATTAAACTTTGGTCAAACTTGGTCAACCTTGTTTGACCAAAGTTTCCATTGGTTTAAAGATGCGATTATCTTTCTCCTAATAGGTTAAAAACTATATTTAGACCTTTATAAATCTTCTATTTGTTCAAAAAAGGGTAGATTTCCATTCGAATCGGGTTTTAGACTTTTATAACTAGTCTATTAAACTTTGGTCAAACTTGGTCAAACTTGTTTGACCAAAGTTTCCATTGGTTTAAAGATGCGATTATTTTTCTCCTCATAGGTTAAATAAACACTATATTCAGACCTTCATAAACCTTCTATTTGTTCAAAAAAGGGTAGATTTCCATTCGTATCGGGTTTTAGACCTTTATAACAACTCTATTAAACTTTGGTCAAACTTGATCAACCTTGTTTGTCCAAAGTTTCCATTGGTTTAAAGATGCAATTGTCTTTCTCCTAATACGTTTAACACTATATTTAGACCTTTATAAACCTTCTATTTGTTTAAAAAAGGGTAGATTTCCATTCGAATCGGGTTTTAGACCTGTATACTAGTCTATTAACTTTGGTCAAACTTGGTCAACCTTGTTTGACCAAAGTTTCCATTGGTTTAAAGATGCGATTATCTTTCTCCTAATAGGTTAAACACTATATTTAGACCTTTATAAACATTATATTTGTTCAAAAAAGGGTAGATTTCCATTCGAATCGGGTTTTAGACCTTTATAACTAGTTTACTAAACTTTGGTCAAACTTGGTCAACCTTGTTTGACCAAAGTTTCTATTGGTTTAAAGATGCGATTATCTTTCTCCTAATAGGTTAAACACTATATTTAGACCTTTATAAATCTTCTATTTGTTCAAAAAAGGGTAGATTTCCATTCGAATCGGGTTTTAGACCTTTATAACTAGTTTATTAAACTTTGGTCAAACTTGGTCAACCTTGTTTTACCAAAGTTTCCATTGGTTTAAAGATGCGATTATCTTTCTCCTAATAGGTTAAACACTATATTTAGACCTTTATAAATCTTCTATTTGTTCAAAAAAGGGTAGATTTCCATTCGAATCGGGTTTTAGACTTTTATAACTAGTCTATTAAACTTTGGTCAAACTTGGTCAACCTTGTTTGACCAAAGTTTCCATTGGTTTAAAGATGCGATTATTTTTCTCCTCATAGGTTAAATAAACACTATATTCAGACCTTCATAAACCTTCTATTTGTTCAAAAAAGGGTAGATTTCCATTCGTATCGGGTTTTAGACCTTTATAACAACTCTATTAAACTTTGGTCAAACTTGATCAACCTTGTTTGTCCAAAGTTTCCATTGGTTTAAAGATGCGATTGTCTTTCTCCATATACGTTTAACACTATATTTAGACCTTTATAAACCTTCTATTTGTTTAAAAAAGGGTAGATTTCCATTCGAATCGGGTTTTAGACCTGTATACTAGTCTATTAACTTTGGTCAAACTTGGTCAACCTTGTTTGACCAAAGTTTCTATTGGTTTAAAGATGCGATTATCTTTCTCCTAATAGGTTAAACACTATATTTAGACCTTTATAAACATTCTATTTGTTCAAAAAAGGGTAGATTTTCATTCGAATCGGGTTTTAGACCTTTATAACTAGTTTATTAAACTTTGGTCAAACTTGGTCAACCTTGTTTGACCAAAGTTTCCATTGGTTTAAAGATACGATTATCTTTCTCCTAATAGGTTAAACACTATATTTAGACCTTTATAAACCTTCTATTTGTTCAAAAAAGGGTAGATTTCCATTCGAATCGGGTTTTAGACCTTTATAACTAGTTTATTAAACTTTGGTCAAACTTGGTCAACCTTGTTTGACCAAAGTTTCCATTGGTTTAAAGATGCGATTATCTTTCTCCTAATAGGTTAAACACTATATTTAGACCTTTATAAATCTTCTATTTGTTCAAAAAAGGGTAGATTTCCATTCGAATCGGGTTTTAGACTTTTATAACTAGTCTATTAAACTTTGGTCAAACTTGGTCAACCTTGTTTGACCAAAGTTTCCATTGGTTTAAAGATGCGATTATTTTTCTCCTCATAGGTTAAATAAACACTATATTCAGACCTTCATAAACCTTCTATTTGTTCAAAAAAGGGTAGATTTCCATTCGTATCGGGTTTTAGACCTTTATAACAACTCTATTAAACTTTGGTCAAACTTGATCAACCTTGTTTGTCCAAAGTTTCCATTGGTTTAAAGATGCGATTGTCTTTCTCCTAATACGTTTAACACTATATTTAGACCTTTATAAACCTTCTATTTGTTTAAAAAAGGGTAGATTTCCATTCGAATCGGGTTTTAGACCTGTATACTAGTCTATTAACTTTGGTCAAACTTGGTCAACCTTGTTTGACCAAAGTTTCTATTGGTTTAAAGATGCGATTATCTTTCTCCTAATAGGTTAAACACTATATTTAGACCTTTATAAACATTCTATTTGTTCAAAAAAGGGTAGATTTTCATTCGAATCGGGTTTTAGACCTTTATAACTAGTTTATTAAACTTTGGTCAAACTTGGTCAACCTTGTTTGACCAAAGTTTCCATTGGTTTAAAGATACGATTATCTTTCTCCTAATAGGTTAAACACTATATTTAGACCTTTATAAACCTTCTATTTGTTCAAAAAAGGGTAGATTTCCATTCTTATCGGGTTTTAGACCTTTATAACTAGTCTATTAAACTTTGGTCAAACTTGGTCAACCTTGTTTGACCAAAGTTTCCATTGGTTTAAAGATGCGATTATCTTTCTCCTAATAGGTTAAAAACTATATTTAGACCTTTATAAATCTTCTATTTGTTCAAAAACGGGTAGATTTCCATTCGAATCGGGTTTTAGACTTTTATAACTAGTCTATTAAACTTTGGTCAAACTTGGTCAACCTTGTTTGACCAAAGTTTCCATTGGTATAAAGATGCGATTATTTTTCTCCTCATAGGTTAAATAAACACTATATTCAGACCTTCATAAACCTTCTATTTGTTCAAAAAAGGGTAGATTTCCATTCGTATCGGGTTTTAGACCTTTATAACAACTCTATTAAACTTTGGTCAAACTTGATCAACCTTGTTTGTCCAAAGTTTCCATTGGTTTAAAGATGCGATTGTCTTTCTCCTAATACGTTTAACACTATATTTAGACCTTTATAAACCTTCTATTTGTTTAAAAAAGGGTAGATTTCCATTCGAATCGGGTTTTAGACCTGTATACTAGTCTATTAACTTTGGTCAAACTTGGTCAACCTTGTTTGACCAAAGTTTCTATTGGTTTAAAGATGCGATTATCTCTCTCCTAATAGGTTAAACACTATATTTAGACCTTTATAAACATTCTATTTGTTCAAAAAAGGGTAGATTTTCATTCGAATCGGGTTTTAGACTTTTATAACTAGTCTATTAAACTTTGGTCAAACTTGGTCAACCTTGTTTGACCAAAGTTTCCATTGGTTTAAAGATGCGATTATTTTTCTCCTCATAGGTTAAATAAACACTATATTCAGACCTTCATAAACCTTCTATTTGTTCAAAAAAGGGTAGATTTCCATTCGTATCGGGTTTTAGACCTTTATAACAACTCTATTAAACTTTGGTCAAACTTGATCAACCTTGTTTGTCCAAAGTTTCCATTGGTTTAAAGATGCGATTGTCTTTCTCCTAATACGTTTAACACTATATTTAGACCTTTATAAACCTTCTATTTGTTTAAAAAAGGGTAGATTTCCATTCGAATCGGGTTTTAGACCTGTATACTAGTCTATTAACTTTGGTCAAACTTGGTCAACCTTGTTTGACCAAAGTTTCTATTGGTTTAAAGATGCGATTATCTTTCTCCTAATAGGTTAAACACTATATTTAGACCTTTATAAACATTCTATTTGTTCAAAAAAGGGTAGATTTTCATTCGAATCGGGTTTTAGACCTTTATAACTAGTTTATTAAACTTTGGTCAAACTTGGTCAACCTTGTTTGACCAAAGTTTCCATTGGTTTAAAGATACGATTATCTTTCTCCTAATAGGTTAAACACTATATTTAGACCTTTATAAACCTTCTATTTGTTCAAAAAAGGGTAGATTTCCATTCTTATCGGGTTTTAGACCTTTATAACTAGTCTATTAAACTTTGGTCAAACTTGGTCAACCTTGTTTGACCAAAGTTTCCATTGGTTTAAAGATGCGATTATCTTTCTCCTAATAGGTTAAAAACTATATTTAGACCTTTATAAATCTTCTATTTGTTCAAAAACGGGTAGATTTCCATTCGAATCGGGTTTTAGACTTTTATAACTAGTCTATTAAACTTTGGTCAAACTTGGTCAACCTTGTTTGACCAAAGTTTCCATTGGTATAAAGATGCGATTATTTTTCTCCTCATAGGTTAAATAAACACTATATTCAGACCTTCATAAACCTTCTATTTGTTCAAAAAAGGGTAGATTTCCATTCGTATCGGGTTTTAGACCTTTATAACAACTCTATTAAACTTTGGTCAAACTTGATCAACCTTGTTTGTCCAAAGTTTCCATTGGTTTAAAGATGCGATTGTCTTTCTCCTAATACGTTTAACACTATATTTAGACCTTTATAAACCTTCTATTTGTTTAAAAAAGGGTAGATTTCCATTCGAATCGGGTTTTAGACCTGTATACTAGTCTATTAACTTTGGTCAAACTTGGTCAACCTTGTTTGACCAAAGTTTCTATTGGTTTAAAGATGCGATTATCTTTCTCCAAATAGGTTAAACACTATATTTAGACCTTTATAAACATTCTATTTGTTCAAAAAAGGGTAGATTTTCATTCGAATCGGGTTTTAGACCTTTATAACTAGTTTATTAAACTTTGGTCAAACTTGGTCAACCTTGTTTGACCAAAGTTTCCATTGGTTTAAAGATGCGATTATTTTTCTCCTCATAGGTTAAATAAACACTATATTCAGACCTTCATAAACCTTCTATTTGTTCAAAAAAGGGTAGATTTCCATTCGTATCGGGTTTTAGACCTTTATAACAACTCTATTAAACTTTGGTCAAACTTGATCAACCTTGTTTGTCCAAAGTTTCCATTGGTTTAAAGATGCGATTGTCTTTCTCCTAATACGTTTAACACTATATTTAGACCTTTATAAACCTTCTATTTGTTTAAAAAAGGGTAGATTTCCATTCGAATCGGGTTTTAGACCTGTATACTAGTCTATTAACTTTGGTCAAACTTGGTCAACCTTGTTTGACCAAAGTTTCTATTGGTTTAAAGATGCGATTATCTTTCTCCTAATAGGTTAAACACTATATTTAGACCTTTATAAACATTCTATTTGTTCAAAAAAGGGTAGATTTTCATTCGAATCGGGTTTTAGACCTTTATAACTAGTTTATTAAACTTTGGTCAAACTTGGTCAACCTTGTTTGACCAAAGTTTCCATTGGTTTAAAGATACGATTATCTTTCTCCTAATAGGTTAAACACTATATTTAGACCTTTATAAACCTTCTATTTGTTCAAAAAAGGGTAGATTTCCATTCTTATCGGGTTTTAGACCTTTATAACTAGTCTATTAAACTTTGGTCAAACTTGGTCAACCTTGTTTGACCAAAGTTTCCATTGGTTTAAAGATGCGATTATCTTTCTCCTAATAGGTTAAAAACTATATTTAGACCTTTATAAATCTTCTATTTGTTCAAAAACGGGTAGATTTCCATTCGAATCGGGTTTTAGACTTTTATAACTAGTCTATTAAACTTTGGTCAAACTTGGTCAACCTTGTTTGACCAAAGTTTCCATTGGTATAAAGATGCGATTATTTTTCTCCTCATAGGTTAAATAAACACTATATTCAGACCTTCATAAACCTTCTATTTGTTCAAAAAAGGGTAGATTTCCATTCGTATCGGGTTTTAGACCTTTATAACAACTCTATTAAACTTTGGTCAAACTTGATCAACCTTGTTTGTCCAAAGTTTCCATTGGTTTAAAGATGCGATTGTCTTTCTCCTAATACGTTTAACACTATATTTAGACCTTTATAAACCTTCTATTTGTTTAAAAAAGGGTAGATTTCCATTCGAATCGGGTTTTAGACCTGTATACTAGTCTATTAACTTTGGTCAAACTTGGTCAACCTTGTTTGACCAAAGTTTCTATTGGTTTAAAGATGCGATTATCTTTCTCCTAATAGGTTAAACACTATATTTAGACCTTTATAAACATTCTATTTGTTCAAAAAAGGGTAGATTTTCATTCGAATCGGGTTTTAGACCTTTATAACTAGTTTATTAAACTTTGGTCAAACTTGGTCAACCTTGTTTGACCAAAGTTTCCATTGGTTTAAAGATGCGATTATTTTTCTCCTCATAGGTTAAATAAACACTATATTCAGACCTTCATAAACCTTCTATTTGTTCAAAAAAGGGTAGATTTCCATTCGTATCGGGTTTTAGACCTTTATAACAACTCTATTAAACTTTGGTCAAACTTGATCAACCTTGTTTGTCCAAAGTTTCCATTGGTTTAAAGATGCGATTGTCTTTCTCCTAATACGTTTAACACTATATTTAGACCTTTATAAACCTTCTATTTGTTTAAAAAAGGGTAGATTTCCATTCGAATCGGGTTTTAGACCTGTATACTAGTCTATTAACTTTGGTCAAACTTGGTCAACCTTGTTTGACCAAAGTTTCTATTGGTTTAAAGATGCGATTATCTTTCTCCTAATAGGTTAAACACTATATTTAGACCTTTATAAACATTCTATTTGTTCAAAAAAGGGTAGATTTTCATTCGAATCGGGTTTTAGACCTTTATAACTAGTTTATTAAACTTTGGTCAAACTTGGTCAACCTTGTTTGACCAAAGTTTCCATTGGTTTAAAGATACGATTATCTTTCTCCTAATAGGTTAAACACTATATTTAGACCTTTATAAACCTTCTATTTGTTCAAAAAAGGGTAGATTTCCATTCTTATCGGGTTTTAGACCTTTATAACTAGTCTATTAAACTTTGGTCAAACTTGGTCAACCTTGTTTGACCAAAGTTTCCATTGGTTTAAAGATGCGATTATCTTTCTCCTAATAGGTTAAAAACTATATTTAGACCTTTATAAATCTTCTATTTGTTCAAAAACGGGTATATTTCCATTCGAATCGGGTTTTAGACTTTTATAACTAGTCTATTAAACTTTGGTCAAACTTGGTCAACCTTGTTTGACCAAAGTTTCCATTGGTATAAAGATGCGATTATTTTTCTCCTCATAGGTTAAATAAACACTATATTCAGACCTTCATAAACCTTCTATTTGTTCAAAAAAGGGTAGATTTCCATTCGTATCGGGTTTTAGACCTTTATAACAACTCTATTAAACTTTGGTCAAACTTGATCAACCTTGTTTGTCCAAAGTTTCCATTGGTTTAAAGATGCGATTGTCTTTCTCCTAATACATTTAACACTATATTTAGACCTTTATAAACCTTCTATTTGTTTAAAAAAGGGTAGATTTCCATTCGAATCGGGTTTTAGACCTGTATACTAGTCTATTAACTTTGGTCAAACTTGGTCAACCTTGTTTGACCAAAGTTTCTATTGGTTTAAAGATGCGATTATCTTTCTCCTAATAGGTTAAACACTATATTTAGACCTTTTTAAATCTTCTATTTGTTCAAAAACGGGTAGATTTCCATTCGAATCGGGTTTTAGACCTTTATAACTAGTTTATTAAACTTTGGTCAAACTTGGTCAACCTTGTTTGACCAAAGTTTCCATTGGTTTAAAGATGCGATTATTTTTCTCCTCATAGGTTAAATAAACACTATATTCAGACCTTCATAAACCTTCTATTTGTTCAAAAAAGGGTAGATTTCCATTCGTATCGGGTTTTAGACCTTTATAACAACTCTATTAAACTTTGGTCAAACTTGATCAACCTTGTTTGTCCAAAGTTTCCATTGGTTTAAAGATGCGATTGTCTTTCTCCTAATACGTTTAACACTATATTTAGACCTTTATAAACCTTCTATTTGTTTAAAAAAGGGTAGATTTCCATTCGAATCGGGTTTTAGACCTGTATACTAGTCTATTAACTTTGGTCAAACTTGGTCAACCTTGTTTGACCAAAGTTTCCATTGGTTTAAAGATGCGATTATCTTTCTCCTAATAGGTTAAATACTATATTTAGACCTTTATAAACATTCTATTTGTTCAAAAAACGGTAGATTTTCATTCGAATCGGGTTTTAGACCTTTATAACTAGTTTATTAAACTTTGGTCAAACTTGGTCAACCTTGTTTGACCAAAGTTTCCATTGGTTTAAAGATACGATTATCTTTCTCCTAATAGGTTAAACACTATATTTAGACCTTTATATACCTTCTATTTGTTCAAAAAAGGGTAGATTTCCATTCTTATCGGGTTTTAGACCTTTATAACTAGTCTATTAAACTTTGGTCAAACTTGGTCAACCTTGTTTGATCAAAGTTTCCATTGGTTTAAAGATGCGATTATCTTTCTCCTAATAGGTTAAACACTATATTTAGACCTTTATAAATCTTCTATTTGTTCAAAAAAGGGTAGATTTCCATTTGTATCGGGTTTTAGACCTTTATAACTAGTCTATTAAACTTTGGTCAAACTTGGTAAACCTTGTTTGACCAAAGTTTCCATTGGTTTAAAGATGCGATTATCTTTCTCCTAATAGGTTAAACACTATATTTAGACCTTTATAAGCCTTCTATTTGATCAAAAAAGGGTAGATTTCCATTCGAATCGGGTTTTAGACCTTTATAACTAGTCTATTAAACTTTGTTCAAACTTGGTCAACCTTGTTTGACCAAAGTTTCCATTGGTTTAAAGATGCGATTATCTTTCTCCTAATAGGTTAAACACTATATTTAGACCTTTATAAACCTTTTATTTGTTTAAAAAGGGTAGATTTCCTTTCGAATCGGCTTTTAGACCTTTATAACTAGTCTATTAAACTTTGGTCAAACTTGGTCAATCTTGTTTAACCAAAGTTTCCATTGGTTTAAAGATGCGATTATCTTTCTCCTAATATGTTAAACACTATATTTAGACCTTTATAAACCTTCTATTTGTTAAAAAAAAGGGTAGATTTCCATTCGAACCGGGTTTTAGACATTTATACTAGTCTACTAAACTTTGGTCAAACTTGGTCAACCTTATTTGACCAAAGTTTCCATTGGTTTAAACATGCGATTATCTTTCTCCTAATAGGTTAAACACTATATTTAGACCTTTATAAACCTTCTATTTGTTAAAAAAAGGGTAGATTTCCATTCGAATCGGGTTTTAGACCTTTATACTAGTCTATTAACTTTGGTCAAACTTGGTCAACCTTGTTTGACCAAAGTTTCCATTGGTTTAAAGATGTGAATATCTTTCTCCTAATAGGTTAAACACTATATTTAGAACTTTATAAACCATCTACTTGTTCAAAAATGGGTAGATTTCCATTCGAATCGGGTTTTAGACCTTTATAACTAGTCTATTAAACTTTGGTCAAACTTGGTCAACCTTGTTTGACCAAAGTTTCCATTGGTTTAAAGATGCGATTATCTTTCTCCTAATAGGTTAAAAACTATTTTTAGACCTTTATAAACCTTCTATTTGTTTAAAAAGGGTAGATTTCCATTCGAATCGGCTTTTAGACCTGTATACTAGTCTATTAACTTTGGTCAAACTTGGTCAACCTTGTTTGACCAAAGTTTCTATTGGTTTAAAGATGCGATTATCTTTCTCCTAATAGGTTAAACACTATATTTAGACCTTTATAAACATTCTATTTGTTCAAAAAAGGGTAGATTTTCATTCGAATCGGGTTTTAGACCTTTATAACTAGTTTATTAAACTTTGGTCAAACTTGGTCAACCTTGTTTGACCAAAGTTTCCATTGGTTTAAAGATACGATTATCTTTCTCCTAATAGGTTAAACACTATATTTAGACCTTTATAAACCTTCTATTTGTTCAAAAAAGGGTAGATTTCCATTCGAATCCGGTTTTAGACCTTTATAACTAGTTTATTAAACTTTGGTCAAACTTGGTCAACCTTGTTTGACCAAAGTTTCCATTGGTTTAAAGATGCGATTATCTTTCTCCTAATAGGTTAAACACTATATTTAGACCTTTATAAATCTTCTATTTGTTCAAAAAAGGGTAGATTTCCATTCGAATCGGGTTTTAGACTTTTATAACTAGTCTATTAAACTTTGGTCAAACTTGGTCAACCTTGTTTGACCAAAGTTTCCATTGGATTAAAGATGCGATTATTTTTCTCCTCATAGGTTAAATAAACACTATATTCAGACCTTCATAAACCTTCTATTTGTTCAAAAAAGGGTAGATTTCCATTCGTATCGGGTTTTAGACCTTTATAACAACTCTATTAAACTTTGGTCAAACTTGATCAACCTTGTTTGTCCAAAGTTTCCATTGGTTTAAAGATGCGATTGTCTTTCTCCTAATACGTTTAACACTATATTTAGACCTTTATAAACCTTCTATTTGTTTAAAAAAGGGTAGATTTCCATTCGAATCGGGTTTTAGACCTGTATACTAGTCTATTAACTTTGGTCAAACTTGGTCAACCTTGTTTGACCAAAGTTTCTATTGGTTTAAAGATGCGATTATCTTTCTCCTAATAGGTTAAACACTATATTTAGACCTTTATAAACATTCTATTTGTTCAAAAAAGGGTAGATTTTCATTCGAATCGGGTTTTAGACCTTTATAACTAGTTTATTAAACTTTGGTCAAACTTGGTCAACCTTGTTTGACCAAAGTTTCCATTGGTTTAAAGATACGATTATCTTTCTCCTAATAGGTTAAACACTATATTTAGACCTTTATAAACCTTCTATTTGTTCAAAAAAGGGTAGATTTCCATTCTTATCGGGTTTTAGACCTTTATAACTAGTCTATTAAACTTTGGTCAAACTTGGTCAACCTTGTTTGACCAAAGTTTCCATTGGTTTAAAGATGCGATTATCTTTCTCCTAATAGGTTAAAAACTATATTTAGACCTTTATAAATCTTCTATTTGTTCAAAAACGGGTAGATTTCCATTCGAATCGGGTTTTAGACTTTTATAACTAGTCTATTAAACTTTGGTCAAACTTGGTCAACCTTGTTTGACCAAAGTTTCCATTGGTATAAAGATGCGATTATTTTTCTCCTCATAGGTTAAATAAACACTATATTCAGACCTTCATAAACCTTCTATTTGTTCAAAAAAGGGTAGATTTCCATTCGTATCGGGTTTTAGACCTTTATAACAACTCTATTAAACTTTGGTCAAACTTGATCAACCTTGTTTGTCCAAAGTTTCCATTGGTTTAAAGATGCGATTGTCTTTCTCCTAATACGTTTAACACTATATTTAGACCTTTATAAACCTTCTATTTGTTTAAAAAAGGGTAGATTTCCATTCGAATCGGGTTTTAGACCTGTATACTAGTCTATTAACTTTGGTCAAACTTGGTCAACCTTGTTTGACCAAAGTTTCCATTGGTTTAAAGATACGATTATCTTTCTCCTAATAGGTTAAACACTATATTTAGACCTTTATAAACCTTCTATTTGTTCAAAAAAGGGTAGATTTCCATTCGAATCGGGTTTTAGACCTTTATAACTAGTTTATTAAACTTTGGTCAAACTTGGTCAACCTTGTTTGACCAAAGTTTCCATTGGTTTAAAGATGCGATTATCTTTCTCCTAATAGGTTAAACACTATATTTAGACCTTTATAAATCTTCTATTTGTTCAAAAAAGGGTAGATTTCCATTCGAATCGGGTTTTAGACTTTTATAACTAGTCTATTAAACTTTGGTCAAACTTGGTCAACCTTGTTTGACCAAAGTTTCCATTGGATTAAAGATGCGATTATTTTTCTCCTCATAGGTTAAATAAACACTATATTCAGACCTTCATAAACCTTCTATTTGTTCAAAAAAGGGTAGATTTCCATTCGTATCGGGTTTTAGACCTTTATAACAACTCTATTAAACTTTGGTCAAACTTGATCAACCTTGTTTGTCCAAAGTTTCCATTGGTTTAAAGATGCGATTGTCTTTCTCCTAATACGTTTAACACTATATTTAGACCTTTATAAACCTTCTATTTGTTTAAAAAAGGGTAGATTTCCATTCGAATCGGGTTTTAGACCTGTATACTAGTCTATTAACTTTGGTCAAACTTGGTCAACCTTGTTTGACCAAAGTTTCTATTGGTTTAAAGATGCGATTATCTTTCTCCTAATAGGTTAAACACTATATTTAGACCTTTATAAACATTCTATTTGTTCAAAAAAGGGTAGATTTTCATTCGAATCGGGTTTTAGACCTTTATAACTAGTTTATTAAACTTTGGTCAAACTTGGTCAACCTTGTTTGACCAAAGTTTCCATTGGTTTAAAGATACGATTATCTTTCTCCTAATAGGTTAAACACTATATTTAGACCTTTATAAACCTTCTATTTGTTCAAAAAAGGGTAGATTTCCATTCTTATCGGGTTTTAGACCTTTATAACTAGTCTATTAAACTTTGGTCAAACTTGGTCAACCTTGTTTGACCAAAGTTTCCATTGGTTTAAAGATGCGATTATCTTTCTCCTAATAGGTTAAAAACTATATTTAGACCTTTATAAATCTTCTATTTGTTCAAAAACGGGTAGATTTCCATTCGAATCGGGTTTTAGACTTTTATAACTAGTCTATTAAACTTTGGTCAAACTTGGTCAACCTTGTTTGACCAAAGTTTCCATTGGTATAAAGATGCGATTATTTTTCTCCTCATAGGTTAAATAAACACTATATTCAGACCTTCATAAACCTTCTATTTGTTCAAAAAAGGGTAGATTTCCATTCGTATCGGGTTTTAGACCTTTATAACAACTCTATTAAACTTTGGTCAAACTTGATCAACCTTGTTTGTCCAAAGTTTCCATTGGTTTAAAGATGCGATTGTCTTTCTCCTAATACGTTTAACACTATATTTAGACCTTTATAAACCTTCTATTTGTTTAAAAAAGGGTAGATTTCCATTCGAATCGGGTTTTAGACCTGTATACTAGTCTATTAACTTTGGTCAAACTTGGTCAACCTTGTTTGACCAAAGTTTCTATTGGTTTAAAGATGCGATTATCTTTCTCCTAATAGGTTAAACACTATATTTAGACCTTTATAAACCTTCTATTTGTTTAAAAAAGGGTAGATTTCCATTCGAATCGGGTTTTAGACCTGTATACTAGTCTATTAACTTTGGTCAAACTTGGTCAACCTTGTTTGACCAAAGTTTCCATTGGTTTAAAGATGCGATTATCTTTCTCCTAATAGGTTAAATACTATATTTAGACCTTTATAAACATTCTATTTGTTCAAAAAACGGTAGATTTTCATTCGAATCGGGTTTTAGACCTTTATAACTAGTTTATTAAACTTTGGTCAAACTTGGTCAACCTTGTTTGACCAAAGTTTCCATTGGTTTAAAGATACGATTATCTTTCTCCTAATAGGTTAAACACTATATTTAGACCTTTATATCCTTGTATTTGTTCAAAAAAGGGTAGATTTCCATTCTTATCGGGTTTTAGACCTTTATAACTAGTCTATTAAACTTTGGTCAAACTTGGTCAACCTTGTTTGACCAAAGTTTCCATTGGTTTAAAGATGCGATTATCTTTCTCCTAATAGGTTAAACACTATATTTAGACCTTTATAAGCCTTCTATTTGATCAAAAAAGGGTAGATTTCCATTCGAATCGGGTTTTAGACCTTTATAACTAGTCTATTAAACTTTGTTCAAACTTGGTCAACCTTGTTTGACCAAAGTTTCCATTGGTTTAAAGATGCGATTATCTTTCTCCTAATAGGTTAAACACTATATTTAGACCTTTATAAACCTTTTATTTGTTTAAAAAGGGTAGATTTCCATTCGAATCGGCTTTTAGACCTTTATAACTAGTCTATTAAACTTTGGTCAAACTTGGTCAATCTTGTTTAACCAAAGTTTCCATTGGTTTAAAGATGCGATTATCTTTCTCCTAATATGTTAAACACTATATTTAGACCTTTATAAACCTTCTATTTGTTAAAAAAAAGGGTAGATTTCCATTCGAACCGGGTTTTAGACATTTATACTAGTCTACTAAACTTTGGTCAAACTTGGTCAACCTTGTTTGACCAAAGTTTCCATTGGTTTAAACATGCGATTATCTTTCTCCTAATAGGTTAAACACTATATTTAGACCTTTATAAACCTTCTATTTGTTAAAAAAAGGGTAGATTTCCATTCGAATCGGGTTTTAGACCTTTATACTAGTCTATTAACTTTGGTCAAACTTGGTCAACCTTGTTTGACCAAAGTTTCCATTGGTTTAAAGATGTGAATATCTTTCTCCTAATAGGTTAAACACTATATTTAGAACTTTATAAACCATCTACTTGTTCAAAAATGGGTAGATTTCCATTCGAATCGGGTTTTAGACCTTTATAACTAGTCTATTAAACTTTGGTCAAACTTGGTCAACCTTGTTTGACCAAAGTTTCCATTGGTTTAAAGATGCGATTATCTTTCTCCTAATAGGTTAAAAACTATTTTTAGACCTTTATAAACCTTCTATTTGTTTAAAAAGGGTAGATTTCCATTCGAATCGGCTTTTAGACCTGTATACTAGTCTATTAACTTTGGTCAAACTTGGTCAACCTTGTTTGACCAAAGTTTCCATTGGTTTAAAGATGCGATTATCTTTCTCCTAATAGGTTAAATACTATATTTAGACCTTTATAAACATTCTATTTGTTCAAAAAACGGTAGATTTTCATTCGAATCGGGTTTTAGACCTTTATAACTAGTTTATTAAACTTTGGTCAAACTTGGTCAACCTTGTTTGACCAAAGTTTCCATTGGTTTAAAGATACGATTATCTTTCTCCTAATAGGTTAAACACTATATTTAGACCTTTATATACCTTCTATTTGTTCAAAAAAGGGTAGATTTCCATTCTTATCGGGTTTTAGACCTTTATAACTAGTCTATTAAACTTTGGTCAAACTTGGTCAACCTTGTTTGACCAAAGTTTCCATTGGTTTAAAGATGCGATTATCTTTCTCCTAATAGGTTAAAAACTATATTTAGACCTTTATAAACCTTCTATTTGTTTAAAAAGGGTAGATTTCCATTCGAATCGGCTTTTAGACCTTTATAACTAGTCTATTAAACTTTGGTCAAACTTGGTCAACCTTGTTTGATCAAAGTTTCCATTGGTTTAAAGATGCGATTATCTTTCTCCTAATAGGTTAAACACTATATTTAGACCTTTATAAATCTTCTATTTGTTCAAAAAAGGGTAGATTTCCATTTGTATCGGGTTTTAGACCTTTATAACTAGTCTATTAAACTTTGGTCAAACTTGGTAAACCTTGTTTGACCAAAGTTTCCATTGGTTTAAAGATGCGATTATCTTTCTCCTAATAGGTTAAACACAATATTTAGACCTTTATAAGCCTTCTATTTGATCAAAAAAGGGTAGATTTCCATTCGAATCGGGTTTTAGACCTTTATAACTAGTCTATTAAACTTTGTTCAAACTTGGTCAACCTTGTTTGACCAAAGTTTCCATTGGTTTAAAGATGCGATTATCTTTCTCCTAATAGGTTAAACACTATATTTAGACCTTTATAAACCTTTTATTTGTTTAAAAAGGGTAGATTTCCATTCGAATCGGCTTTTAGACCTTTATAACTAGTCTATTAAACTTTGGTCAAACTTGGTCAATCTTGTTTAACCAAAGTTTCCATTGGTTTAAAGATGCGATTATCTTTCTCCTAATATGTTAAACACTATATTTAGACCTTTATAAACCTTCTATTTGTTAAAAAAAAGGGTAGATTTCCATTCGAACCGGGTTTTAGACATTTATACTAGTCTACTAAACTTTGGTCAAACTTGGTCAACCTTGTTTGACCAAAGTTTCCATTGGTTTAAACATGCGATTATCTTTCTCCTAATAGGTTAAACACTATATTTAGACCTTTATAAACCTTCTATTTGTTTAAAAAAGGGTAGATTTCCATTCGAATCGGGTTTTAGACCTGTATACTAGTCTATTAACTTTGGTCAAACTTGGTCAACCTTGTTTGACCAAAGTTTCCATTGGTTTAAAGATGCGATTATCTTTCTCCTAATAGGTTAAATACTATATTTAGACCTTTATAAACATTCTATTTGTTCAAAAAACGGTAGATTTTCATTCGAATCGGGTTTTAGACCTTTATAACTAGTTTATTAAACTTTGGTCAAACTTGGTCAACCTTGTTTGACCAAAGTTTCCATTGGTTTAAAGATACGATTATCTTTCTCCTAATAGGTTAAACACTATATTTAGACCTTTATATCCTTCTATTTGTTCAAAAAAGGGTAGATTTCCATTCTTATCGGGTTTTAGACCTTTATAACTAGTCTATTAAACTTTGGTCAAACTTGGTCAACCTTGTTTGATCAAAGTTTCCATTGGTTTAAAGATGCGATTATCTTTCTCCTAATAGGTTAAACACTATATTTAGACCTTTATAAATCTTCTATTTGTTCAAAAAAGGGTAGATTTCCATTTGTATCGGGTTTTAGACCTTTATAACTAGTCTATTAAACTTTGGTCAAACTTGGTAAACCTTGTTTGACCAAAGTTTCCATTGGTTTAAAGATGCGATTATCTTTCTCCTAATAGGTTAAACACTATATTTAGACCTTTATAAGCCTTCTATTTGATCAAAAAAGGGTAGATTTCCATTCGAATCGGGTTTTAGACCTTTATAACTAGTGTATTAAACTTTGTTCAAACTTGGTTGACCAAAGTTTCCATTGGTTTAAAGATGCGATTATCTTTCTCCTAATAGGTTAAACACTATATTTAGACCTTTATAAACCTTTTATTTGTTTAAAAAGGGTAGATTTCCATTCGAATCGGCTTTTAGACCTTTATAACTAGTCTATTAAACTTTGGTCAAACTTGGTCAATCTTGTTTAACCAAAGTTTCCATTGGTTTAAAGATGCGATTATCTTTCTCCTAATATGTTAAACACTATATTTAGACCTTTATAAACCTTCTATTTGTTAAAAAAAAGGGTAGATTTCCATTCGAACCGGGTTTTAGACATTTATACTAGTCTACTAAACTTTGGTCAAACTTGGTCAACCTTGTTTGACCAAAGTTTCCATTGGTTTAAACATGCGATTATCTTTCTCCTAATAGGTTAAACACTATATTTAGACCTTTATAAACCTTCTATTTGTTAAAAAAAGGGTAGATTTCCATTCGAATCGGGTTTTAGACCTTTATACTAGTCTATTAACTTTGGTCAAACTTGGTCAACCTTGTTTGACCAAAGTTTCCATTGGTTTAAAGATGTGAATATCTTTCTCCTAATAGGTTAAACACTATATTTAGAACATTATAAACCATCTACTTGTTCAAAAATGGGTAGATTTCCATTCGAATCGGGTTTTAGACCTTTATAACTAGTCTATTAAACTTTGGTCAAACTTGGTCAACCTTGTTTGACCAAAGTTTCCATTGGTTTAAAGATGCGATTATCTTTCTCCTAATAGGTTAAAAACTATTTTTAGACCTTTATAAACCTTCTATTTGTTTAAAAAGGGTAGATTTCCATTCGAATCGGCTTTTAGACCTGTATACTAGTCTATTAACTTTGGTCAAACTTGGTCAACCTTGTTTGACCAAAGTTTCCATTGGTTTAAAGATGCGATTATCTTTCTCCTAATAGGTTAAATACTATATTTAGACCTTTATAAACATTCTATTTGTTCAAAAAACGGTAGATTTTCATTCGAATCGGGTTTTAGACCTTTATAACTAGTTTATTAAACTTTGGTCAAACTTGGTCAACCTTGTTTGACCAAAGTTTCCATTGGTTTAAAGATACGATTATCTTTCTCCTAATAGGTTAAACACTATATTTAGACCTTTATATACCTTCTATTTGTTCAAAAAAGGGTAGATTTCCATTCTTATCGGGTTTTAGACCTTTATAACTAGTCTATTAAACTTTGGTCAAACTTGGTCAACCTTGTTTGACCAAAGTTTCCATTGGTTTAAAGATGCGATTATCTTTCTCCTAATAGGTTAAAAACTATATTTAGACCTTTATAAACCTTCTATTTGTTTAAAAAGGGTAGATTTCCATTCGAATCGGCTTTTAGACCTTTATAACTAGTCTATTAAACTTTGGTCAAACTTGGTCAACCTTGTTTGATCAAAGTTTCCATTGGTTTAAAGATGCGATTATCTTTCTCCTAATAGGTTAAACACTATATTTAGACCTTTATAAATCTTCTATTTGTTCAAAAAAGGGTAGATTTCCATTTGTATCGGGTTTTAGACCTTTATAACTAGTCTATTAAACTTTGGTCAAACTTGGTAAACCTTGTTTGACCAAAGTTTCCATTGGTTTAAAGATGCGATTATCTTTCTCCTAATAGGTTAAACACTATATTTAGACCTTTATAAGCCTTCTATTTGATCAAAAAAGGGTAGATTTCCATTCGAATCGGGTTTTAGACCTTTATAACTAGTCTATTAAACTTTGTTCAAACTTGGTCAACCTTGTTTGACCAAAGTTTCCATTGGTTTAAAGATGCGATTATCTTTCTCCTAATAGGTTAAACACTATATTTAGACCTTTATAAACCTTTTATTTGTTTAAAAAGGGTAGATTTCCATTCGAATCGGCTTTTAGACCTTTATAACTAGTCTATTAAACTTTGGTCAAACTTGGTCAACCTTGTTTGATCAAAGTTTCCATTGGTTTAAAGATGCGATTATCTTTCTCCTAATAGGTTAAACACTATATTTAGACCTTTATAAATCTTCTATTTGTTCAAAAAAGGGTAGATTTCCATTTGTATCGGGTTTTAGACCTTTATAACTAGTCTATTAAACTTTGGTCAAACTTGGTAAACCTTGTTTGACCAAAGTTTCCATTGGTTTAAAGATGCGATTATCTTTCTCCTAATAGGTTAAACACTATATTTAGACCTTTATAAGCCTTCTATTTGATCAAAAAAGGGTAGATTTCCATTCGAATCGGGTTTTAGACCTTTATAACTAGTCTATTAAACTTTGTTCAAACTTGGTCAACCTTGTTTGACCAAAGTTTCCATTGGTTTAAAGATGCGATTATCTTTCTCCTAATAGGTTAAACACTATATTTAGACCTTTATAAACCTTTTATTTGTTTAAAAAGGGTAGATTTCCATTCGAATCGGCTTTTAGACCTTTATAACTAGTCTATTAAACTTTGGTCAAACTTGGTCAATCTTGTTTAACCAAAGTTTCCATTGGTTTAAAGATGCGATTATCTTTCTCCTAATATGTTAAACACTATATTTAGACCTTTATAAACCTTCTATTTGTTAAAAAAAAGGGTAGATTTCCATTCGAACCGGGTTTTAGACATTTATACTAGTCTACTAAACTTTGGTCAAACTTGGTCAACCTTGTTTGACCAAAGTTTCCATTGGTTTAAACATGCGATTATCTTTCTCCTAATAGGTTAAACACTATATTTAGACCTTTATAAACCTTCTATTTGTTTAAAAAAGGGTAGATTTCCATTCGAATCGGCTTTTAGACCTGTATACTAGTCTATTAACTTTGGTCAAACTTGGTCAACCTTGTTTGACCAAAGTTTCCATTGGTTTAAAGATGCGATTATCTTTCTCCTAATAGGTTAAATACTATATTTAGACCTTTATAAACATTCTATTTGTTCAAAAAACGGTAGATTTTCATTCGAATCGGGTTTTAGACCTTTATAACTAGTTTATTAAACTTTGGTCAAACTTGGTCAACCTTGTTTGACCAAAGTTTCCATTGGTTTAAAGATACGATTATCTTTCTCCTAATAGGTTAAACACTATATTTAGACCTTTATATACCTTCTATTTGTTCAAAAAAGGGTAGATTTCCATTCTTATCGGGTTTTAGACCTTTATAACTAGTCTATTAAACTTTGGTCAAACTTGGTCAACCTTGTTTGACCAAAGTTTCCATTGGTTTAAAGATGCGATTATCTTTCTCCTAATAGGTTAAAAACTATATTTAGACCTTTATAAACCTTCTATTTGTTTAAAAAGGGTAGATTTCCATTCGAATCGGCTTTTAGACCTTTATAACTAGTCTATTAAACTTTGGTCAAACTTGGTCAACCTTGTTTGATCAAAGTTTCCATTGGTTTAAAGATGCGATTATCTTTCTCCTAATAGGTTAAACACTATATTTAGACCTTTATAAATCTTCTATTTGTTCAAAAAAGGGTAGATTTCCATTTGTATCGGGTTTTAGACCTTTATAACTAGTCTATTAAACTTTGGTCAAACTTGGTAAACCTTGTTTGACCAAAGTTTCCATTGGTTTAAAGATGCGATTATCTTTCTCCTAATAGGTTAAACACTATATTTAGACCTTTATAAGCCTTCTATTTGATCAAAAAAGGGTAGATTTCCATTCGAATCGGGTTTTAGACCTTTATAACTAGTCTATTAAACTTTGTTCAAACTTGGTCAACCTTGTTTGACCAAAGTTTCCATTGGTTTAAAGATGCGATTATCTTTCTCCTAATAGGTTAAACACTATATTTAGACCTTTATAAACCTTTTATTTGTTTAAAAAGGGTAGATTTCCATTCGAATCGGCTTTTAGACCTTTATAACTAGTCTATTAAACTTTGGTCAAACTTGGTCAATCTTGTTTAACCAAAGTTTCCATTGGTTTAAAGATGCGATTATCTTTCTCCTAATATGTTAAACACTATATTTAGACCTTTATAAACCTTCTATTTGTTAAAAAAAAGGGTAGATTTCCATTCGAACCGGGTTTTAGACATTTATACTAGTCTACTAAACTTTGATCAAACTTGGTCAACCTTGTTTGACCAAAGTTTCCATTGGTTTAAACATGCGATTATCTTTCTCCTAATAGGTTAAACACTATATTTAGACCTTTATAAACCTTCTATTTGTTAAAAAAAGGGTAGATTTCCATTCGAATCGGGTTTTAGACCTTTATACTAGTCTATTAACTTTGGTCAAACTTGGTCAACCTTGTTTGACCAAAGTTTCCATTGGTTTAAAGATGTGAATATCTTTCTCCTAATAGGTTAAACACTATATTTAGAACTTTATAAACCATCTACTTGTTCAAAAATGGGTAGATTTCCATTCGAATCGGGTTTTAGACCTTTATAACTAGTCTATTAAACTTTGGTCAAACTTGGTCAACCTTGTTTGACCAAAGTTTCCATTGGTTTAAAGATGCGATTATCTTTCTCCTAATAGGTTAAAAACTATTTTTAGACCTTTATAAACCTTCTATTTGTTTAAAAAGGGTAGATTTCCATTCGAATCGGCTTTTAGACCTGTATACTAGTCTATTAACTTTGGTCAAACTTGGTAAACCTTGTTTGACCAAAGTTTCCATTGGTTTAAAGATGCGATTATCTTTCTCCTAATAGGTTAAAAACTATATTTAGACCTTTATAAACCTTCTATTTGTTTAAAAAGGGTAGATTTCCATTCGAATCGGCTTTTAGACCTTTATAACTAGTCTATTAAACTTTGGTCAAACTTGGTCAACCTTGTTTGATCAAAGTTTCCATTGGTTTAAAGATGCGATTATCTTTCTCCTAATAGGTTAAACACTATATTTAGACCTTTATAAATCTTCTATTTGTTCAAAAAAGGGTAGATTTCCATTTGTATCGAGTTTTAGACCTTTATAACTAGTCTATTAAACTTTGGTCAAACTTGGTAAACCTTGTTTGACCAAAGTTTCCATTGGTTTAAAGATGCGATTATCTTTCTCCTAATAGGGTAAACACTATATTTAGACCTTTATAAGCCTTCTATTTGATCAAAAAAGGGTAGATTTCCATTCGAATCGGGTTTTAGACCTTTATAACTAGTCTATTAAACTTTGTTCAAACTTGGTCAACCTTGTTTGACCAAAGTTTCCATTGGTTTAAAGATGCGATTATCTTTCTCCTAATAGGTTAAACACTATATTTAGACCTTTATAAACCTTTTATTTGTTTAAAAAGGGTAGATTTCCATTCGAATCGGCTTTTAGACCTTTATAACTAGTCTATTAAACTTTGGTCAAACTTGGTCAATCTTGTTTAACCAAAGTTTCCATTGGTTTAAAGATGCGATTATCTTTCTCCTAATATGTTAAACACTATATTTAGACCTTTATAAACCTTCTATTTGTTAAAAAAAAGGGTAGATTTCCATTCGAACCGGGTTTTAGACATTTATACTAGTCTACTAAACTTTGGTCAAACTTGGTCAACCTTGTTTGACCAAAGTTTCCATTGGTTTAAACATGCGATTATCTTTCTCCTAATAGGTTAAACACTATATTTAGACCTTTATAAACCTTCTATTTGTTAAAAAAAGGGTAGATTTCCATTCGAATCGGGTTTTAGACCTTTATACTAGTCTATTAACTTTGGTCAAACTTGGTCAACCTTGTTTGACCAAAGTTTCCATTGGTTTAAAGATGTGAATATCTTTCTCCTAATAGGTTAAACACTATATTTAGAACTTTATAAACCATCTACTTGTTCAAAAATGGGTAGATTTCCATTCGAATCGGGTTTTAGACCTTTATAACTAGTCTATTAAACTTTGGTCAAACTTGGTCAACCTTGTTTGACCAAAGTTTCCATTGGTTTAAAGATGCGATTATCTTTCTCCTAATAGGTTAAAAACTATTTTTAGACCTTTATAAACCTTCTATTTGTTTAAAAAGGGTAGATTTCCATTCGAATCGGCTTTTAGACCTGTATACTAGTCTATTAACTTTGGTCAAACTTGGTAAACCTTGTTTGACCAAAGTTTCCATTGGTTTAAAGATGCGATTATCTTTCTCCTAATAGGTTAAATACTATATTTAGACCTTTATAAACATTCTATTTGTTCAAAAAACGGTAGATTTTCATTCGAATCGGGTTTTAGACCTTTATAACTAGTTTATTAAACTTTGGTCAAACTTGGTCAACCTTGTTTGACCAAAGTTTCCATTGGTTTAAAGATACGATTATCTTTCTCCTAATAGGTTAAACACTATATTTAGACCTTTATATACCTTCTATTTGTTCAAAAAAGGGTAGATTTCCATTCTTATCGGGTTTTAGACCTTTATAACTAGTCTATTAAACTTTGGTCAAACTTGGTCAACCTTGTTTGACCAAAGTTTCCATTGGTTTAAAGATGCGATTATCTTTCTCCTAATAGGTTAAAAACTATATTTAGACCTTTATAAACCTTCTATTTGTTTAAAAAGGGTAGATTTCCATTCGAATCGGCTTTTAGACCTTTATAACTAGTCTATTAAACTTTGGTCAAACTTGGTCAACCTTGTTTGATCAAAGTTTCCATTGGTTTAAAGATGCGATTATCTTTCTCCTAATAGGTTAAACACTATATTTAGACCTTTATAAATCTTCTATTTGTTCAAAAAAGGGTAGATTTCCATTTGTATCGGGTTTTAGACCTTTATAACTAGTCTATTAAACTTTGGTCAAACTTGGTAAACCTTGTTTGACCAAAGTTTCCATTGGTTTAAAGATGCGATTATCTTTCTCCTAATAGGTTAAACACTATATTTAGACCTTTATAAGCCTTCTATTTGATCAAAAAAGGGTAGATTTCCATTCGAATCGGGTTTTAGACCTTTATAACTAGTCTATTAAACTTTGTTCAAACTTGGTCAACCTTGTTTGACCAAAGTTTCCATTGGTTTAAAGATGCGATTATCTTTCTCCTAATAGGTTAAACACTATATTTAGACCTTTATAAACCTTTTATTTGTTTAAAAAGGGTAGATTTCCATTCGAATCGGCTTTTAGACCTTTATAACTAGTCTATTAAACTTTGGTCAAACTTGGTCAATCTTGTTTAACCAAAGTTTCCATTGGTTTAAAGATGCGATTATCTTTCTCCTAATATGTTAAACACTATATTTAGACCTTTATAAACCTTCTATTTGTTAAAAAAAAGGGTAGATTTCCATTCGAACCGGGTTTTAGACATTTATACTAGTCTACTAAACTTTGGTCAAACTTGGTCAACCTTGTTTGACCAAAGTTTCCATTGGTTTAAACATGCGATTATCTTTCTCCTAATAGGTTAAACACTATATTTAGACCTTTATAAACCTTCTATTTGTTAAAAAAAGGGAAGATTTCCATTCGAATCGGGTTTTAGACCTTTATACTAGTCTATTAACTTTGGTCAAACATGGTCAACCTTGTTTGACCAAAGTTTCCATTGGTTTAAAGATGTGAATATCTTTCTCCTAATAGGTTAAACACTATATTTAGAACTTTATAAACCATCTACTTGTTCAAAAATGGGTAGATTTCCATTCGAATCGGGTTTTAGACCTTTATAACTAGTCTATTAAACTTTGGTCAAACTTGGTCAACCTTGTTTGACCAAAGTTTCCATTGGTTTAAAGATGCGATTATCTTTCTCCTAATAGGTTAAAAACTATTTTTAGACCTTTATAAACCTTCTATTTGTTTAAAAAGGGTAGATTTCCATTCGAATCGGCTTTTAGACCTTTATAACTAGTCTATTAAACTTTGGTCAAACTTGGTCAACCTTATTTGACCAAAGTTTCCATTGGTTTAAAGATGCGATTATCTTTCTCCTAATAGGTTAAACAATATATTTAGACCTTTATAAATCTTCTATTTGTTCAAAAAAGGGTAGATTTCCATTTGTATCAAGTTTTAGACCTTTATAACTAGTCTATTAAACTTTGGTCAAACTTGGTCAACCTTGTTTGACCAAAGTTTCCATTGGTTTAAAGATGCGATTATCTTTCTCCTAATAGGTTAAAAACTATATTTAGACCTTTATAAACCTTCTATTTGTTTAAAAAGGTTTCCATTCGAATCGGCTTTTAGACCTTTATAACTAGTCTATTAAACTTTGGTCAAACTTGGTCAATCTTGTTTAACCAAAGTTTGCATTGGTTTAAAGATGCGATTATCTTTCTCCTAATATGTTAAACACTATATTTAGACCTTTATAAACCTTCTATTTGTTAAAAAAAAGGGTAGATTTCCATTCGAACCGGGTTTTAGACATTTATACTAGTCTACTAAACTTTGGTCAAACTTGGTCAACCTTGTTTGACCAAAGTTTCCATTGGTTTAAAGATGCGATTATCTTTCGCCTAATAGGTTTAACACTATATTTAGAACTTTATAAACCTTCTACTTGTTCAAAAATGGGTAGATTTCCATTCGAATCGGGTTTTAGACCTTTATAACTAGTCTATTAAACTTTGGTCAAACTTGGTCAACCTTGTTTGACCAAAGTTTCCATTGGTTTAAAGATGCGATTATCTTTCTCCTAATAGGTTAAACACTATATTTAGACCTTTATAAACCTTCTATTTGTTAAAAAAAGGGTAGATTTCCATTCGAATCGGGTTTTAGACCTTTATACTAGTCTATTAACTTTGGTCAAACTTGGTCAACCTTGTTTGACCAAAGTTTCCATTGGTTTAAAGATGTGAATATCTTTCTCCTAATAGGTTAAACACTATATTTAGAACTTTATAAACCATCTACTTGTTCAAAAATGGGTAGATTTCCATTCGAATCGGGTTTTAGACCTTTATAACTAGTCTATTAAACTTTGGTCAAACTTGGTCAACCTTGTTTGACCAAAGTTTCCATTGGTTTAAAGATGCGATTATCTTTCTCCTAATAGGTTAAACACTATATTTAGACCTTTATAAATCTTCTATTTGTTCAAAAAAGGGTAGATTTCCATTTGTATCGGGTTTTAGACCTTTGTCGCGGTAATTTTTGGATATCGAGTTATTAATTAACTTCGAATCGCAATTTAATATTCCACCACCGATCTTTAATTTGTCCGAGGGAAAGGGAAAATGTTCGAAAAATAACCCTATTTTTGGAGAACAAGGTTCGGGGGTTGGTTATACGAAGGGAAGGTATTAACACCCTAAGTATCTATAGTACTCTATAGGAACCTCTTGTTTTTATTCTAACTTTGCGCTTTATTTTAATTGCTTGTAAAAATATGTATAAGTGGGAAATTAAAGTGATGATAAAAAAGAAGTTTAAAGTGATGGAAAAGGAAAAAATGTTTTTGTTGATTTTATTGATTGGAGAGACAAGTCTCATGCCTACGTACCCGATGGATCAAACCACCGTAGTTCGGGGTAAAAGCTGAGTAAATTTGTTTGTTTGATTTTAAAGTTTTGAAAATGGTTTTAAAGACCAAAAAGCCAAAAGTGGCAAAATGTGAGTTTGATTGATGTTAGTTTGTGAAGAAAGTCTATATGGTTAAATTGATTGAAGTTTGATTAAGAAATAAGACGCGGACACTTGGTTTAAATTCCAAGGTTTGTTGAGAAAATGTTTTGAGTGATAAAAGACACTTGGTTTAAAATCCAAGGTTTATGCATGATTAAAGATGTATGAATGAAGAAAATGCACTTCGTTTAAAATCCAAGGTTTTTGCAAGAGAGAAAAAAAAAAAAAGAACACTTGGTTTGAATTCCAAGGTTTTTGCGATAAAAGAAGCACTTGGTTTGAATTCCAAGATTTCAACGAGAAAAATAACACTTGGTTTGAATTCCAAGGTTTTTGCGATAAAATGAACACTTGGTTTGAATTCCAAGGTTTTTTACTTGATTAAAAAAAATGTTTGATTGAAATTTGATTGTATTTCCACGATATTTTGAAAAGAAAATATTTACGTATTTTGAAAGAGGTTTTGACCTCATTTTTTTGAGAAGAAAAAAAAAGGTAATGGTTACGCGCGCAAAATGACACTAACCTAAAACGCCATAACAAATAAATTAAGCGTGAAGACAATTCGCAATCATATTTTGATCAAAGCGACGCCTTTTCCCTCGGAATTTAATATTACGCGTATGGACATAATGCGATAAAAAATAAATATGCATGAGATGCAATTTTTCATTTAGGGGTACATTTGTTCCTAATTACATTCTAAAATATTTGCAAGAAAATAAACATGAAATGATGCAAGAGAGGGGATGCTATGCAATTTTATTTATAGCTTACACTTGGCCTATTTACATCCTAAATTCAAGAGCAAAAATAAATGGCGATTAATAAAGCGATAAACACTCAATATTGTGATGATAATAATTTTGCAAATAATAAAGGTAAAAATAATAAGTAAATGGATGCAATGAAATAATATGATATGAATGAATAAACATAAATAAATAAATAAACATGAGACTCAAAAAAATGAAAATAAGCCTCAACATCATTCTTTACAAGGCTGAAAATAGCTAAGAATAACTTATGCCAAAAGCACTTATCTCATAAGCTTGAAAAAAATAAAATTAAAACAGAGAGGGGGTGCGAATAATAAAATGAAATAAAAAGGGGGTGTGAATAGCAGTAATGAGGTCCAAGCCCAGACTGTGGGGGGTGCAGGCCCAGGGGGCGTGTGAAGAAGATCAGATTGAATCAGGGACGTCTAATTAAATCAAACAGCCCTAATTTGGTCACAACCAGATGAGATCTGGGACGCTTGATCAAGATCTGAGGGTTCAAAGCGCGCTGGTGCACCGTATGGCCATAGACTGGCACGCACAGGATTGAGTCAGGGTATAAATACCCAAAACCCTAAAAAATTTCATTTTTTACATTCTCTTCTTCTCTCCTACCGCTGCTCTCTCTTCTCTCTCATGTTCATCTACTCTGATGAACAACGATGAATGTTCATCGTTGCCGGCGAGAGCCCGCCGTGCCGGAGCGATTCCGGCGGCGGCTCCGCCGGCCAAACCCCAAAAAAAACTCAAAAATCAAAACTTTTTTTAACCAAACCCTTCTATTCCTTATTCTAAACCCGAATCTAAACCCAAAATCCCCAAAATTCTAACCAAAAAAACCTAGATCGGAAAAAAGAGAAAGTGGAAAAAAAATCAACCTTTGGTGTTTTTGATTTGTGGTTCGGATCTCTTCTTCTTTTTCGTCTCTGTTTCTGTTTTTATCTTTTTTTTGTTTTTTTTTTGTTGTTCTTTTGGTTGCTGTTTCTTTGTTGTATTGGTAGAGAATAGTGACTGTGATGTGTGATTTTGAGGTGATGGTTCTATTTGTTGAAAATGGTGGATGATGATTTATGCTTATGAATGGAGGTTGAGGATGAAGATGGAAGTGTGGTGTTGTTGTGTAGTTGACTCTTCTGAGTTTTTGGTTCTGTACTGCCCTTTTTTTTCTACCGAATTTCCTCTCCCCCTTAGTTATTGATTTTTGCTCTAATTTATTGAGTTTATTGATGAATTCTTGTGTCCATTGGTTAAAATTGAGTTTGGATTTTATATTGTTTTGGCAAAGAAAATGGTATTGCAAAGATGAAAAGGGAATGAAGTGATTGAAACTTTTGTTTGGAGTGTGAGTTTAGTGAAGATTGATTCTTGATTTGGAAAAAGGTTGAAGGTTGAAAAGCTATGAAAACATGGGGAGATGAGCGCTACCGTTGTTGTTGCTCTATTTTCAGATTTTTTGTTGATTAAAAAAAACAAATATAATATAATAATAATAATAATAATAATAAACAAAACAAACTAAAAAAAAATGGGAGAGGGGAAGATGCAGCCACGTGCTGCATCTTTTTTTTTTTTTTTTTTTACTTTAATAAAAATAAAAACAAAGATAATAATAATAATAATAATAATAATAATAAATAAAGATAAATACAAAAGAACAATGAGGTATTTTAAAATACCTCTCTACCGAAAAAAATTTCGAATCTCGAAGCAAATTTTTTTTAAAAACCACATATGTCGAAATTTCTTGAAAAAGTGGCAATTATTCAGGATTAAAAATATGACTTGCAAAAATAATGTGGGTCAAAAAATGGGGTATGACAGATGCCCCTATTTAAGTTTCTTCCATCGGAGATAAAAAGAAAAAGATAATTTTTGATGATGTTTTTGTTTTGGTTCGACGATGGAAGAGACTTAAATACAGAGTACGCCATTTTTGACCGGATTAAACTAAAAAATGCTATGACATGATGTTATGAGTATTATGCCTATGAGTGTTATGTTTACAAGTGTTTGAATGTAATGAAGATCATTTGACAGAAGTAATGAAGACAGAAGGCGATAAGGTCCTGTATGCGGACATAAAGCAGTAAAGTCATGTGTATGGACAGAAGTAAAGACAGAAAACAATAAAGTCCTGTGTGCGGACATAAACAAATAAAGTCCTGTGTGCGGACAGAAGTAAATACAGAGAGCAATAAAGTCCTGTGTGCGGACATAAGCAGATAAAGTCCTGTGTGCGGACAGAAGTAAAGACAGAAAGCAATAAAGTCCTGTGTGCAGACAGAAGTAAAGACAGAAAGCAGTAAAGTCCTGTGTGCGGACATAAGCAGATAAAGTCTTGTGTGCGGACAGAAGTAAAGACAGTGTCTACCAACATTGTGGGATGGTAAGGACAAGTAAAGGCAGTATCTACCAACATTGTGGGATGGTAAGGACAACTAAAGGCAGTGTCTACCAACATTGTGGGATGGTAAAGACACAACGAGGAAATAAATTGTTTGCTGTCATTGTGGGAGAGCGAGACATGACAAGAATATGTATTTGTCTGGACTAGACACATTGGAGATGACTTCTTTTGGGGAAATTAACTGTAAGTTTGCAGTTGATTGTTTGCAAAATCTGCTACTTTGAATATGTTTGATGGAGACATCTCTGGACCAGACTCACTGGGGATGACTCTTTTTTGTATGAATGATAGAGACATCTCTGGACCAGATACACTGGGGATGACTCTTTTTGTGATGTATGATTGATGGAGACATCTCTGGACCAGATACACTGGGGATGGCTCTTTTTGTTGATGTATTGAAGCAAGACACATGATGGTCAATGTTGTATGTGTGAATGATTTTGTTTGCATGTTGTATGTGTGAATGATTTTGTTTGCATGTTGTATGTAAATATGAATCTATGTATACATATGTGAATGATTGTATGTATGGACATGTGAATGATTGTATGTATGTATGTATGATTATATGTATGTATGAATGTATATTATGAAGCTTGTATTTGTATGATTGAATGATATTTGTACACGACTGGATGAGACAAAAGCTTGATCAGATAAAATGAGCATTGGGCCGACGTATCCGTACAACCACTCAATAGTTCTCCACTGGGGACAACACCCCTCACAGGTGAAATAAATCAAATCCTCGGGGTAAAACCCGGTATGGTATGTCAATCCATGGTACGAATGATTGCTTCTTGGGGTAAAGCCCATCGGTCAGAGATCTAGCAGAAGTTGCCATTTTGTACACTGAAACCGAATATTTTCTCATGGTCTTGTTTCGACAGTCATGCTTTTGCTTTTCTTCTTTTTTGAAATCCCTAACTTTTGCCTGGATCGCCCTTTCGAGTTTTCAATCCACCAGGAATAATATCTTTTTTTGTTTTGCCCCTAATTTTTGCCTGGACCGCCATTTCGTGTTTTCAATCCACCGGGACGCTCATTTTTGCCCAAGCCGCCCTTTCGGGTTTTCAACCTAGCGAGCTTTTTATTTTTTTTTATTTTAGCAATGACTGTATTTGCCTTGTTGAATCTGTCTGCTTTCGGAACAAGGTTGATATATGCTTGTATGACTCATGAATCTAAGAAATATGTTTGTCATCTATATTTTTTTCAAAAAAAGAACTACTAAAAAACTTTAAATTATTTTTGAGTTTTTTTGCTTCAAGTACTTTAAATTGAAAGAGGGGGAAACAAAATTGCAAATAAATTTGAATTCCAAATAGAGGGCATAGGCTCGAATTTGATTAAAAGAGTGGC
Organism: Trifolium subterraneum; assembly: GCA_951799995.1. Lineage (NCBI taxonomy): Eukaryota > Viridiplantae > Streptophyta > Magnoliopsida > Fabales > Fabaceae > Trifolium > Trifolium subterraneum. The sequence continues at coordinate 29,890,781 of OX637466.1, forward strand.
GATTGGCGAAAAGCACAACCCTACAGATCGTTACAAAGATGAAAAATGGTAATTGTGTGGGAAAGGTACGTTAAACACAATGATCGCTATTCTCCCTAACAACTTTGAATTTGCAGTCTAAAATGCTGTAAGCCAAAGATATTCTGTCAGTCGAGGTACTATGAGTAAGTGATGCTTGATCCGATGCAGTTACTTGCCTTATTCCTTAACTTTTGCATAGATCTCCTTTTCAGGTTTTCGACCTATCAGGATAATTATTTGCTGTTTATGTCTCTAATTTTTGCCTGGACCGCCCTTTCGGGTTTTCAGCCCACCGAGACGCTCATTTTTGCCTAAGCCGCCCTTTCGGGTTTTCAACTTAGCGAGCTGTTCTTTTATTTTAGACAAAGTATTTCTTGACTGCATCGGCATTTACAGGACGAGGGTGCTCATCACCATCCATGGTTGCGAGAGTCATAGCACCACCAGAAAAAGCTCTTTTGACAACATACGGGCCTTCATAATTAGGCGTCCACTTGCCCCTAGAATCCGGCTGAAAGGACAAAGTCTTTGTGAGCACAAGGTCACCTTCACGAAACTCACGGGGTCGAACCTTCCTGTCAAAAGCATGTTTCATTCTTCTTTGATATAACTGTCCATGACACAAAGCCGCCATGCGTTTCTCCTCAATTAAATTCAATTGGTCATATCTATTTTGGCACCATTCAGCCTCGGCCAACTCAGTTTCCATTAAGACTCTCATTGATGGGATTTCAACCTCTACGGGGAGTACTGCTTCCATGCCGTATACTAAAGAGAAAGGGGTTGCCCCTGTCGAAGTACGAACTGAAGTACGGTATCCATGTAAAGCAAAAGGTAACATTTCATGCCAATCTTTGTAAGTGACCACCATTTTCTGCACGATCTTCTTGATGTTCTTATTTGCAGCTTCAACCGCGCCATTCATCTGAGGCCGGTAAGGAGATGAATTATGATGATTGAAATTCTGGCGAAGTGCTGACAGATGTCGTATACAAAGCTGTAGCACTTGTCTTATTTATAATAACGTGATGCTAAGACAGATGTTACAGCATCTCGTCTCAGTACAGAATAAGACAGACAAGGTAAAAATAAATTGTAGAAATTAAAGAACACACCGAAATTGTTAACCCAGTTCAGAGCAACTCTCCTACTCTGGGGGCATACCAAGCCAGGAAGGAAATCCACTATTAGCAGTATTAATTCAGAGCTAAACTCCTCCGTTTACAACTCCTCACTTAATCCCTACCCAATGCAACTTCTACCTAGGAACTCCTAGATATGAGATCCCATCTCACTTCCCTTCAATCACACACCATGTGATTATAACAACAATACAAACAAAATGGTTTCAATCACCAAGAAAACAAACCTTCTCCGTACTTAAAAGCTTAGAAGAGATTACACAAACTTGGAGTTGCTTACAAGCTTCCTCCAATGACAATAGTGACCAACTCACAATCCGAGTGGTTCACTTTTACACGACTCTCCTAGAGAGTGGCTACACGACTAAGCCCTAATAATATTACATTGTTGGCTTCAGTAATCTTTTAGGTTTTAGTCTTCACATATATATACCCTGAGTTAGAATGGGCTAGATCTTCGTTTTTAGGCTTCACAATACAGCTGGTCGTTGAAAAAGTCCAGCAAACATATTCTTGGATAAAATCTCTTGTTTCCATAAATGGCGTAGCATATTATGGAAATATAACCTGGTGCAGCCGCCTTATAAAACCTCAATGAAAACGTGCGTCTTGGTATATAAGGAAAGGCGAAAATATTGCTTAGGCGAATCTTCAAGGATATGGCGCATAAATACAGCGAGAATTACCGTCACGACAGATGCTGTACCCACATGCTACGGCATCTGGTCCAACATCTTGCTAGAACTTGTTTTTGCAAAATGAGGCCAACATACAAAACACCAACACATTGTTTTTACACGACGAACGTATTTTATAATTCGCGACTTGTTCAAAAAATTAAAAATATCGCCACAGGCATATAGGAATCTAGGATTTTTGCAATTTTTTTTTGCGTAGAGTACTATCAAAATACATAGAGCGGGTCTACAACATATCGTAGCATTCCGACTTGCCGATGCCACTTTCATTGTTTTTACATGACGAACGTGTTTTATAATTTGCCACTCGTTCAAAAAAGTAAAAATAACGCCACATGCATATAGGAATCTAGCATTTATGCACTTTTTTTTTGCGTAGAGTACTATCAAAATACATAGAGAGGTCTACAACATATCGTAGCATTCCGACTTGCCGATGCCATTTTCATTATTTTTACACGACGAAGGTGTTTTATAATTCGCGACTTGTTCAAAAAATTAAAAATATCGCCACAGGCATATAGGAATCTAGGATTTTTGCAATTTTTTTTTTGCGTAGATTACTATCAAAATACATAGAGCGGGTCTACAACATATTGTAGTATTCCGGCTTGCCGATGCCATTTTCATTGTTTTTACACGACGAATGTGTTTTATAATTTGACACTCGTTCAAAAAAGTAATAATATCGCCACATGCATATAGGAATCTAGGATTTATGCACTTTTTTTTTTCATAGAGTACTATCAAAATACATAGAGCGGGTCTACAACATATCGTAGCATTCCGACTTGCCGATGCCATTTTCATTGTTTTTACACGACGAACGTGTTTTATAATTCGCGACTTATTCAAAAAATTAAAAATATCGCCACAGGCATATAGGAATCTAAGATTTTTGCAATTTTTTTTTGCGTAGAGTACTATCAAAATACATAGAGCGGGTCTACAACATATCGTAGTATTCTGGCTTGCCGATGCCATTTTCATTGTTTTTACACGACGAATGTGTTTTATAATTCGCGATTTGTTCAAAAAAGTCAAATTATCCCCACACGCATATAGGAATCTAGGATTCATGCACTTTTTTTTTGCGTAGAGTACTATCAAAATACATAGAGCGGGTCTACAACATATCATAGTATTCCGGTTTGCCGATGCCATTTTCATTGTTTTTACACGACGAACGTTTTTATAATTCGCGACTTGTTCAAAAAAGTATAAATATCGCCACAGGAATACATGAATCTAGGCTTATGCACTTTTTTTTTGCGTAGAGTACTATCAAAATACATAGAGCGGGTCTACAACATATCGTAGTATTCCGGCTTGCCGATGCCATTTTCATTGTTTTTACACGACGAACGTATTTTATAATTCGCGATTTGTTCAAAAAATTAAAAATATCGCCACAGGCATATATGAATCTAGGATTTTTGCAATATTTTTTTGCGTAGAGTACTATCAAAATACATAGAGCGGGTCTACAACATATCGTAGCATTCCGACTTGCCGATGCCACTTTCATTGTTTTTACACGACGAACGTGTTTTATAATTTGCCACTCGTTCAAAAAAGTAAAAATAACGCCACATGCATATAGGAATCCAGGATTTTTGCAATTTTATTTTGCGTAAGTACTATCAAAATACATAGAGCGGTCTACAACATATCGTAGCATTCCGACTTGCCGATGCCATTTTCATTATTTTTACCCGACGAACGTGTTTTATAATTCGCGACTTGTTCAAAAAATTAAAAATATCGCCACAGGCATATAGGAATCTAGGATTTTTGCAATTTTTTTTTCCGTAGAGTACTATCAAAATACATAGAGCAGGTCTACAACATATCGTAGTATTCCGGCTTGCCGATGCCATTTTCATTGTTTTTCACGACGAATATGTTTTATAATTTGACACTCGTTCAAAAATGTAATAATATGGCCACATGCATATAGGAATCTAGGATTTATGCACTTTTTTTTTTCATAGAGTACTATCAAAATACATAGAGCGGGTCTACAACATATCGTAGCATTCCAGCTTGCCGATGCCATTTTCATTGTTTTTACACGACGAACGTGTTTTATAATTCGCGACTTGTTCAAAAAATTAAAAATATCGCCACAGGCATATAGGAATCTAAGATTTTTGCAATTTTTTATTGCGTAGAGTACTATCAAAATACATAGAGCGGGTCTACAACATATCGTAGCATTCCGACTTGCCGATGCCACTTTCATTGTTTTTACATGACGAACGTGTTTTATAATTTGCCACTCGTTCAAAAAAGTAAAAATATCGCCACATGCATATAGGAATCTAGGATTTATGCACTTTTTTTTTGCGTAGAGTACTATCAAAATACATAGAGCGGTCTACAACATATCGTAACATTCCGACTTGCCGATGCCATTTTCATTATTTTTACACGATGAACGTGTTTTATAATTCGCGACTTGTTCAAAAAATTAAAAATATCGCCACAGGCATATAGGAATCTAAGATTTTTGCAATTTTTTTTTGCGTAGAGTACTATCAAAATACATAGAGCGGGTCTACAACATATCGTAGCATTCCGACTTGCCGATGCCACTTTCATTGTTTTTACATGACGAACGTGTTTTATAATTTGCCACTCGTTCAAAAAAGTAAAAATATCGCCACATGCATATAGGAATCTAGGATTTATGCACTTTTTTTTTGCGTAGAGTACTATCAAAATACATAGAGCGGTCTACAACATATCGTAACATTCCGACTTGCCGATGCCATTTTCATTATTTTTACACGACGAACGTGTTTTATAATTCGCGACTTGTTCAAAAAATTAAAAATATCGCCACAGGCATATAGGAATCTAGGATTTTTGCAATTTTTTTTTCCGTAGAGTACTATCAAAATACATAGAGCAGGTCTACAACATATCGTAGTATTCCGGCTTGCCGATGCCATTTTCATTGTTTTTCACGACGAATATGTTTTATAATTTGACACTCGTTCAAAAATGTAATAATATGGCCACATGCATATAGGAATCTAGGATTTATGCACTTTTTTTTTTCATAGAGTACTATCAAAATACATAGAGCGGGTCTACAACATATCGTAGCATTCCAGCTTGCCGATGCCATTTTCATTGTTTTTACACGACGAACGTGTTTTATAATTCGCGACTTGTTCAAAAAATTAAAAATATCGCCACAGGCATATAGGAATCTAAGATTTTTGCAATTTTTTATTGCGTAGAGTACTATCAAAATACATAGAGCGGGTCTACAACATATCGTAGCATTCCGACTTGCCGATGCCACTTTCATTGTTTTCACATGACGAACGTGTTTTATAATTTGCCACTCGTTCAAAAAAGTAAAAATATCGCCACATGCATATAGGAATCTAGGATTTATGCACTTTTTTTTTGCGTAGAGTACTATCAAAATACATAGAGCGGTCTACAACATATCGTAACATTCCGACTTGCCGATGCCATTTTCATTATTTTTACACGACGAACGTGTTTTATAATTCGCGACTTGTTCAAAAAATTAAAAATATCGCCACAGGCATATAGGAATCTAAGATTTTTGCAATTTTTTTTTGCGTAGAGTACTATCAAAATACATAGAGCGGGTCTACAACATATCGTAGCATTCCGACTTGCCGATGCCACTTTCATTGTTTTTACATGACGAACGTGTTTTATAATTTGCCACTCGTTCAAAAAAGTAAAAATATCGCCACATGCATATAGGAATCTAGGATTTATGCACTTTTTTTTTGCGTAGAGTACTATCAAAATACATAGAGCGGTCTACAACATATCGTAACATTCCGACTTGCCGATGCCATTTTCATTATTTTTACACGACGAACGTGTTTTATAATTCGCGACTTGTTCAAAAAATTAAAAATATCGCCACAGGCATATAGGAATCTAAGATTTTTGCAATTTTTTTTTGCGTAGAGTACTATCAAAATACATAGAGCGGGTCTACAACATATCGTAGCATTCCGACTTGCCGATGCCACTTTCATTGTTTTTACACGACGAATGTGTTTTATAATTTGACACTCGTTCAAAAAAGAAATAATATCGCCACATGCATATAGGAATCTAGGATTTATGCACTTTTTTTTTTGCGTAGAGTACTATCAAAATACATAGAGCGGGACTACAACATATCGTAGTATTCCTGCTTGCCGTTGCCACTTTCATTGTTTTTACACGACGAACGTGTTTTATAATTCGCGGCTTGTTCAAAAAAGTAAAAATATCGCCACAGGTATATAGGAATCTAGGATTTATGCACTTTTTTTTATTCGTAGAGTACTATCAAAACACATAGAGCGGGTCTACAACATATCGTAGTATTCCGGTTTGCCGATGCCATTTTCATTATTTTTACACGACGAACGTGTTTTATAATTCGCGACTTGTTCAAAAAATTAAAAATATCGCCACAGGCATATAGGAATCTAGGATTTTTGCAATTTTTTTTTTGCGTAGAGTACTATCAAAATACATAGAGCGGGTCTACAACATATCGTAGCATTCCGACTTGCCGATGCCACTTTCATTGTTTTTACATGACGAACGTGTTTTATAATTTGCCACTCGTTCAAAAAAGTAAAAATATCGCCACATGCATATAGGAATCTAGGATTTATGCACTTTTTTTTTGCGTAGAGTACTATCAAAATACAAAGAGCGGTCTACAACATATCGTAACATTCCGACTTGCCGATGCCATTTTCATTATTTTTACACGATGAACGTGTTTTATAATTCGCGACTTGTTCAAAAAATTAAAAATATCGCCACAGGCATATAGGAATCTAAGATTTTTGCAATTTTTTTTTGCGTAGAGTACTATCAAAATACATAGAGCGGGTCTACAACATATCGTAGCATTCCGACTTGCCGATGCCACTTTCATTGTTTTTACATGACGAACGTGTTTTATAATTTGCCAATCGTTCAAAAAAGTAAAAATATCGCCACATGCATATAGGAATCTAGGATTTATGCACTTTTTTTTTGCGTAGAGTACTATCAAAATACATAGAGCGGTCTACAACATATCGTAACATTCCGACTTGCCGATGCCATTTTCATTATTTTTACACGACGAACGTGTTTTATAATTCGCGACTTGTTCAAAAAATTAAAAATATCGCCACAGGCATATAGGAATCTAGGATTTTTGCAATTTTTTTTTCCGTAGAGTACTATCAAAATACATAGAGCAGGTCTACAACATATCGTAGTATTCCGGCTTGCCGATGCCATTTTCATTGTTTTTCACGACGAATATGTTTTATAATTTGACACTCGTTCAAAAATGTAATAATATGGCCACATGCATATAGGAATCTAGGATTTATGCACTTTTTTTTTTCATAGAGTACTATCAAAATACATAGAGCGGGTCTACAACATATCGTAGCATTCCAGCTTGCCGATGCCATTTTCATTGTTTTTACACGACGAACGTGTTTTATAATTCGCGACTTGTTCAAAAAATTAAAAATATCGCCACAGGCATATAGGAATCTAAGATTTTTGCAATTTTTTATTGCGTAGAGTACTATCAAAATACATAGAGCGGGTCTACAACATATCGTAGCATTCCGACTTGCCGATGCCACTTTCATTGTTTTTACATGACGAACGTGTTTTATAATTTGCCACTCGTTCAAAAAAGTAAAAATATCGCCACATGCATATAGGAATCTAGGATTTATGCACTTTTTTTTTGCGTAGAGTACTATCAAAATACATAGAGCGGTCTACAACATATCGTAACATTCCGACTTGCCGATGCCATTTTCATTATTTTTACACGATGAACGTGTTTTATAATTCGCGACTTGTTCAAAAAATTAAAAATATCGCCACAGGCATATAGGAATCTAAGATTTTTGCAATTTTTTTTTGCGTAGAGTACTATCAAAATACATAGAGCGGGTCTACAACATATCGTAGCATTCCGACTTGCCGATGCCACTTTCATTGTTTTTACATGACGAACGTGTTTTATAATTTGCCACTCGTTCAAAAAAGTAAAAATATCGCCACATGCATATAGGAATCTAGGATTTATGCACTTTTTTTTTGCGTAGAGTACTATCAAAATACATAGAGCGGTCTACAACATATCGTAACATTCCGACTTGCCGATGCCATTTTCATTATTTTTACACGACGAACGTGTTTTATAATTCGCGACTTGTTCAAAAAATTAAAAATATCGCCACAGGCATATAGGAATCTAGGATTTTTGCAATTTTTTTTTCCGTAGAGTACTATCAAAATACATAGAGCAGGTCTACAACATATCGTAGTATTCCGGCTTGCCGATGCCATTTTCATTGTTTTTCACGACGAATATGTTTTATAATTTGACACTCGTTCAAAAATGTAATAATATGGCCACATGCATATAGGAATCTAGGATTTATGCACTTTTTTTTTTCATAGAGTACTATCAAAATACATAGAGCGGGTCTACAACATATCGTAGCATTCCAGCTTGCCGATGCCATTTTCATTGTTTTTACACGACGAACGTGTTTTATAATTCGCGACTTGTTCAAAAAATTAAAAATATCGCCACAGGCATATAGGAATCTAAGATTTTTGCAATTTTTTATTGCGTAGAGTACTATCAAAATACATAGAGCGGGTCTACAACATATCGTAGCATTCCGACTTGCCGATGCCACTTTCATTGTTTTCACATGACGAACGTGTTTTATAATTTGCCACTCGTTCAAAAAAGTAAAAATATCGCCACATGCATATAGGAATCTAGGATTTATGCACTTTTTTTTTGCGTAGAGTACTATCAAAATACATAGAGCGGTCTACAACATATCGTAACATTCCGACTTGCCGATGCCATTTTCATTATTTTTACACGACGAACGTGTTTTATAATTCGCGACTTGTTCAAAAAATTAAAAATATCGCCACAGGCATATAGGAATCTAAGATTTTTGCAATTTTTTTTTGCGTAGAGTACTATCAAAATACATAGAGCGGGTCTACAACATATCGTAGCATTCCGACTTGCCGATGCCACTTTCATTGTTTTTACATGACGAACGTGTTTTATAATTTGCCACTCGTTCAAAAAAGTAAAAATATCGCCACATGCATATAGGAATCTAGGATTTATGCACTTTTTTTTTGCGTAGAGTACTATCAAAATACATAGAGCGGTCTACAACATATCGTAACATTCCGACTTGCCGATGCCATTTTCATTATTTTTACACGACGAACGTGTTTTATAATTCGCGACTTGTTCAAAAAATTAAAAATATCGCCACAGGCATATAGGAATCTAAGATTTTTGCAATTTTTTTTTGCGTAGAGTACTATCAAAATACATAGAGCGGGTCTACAACATATCGTAGCATTCCGACTTGCCGATGCCACTTTCATTGTTTTTACACGACGAATGTGTTTTATAATTTGACACTCGTTCAAAAAAGAAATAATATCGCCACATGCATATAGGAATCTAGGATTTATGCACTTTTTTTTTTGCGTAGAGTACTATCAAAATACATAGAGCGGGACTACAACATATCGTAGTATTCCTGCTTGCCGTTGCCACTTTCATTGTTTTTACACGACGAACGTGTTTTATAATTCGCGGCTTGTTCAAAAAAGTAAAAATATCGCCACAGGTATATAGGAATCTAGGATTTATGCACTTTTTTTTATTCGTAGAGTACTATCAAAACACATAGAGCGGGTCTACAACATATCGTAGTATTCCGGTTTGCCGATGCCATTTTCATTATTTTTACACGACGAACGTGTTTTATAATTCGCGACTTGTTCAAAAAATTAAAAATATCGCCACAGGCATATAGGAATCTAGGATTTTTGCAATTTTTTTTTTGCGTAGAGTACTATCAAAATACATAGAGCGGGTCTACAACATATCGTAGTATTCCGGCTTGCCGATGCCATTTTCATTGTTTTTACACGACGAATGTGTTTTATAATTTGACACTCGTTCAAAAAAGAAATAATATCGCCACATGCATATAGGAATCTAGGATTTATGCACTTTTTTTTTTGCGTAGAGTACTATCAAAATACATAGAGCGGGACTACAACATATCGTAGTATTCCTGCTTGCCGTTGCCATTTTCATTGTTTTTACACGACAAACGTGTTTTATAATTCGCGGCTTGTTCAAAAAAGTAAAAATATCGCCACAGGTATATAGGAATCTAGGATTTATGCACTTTTTTTTATTCGTAGAGTACTATCAAAACACATAGAGCGGGTCTACTTCATATCGTAGTATTCCGGTTTGCCGATGCCATTTTCATTGTTTTTACACGACGAACGTTTTTATAATTCGCGACTTGTTCAAAAAAGTATAAATATCGCCACAGGCATACATGAATCTAGGATTATGCACTTTTTTTTTGCGTAGAGTACTATCAAAATACATAGAGCGGGTCTACAACATATCGTAGTATTCCGGCTTGCCGATGCCATTTTCATTGTTTTTACACAACGAACGTGTTTTATAATTCGCGACTTGTTCAAAAAATTAAAAATATCGCCACAGGCATATAGGAATCTAGGATTTTTGCAATTTTTTTTTGCGTAGAGTACTATCAAAATACATAGAGCGGTCTACAACATATCGTAGCATTCCGACTTGCCGATGCCATTTTCATTATTTTTACACGACGAAGGTGTTTTATAATTCGCGACTTGTTCAAAAAATTAAAATTATCGCCACAGGCATATAGGAATCTAGGATTTTTGCAATTTTTTTTTGCGTAGAGTACTATCAAAATACATAGAGCGGGTCAACAACATATCGTAGTATTCGGGCTTACCGATGCCATTTTCATTGTTTTTACACGACGAATGTGTTTTATAATTTGACACTCGTTCAAAAAAGTAATAATATCGCCACATGCATATAGGAATCTAGGATTTATGCACTTTTTTTTTTCATAGAGTACTATCAAAATACATAGAGCGGATCTACAACATATCGTAGCATTCCGACTTGCCGATGCCATTTTCATTGTTTTTACACGACGAACGTGTTTTATAATTCGCGACTTATTCAAAAAATTAAAAATATCGCCACAGGCATATAGGAATCTAAGATTTTTGCAATTTTTTTTTGCGTAGAGTACTATCAAAATACATAGAGCGGGTCTACAACGTATTGTAGTATTCCGGCTTGCCGATGCCATTTTCATTGTTTTTACACGACGAATGTGTTTTATAATTTGACACTCGTTCAAAAAAGTAATAATATCGCCACATGCATATAGGAATCTAGGATTTATGCACTTTTTTTTTTCATAGAGTACTATCAAAATACATAGAGCGGGTCTACAACATATTGTAGTATTCCGACTTACCGATGCTATTTTCATTGTTTTTACACGACGAACATGTTTTATAATTCGCGACTTATTCAAAAAATTAAAAATATCGCCACAGGCATATAGGAATCTAAGATTTTTGCAATTTTTTTTTGCGTAGAGTACTATCAAAATACATAGGGCGGGTCTACAACATATCGTAGCATTCCGACTTGCCGATGCCACTTTCATTGTTTTTACATGACGAACGTGTTTTATAATTTGCCACTCGTTCAAAAAAGTAAAAATATCGCCACATGCATATAGGAATCTAGGATTTATGCACTTTTTTTTTGCGTAGAGTACTATCAAAATACATAGAGCGGTCTACAACATATCGTAACATTCCGACTTGCCGATGCCATTTTCATTAGTTTTACACGACGAACGTGTTTTATAATTCGCGACTTGTTCAAAAAATTAAAAATATCGCCACAGGCATATAGGAATCTAAGATTTTTGCAATTTTTTTTTGCGTAGAGTACTATCAAAATACATAGAGCGGGTCTACAACATATCGTAGCATTCCGACTTGCCGATGCCACTTTCATTGTTTTTACACGACGAATGTGTTTTATAATTTGACACTCGTTCAAAAAAGAAATAATATCGCCACATGCATATAGGAATCTAGGATTTATGCACTTTTTTTTTTGCGTAGAGTACTATCAAAATACATAGAGCGGGACTACAACATATCGTAGTATTCCTGCTTGCCGTTGCCACTTTCATTGTTTTTACACGACGAACGTGTTTTATAATTCGCGGCTTGTTCAAAAAAGTAAAAATATCGCCACAGGTATATAGGAATCTAGGATTTATGCACTTTTTTTTATTCGTAGAGTACTATCAAAACACATAGAGCGGGTCTACAACATATCGTAGTATTCCGGTTTGCCGATGCCATTTTCATTATTTTTACACGACGAACGTGTTTTATAATTCGCGACTTGTTCAAAAAATTAAAAATATCGCCACAGGCATATAGGAATCTAGGATTTTTGCAATTTTTTTTTTGCGTAGAGTACTATCAAAATACATAGAGCGGGTCTACAACATATCGTAGTATTCCGGCTTGCCGATGCCATTTTCATTGTTTTTACACGACGAATGTGTTTTATAATTTGACACTCGTTCAAAAAAGAAATAATATCGCCACATGCATATAGGAATCTAGGATTTATGCACTTTTTTTTTTGCGTAGAGTACTATCAAAATACATAGAGCGGGACTACAACATATCGTAGTATTCCTGCTTGCCGTTGCCATTTTCATTGTTTTTACACGACAAACGTGTTTTATAATTCGCGGCTTGTTCAAAAAAGTAAAAATATCGCCACAGGTATATAGGAATCTAGGATTTATGCACTTTTTTTTATTCGTAGAGTACTATCAAAACACATAGAGCGGGTCTACTTCATATCGTAGTATTCCGGTTTGCCGATGCCATTTTCATTGTTTTTACACGACGAACGTTTTTATAATTCGCGACTTGTTCAAAAAAGTATAAATATCGCCACAGGCATACATGAATCTAGGATTATGCACTTTTTTTTTGCGTAGAGTACTATCAAAATACATAGAGCGGGTCTACAACATATCGTAGTATTCCGGCTTGCCGATGCCATTTTCATTGTTTTTACACAACGAACGTGTTTTATAATTCGCGACTTGTTCAAAAAATTAAAAATATCGCCACAGGCATATAGGAATCTAGGATTTTTGCAATTTTTTTTTGCGTAGAGTACTATCAAAATACATAGAGCGGTCTACAACATATCGTAGCATTCCGACTTGCCGATGCCATTTTCATTATTTTTACACGACGAAGGTGTTTTATAATTCGCGACTTGTTCAAAAAATTAAAATTATCGCCACAGGCATATAGGAATCTAGGATTTTTGCAATTTTTTTTTGCGTAGAGTACTATCAAAATACATAGAGCGGGTCAACAACATATCGTAGTATTCGGGCTTACCGATGCCATTTTCATTGTTTTTACACGACGAATGTGTTTTATAATTTGACACTCGTTCAAAAAAGTAATAATATCGCCACATGCATATAGGAATCTAGGATTTATGCACTTTTTTTTTTCATAGAGTACTATCAAAATACATAGAGCGGATCTACAACATATCGTAGCATTCCGACTTGCCGATGCCATTTTCATTGTTTTTACACGACGAACGTGTTTTATAATTCGCGACTTATTCAAAAAATTAAAAATATCGCCACAGGCATATAGGAATCTAAGATTTTTGCAATTTTTTTTTGCGTAGAGTACTATCAAAATACATAGAGCGGGTCTACAACGTATTGTAGTATTCCGGCTTGCCGATGCCATTTTCATTGTTTTTACACGACGAATGTGTTTTATAATTTGACACTCGTTCAAAAAAGTAATAATATCGCCACATGCATATAGGAATCTAGGATTTATGCACTTTTTTTTTTCATAGAGTACTATCAAAATACATAGAGCGGGTCTACAACATATTGTAGTATTCCGACTTACCGATGCTATTTTCATTGTTTTTACACGACGAACATGTTTTATAATTCGCGACTTATTCAAAAAATTAAAAATATCGCCACAGGCATATAGGAATCTAAGATTTTTGCAATTTTTTTTTGCGTAGAGTACTATCAAAATACATAGGGCGGGTCTACAACATATCGTAGCATTCCGACTTGCCGATGCCACTTTCATTGTTTTTACATGACGAACGTGTTTTATAATTGGCCACTCGTTCAAAAAACTAAAAATATCGCCACATGCATATAGGAATCTAGGATTTATGCACTTTTTTTTTGCGTAGAGTACTATCAAAATACATAGAACGGTCTACAACATATCGTAGCATTCCGACTTGCCGATGCCATTTTCATTATTTTTACACGACGAAGGTGTTTTATAATTCGCGACTTGTTCAAAAAATTAAAATTATCGCCACAGGCATATAGGAATCTAGGATTTTTGCAATTTTTTTTTTGCGTAGAGTACTATCAAAATACATAGAGCGGGTCAACAACATATCGTAGTATTCCGGCTTGCCGATGCCATTTTCATTGTTTTTACACGACGAATGTGTTTTATAATTTGACACTCGTTCAAAAAAGTAATAATATCGCCACATGCATATAGGAATCTAGGATTTATGCACTTTTTTTTTTCATAGAGTACTATCAAAATACATAGAGCGGATCTACAACATATCGTAGCATTCCGACTTGCCGATGCCATTTTCATTGTTTTTACACGACGAACTTGTTTTATAATTCGCGACTTATTCAAAAAATTAAAAATATCGCCACAGGCATATAGGAATCTAAGATATTTGCAATTTTTTTTTGCGTAGAGTACTATCAAAATACATAGAGCGGGTCTACAACGTATTGTAGTATTCCGGCTTGCCGATGCCATTTTCATTGTTTTTACACAACGAACGTGTTTTATAATTCGCGACTTGTTCAAAAAATTAAAAATATCGCCACAGGCATATAGGAATCTAGGATTTTTGCAATTTTTTTTTGCGTAGAGTACTATCAAAATACATAGAGCGGTCTACAACATATCGTAGCATTCCGACTTGCCGATGCCATTTTCATTATTTTTACACGACGAAGGTGTTTAATAATTCGCGACTGGTTCAAAAAATTAAAATTATCGCCACAGGCATATAGGAATCTAGGATTTTTGCAATTTTTTTTTGCGTAGAGCACTATCAAAATACATAGAGCGGGTCAACAACATATCGTAGTATTCGGGCTTACCGATGCCATTTTCATTGTTTTTACACGACGAATGTGTTTTATAATTTGACACTCGTTCAAAAAAGTAATAATATCGCCACATGCATATAGGAATCTAGGATTTATGTACTTTTTTTTTTCATAGAGTACTATCAAAATACATAGAGCGGATCTACAACATATCGTAGCATTCCGACTTGCCGATGCCATTTTCATTGTTTTTACACGACGAACGTGTTTTATAATTCGCGACTTATTCAAAAAATTAAAAATATCGCCACAGGCATATAGGAATCTAAGATATTTGCAATTTCTTTTTGCGTAGAGTACTATCAAAATACATAGAGCGGGTCTACAACGTATTGTAGTATTCCGGCTTGCCGATGCCATTTTCATTGTTTTTACACAACGAACGTGTTTTATAATTCGCGACTTGTTCAAAAAATTAAAAATATCGCCACAGGCATATAGGAATCTAGGATTTTTGCAATTTTTTTTTGCGTAGAGTACTATCAAAATACATAGAGCGGTCTACAACATATCGTAGCATTCCGACTTGCCGATGCCATTTTCATTATTTTTACACGACGAAGGTGTTTAATAATTCGCGACTGGTTAAAAAAATTAAAATTATCGCCACAGGCATATAGGAATCTAGGATTTTTGCAATTTTTTTTTGCGTAGAGCACTATCAAAATACATAGAGCGGGTCAACAACATATCGTAGTATTCGGGCTTACCGATGCCATTTTCATTGTTTTTACACGACGAATGTGTTTTATAATTTGACACTCGTTCAAAAAAGTAATAATATCGCCACATGCATATAGGAATCTAGGATTTATGCACTTTTTTTTTTCATAGAGTACTATCAAAATACATAGAGCGGATCTACAACATATCGTAGCATTCCGACTTGCCGATGCCATTTTCATTGTTTTTACACGACGAACGTGTTTTATAATTCGCGACTTATTCAAAAAATTAAAAATATCGCCACAGGCATATAGGAATCTAAGATTTTTGCAATTTCTTTTTGCGTAGAGTACTATCAAAATACATAGAGCGGGTCTACAACGTATTGTAGTATTCCGGCTTGCCGATGCCATTTTCATTGTTTTTACACGACGAATGTGTTTTATAATTTGACACTCGTTCAAAAAAGTAATAATATCGCCACATGCATATAGGAATCTAGGATTTATGCACTTTTTTTTTTCATAGAGTACTATCAAAATACATAGAGCGGGTCTACAACATATTGTAGTATTCCGACTTACCGATGCTATTTTCATTGTTTTTACACGACGAACGTGTTTTATAATTCGCGACTTATTCAAAAAATTAAAAATATCGCCACAGGCATATAGGAATCTAAGATTTTTGCAATTTTTTTTTGCGTAGAGTACTATCAAAATACATAGAGCGGGTCTACAACATATCGTAGCATTCCGACTTGCCGATGCCACTTTCATTGTTTTTACATGACGAACGTGTTTTATAATTGGCCACTCGTTCAAAAAACTAAAAATATCGCCACATGCATATAGGAATCTAGGATTTATGCACTTTTTTTTTGCGTAGAGTACTATCAAAATACATAGAACGGTCTACAACATATCGTAGCATTCCGACTTGCCGATGCAATTTTCATTATTTTTACACGACGAAGGTGTTTTATAATTCGCGACTTGTTCAAAAAATTAAAATTATCGCCACAGGCATATAGGAATCTAGGATTTTTGCAATTTTTTTTTGCGTAGAGTACTATCAAAATACATAGAGCGGGTCAACAACATATCGTAGTATTCCGGCTTGCCGATGCCATTTTCATTGTTTTTACACGACGAATGTGTTTTATAATTTGACACTCGTTCAAAAAAGTAATAATATCACCACATGCATATAGGAATCTAGGATTTATGCCCTTTTTTTTTTCATAGAGTACTATCAAAATACATAGAGCGGATCTACAACATATCGTAGCATTCCGACTTGCCGATGCCATTTTCATTGTTTTTACACGACGAACTTGTTTTATAATTCGCGACTTATTCAAAAAATTAAAAATATCGCCACAGGCATATAGGAATCTAAGATATTTGCAATTTTTTTTTGCGTAGAGTACTATCAAAATACATAGAGCGGGTCTACAACGTATTGTAGTATTCCGGCTTGCCGATGCCATTTTCATTGTTTTTACACAACGAACGTGTTTTATAATTCGCGACTTGTTCAAAAAATTAAAAATATCGCCATAGGCATATAGGAATCTAGGATTTTTGCAATTTTTTTTTGCGTAGAGTACTATCAAAATACATAGAGCGGTCTACAACATATCGTAGCATTCCGACTTGCCGATGCCATTTTCATTATTTTTACACGACGAAGGTGTTTAATAATTCGCGACTGGTTCAAAAAATTAAAATTATCGCCACAGGCATATAGGAATCTAGGATTTTTGCAATTTTTTTTTGCGTAGAGCACTATCAAAATACATAGAGCGGGTCAACAACATATTGTAGTATTCGGGCTTACCGATGGCATTTTCATTGTTTTTACACGACGAATGTGTTTTATAATTTGACACTCGTTCAAAAAAGTAATAATATCGCCACATGCATATAGGAATCTAGGATTTATGCACTTTTTTTTTTCATAGAGTACTATCAAAATACATAGAGCGGATCTACAACATATCGTAGCATTCCGACTTGCCGATGCCATTTTCATTGTTTTTACACGACGAACGTGTTTTATAATTCGCGACTTATTCAAAAAATTAAAAATATCGCCACAGGCATATAGGAATCTAAGATTTTTGCAATTTTTTTTTGCGTAGAGTACTATCAAAATACATAGAGCGGGTCTACAACGTATTGTAGTATTCCGGCATGCCGATGCCATTTTCATTGTTTTTACACGACGAATGTGTTTTATAATTTGACACTCGTTCAAAAAAGTAATAATATCGCCACATGCATATAGGAATCTAGGATTTATGCACTTTTTTTTTTCATAGAGTACTATCAAAATACATAGAGCGGGTCTACAACATATTGTAGTATTCCGACTTACCGATGCTATTTTCATTGTTTTTACACGACGAACGTGTTTTATAATTCGCGACTTATTCAAAAAATTAAAAATATCGCCACAGGCATGTAGGAATCTAAGATTTTTGCAATTTTTTTTTGCGTAGAGTACTATCAAAATACATAGAGCGGGTCTACAACATATCGTAGCATTCCGACTTGCCGATGCCACTTTCATTGTTTTTACATGACGAACGTGTTTTATAATTGGCCACTCGTTCAAAAAACTAAAAATATCGCCACATGCATATAGGAATCTAGGATTTATGCACTTTTTTTTTGCGTAGAGTACTATCAAAATACATAGAACGGTCTACAACATATCGTAGCATTCCGACTTGCCGATGCCATTTTCATTATTTTTACACGACGAAGGTGTTTTATAATTCGCGACTTGTTCAAAAAATTAAAATTATCGCCACAGGCATATAGGAATCTAGGATTTTTGCAATTTTTTTTTGCGTAGAGTACTATCAAAATACATAGAGCGGGTCAACAACATATCGTAGTATTCCGGCTTGCCGATGCCATTTTCATTGTTTTTACACGACGAATGTGTTTTATAATTTGACACTCGTTCAAAAAAGTAATAATATCGCCACATGCATATAGGAATCTAGGATTTATGCACTTTTTTTTTTCATAGAGTACTATCAAAATACATAGAGCGGATCTACAACATATCGTAGCATTCCGACTTGCCGATGCCATTTTCATTGTTTTTACACGACGAACGTGTTTTATAATTCGCGACTTATTCAAAAAATTAAAAATATCGCCACAGGCATATAGGAATCTAAGATATTTGCAATTTTTTTTTGCGTAGAGTACTATCAAAATACATAGAGCGTGTCTACAACGTATTGTAGTATTCCGGCTTGCCGATGCCATTTTCATTGTTTTTACACGACGAATGTGTTTTATAATTTGACACTCGTTCAAAAAAGTAATAATATCGCCACACGCATATAGGAATCTAGGATTTATGCACTTTTTTTTTTTCATAGAGTACTATCAAAATACATAGAGCGGGTCTACAACATATTGTAGTATTCCGACTTGCCGATGCTATTTTCATTGTTTTTACACGTCGAACGTGTTTTATAATTCGCGCTTATTCAAAAAATTAAAAATATCGCCACAGGCATATTGGAATCTAAGATTTTTGCAATTTTTTTTTGCGTAGAGTACTATTGTAACGCCCCAAAATTTAGAATTATTTTTTTGTTAGTATTTAATTTTTTTCGGTCTATTACTATGAGAAATAAAATAGAATTAGATATGTTTGAAATTTTAAAAATAAAACAAATCAGAATTTTTTTATAATATCTTAAACTAATTGTGAGAGAGATTAGGAATTAAAATAGATACATTGTTTTATATATTAGGGTTCTCAAACATAAGGAACAAAGGCATAGCAAGGAAATCTAAGGTAAGAGGTTTGTCCAACTCATTTAGGATTCTGAAGGTGTATAGCATGAACATAGTCTTTTCTTTCTTTTGTTTTCTTTTGATGTTTATGAATCTTTCATGGAATCCCTTGATTATATTCTATTCTAATTAAGAAATTCACGTGGCTTAATTATTTCAAGTCAATTTCAGTTTGAACAATTGCCATAATATAAGAGAATCTAGATTTTGTGAACAATTGTCACTTGACACTTTATGTTTTAATTAGTATCAGGTAGTGCAAGACCTGAGTACTACTACTTTATGCTTAATTAAATGTGTGTTGTCTATATTTACTAATATATATACAATTGTCTTGTGGATTTGGTGGCTGTAGTGTTGTGGGTGTTATTTATAATTGTTGACTAATGATGTTTAGTGATATATTTATCTTGGCCCGACTTTGTGTGATGAGTCTAATTAGTGTTTTTTGTTGAGCTTAATCGTTGTTGAGATTAAATTGGTGATGAAAATTAATTATGGTTGTTGATTGAATTACTAAATTTGATGATTAGAGAATTAACGGAGATTTAATTTAAAATATTTGATTTAGAATTTCTTTGAGATAATTGACGTTGATTAATTGTCGTTGTTTGATGTGTTGCTATGGTGGCCTCTGAATTACCGTTCGACGTGTTGTCGGTGTTGTTTATAGTTGTTGAGTAATGATGTTGGAATATATTATTATTAATGATGTTGAATTATATATTATTATATTATTACAATGAGTAGCAATGAGTAGCAAATTGAGTAGTAATGATGTTGAATCATATATTAATATACTATATTATTATAATGATGTAGCAATGAGTGGCAATGATGTAGCAATGAGAAGTTAAAGTTATTTTGGTTTTGAGTGTATTGTTGAATTGGATGAGTTGCGTGTGTTTATATGTCTAATTTAGGAATTGTGTTTTATTTTGTGTTCGGTCGTTCCAAAGAATGCTACCGTGCTTGTTATCCCCTAATATTATCGGCTTACATTGTGGATGAATCTGTTATTTAAGTGATGTTGTTACTTACCCTCTTCTGGCTTGGCCCTGCGGTTCACACCCGTAGATTTTCAGGTAACCAGTGACGCTTAGTTGCGAGTCTGGAGGTGGCGTTAGGAGCTGCCTTTTCTTTTCCAATTTCAATAATGGAGTCGCTCTGTTAGGAAGTTGTCGGGGAAAAACTATATTTACTTTTGCTAAAAAGTTTCTTTTGAAAAAGGGATTGGTCCATGTTATTTGTTCAGTATTTTTCTTATTATTATTGGAATTCAGATGAAAATTTATAACTTCATTTTCCGCTGTGTTTTCATTAAATGCTTATTAATTAGTCCCGTTGAAAATTAGTAACATCCTTTGTAAATAAATCAATCAGCTTTTATAAATAAAATCAATGGGATTTTGAGGGTGTTACAACTATCAAAATACATAGAGCGGGTCTACAACATATCGTAGCATTCCGACTTGCCGATGCCACTTTCATTGTTTTTACATGACGAACGTGTTTTATAATTTGCCACTCGTTCAAAAAAGTAAAAATATCGCCACATGCATATAGGAATCTAGGATTTATGCACTTTTTTTTTGCGTAGAGTACTATCAAAATACATAGAACGGTCTACAACATATCGTAGCATTCCGACTTCCCGATGCCATTTTCATTATTTTTACACGACGAACGTGTTTTATAATTCGCGACTTGTTCAAAAAATTAAAAATATCGCCACAGGCATATAGGAATTTAGGATTTTTGCAATTTTTTTTTTTGCGTAGAGTACTATCAAAATACATAGAGCGGGTCTACAACATATCGTAGTATTCCGGTTTGTCGATGCCATTTTCATTGTTTTTACACGACGAACGTGTTTTATAATTCGCGATTTGTTCAAAAAAGTCAAATTATCCCCACAGGCATATAGGAATCTAGGATTTATGCACTTTTTTTTTGCGTAGAGTACTATCAAAATACATAGAGCGGGTCTACAACATATCGTAGTATTCCGGTTTGCCGATGCCATTTTCATTGTTTTTACACGACAAACGTTTTTATAATTCGCGACTTGTTCAAAAAAGTATAAATATCGCCACAGGCATACATGAATCTGGGATTATGCACTTTTTTTTTGCGTAGAGTACTATCAAAATACATAGAGCGGGTCTACAACATATCGTAGTATTCCGGTTTGCCGATGCCATTTTCATTGTTTTTACACGACGAACGTTTTTATAATTCGCGACTTGTTCAAAAAAGTATAAATATCGCCACAGGCGTACATGAATCTAGGATTATGCACTTTTTTTTTGCGTAGAGTACTATCAAAATACATAGAGCGGGTCTACAACATATCGTAGTATTCCGGCTTGCCGATGCCATTTTCATTGTTTTTACACGACGAACGTGTTTTATAATTCGCGACTTGTTCAAAAAATTAAAAATATTGCCACAGGCATATAGGAATCTAGGATTTTTGCAATTTTTTTTTGCGTAGAGTACTATCAAAATACATAGAGCGGGTCTACAACATATCGTAGCATTCCGACTTGCCGATGCCACTTTCATTGTTTTTACATGACGGACGTGTTTTATAATTAGCCACTCGTTCAAAAAAGTAAAAATATCGCCACAGGCATATTGGAATCTAGGATTTTTGCAATTTTTTTTTTGCGTAGAGTACTATCAAATACACAGAGCGGGTCTACAACATATCGTAGTATTCCAGTTTGCTGATGCCATTTTCAATTTTTTTACACGACGAACGTGTTTTATAATTCGCGATTTGTTCAAAAAAGTCAAATTATCCCCACAGGCATATAGGAATCTAGGATTTATGCACTTTTTTTTTGCGTAGAGTACTATCAAAATCCATAGAGCGGGTCTACAACATATCGTAGTATTCCGGTTTGCCGATGCCATTTTCATTGTTTTTACACGACGAACGTTTTTATAATTCGCGACTTGTTCAAAAAATTAAAAATATTGCCACAGGCATATAGGAATCTAGGATTTTTGCAATTTTTTTTTGCGTAGAGTACTATCAAAATACATAGAGCGGGTCTACAACATATCGTAGCATTCCGATTTCCCGATGCCATTTTCATTATTTTTACACGACGAACGTGTTTTATAATTCGCGACTTGTTCAAAAAATTAAAAATATCGCCACAGGCATATAGGAATATAGGATTTTTGCAATTTTTTTTTTTGCGTAGAGTACTATCAAAATACATAGAGCGGGTCTACAACATATCGTAGTATTCCGGTTTGCCGATGCCATTTTCATTGTTTTTACACGACGAAGGTGTTTTATAATTCGCGATTTGTTCAAAAAAGTCAAATTATCCCCACAGGCATATAGGAATCTAGGATTTATGCACTTTTTTTTTGCGTAGAGTACTATCAAAATACATAGAGCGGGTCTACAATATATCGTAATATTCCGGTTTGCCGATGCCATTTTCATTGTTTTTACTCGACGAACGTTTTTATAATTCGCGACTTGTTCAAAAAAGTATAAATATCGCCACAGGCATACATGAATCTAGGATTATGCACTTTTTTTTTGCGTAGAGTACTATAAAAATACATAGAGCGGGTCTACAACATATCGTAGCATTCCGACTTGCCGATGCCACTTTCATTGTTTTTACATGACGAACGTGTTTTATAATTTGCCACTCGTTCAAAAAAGTAAAAATAACGCCACATGCATATAGGAATCAAGGATTTATGCACTTTTTTTTTGCGTAGAGTACTATCAAAATACATAGAGCGGTCTACAACATATCGTAGCATTCCGACTTGCCGAAGCCATTTTCAATGTTTTTACCCGACGAATGTGTTTTATAATTCGCGAGTTGTTCAAAAAATTAAAAATATCGCCACAGGCATATAGGAATCTAGGATTTTTGCAATTTTTTTTTGCGTAGAGTACTATCAAAATACATAGAGCGGGTCTACAACATATCGTAGCATTCCGACTTGCCGATGCCACTTTCATTGTTTTTACATGACGAACGTGTTTTATAATTTGCCACTCGTTCAAAAAAGTAAAAATATCGCCACATGCATATAGGAATCTAGGATTTATGAACTTTTTTTTTGCGTAGAGTACTATCAAAATACATAGAACGGTCTACAACATATCGTAGCATTCCGACTTCCCGATGCCATTTTTATTATTTTTACACGACGAACGTGTTTTATAATTCGCGACTTGTTCAAAAAATTAAAAATATCGCCACAGGCAAATAGGAATCTAGGATTTTTGCAATTTTTTTTTTGCGTAGAGTACTATAAAAATACATAGAGCGGGTCTACCACATATCGTAGTATTCCGGCTTGCCGATGCCATTTTCATTGTTTTTACACGACGAACGTGTTTTAGAATTCGCGATTTGTTCAAAAAAGTCAAATTATCCCCGGAATCTAGGATTTATGCACTTTTTTTTTGCGTAGAGTACTATCAAAATACATAGAGCGGGTCTACAACATATCGTAGTATTCCGGTTTGCCGATGCCATTTTCATTGTTTTTACACGACGAACGTTTTTATAATTCGCGACTTGTTCAAAAAAGTATAAATATCGCCACAGGCATACATGAATCTAGGATTATGCACTTTTTTTTTGCGTAGAGTACTATCAAAATACATAGAGCGGGTCTACAACATATCGTAGTATTCCGGCTTGCCGATGCAATTTTCATTGTTTTTACACGACGAACGTGTTTTATAATTCGCGAGTTGTTCAAAAAATTAAAAATATCGCCACAGGCATATAGGAATCTAGGATTTTTGCAATTTTTTTTTGCGTAGAGTACTATCAAAATACATAGAGCGGGTCTACAACATATCGTAGCATTCCGACTTGCCGATGCCACTTTCATTGTTTTTACATGACGAACGTGTTTTATAATTTGCCACTCGTTCAAAAAAGTAAAAATATCGCCACATGCATATAGGAATCTAGGATTTATGCACTTTTTTTTTGCGTAGAGTACTATCAAAATACATAGAACGGTCTACAACATATCGTAGCATTCCGACTTCCCGATGCCATTTTCATTATTTTTACACGACGAACGTGTTTCATTATTCGCGACTTGTTCAAAAAATTAAAAATATCACCACAGGCAAATAGGAATCTAGGATTTTTGCAATTTTTTTTTTGCGTAGAGTACTATCAAAATACATAGAGCGGGTCTACAACATATCGTAGTATTCCGGTTTGCCGATGCCATTTTCATTGTTTTTACACGACGAACGTTTTTATAATTCGCGAGTTGTTCAAAAAATTACAAATATCGCCACAGGCATATAGGAATCTAGGATTTTTGCAATTTTTTTTTGCGTAGAGTACTAAAAAAATACATAGAGCGGGTCTACAACATATCGTAGCATTCCGACTTGCCGATGCCACTTTCATTGTTTTTACATGACGAACGTGTTTTATAATTTGCCACTCGTTCAAAAAAGTAAAAATAACGCCACATGCATATAGGAATCTAGGATTTATGCACTTTTTTTTTGCGTAGAGTACTATCAAAATACATAGAGCGGTCTACAACATATCGTAGCATTCCGACTTGCCGATGCCATTTTCATTGTTTTTACACGACGAACGTGTTTTATAATTCGCGACTTGTTCAAAAAATTAAAAATATCGCCACAGGCATATAGGAATCTAGGATTTTTGCAATTTTTTTTTGCGTAGAGTACTATCAAAATACATAGAGCGGGTCTACAACATATCGTAGCATTCCGACTTGCCGATGCCACTTTCATTGTTTTTACATGACTAACGTGTTTTATAATTTGCCACTCGTTCAAAAAAGTAAAAATATCGCCACATGCATATAGGAATCTAGGATTTATGCACTTTTTTTTTGCGTAGAGTACTATCAAAATACATAGAACGGTCTACAACATATCGTAGCATTCCGACTTGCCGATGCCATTTTCATTGTTTTTACACGACGAACGTGTTTTATAATTCGCGACTTGTTCAAAAAATTAAAAATATCGCCACAGGCATATAGGAATCTAGGATTTTTGCAATTTTTTACACGACGAACGTGTTTTATAATTCGCGATTTGTTCAAAAAAGTCAAATTATCCCCGAAATCTAGGATTTATGCACTTTTTTTTTTGCGTAGAGTACTATCAAAATACATAGAGCGGGTCTACAACATATTGTAGTATTCCGGTTTGCCGATGCCATTTTCATTGTTTTTACACGACGAACATTTTTATAAGTCGCGACTTGTTCAAAAAAGTATAAATATCGCCACAGGCATACATGAATCTAGGATTATGCACTTTTTTTTTGCGTAGAGTACTATCAAAATACATAGAGCGGGTCTACAACATATCGTAGTATTCCGGCTTGCCGATGCCATTTTCATTGTTTTTACACGACGAACGTGTTTTATAATTCGCGACTTGTTCAAAAAATTAAAAATATCGCCACAGGCAAATAGGAATCTAGGATTTTTGCAATTTTTTTTTTGCGTAGAGTACTATCAAAATACATAGAGCGGGTCTACCACATATCGTAGTATTCCGGCTTGCCGATGCCATTTTCATTGTTTTTACATGACGAACGTGTTTTATAATTCGTGAGTTGTTCAAAAAATTAAAAATATCGCCACAGGCATATAGGAATCTAGGATTTTTGCAATTTTTTTTTGCGTAGAGTACTAAAAAAATACATAGAGCGGGTCTACAACATATCGTAGCATTCCGACTTGCCGATGCCACTTTCATTGTTTTTACATGACGAACGTGTTTTATAATTTGCCACTCGTTCAAAAAAGTAAAAATAACGCCACATGCATATAGGAATCTAGGATTTATGCACTTTTTTTTTGCGTAGAGTACTATCAAAATACATAGAGCGGTCTACAACATATCGTAGCATTCCGACTTGCCGATGCCATTTTCATTGTTTTTACACGACGAACGTGTTTTATAATTCGCGACTTGTTCAAAAAATTAAAAATATCGCCACAGGCATATAGGAATCTAGGATTTTTGCAATTTTTTTTTGCGTAGAGTACTATCAAAATACATAGAGCGGGTCTACAACATATCGTAGCATTCCGACTTGCCGATGCCACTTTCATTGTTTTTACATGACTAACGTGTTTTATAATTTGCCACTCGTTCAAAAAAGTAAAAATATCGCCACATGCATATAGGAATCTAGGATTTATGCACTTTTTTTTTGCGTAGAGTACTATCAAAATACATAGAACGGTCTACAACATATCGTAGCATTCCGACTTGCCGATGCCATTTTCATTGTTTTTACACGACGAACGTGTTTTATAATTCGCGACTTGTTCAAAAAATTAAAAATATCGCCACAGGCATATAGGAATCTAGGATTTTTGCAATTTTTTACACGACGAACGTGTTTTATAATTCGCGATTTGTTCAAAAAAGTCAAATTATCCCCGAAATCTAGGATTTATGCACTTTTTTTTTTGCGTAGAGTACTATCAAAATACATAGAGCGGGTCTACAACATATTGTAGTATTCCGGTTTGCCGATGCCATTTTCATTGTTTTTACACGACGAACATTTTTATAAGTCGCGACTTGTTCAAAAAAGTATAAATATCGCCACAGGCATACATGAATCTAGGATTATGCACTTTTTTTTTGCGTAGAGTACTATCAAAATACATAGAGCGGGTCTACAACATATCGTAGTATTCCGGCTTGCCGATGCCATTTTCATTGTTTTTACACGACGAACGTGTTTTATAATTCGCGACTTGTTCAAAAAATTAAAAATATCGCCACAGGCAAATAGGAATCTAGGATTTTTGCAATTTTTTTTTTGCGTAGAGTACTATCAAAATACATAGAGCGGGTCTACCACATATCGTAGTATTCCGGCTTGCCGATGCCATTTTCATTGTTTTTACATGACGAACGTGTTTTATAATTCGCGAGTTGTTCAAAAAATTAAAAATATCGCCACAGGCATATAGGAATCTAGGATTTTTGCAATTTTTTTTTGCGTAGAGTACTAAAAAAATACATAGAGCGGGTCTACAACATATCGTAGCATTCCGACTTGCCGATGCCACTTTCATTGTTTTTACATGACGAACGTGTTTTATAATTTGCCACTCGTTCAAAAAAGTAAAAATAACGCCACATGCATATAGGAATCTAGGATTTATGCACTTTTTTTTTGCGTAGAGTACTATCAAAATACATAGAGCGGTCTACAACATATCGTAGCATTCCGACTTGCCGATGCCATTTTCATTGTTTTTACACGACGAACGTGTTTTATAATTCGCGACTTGTTCAAAAAATTAAAAATATCGCCACAGGCATATAGGAATCTAGGATTTTTGCAATTTTTTTTTGCGTAGAGTACTATCAAAATACATAGAGCGGGTCTACAACATATCGTAGCATTCCGACTTGCCGATGCCACTTTCATTGTTTTTACATGACTAACGTGTTTTATAATTTGCCACTCGTTCAAAAAAGTAAAAATATCGCCACATGCATATAGGAATCTAGGATTTATGCACTTTTTTTTTGCGTAGAGTACTATCAAAATACATAGAACGGTCTACAACATATCGTAGCATTCCGACTTGCCGATGCCATTTTCATTGTTTTTACACGACGAACGTGTTTTATAATTCGCGACTTGTTCAAAAAATTAAAAATATCGCCACAGGCATATAGGAATCTAGGATTTTTGCAATTTTTTACACGACGAACGTGTTTTATAATTCGCGATTTGTTCAAAAAAGTCAAATTATCCCCGGAATCTAGGATTTATGCACTTTTTTTTTGCGTAGAGTACTATCAAAATACATAGAGCGGGTCTACAACATATTGTAGTATTCCGGTTTGCCGATGCCATTTTCATTATTTTTACACGACGAACGTTTTTATAAGTCGCGACTTGTTCAAAAAAGTATAAATATCGCCACAGGCATACATGAATCTAGGATTATGCACTTTTTTTTTGCGTAGAGTACTATCAAAATACATAGAGCGGGTCTACAACATATCGTAGTATTCCGGCTTGCCGATGCCATTTTCATTGTTTTTACACGACGAACGTGTTTTATAATTCGCGACTTGTTCAAAAAATTAAAAATATTGCCACAGGCATATAGGAATCTAGGATTTTTGAATTTTTTTTTTGCGTAGAGTACTATCAAAATACATAGAGCGGGTCTACAACATATCGTAGCATTCCGACTTGCCGATGCCACTTTCATTGTTTTTACATGACGAACGTGTTTTATAATTTGCCACTCGTTCAAAAAAGTAAAAATATCGCCACATGCATATAGGAATCTAGGATTTATGCACTTTTTTTTTGCGTAGAGTACTATCAAAATACATAGAACGGTCTACAACATATCGTAGCATTCCGATTTCCCGATGCCATTTTCATTATTTTTACACGACGAACGTGTTTTATAATTCGCGACTTGTTCAAAAAATTAAAAATATCGCCACAGGCATATAGGAATATAGGATTTTTGCAATTTTTTTTTTTGCGTAGAGTACTATCAAAATACATAGAGCGGGTCTACAACATATCGTAGTATTCCGGTTTGCCGATGCCATTTTCATTGTTTTTACACGACGAAGGTGTTTTATAATTCGCGATTTGTTCAAAAAAGTCAAATTATCCCCACAGGCATATAGGAATCTAGGATTTATGCACTTTTTTTTTGCGTAGAGTACTATCAAAATACATAGAGCGGGTCTACAACATATCGTAGTATTCCGGTTTGCCGATGCCATTTTCATTGTTTTTACTCGACGAACGTTTTTATAATTCGCGACTTGTGCAAAAAAGTATAAATATCGCCACAGGCATACATGAATCTAGGATTATGCACTTTTTTTTTGCGTAGAGTACTATAAAAATACATAGAGCGGGTCTACAACATATCGTAGCATTCCGACTTGCCGATGCCACTTTCATTGTTTTTACATGACGAACGTGTTTTATAATTTGCCACTCGTTCAAAAAAGTAAAAATAACGCCACATGCATATAGGAATCTAGGATTTATGCACTTTTTTTTTGCGTAGAGTACTATCAAAATACATAGAGCGGTCTACAACATATCGTAGCATTCCGACTTGCCGATGCCATTTTCAATGTTTTTACCCGACGAATGTGTTTTATAATTCGCGAGTTGTTCAAAAAATTAAAAATATCGCCACAGGCATATAGGAATCTAGGATTTTTGCAATTTTTTTTTGCGTAGAGTACTATCAAAATACATAGAGCGGGTCTACAACATATCGTAGCATTCCGACTTGCCGATGCCACTTTCATTGTTTTTACATGACGAACGTGTTTTATAATTTGCCACTCGTTCAAAAAAGTAAAAATATCGCCACATGCATATAGGAATCTAGTATTTATGCACTTTTTTTTTGCGTAGAGTACTATCAAAATACATAGAACGGTCTACAACATATCGTAGCATTCCGACTTCCCGATGCCATTTTCATTATTTTTACACGACGAACGTGTTTTATAATTCGCGACTTATTCAAAAAAGTCAAATTATCCCCGGAATCTAGGATTTATGCACTTTTTTTTTGCGTAGAGTACTATCAAAATACATAGAGCGGGTCTACAACATATCGTAGTATTCCGGTTTGCCGATGCCATTTTCATTGTTTTTACACGACGAACGTTTTTATAATTCGCGACTTGTTCAAAAAAGTATAAATATCGCCACAGGCATACATGAATCTAGGATTATGCACTTTTTTTTTGCGTAGAGTACTATCAAAATACATAGAGCGGGTCTACAACATATCGTAGTATTCCGGCTTGCCGATGCCATTTTCATTGTTTTTACACGACGAACGTGTTTTAGAATTCGCGATTTGTTCAAAAAAGTCAAATTATCCCTGGAATCTAGGATTTATGCACTTTTTTTTTGCGTAGAGTACTATCAAAATACATAGAGCGGGTCTACAACATATCGTAGTATTCCGGTTTGCCGATGCCATTTTCATTGTTTTTACACGACGAACGTTTTTATAATTCGCGACTTGTTCAAAAAAGTATAAATATCGCCACAGGCATACATGAATCTAGGATTATGCACTTTTTTTTTGCGTAGAGTACTATCAAAATACATAGAGCGGGTCTACAACATATCGTAGTATTCCGGCTTGCCGATGCAATTTTCATTGTTTTTACACGACGAACGTGTTTTATAATTCGCGAGTTGTTCAAAAAATTAAAAATATCGCCACAGGCATATAGGAATCTAGGATTTTTGCAATTTTTTTTTGCGTAGAGTACTATCAAAATACATAGAGCGGGTCTACAACATATCGTAGCATTCCGACTTGCCGATGCCACTTTCATTGTTTTTACATGACGAACGTGTTTTATTATTTGCCACTCGTTCAAAAAAGTAAAAATATCGCCACATGCATATAGGAATCTAGGATTTATGCACTTTTTTTTTGCGTAGAGTACTATCAAAATACATAGAACGGTCTACAACATATCGTAGCATTCCGACTTCCCGATGCCATTTTCATTATTTTTACACGACGAACGTGTTTCATAATTCGCGACTTGTTCAAAAAATTAAAAATATCGCCACAGGCAAATAGGAATCTAGGATTTTTGCAATTTTTTTTTTGCGTAGAGTACTATTAAAATACATAGAGCGGGTCTACCACATATCGTAGTATTCCGGCTTGCCGATGCCATTTTCATTGTTTTTACACGACGAACGTGTTTTATAATTCGCGATTTGTTCAAAAAAGTCAAATTATCCCCGGAATCTAGGATTTATGCACTTTTTTTTTGCGTAGAGTATTATCAAAATACATAGAGCGGGTCTACAACATATCGTAGTATTCCGGTTTGCCGATGCCATTTTCATTGTTTTTACACGACGAACGTTTTTATAATTCGCGAGTTGTTCAAAAAATTAAAAATATCACCACAGGCATATAGGAATCTAGGATTTTTGCAATTTTTTTTTGCGTAGAGTACTAAAAAAATACATAGAGCGGGTCTACAACATATCGTAGCATTCCGACTTGCCGATGCCACTTTCATTGTTTTTACATGACGAACGTGTTTTATAATTTGCCACTCGTTCAAAAAAGTAAAAATAACGCCACATGCATATAGGAATCTAGGATTTATGCACTTTTTTTTTGCGTAGAGTACTATCAAAATACATAGAGCGGTCTACAACATATCGTAGCATTCCGACTTGCCGATGCCATTTTCATTGTTTTTACACGACGAACGTGTTTTATAATTCGCGACTTGTTCAAAAAATTAAAAATATCGCCACAGGCATATAGGAATCTAGGATTTTTGCAATTTTTTACACGACGAACGTGTTTTATAATTCGCGATTTGTTCAAAAAAGTCAAATTATCCCCGGAAGCTAGGATTTATGCACTTTTTTTTTGCGTAGAGTACTATCAAAATACATAGAGCGGGTCTACAACATATCGTAGTATTCCGGTTTGCCGATGCCATTTTCATTGTTTTTACACGACGAACGTTTTTATAATTCGCGAGTTGTTCAAAAAATTAAAAATATCGCCACAGGCATATAGGAATCTAGGATTTTTGCAATTTTTTTTTGCGTAGAGTACTAAAAAAATACATAGAGCGGGTCTACAACATATCGTAGCATTCCGACTTGCCGATGCCACTTTCATTGTTTTTACATGACGAACGTGTTTTATAATTTGCCACTCGTTCAAAAAAGTAAAAATAACGCCACATGCATATAGGAATCTAGGATTTATGCACTTTTTTTTTGCGTAGAGTACTATCAAAATACATAGAGCGGTCTACAACATATCGTAGCATTCCGACTTGCCGATGCCATTTTCATTGTTTTTACACGACGAACGTGTTTTATAATTCGCAACTTGTTCAAAAAATTAAAAATATCGCCACAGGCATATAGGAATCTAGGATTTTTGCAATTTTTTTTTGCGTAGAGTACTATCAAAATACATAGAGCGGGTCTACAACATATCGTAGCATTCCGACTTGCCGATGCCACTTTCATTGTTTTTACATGACTAACGTGTTTTATAATTTGCCACTCGTTCACAAAAGTAAAAATATCGCCACATGCATATAGGAATCTAGGATTTATGCACTTTTTTTTTGCGTAGAGTACTATCAAAATACATAGAACGGTCTACAACATATCGTAGCATTCCGACTTGCCGATGCCATTTTCATTGTTTTTACACGACGAACGTGTTTTATAATTCGCGACTTGTTCAAAAAATTAAAAATATCGCCACAGGCATATAGGAATCTAGGATTTTTGCAATTTTTTACACGACGAACGTGTTTTATAATTCGCGATTTGTTCAAAAAAGTCAAATTATCCCCGGAAGCTAGGATTTATGCACTTTTTTTTTGCGTAGAGTACTATCAAAATACATAGAGCGGGTCTACAACATATCGTAGTATTCCGGTTTGCCGATGCCATTTTCATTGTTTTTACACGACGAACGTTTTTATAATTCGCGAGTTGTTCAAAAAATTAAAAATATCGCCACAGGCATATAGGAATCTAGGATTTTTGCAATTTTTTTTTGCGTAGTGTACTATAAAAATACATAGAGCGGGTCTACAACATATCGTAGCATTCCAACTTGCCGATGCCACTTTCATTGTTTTTACATGACGAACGTGTTTTATAATTTGCCACTCGTTCAAAAAAGTAAAAATAACGCCACATGCATATAGGAATCTAGGATTTATGCACTTTTTTTTTGCGTAGAGTACTATCAAAATACATAGAGCGGTCTACAACATATCGTAGCATTCCGACTTGCCGATGCCATTTTCATTGTTTTTACACGACGAACGTGTTTTATAATTCGCGACTTGTTCAAAAAATTAAAAATATCGCCACAGGCAAATAGGAATCTAGGATTTTTGCAATTTTTTTTTGCGTAGAGTACTATCAAAATACATAGAGCGGGTCTACAACATATCGTAGTATTCCGGTTTGCCGATGCCATTTTCATTGTTTTTACACGACGAACGTGTTTTATAATTCGCGATTTGTTCAAAAAAGTCAAATTATCCCCACAGGCATATAGGAATCTAGGATTTATGGACTTTTTTTTTCGTAGAGTACTATCAAAATACATAGAGCGGGTCTACAACATATCGTAGTATTCCGGTTTGCCGATGCCATTTTCATTGTTTTTACACGACGAACGTTTTTATAATTCGCGAGTTGGTCAAAAAATTAAAAATATCGCCACAGGCATATAGGAATCTAGGATTTTTGCAATTTTTTTTTGCGTAGAGTACTATAAAAATACATAGA
Organism: Trifolium subterraneum; assembly: GCA_951799995.1. Classification (NCBI taxonomy): domain Eukaryota; kingdom Viridiplantae; phylum Streptophyta; class Magnoliopsida; order Fabales; family Fabaceae; genus Trifolium; species Trifolium subterraneum. Next base: position 29,924,724 of record OX637466.1, read on the forward strand.
GCGGGTCTACAACATATCGTAGCATTCCGGCTTGCCGATGCCACTTTCATTGTTTTTACATGACGAACGTGTTTTATAATTTGCCACTCGTTCATAAAATTAAAAATATCGCCACAGGCATATAGGAATCTAGGATTTTTGCAATTTTTTTTTGCGTAGAGTACTATCAAAATACATAGAACGGTCTACAACATATCGTAGCATTCCGACTTCCCGATGCCATTTTCATTATTTTTACACGACGAACATGTTTTATAATTCGCGACTTGTTCAAAAAATTAAAAATATCGCCACAGGCATATAGGAATCTAGGATTTTTGCAATTTTTTTTTTGCGTAGAGTACTATCAAAATACATAGAGCGGGTCTACAACATATCGTAGTATTCCGGTTTGCCGATGCCATTTTCATAGTTTTTACACGACGAACGTGTTTTATAATTCGCGATTTGTTCAAAAAAGTCAAATTATCCCCGGAATCTAGGATTTATGCACTTTTTTTTTGCGTAGAGTACTATCAAAATACATAGAGCGGGTCTATAACATATCGTAGTATTCCGGCTTGCCGATGCAATTTTCATTGTTTTTACACGACGAACGTGTTTTATAATTCGCGAGTTGTTCAAAAAATTAAAAATATCGCCACAGGCATATAGGAATCTAGGATTTTTGCAATTTTTTTTTGCGTAGAGTACTATAAAAATACATAGAGCGGGTCTACAACATATCGTAGCATTCCGACTTGCCGATGCCACTTTCATTATTTTTACATGACGAACGTGTTTTATAATTTGCCACTCGTTCAAAAAAGTAAAAATAACGCCACATGCATATAGGAATCTAGGATTTATGCACTTTTTTTTTGCGTAGAGTACTATCAAAATACATAGAGCGGTCTACAACATATCGTAGCATTCCGACTTGCCGATGCCATTTTCATTGTTTTTACACGACGAACGTGTTTTATAATTCGCGATTTGTTCAAAAAAGTCAAATTATCCCCGGAATCTAGGATTTATGCACTTTTTTTTTGCGTAGAGTACTATCAAAATACATAGAGCGGGTCTACAACATATCGTAGTATTCCGGTTTGCCGATGCCATTTTCATTGTTTTTACACGACGAACGTGTTTTATAATTCGCGATTTGTTCAAAAAAGTCAAATTATCCCCGGAATCTAGGATTTATGCACTTTTTTTTTTGCGTAGAGTACTATCAAAATACATAGAGCGGGTCTACAACATATCGTAGTATTCCGGTTTGCCGATGCCATTTTCATTGTTTTTACACGACGAACGTTTTTATAATTCGCGACTTGTTCAAAAAAGTATAAATATCGCCACAGGCATACATGAATCTAGGATTATGCACTTTTTTTTTGCGTAGAGTACTATCAAAATACATAGAGCGGGTCTATAACATATCGTAGTATTCCGGCTTGCCGATGCAATTTTCATTGTTTTTACACGACGAACGTGTTTTATAATTCGCGAGTTGTTCAAAAAATTAAAAATATCGCCACAAGCATATAGGAATCTAGGATTTTTGCAATTTTTTTTTGCGTAGAGTACCATAAAAATACATAGAGCGGGTCTACAACATATCGTAGCATTCCGACTTGCCGATGCCACTTTCATTATTTTTACATGACGAACGTGTTTTATAATTTGCCACTCGTTCAAAAAAGTAAAAATAACGCCACATGCATATAGGAATCTAGGATTTATGCACTTTTTTTTTGCGTAGAGTACTATCAAAATACATAGAGCGGTCTACAACATATCGTAGCATTCCGACTTGCCGATGCCATTTTCATTGTTTTTACACGACGAACGTGTTTTATAATTCGCGATTTGTTCAAAAAAGTCAAATTATCCCCGGAATCTAGGATTTATGCACTTTTTTTTTGCGTAGAGTACTATCAAAATACATAGAGCGGGTCTACAACATATCGTAGTATTCCGGTTTGCCGATGCCATTTTCATTGTTTTTACACGACGAACGTGTTTTATAATTCGCGATTTGTTCAAAAAAGTCAAATTATCCCCGGAATCTAGGATTTATGCACTTTTTTTTTGCGTAGAGTACTATCAAAATACATAGAGCGGGTCTACAACATATCGTAGTATTCCGGTTTGCCGATGCCATTTTCATTGTTTTTACACGACGAACGTTTTTATAATTCGCGACTTGTTCAAAAAAGTATAAATATCGCCACAGGCATACATGAATCTAGGATTATGCACTTTTTTTTTGCGTAGAGTACTATCAAAATACATAGAGCGGGTCTATAACATATCGTAGTATTCCGGCTTGCCGATGCAATTTTCATTGTTTTTACACGACGAACGTGTTTTATAATTCGCGAGTTGTTCAAAAAATTAAAAATATCACCACAAGCATATAGGAATCTAGGATTTTTGCAATTTTTTTTTGCGTAGAGTACTATAAAAATACATAGAGCGGGTCTACAACATATCGTAGCATTCCGACTTGCCGATGCCACTTTCATTATTTTTACATGACGAACGTGTTTTATAATTTGCCACTCGTTCAAAAAAGTAAAAATAACGCCACATGCATATAGGAATCTAGGATTTTTGCACTTTTTTTTTGCGTAGAGTACTATCAAAATACATAGAGCGGTCTACAACATATCGTAGCATTCCGACTTGCCGATGCCATTTTCATTGTTTTTACACGACGAACGTGTTTTATAATTCGCGATTTGTTCAAAAAAGTCAAATTATCCCCGGAATCTAGGATTTATGCACTTTTTTTTTGCGTAGAGTACTATCAAAATACATAGAGCGGGTCTACAACATATCGTAGTATTCCGGTTTGCCGATGCCATTTTCATTGTTTTTACACGACGAACGTTTTTATAATTCGCGACTTGTTCAAAAAAGTATAAATATCGCCACAGGCATACATGAATCTAGGATTATGCACTTTTTTTTTGCGTCGAGTACTATCAAAATACATAGAGCGGGTCTACAACATATCGTAGCATTCCGACTTGCCGATGCCACTTTCATTGTTTTTACATGACGAACGTGTTTTATAATTTGCCACTCGTTCAAAAAATTAAAAATAACGCCACATGCATATAGGAATCTAGGATTTATGCACTTTTTTTTTGCGTAGAGTACTATCAAAATACATAGAGCGGTCTACAACATATCGTAGCATTCCGACTTGCCGATGCCATTTTCATTGTTTTTACACGACGAACGTGTTTTATAATTCGCGACTTGTTCAAAAAATTAAAAATATCGCCACAGGCATATATATAGGAATCTAGGATTTTTGCAATTTTTTTTTGCGTAGAGTACTATCAAAATACATAGAGCGGGTCTACAACATATCGTAGCATTCCGACTTGCCGATGCCACTTTCATTGTTTTTACATGACGAACATGTTTTATAATTTGCCACTCGTTCAAAAAAGTAAAAATATCGCCACATGCATATAGGAATCTAGGATTTATGCATTTTTTTTTGCATAGAGTACTATCAAAATACATAGAACGGTCTACAACATATCGTAGCATTCCGACTTCCCGATGCCATTTTCATAATTTTTACACGACGAACATGTTTTATAATTCGCGACTTGTCCAAAAAATTAAAAATATCGCCACAGGCATATAGGAATCTACGATTTTTGCAATTTTTTTTTTGCGTAGAGTACTATCAAAATACATAGAGCGGGTCTACAACATATCGTAGCATTCCGACTTGCCGATGCCACTTTCATTGTTTTTACATGACGAACGTATTTTATAATTTGCCACTCGTTCAAAAAAGTAAAAATATCGCCACATGCATATAGGAATCTAGGATTTATGCACTTTTTTTTTGCGTAGAGTACTATCAAAATACATAGAACGGTCTACAACATATCGTAGCATTCCGACTTCCCGATGCCATTTTCATTATTTTTACACGACGAAATGTTTTATAATTCGCGACTTGTTCAAAAAATTAAAAATATCGCCACAGGCATATAGGAATCTAGGATTTTTGCAATTTTTTTTTGCGTAGAGTACTATCAAAATACATAGAGCGGGTCTACAACATATCGTAGCATTCCGACTTGCCGATGCCAATTTCATTGTTTTTACAGGACGAACGTGTTTTATAATTCGCGACTTGTTCAAAAAATTAAAAATATCGCCACTGGCATATAGGAATCTAGTATTTATACCCTATTTTTATTCGTAGAGTACTATCGAAATACATAGAGCGGGTCTACAACATATCATAGTATTCTGGTTTGCCGATGCCATTTTCATTGTTTTTACACGACGAACGTGTTTTATAATTCGCGACTTGTTCAAAAAATTAAAAATATCGCCACAGGCATATAGGAATCTAGAATTTTTGCAATTTTTTTATTGCGTAGAGTACTATCAAAATACATAGAGCGGGTCTACAACATATCGTAGTATTCCGGTTTGCCGATGCCATTTTCATTGTTTTTACACGACGAACGTTTTTATAATTCGCGACTTGTTCAAAAAAGTATAAATATCGCCACAGGCATACATTAACCTAGGATTATGCACTTTTTTTTTGCGTAGAGTACTATCAAAATACATAGAGCGGGTCTACAACATATCGTAGTATTCCGGCTTGCCGATGCCATTTTCATTGTTTTTACACGACGAACGTGTTTTATAATTCGCGACTTGTTCAAAAAATTAAAAATATCGCCACAGGCATATAGGAATCTAGGATTTTTGCAATTTTTTTTTGCGTAGAGTACTATCAAAATACATAGAGCGGGTCTACAACATATCGTAGCATTCCGACTTGCCGATGCCACTTTCATTATTTTTACATGACGAACGTGTTTTATAATTTGCAACTCGTTCAAAAAAGTAAAAATATCGCCACATGCATATAGGAATCTAGGATTTATGCACTTTTTTTTTGCGTAGAGTACTATCAAAATACATAGAGCGGTCTACAACATATCGTAGCATTCCGACTTCCCGATGCCATTTTCATTATTTTTACACGACGAACGTGTTTTATAATTCGCGACTTGTTCAAAAAATTAAAAATATCGCCACAGGCATATAGGAATCTAGAATTTTTGCAATTTTTTTTTTTGCGTAGAGTACTATCAAAATACATAGAGCGGGTCTACAACATATCGTAGTATTCCGGTTTGCCGATGCCATTTTCATTGTTTTTACACGACGAACGTTTTTATAATTCGCGACTTGTTCAAAAAAGTATAAATATCGCCACAGGCATACATTAACCTAGGATTATGCACTTTTTTTTTGCGTAGAGTACTATCAAAATACATAGAGCGGGTCTACAACATATCGTAGTATTCCGGCTTGCCGATGCCATTTTCATTGTTTTTACACGACGAACGTGTTTTATAATTCGCGACTTGTTCAAAAAATTAAAAATATCGCCACAGGCATATAGGAATCTAGGATTTTTGCAATTTTTTTTTGCGTAGAGTACTATCAAAATACATAGAGCGGGTCTACAACATATCGTAGCATTCCGACTTGCCGATGCCACTTTCATTATTTTTACATGACGAACGTTTTTATAATTCGCGACTTGTTCAAAAAAAGTAAAAATATCGCCACATGCATATAGGAATCTAGGATTTATGCACTTTTTTTTTGCGTAGAGTACTATCAAAATACATAGAGCGGTCTACAACATATCGTAGCATTCCGACTTCCCGATGCCATTTTCATTATTTTTACACGACGAACGTGTTTTATAATTCGCGACTTGTTCAAAAAATTAAAAATATCGCCACAGGCATATAGGAATCTAGAATTTTTGCAATTTTTTTTTTGCGTAGAGTACTATCAAAATACATAGAGCGGGTCTACCACATATCGTAGTGATGCCATTTTCATTGTTTTTACACGACGAACGTGTTTTATAATTCGCGATTTGTTCAAAAAAGTTAAATTATCCCCACACAGACATATAGGAATCTAGGATTTATGCACTTTTTTTTTGCGTAGAGTACTATCAAAATACATAGAACGGTCTACAACATATCGTAGCATTCCGACTTCCCGATGCCATTTTCATTATTTTTACACGACGACATGTTTTATAATTCGCGACTTGTTCAAAAAATTAAAAATATCGCCACAGGCATATAGGAATCTAGGATTTTTGCAATTTTTTTTTTGCGTAGAGTACTATCAAAATATATAGAGCGGGTCTACAACATATCGTAGCATTCCGACTTGCCGATGCCACTTTCATTGTTTTTACATGACGAAAGTGTTTTATAATTTGCCACTCGTTCAAAAAAGTAAAAATAACGCCACATGCATATAGGAATCTAGGATTTATGCACTTTTTTTATTCGTAGAGTACTATCAAAATACATAGAGCGGGTCTACAACATATCGTAGTATTCCAGTTTGCCGATGCCATTTTCATTGTTTTTACACGACGAACGTTTTTATAATTCGCGACTTGTTCAAAAAAGTATAAATATTGCCACAGGCATACATGAATCTAGGATTATGCACTTTTTTTTTGCGTAGAGTACTATCAAAATACATAGAGCGGGTCTAAAACATATTGTAGTATTCCGGCTTGCCGATGCCATTTTCATTGTTTTTACACGATGAATGTGTTTTATAATTTGACACTCGTTCAAAAAAGTAAAAATATCGCCACATGCATATAGGAATCTAGGATTTATGCACTTTTTTTATTCGTAGAGTACTATCAAAATACATAGAGCGGGTCTACAACATATCGTAGTATTCCGGCTTGCCGATGCCAGTTTAATTGTTTTTACACGACGAACGTGTTTTATAATTCGCGACTTTTTAAAAAAAGTCAAATTATCCCCATAGGCATATAGGAATCTAGGATGTATGCACTTTTTTTTTTGCGTAGAGTACTATCAAAATACATAGAACGGGTCTACAACATATTGTAGTATTCCGGCTTGCCGATGCCATTTTCATTGTTTTTACACGACGAATGTGTTTTATAATTTGACACTCGTTCAAAAAAGTAATAATATCGCCACGTGCATATAGGAATCTAGGATTTATGCACTGTTTTTTCATAGAGTACTATCAAAATACATAGAGCGGGTCTACAACATATTGTAGCATTCCGACTTGCCGATGCCATTTTCATTGTTTTTACACGACGAACGTGTTTTATAATTCGCGACTTATTCAAAAAATTAAAATTATCGCCACAGGCATATAGGAATCTAAGATTTTTGCAATTTTTTTTTGCGTAGAGTACTATCAAAATACATAGAGCGGGTCTACAACATATCGTAGCATTCCGACTTGCCGATGCCACTTTCATTGTTTTTACATGACGAACATGTTTTATAATTTGCCACTCGTTCAAAAAAGTAAAAATATCGCCACATGCATATAGGAATCTAGGATTTATGCACTTTTTTTATTCGTAGAGTACTATCAAAATACATAGAGCGGGTCTACAACATATCGTAGTATTCCAGTTTGCCGATGCCATTTTCATTGTTTTTACACGACGAACGTTTTTATAATTCGCGACTTGTTCAAAAAAGTATAAATATTGCCACAGGCATACATGAATCTAGGATTATGCACTTTTTTTTTGCGTAGAGTACTATCAAAATACATAGAGCGGGTCTAAAACATATTGTAGTATTCCGGCTTGCCGATGCCATTTTCATTGTTTTTACACGACGAATGTGTTTTTATAATTTGACACTCGTTCAAAAAAGTAATAATATCGCCACATGCATATAGGAATCTAGGATTTATGCACTTTTTTTTCATAGAGTACTATCAAAATACATAGAGCGGGTCTACAACATATCGTAGCATTCCGATTGCCGATGCCATTTTCATTGTTTTTACACGACGAACGTGTTTTATAATTCGCGACTTATTCAAAAAATTTAAAATATCGCCACAGGCATATAGGAATCTAAGATTTTTGCAATTCTTTTTTGCGTAGCGTACTATCAAAATACATAGAGCGGGTCTACAACATATCGTAGCATTGCCGATGCCACTTTCATTGTTTTTACATGACGAACGTGTTTTATAATTTGCCACTCGTTCAAAAAAGTAAAAATATCGCCACAGGCATATAGGAATCTAGGATTTATGCACTTTTTTTATTCGTAGAGTACTATCAAAATACATAGAGTGGGTTTACAACATATCGTAGTATTCCGGTTTGCCAATGCCATTTTCATTGTTTTTACACAACGAACGTTTTTATAATTCGCGACTTGTTCAATAAAGTATAAATATTGCCACAGGCATACATGAATCTAGGATTATGCACTTTTTTTTTGCGTAGAGTACTATCAAAATACATAGAGCGGGTCTACAACATATCGTAGCATTCCGACTTGCCGATGCCACTTTCATTGTTTTTACATGACGAACGTGTTTTATAATTTGCCACTCGTTCAAAAAAGTAAAAATATCGCCACATGCATATTGGAATCTAGGATTTATGCACTTTTTTTATTCGTAGAGTACTATCAAAATACAAAGAGCGGGTCTACAACATATCGTAGTATTCCAGTTTGCCGATGCCATTTTCATTGTTTTTACACGACGAACGTTTTTATAATTCGCGACTTGTTCAAAAAAGTATAAATATCGCCACAGGCATACATGAATCTTGGATTATGCACTTTTTTTTGCGTAGAGTACTATCAAAATACATAGAGCAGGTCTAAAACATATTGTAGTATTCCGGCTTGCCGATGCCATTTTCATTGTTTTTACACGACGAATGTGTTTTATAATTTGCCACTCGTTCAAAAAATTAAAAATATCGCCACAGGCATATAGGAATCTAGGATTTATGCACTTTTTTTTTTGCGTAGAGTACTATCAAAATACATAGAACGGGTCTACAACATATCGTAGTATTCCGGCTTGCCTATGCCAGTTTAATTGTTTTTACACGACGAACGTGTTTTATAATTCGCGACTTTTTAAAAAAAGTCAAATTATCCCCATAGGCATATAGGAATCTAGGATGTATGCACTTTTTTTTTGCGTAGAGTACTATCAAAATACATAGAACGGGTCTACAACATATTGTAGTATTCCGGCTTGCCGATGCCATTTTCATTGTTTTTACACGACGAATGTGTTTTATAATTTGACACTCGTTCAAAAAAGTAATAATATCGCCACATGCATATAGGAATCTAGGATTTATGCACTTTTTTTTCATAGAGTACTTTCAAAATACATAGAGCGGGTCTACAACATATCGTAGCATTGCCGATGCCACTTTCATTGTTTTTACATGACGAACGTATTTTATAATTTGCCACTCGTTCGAAAAAGTAAAAATATCGCCACAGGCATATAGGAATCTAGGATTTATGCACTTTTTTTATTCGTAGAGTACTATCAAAATACATAGAGTGGGTTTACAACATATCGTAGTATTCCGGTTTGCCGATGCCATTTTCATTGTTTTTACACAACGAACGTTTTTATAATTCGCGACTTTTTCAAAAAAGTATAAATATCGCCACAGGCATACATGAATCTAGGATTATGCACTTTTTTTTTTTGCGTAGAGTACTATCAAAATACATAGAGCGGGTCTACAACATATCGTAGTATTCCGGCTTGCCGATGCCATTTTCATTGTTTTTACACGACGAACGTGTTTTATAATTTGCCACTCGTTCAAAAAATTAAAAATATCGCCACAGGCATATAGGAATCTAGGATTTATGCACTTTTTTTTTTGCGTAGAGTACTATCAAAATACATAGAACGGGTCTACAACATATCGTAGTATTCCGGCTTGCCTATGCCAGTTTAATTGTTTTTACACGACGAACGTGTTTTATAATTCGCGACTTTTTAAAAAAAGTCAAATTATCCCCATAGGCATATAGGAATCTAGGATGTATGCACTTTTTTTTTGCGTAGAGTACTATCAAAATACATAGAACGGGTCTACAACATATTGTAGTATTCCGGCTTGCCGATGCCATTTTCATTGTTTTTACACGACGAATGTGTTTTATAATTTGACACTCGTTCAAAAAAGTAATAATATCGCCACATGCATATAGGAATCTAGGATTTATGCACTTTTTTTTCATAGAGTACTTTCAAAATACATAGAGCGGGTCTACAACATATCGTAGCATTGCCGATGCCACTTTCATTGTTTTTACATGACGAACGTATTTTATAATTTGCCACTCGTTCGAAAAAGTAAAAATATCGCCACAGGCATATAGGAATCTAGGATTTATGCACTTTTTTTATTCGTAGAGTACTATCAAAATACATAGAGTGGGTTTACAACATATCGTAGTATTCCGGTTTGCCGATGCCATTTTCATTGTTTTTACACGACGAACGTTTTTATAATTCGCGACTTTTTCAAAAAAGTATAAATATCGCCACAGGCATACATGAATCTAGGATTATGCACTTTTTTTTTTTGCGTAGAGTACTATCAAAATACATAGAGCGGGTCTACAACATATCGTAGTATTCCGGCTTGCCGATGCCATTTTCATTGTTTTTACACGACGAACGTGTTTTATAATTTGCCACTCGTTCAAAAAAGTAAAAATATCGCCACATGCATATAGGAATCTAGGATTTATGCACTTTTTTTTTATGTAGAGTACTATCAAAATACATAGATCGGTCTACAACATATCGTTGCATTCCGATTTGGCGATGCCATTTTCATTATTTTTACACGACGAACGTGTTTTCATCTTCGCAACTTGTTCAAAAAAGTAAAAATAACACCACAGGCATATAGGAATCTAGGATTTTTGCATTTTTTTTTTTGCGTAGAGTACTATCAAAATACATAGAGCGAGTCTACAACATATCGTAGCATTCCGACTTGCCAATGCCATTTTCATTGTTTTTACACGACGAACGTGTTTTATAATTCGCGACTTGTTCAAAAAATTAAAAATATCGCCACAGGCATATAGGAATCTTGGATTTATGCACTTTTTTTTTGCGTAGAGTACTATCAAAATACATAGAGCGGGTCTACAACATATCGTAGTATTCCGGCTTGCCGATGCCATTTTAATTGTTTTTACACGACGAACGTATTTTATAATTCGCGACTTGTTAAAAAAAGTCAAATTATCCCCATAGGCATATAGGAATCTAGGATGTATGCACTTTTTTTTTGCGTAGAGTACTATGAAAATACATAAAACGGGTCTACAACATATCGTAGTATTCCTGCTTGCTGATGCCATTTTCATGGTTTTTACACGACGAAAGTGTTTTACAAATCGAGACTTGTTCAAAAAAGTTAAAATATCGCCACAGGCATATAGGAAACTAGGATTTATGCACTTTTTTTTTGCGTAGAGTACTATCAAAATACATAGAGCGGGTCTACAACATATCGTAGTATTCCGGTTTGCCTATGTCATTTTCATTATTTTTACACGACGAACGTTTTTATAACTCGCGACTTGTTCAAAAAAGTAAAAATATCGCCACAGGCATATAGGAATCTAGGATTTATGCACTTTTTTTTTGCGTAGAGTACTATCAAAATACATAGAGCGGGTGTACAACATATCGTAGTATTCCGGCTTGCTGATGCCATTTTCATTGTTTTTACACGACGATCATGTTTTATAATTTGCCACTCGTTCATAAAAGTAAAAATATCGCCACATGCATATAGGAATCTAGGATTTATGCAATTTTTTTTTTCGTAGAGTACTATCAAAATACATAGATCGGTCTACAACATATCGTTGCATTCCGACTTGGCGATGCCATTTTCATTATTTTTACACGACGAATGTGTTTTCAACTTCGCGACTTGTTCAAAAAATTAAAAATATCGCCACAGGCATATAGTAATCTAGGATTTTTGCTAATTTTTTTTTTTTGCGTAGAGTACTATCAAAATACATAGAGCGGGTCTACAACATATCGTAGCATTCCGACTTGCCGATGCCATTTTCATTGTTTTTACAGGACGAACGTGTTTTATAATTCGCGACTTGTTCAAAAAATTAAAAATATCGCCACTGGCATATAGGAATCTAGTATTTATACCCTATTTTTATTCGTAGAGTACTATCGAAATACATAGAGCGGGTCTACAACATATCATAGTATTCTGGTTTGCCGATGCCATTTTCATTGTTTTTACACGACGAACGTTTTTATAATTCGCGACTTGTTCAAAAAAGTATAAATAACGCCACATGCATATAGGAATTTAGGATTTATGCACTTTTTTTTTTTGCGTAGAGTACTATCAAAATACATAAAGCGGTCTACAACATATCGTAGCATTCCGACTTGCCGATGCCATTTTCATTAATTTTACACGACGAACGTGTTTTATAATTCGCGACTTGTTCAAAAAATTAAAAATATCGCCACAGGCATATCGGAATCTAGGATTTATGCACTTTTTTTTTGCGTAGAGTACTATCAAAATACATAGAGCGGGTCTACAACATATCGTAGTATTCCAGCTTGCCGATGCCATTTTCATTGTTTTTACACGACGAACGTGATTTATAATTCGCGACTTGTTCAAAAAAGTAAAAATATCGCCACAGGCATATAACAATCTAGGATTTATGCACTTTTTTTTTGCGTAGAGTACTATCAAAATAAATTGATCGGTCTACAACATATCGTTGCATTCCGACTTGGCGATGCCATTTTCATTATTTTTACACGACGAATGTGTTTTCAACTTCGCAACTTGTTCAAAAAAGTAAAAATAACGCCACAGGCATATAGGAATCTAAGATTTTTGCAATTTTTTTTTGCGTAGAGTACTATCAAAATACATAGAGCGGGTCTACAACATATCGTAGCATTCTGACTTGCCGATGCCACTTTCATTGTTTTTACATGACGAACGTGTTTTATAATTTGCCACTCGTTCAAAAAAGTAAAAATATCGCCACAGGCATATAGGAATCTAGGATTTATGCACTTTTTTTATTCGTAGAGTACTATCAAAATACATAGAGTGGGTCTACAACATATCGTAGTATTCCGGTTTGCCGATGCCATTTTCATTGTTTTTACACGACGAACGTTTTTATAATTCGCGACTTGTTCAAAAAAGTGTAAATATCGCCACAGGCATACATGAATCTTGGATTATGCACTTTTTTTTTGCGTAGAGTACTATCAAAATACATAGAGCGGGTCTACAACATATCGTAGTATTCCGGCTTGCCGATGCCATTTTCATTGTTTTTACACGACGAACGTGTTTTATAATTCGCGACTTGTTCAAAAAATTAAAAATATCGCCACAGGCATATAGGAATCTAGGATTTTTGCAATTTTTTTTTGCGTAGAGTACTATCAAAATACATAGAGCGGGTCTACAACATACCGTAGTATTCCGTCTTGCCGATGCCATTTTCATTGTTTTTACATGACGAACGTGTTTTATAATTTGCCACTCGTTCAAAAAAGTAAAAATAACGCCACATGCATATAGGAATCTAGGATTTATGCACTTTTTTTTTGCGTAGAGTACTATCAAAATACATAGAGCGGTCTACAACATATCGTAGCATTCCGTCTTGCCGATGCCATTTTCATTATTTTTACACGACGAACGTGTTTTATAATTCGCGACTTGTTCAAAAAATTAAAAATATCGCCACAGGCATATAGGAATCTAGTATTTTTGCAATTTTTTTTTGCGTAGAGTACTATCAAAATACATAGAGCGGATCTGCAACATATCGTAGTATTCCGGCTTGCCGATGCCATTTTCATTGTTTTTACACGACGAACGTGTTTTATAATTCGTGACTTGTTCAAAGAAGTCAAATCATCCCCACAGACATATAGGAATCTAGGATTTATGCACTTTTTTTTTGCGTAGAGTACTATCAAAATACATAGAGCGGGACTACAACATATCGTAGTATTCCTGCTTGCCGTTGCCATTTTCATTGTTTTTACATGACGAACGTGTTTTATAATTCGCGACTTGTTCAAAAAAGTAAAAATATCGCCACAGGCATATAGGAATCTAGGATTTATGCCCTATTTTTATTCGTAGAGTACTATCGAAATACATAGAGCGGGTCTACAACATATCGTAGTATTCTGGTTTTGCCGATGCCATTTTCATTGTTTTTACACGACGAACGTTTTTATAATTCGCGACTTGTTCAAAAAAGTATAAATATCGCCACAGGCATACATGAATCTTGGATTATGCACTTTTTTTTTGCGTAGAGTACTATCAAAATACATAGAGCGGGTCTAAAACATATTGTAGTATTCCGGCTTGCCGATGCCATTTTCATTGTTTTTACACGACGAATGTGTTTTATAATTTGACACTCGTTCAAAAAAGTAATAATATCGCCACATGCATATAGGAATCTAGGATTTATGCACTTTTTTTTCATAGAGTACTATCAAAATACATAGAGCGGGTCTACAACATATCGTAGCATTCCGATTGCCGATGCCATTTTCATTGTTTTTACACGACGAACGTGTTTTATAATTCGCGACTTGTTCAAAAAATTAAAAATATCGCCACAGGCATATAGGAATCTAAGATTTTTGCAATTTTTTTTTGCGTAGCGTACTATCAAAATACATAGAGCGGGTCTACAACATATCGTCGCATTGCCGATGCCACTTTCATTGTTTTTACATGACGAACGTGTTTTATAATTTGCCACTCGTTCAAAAAAGTAAAAATATCGCCACAGGCATATAGGAATCTAGGATTTATGCACTTTTTTTTTTGCGTAGAGTACTATCAAAATACATAGAACGGGTCTACAACATATCGTAGTATTCCGGCTTGCCTATGCCAGTTTAATTGTTTTTACACGACGAACGTGTTTTATAATTCGCGACTTTTTAAAAAAAGTCAAATTATCCCCATAGGCATATAGGAATCTAGGATGTATGCACTTTTTTTTTGCGTAGAGTACTATCAAAATACATAGAACGGGTCTACAACATATTGTAGTATTCCGGCTTGCCGATGCCATTTTCATTGTTTTTACACGACGAATGTGTTTTATAATTTGACACTCGTTCAAAAAAGTAATAATATCGCCACATGCATATAGGAATCTAGGATTTATGCACTTTTTTTTCATAGAGTACTATCAAAATACATAGAGCGGGTCTACAACATATCGTAGCATTGCCGATGCCACTTTCATTGTTTTTACATGACGAACGTATTTTATAATTTGCCACTCGTTCGAAAAAGTAAAAATATCGCCACAGGCATATAGGAATCTAGGATTTATGCACTTTTTTTATTCGTAGAGTACTATCAAAATACATATAGTGGGTTTACAACATATCGTAGTATTCCGGTTTGCCGATGCCATTTTCATTGTTTTTACACGACGAACGTTTTTATAATTCGCGACTTTTTCAAAAAAGTATAAATATCGCCACAGGCATACATGAATCTAGGATTATGCACTTTTTTTTTTTGCGTAGAGTACTATCAAAATACATAGAGCGGGTCTACAACATATCGTATTATTCCGGCTTGCCGATGCCATTTTCATTGTTTTTACACGACGAACGTGTTTTATAATTTGCCACTCGTTCAAAAAAGTAAAAATATCGCCACATGCATATAGGAATATAGGATTTATGCACTTTTTTTTTATGTAGAGTACTATCAAAATACATAGATCGGTCTACAACATATCGTTGCATTCCGATTTGGCGATGCCATTTTCATTATTTTTACACGACGAACGTGTTTTCATCTTCGCAACTTGTTCAAAAAAGTAAAAATAACACCACAGGCATATAGGAATCTAGGATTTTTGCATTTTTTTTTTTGCGTAGAGTACTATCAAAATACATAGAGCGAGTCTACAACATATCGTAGCATTCCGACTTGCCAATGCCATTTTCATTGTTTTTACACGACGAACGTGTTTTATAATTCGCGACTTGTTCAAAAAATTAAAAATATCGCCACAGGCATATAGGAATCTTGGATTTATGCACTTTTTTTTTGCGTAGAGTACTATCAAAATACATAGAGCGGGTCTACAACATATCGTAGTATTCCGGCTTGCCGATGCCGTTTTAATTGTTTTTACACGACGAACGTATTTTATAATTCGCGACTTGTTAAAAAAAGTCAAATTATCCCCATAGGCATATAGGAATCTAGGATGTATGCACTTTTTTTTTGCGTAGAGTACTATGAAAATACATAAAACGGGTCTACAACATATCGTAGTATTCCTGCTTGCTGATGCCATTTTCATGGTTTTTACACGACGAAAGTGTTTTACAAATCGAGACTTGTTCAAAAAAGTTAAAATATCGCCACAGGCATATAGGAAACTAGGATTTATGCACTTTTTTTTTGCGTAGAGTGCTATCAAAATACATAGAGCGGGTCTACAACATATCGTAGTATTCCGGTTTGCCTATGTCATTTTCATTATTTTTACACGACGAACGTTTTTATAACTCGCGACTTGTTCAAAAAAGTAAAAATATCGCCACAGGCATATAGGAATCTAGGATTTATGCACTTTTTTTTTGCGTAGAGTACTATCAAAATACATAGAGCGGGTGTACAACATATCGTAGTATTCCGGCTTGCTGATGCCATTTTCATTGTTTTTACACGACGATCATGTTTTATAATTTGCCACTCGTTCATAAAAGTAAAAATATCGCCACATGCATATAGGAATCTAGGATTTATGCAATTTTTTTTTTCGTAGAGTACTATCAAAATACATAGATCGGTCTACAACATATCGTTGCATTCCGACTTGGCGATGCCATTTTCATTATTTTTACACGACGAATGTGTTTTCAACTTCGCGACTTGTTCAAAAAATTAAAAATATCGCCACAGGCATATAGTAATCTAGGATTTTTGCTAATTTTTTTTTTTTGCGTAGAGTACTATCAAAATACATAGAGCGGGTCTACAACATATCGTAGCATTCCGACTTGCCGATGCCATTTTCATTGTTTTTACAGGACGAACGTGTTTTATAATTCGCGACTTGTTCAAAAAATTAAAAATATCGCCACTGGCATATAGGAATCTAGTATTTATGCCCTATTTTTATTCGTAGAGTACTATCGAAATACATAGAGCGGGTCTACAACATATCATAGTATTCTGGTTTGCCGATGCCATTTTCATTGTTTTTACACGACGAACGTTTTTATAATTCGCGACTTGTTCAAAAAAGTATAAATAACGCCACATGCATATAGGAATTTAGGATTTATGCACTTTTTTTTTTTGCGTAGAGTACTATCAAAATACATAAAGCGGTCTACAACATATCGTAGCATTCCGACTTGCCGATGCCATTTTCATTAATTTTACACGACGAACGTGTTTTATAATTCGCGACTTGTTCAAAAAATTAAAAATATCGCCACAGGCATATCGGAATCTAGGATTTATGCACTTTTTTTTTGCGTAGAGTACTATCAAAATACATAGAGCGGGTCTACAACATATCGTAGTATTCCAGCTTGCCGATGCCATTTTCATTGTTTTTACACGACGAACGTGATTTATAATTCGCGACTTGTTCAAAAAAGTAAAAATATCGCCACAGGCATATAACAATCTAGGATTTATGCACTTTTTTTTTGCGTAGAGTACTATCAAAATACATTGATCGGTCTACAACATATCGTTGCATTCCGACTTGGCGATGCCATTTTCATTATTTTTACACGACGAATGTGTTTTCAACTTCGCAACTTGTTCAAAAAAGTAAAAATAACGCCACAGGCATATAGGAATCTAAGATTTTTGCAATTTTTTTTTGCGTAGAGTACTATCAAAATACATAGAGCGGGTCTACAACATATCGTAGCATTCTGACTTGCCGATGCCACTTTCATTGTTTTTACATGACGAACGTGTTTTATAATTTGCCACTCGTTCAAAAAAGTAAAAATATCGCCACAGGCATATAGGAATCTAGGATTTATGCACTTTTTTTATTCGTAGAGTACTATCAAAATACATAGAGTGGGTCTACAACATATCGTAGTATTCCGGTTTGCCGATGCCATTTTCATTGTTTTTACACGACGAACGTTTTTATAATTCGCGACTTGTTCAAAAAAGTGTAAATATCGCCACAGGCATACATGAATCTTGGATTATGCACTTTTTTTTTGCGTAGAGTACTATCAAAATACATAGAGCGGGTCTACAACATATCGTAGTATTCCGGCTTGCCGATGCCATTTTCATTGTTTTTACACGACGAACGTGTTTTATAATTCGCGACTTGTTCAAAAAATTAAAAATATCGCCACAGGCATATAGGAATCTAGGATTTTTGCAATTTTTTTTTGCGTAGAGTACTATCAAAATACATAGAGCGGGTCTACAACATACCGTAGTATTCCGTCTTGCCGATGCCATTTTCATTGTTTTTACATGACGAACGTGTTTTATAATTTGCCACTCGTTCAAAAAAGTAAAAATAACGCCACATGCATATAGGAATCTAGGATTTATGCACTTTTTTTTTGCGTAGAGTACTATCAAAATACATAGAGCGGTCTACAACATATCGTAGCATTCCGTCTTGCCGATGCCATTTTCATTATTTTTACACGACGAACGTGTTTTATAATTCGCGACTTGTTCAAAAAATTAAAAATATCGCCACAGGCATATAGGAATCTAGTATTTTTGCAATTTTTTTTTGCGTAGAGTACTATCAAAATACATAGAGCGGATCTGCAACATATCGTAGTATTCCGGCTTGCCGATGCCATTTTCATTGTTTTTACACGACGAACGTGTTTTATAATTCGTGACTTGTTCAAAGAAGTCAAATCATCCCCACAGACATATAGGAATCTAGGATTTATGCACTTTTTTTTTGCGTAGAGTACTATCAAAATACATAGAGCGGGACTACAACATATCGTAGTATTCCTGCTTGCCGTTGCCATTTTCATTGTTTTTACATGACGAACGTGTTTTATAATTCGCGACTTGTTCAAAAAAGTAAAAATATCGCCACAGGCATATAGGAATCTAGGATTTATGCCCTATTTTTATTCGTAGAGTACTATCGAAATACATAGAGCGGGTCTACATCATATCGTAGTATTCTGGTTTTGCCGATGCCATTTTCATTGTTTTTACACGACGAACGTTTTTATAATTCGCGACTTGTTCAAAAAAGTATAAATATCGCCACAGGCATACATGAATCTTGGATTATGCACTTTTTTTTTTGCGTAGAGTACTATCAAAATACATAGAGCGGGTCTAAAACATATTGTAGTATTCCGGCATGCCGATGCCATTTTCATTGTTTTTACACGACGAATGTGTTTTATAATTTGACACTCGTTCAAAAAAGTAATAATATCGCCACATGCATATAGGAATCTAGGATTTATGCACTTTTTTTTCATAGAGTACTATCAAAATACATAGAGCGGGTCTACAACATATCGTAGCATTCCGATTGCCGATGCCATTTTCATTGTTTTTACACGACGAACGTGTTTTATAATTCGCGACTTGTTCAAAAAATTAAAAATATCGCCACAGGCATATAGGAATCTAAGATTTTTGCAATTTTTTTTTGCGTAGCGTACTATCAAAATACATAGCGCGGGTCTACAACATATCGTCGCATTGCCGATGCCACTTTCATTGTTTTTACATGACGAACGTGTTTTATAATTTGCCACTCGTTCAAAAAAGTAAAAATATCGCCACAGGCATATAGGAATCTAGGATTTATGCACTTTTTTTATTCGTAGAGTACTATCAAAATACATAGAGTGGGTTTACAACATATCGTAGTATTCCGGTTTGCCGATGCCATTTTCATTGTTTTTACACAACGAACGTTTTTATAATTCGCGACTTGTTCAAAAAAGTATAAATATCGCCACAGGCATACATGAATCTTGGATTATGCACTTTTTTTTTGCGTAGAGTACTATCAAAATACATAGAGCGGGTCTAAAACATATTGTAGTATTCCGGCTTGCCGATGCCATTTTCATTGTTTTTACACGACGAATGTGTTTTATAATTTGACACTCGTTCAAAAAAGTAATAATATCGCCACATGCATATAGGAATCTAGGATTTATGCACTTTTTTTTCATAGAGTACTATCAAAATACATAGAGCGGGTCTACAACATATCGTAGCATTCCGATTGCCGATGCCATTTTCATTGTTTTTACACGACGAACGTGTTTTATAATTCGCGACTTGTTCAAAAAATTAAAAATATCGCCACAGGCATATAGGAATCTAAGATTTTTGCAATTTTTTTTTGCGTAGCGTACTATCAAAATACATAGAGCGGGTCTACAACATATCGTCGCATTGCCGATGCCACTTTCATTGTTTTTACATGACGAACGTGTTTTATAATTTGCCACTCGTTCAAAAAAGTAAAAATATCGCCACAGGCATATAGGAATCTAGGATTTATGCACTTTTTTTATTCGTAGAGTACTATCAAAATACATAGAGTGGGTTTACAACATATCGTAGTATTCCGGTTTGCCGATGCCATTTTCATTGTTTTTACACAACGAACGTTTTTATAATTCGCGACTTGTTCAAAAAAGTATAAATATCGCCACAGGCATACATGAATCTAGGATTATGCACTTTTTTTTTGCGTAGAGTACTATCAAAATACATAGAGCGGGTCTACATCATATCGTAGTATTCCGGCTTGCCGATGCCATTTTCATTGTTTTTACACGACGAACGTGTTTTATAATTCGCGACTTGTTCAAAAAATTAAAAATATCGCCACAGGCATATAGGAATATAGGATTTTTGCAATTTTTTTTTGCGTAGAGTACTATCAAAATACATAGAGCGGGTCTACAACATATCATAGCATTCCGACTTGCCGATGCCACTTTCATTGTTTTTACATGACGAACGTGTTTTATAATTTGCCACTCGTTCAAAAAAGTAAAAATAACGCCACATGCACATAGGAATCTAGGATTTATGCACTTTTTTTTGCGTAGAGTACTATCAAAATACATAGAGCGGGACTACAACATATCGTAGTATTCCTGCTTGTCGTTGCCATTTTCATTGTTTTTACATGACGAACGTGTTTTATAATTCGCGACTTGTTCAAAAAAGTAAAAATATCGCCACAGGCATATAGGAATCTAGGATTTATGCCCTATTTTTATTCGTAGAGTACTATCGAAATACATAGAGCGGGTCTACAACATATCGTAGTATTCTGGTTTGCCGATGCCATTTTCATTGTTTTTACACGACGAACGTTTTTATAATTCGCGACTTGTTCAAAAAAGTATAAATATCGCCACAGGCATACATGAATCTTGGATTATGCACTTTTTTTTTGCGTAGAGTACTATCAAAATACATAGAGCGGGTCTAAAACATATTGTAGTATTCCGGCTTGCCGATGCCATTTTCATTGTTTTTACACGACGAATGTGTTTTATAATTTGACACTCGTTCAAAAAAGTAATAATATCGCCACATGCATATAGGAATCTAGGATTTATGCACTTTTTTTTCATAGAGTACTATCAAAATACATAGAGCGGGTCTACAACATATCGTAGCATTCCGATTGCCGATGCCATTTTCATTGTTTTTACACGACGAACGTGTTTTATAATTCGCGACTTGTTCAAAAAATTAAAAATATCGCCACAGGCATATAGGAATCTAAGATTTTTGCAATTTTTTTTTGCGTAGCGTACTATCAAAATACATAGAGCGGGTCTACAACATATCGTCGCATTGCCGATGCCACTTTCATTGTTTTTACATGACGAACGTGTTTTATAATTTGCCACTCGTTCAAAAAAGTAAAAATATCGCCACAGGCATATAGGAATCTAGGATTTATGCACTTTTTTTATTCGTAGAGTACTATCAAAATACATAGAGTGGGTTTACAACATATCGTAGTATTCCGGTTTGCCGATGCCATTTTCATTGTTTTTACACAACGAACGTTTTTATAATTCGCGACTTGTTCAAAAAAGTATAAATATCGCCACAGGCATACATGAATCTAGGATTATGCACTTTTTTTTTGCGTAGAGTACTATCAAAATACATAGAGCGGGTCTACAACATATCGTAGTATTCCGGCTTGCCGATGCCATTTTCATTGTTTTTACACGACGAACGTGTTTTATAATTCGCGACTTGTTCAAAAAATTAAAAATATCGCCACAGGCATATAGGAATCTAGGATTTATGCACTTTTTTTATTCGTAGAGTACTATCAAAATACATAGAGTGGGTCTACAACATATCGTAGTATTCCGGTTTGCCGATGCCATTTTCATTGTTTTTACACGACGAACGTTTTTATAATTCGCGACTTGTTCAAAAAAGTGTAAATATCGCCACAGGCATACATGAATCTAGGATTATGCACTTTTTTTTTGCGTAGAGTACTATCAAAATACATAGAGCGGGTCTACAACATATCGTAGTATTCCGGCTTGCCGATGCCATTTTCATTGTTTTTACACGACGAACGTGTTTTATAATTCGCGACTTGTTCAAAAAATTAAAAATATCGCCACAGGCATATAGGAATCTAGGATTTTTGCAATTTTTTTTTGCGTAGAGTACTATCAAAATACATAGAGCGGGTCTACAACATACCGTAGTATTCCGTCTTGCCGATGCCATTTTCATTGTTTTTACATGACGAACGTGTTTTATAATTTGCCACTCGTTCAAAAAAGTAAAAATAACGCCACATGCATATAGGAATCTAGGATTTATGCACTTTTTTTTTGCGTAGAGTACTATCAAAATACATAGAGCGGTCTACAACATATCGTAGCATTCCGTCTTGCCGATGCCATTTTCATTATTTTTACACGACGAACGTGTTTTATAATTCGCGACTTGTTCAAAAAATTAAAAATATCGCCACAGGCATATAGGAATCTAGTATTTTTGCAATTTTTTTTTGCGTAGAGTACTATCAAAATACATAGAGCGGATCTGCAACATATCGTAGTATTCCGGCTTGCCGATGCCATTTTCATTGTTTTTACACGACGAACGTGTTTTATAATTCGTGACTTGTTCAAAGAAGTCAAATCATCCCCACAGACATATAGGAATCTAGGATTTATGCACTTTTTTTTTGCGTAGAGTACTATCAAAATACATAGAGCGGGACTACAACATATCGTAGTATTCCTGCTTGCCGTTGCCATTTTCATTGTTTTTACATGACGAACGTGTTTTATAATTCGCGACTTGTTCAAAAAAGTAAAAATATCGCCACAGGCATATAGGAATATAGGATTTATGCCCTATTTTTATTCGTAGAGTACTATCGAAATACATAGAGCGGGTCTACAACATATCGTAGTATTCTGGTTTGCCGATGCCATTTTCATTGTTTTTACACGACGAACGTGTTTTATAATTCGTGACTTGTTCAAAGAAGTCAAATCATCCCCACAGACATATAGGAATCTAGGATTTATGCACTTTTTTTTTGCGTAGAGTACTATCAAAATACATAGAGCGGGACTACAACATATCGTAGTATTCCTGCTTGCCGTTGCCATTTTCATTGTTTTTACATGACGAACGTGTTTTATAATTCGCGACTTGTTCAAAAAAGTAAAAATATCGCCACAGGCATATAGGAATCTAGGATTTATGCCCTATTTTTATTCGTAGAGTACTATCGAAATACATAGAGCGGGTCTACAACATATCGTAGTATTCTGGTTTGCCGATGCCATTTTCATTGTTTTTACACGACGAACGTTTTTATAATTCGCGACTTGTTCAAAAAAGTATAAATATCGCCACAGGCATACATGAATCTTGGATTATGCACTTTTTTTTTGCGTAGAGTACTATCAAAATACATAGAGCGGGTCTAAAACATATTGTAGTATTCCGGCTTGCCGATGCCATTTTCATTGTTTTTACACGACGAATGTGTTTTATAATTTGACACTCGTTCAAAAAAGTAATAATATCGCCACATGCATGTAGGAATCTAGGATTTATGCACTTTTTTTTCATAGAGTACTATGAAAATACATAGAGCGGGTCTACAACATATCGTAGCATTCCGATTGCCGATGCCATTTTCATTGTTTTTACACGACGAACGTGTTTTATAATTCGCGACTTGTTCAAAAAATTAAAAATATCGCCACAGGCATATAGGAATCTAAGATTTTTGCAATTTTTTTTTGCGTAGCGTACTATCAAAATACATAGAGAGGGTCTACAACATATCGTCGCATTGCCGATGCCACTTTCATTGTTTTTACATGACGAACGTGTTTTATAATTTGCCACTCGTTCAAAAAAGTAAAAATATCGCCACAGGCATATAGGAATCTAGGATTTATGCACTTTTTTTATTCGTAGAGTACTATCAAAATACATAGAGTGGGTTTACAACATATCGTAGTATTCCGGTTTGCCGATGCCATTTTCATTGTTTTTACACAACGAACGTTTTTATAATTCGCGACTTGTTCAAAAACGTATAAATATCGCCACAGGCATACATGAATCTAGGATTATGCACTTTTTTTTTGCGTAGAGTACTATCAAAATACATAGAGCGGGTCTACAACATATCGTAGTATTCCGGCTTGCCGATGCCATTTTCATTGTTTTTACACGACGAACGTGTTTTATAATTCGCGACTTGTTCAAAAAATTAAAAATATCGCCACAGGCATATAGGAATCTAGGATTTATGCACTTTTTTTATTCGTAGAGTACTATCAAAATACATAGAGTGGGTCTACAACATATCGTAGTATTCCGGTTTGCCGATGCCATTTTCATTGTTTTTACACGACGAACGTTTTTATAATTCGCGACTTGTTCAAAAAAGTGTAAATATCGCCACAGGCATACATGAATCTAGGATTATGCACTTTTTTTTTGCGTAGAGTACTATCAAAATACATAGAGCGGGTCTACAACATATCGTAGTATTCCGGCTTGCCGATGCCATTTTCATTGTTTTTACACGACGAACGTGTTTTATAATTCGCGACTTGTTCAAAAAATTAAAAATATCGCCACAGGCATATAGGAATCTAGGATTTTTGCAATTTTTTTTTGCGTAGAGTACTATCAAAATACATAGAGCGGGTCTACAACATACCGTAGTATTCCGTCTTGCCGATGCCATTTTCATTGTTTTTACATGACGAACGTGTTTTATAATTTGCCACTCGTTCAAAAAAGTAAAAATAACGCCACATGCATATAGGAATCTAGGATTTATGCACTTTTTTTTTGCGTAGAGTACTATCAAAATACATAGAGCGGTCTACAACATATCGTAGCATTCCGTCTTGCCGATGCCATTTTCATTATTTTTACACGAAGAACGTGTTTTATAATTCGCGACTTGTTCAAAAAATTAAAAATATCGCCACAGGCATATAGGAATCTAGGATTTTTGCATTTTTTTTTGCGTAGAGTACTATCAAAATACATAGAGCGGGTCTACAACATACCGTAGTATTCCGTCTTGCCGATGCCATTTTCATTGTTTTTACATGACGAACGTGTTTTATAATTTGCCACTCGTTCAAAAAAGTAAAAATAACGCCACATGCATATAGGAATCTAGGATTTATGCACTTTTTTTTTGCGTAGAGTACTATCAAAATACATAGAGCGGTCTACAACATATCGTAGCATTCCGTCTTGCCGATGCCATTTTCATTATTTTTACACGACGAACGTGTTTTATAATTCGCGACTTGTTCAAAAAATTAAAAATATCGCCACAGGCATATAGGAATCTAGTATTTTTGCAATTTTTTTTTGCGTAGAGTACTATCAAAATACATAGAGCGGATCTGCAACATATCGTAGTATTCCGGCTTGCCGATGCCATTTTCATTGTTTTTACACGACGAACGTGTTTTATAATTCGTGACTTGTTCAAAGAAGTCAAATCATCCCCACAGACATATAGGAATCTAGGATTTATGCACTTTTTTTTTGCGTAGAGTACTATCAAAATACATAGAGCGGGACTACAACATATCGTAGTATTCCTGCTTGCCGTTGCCATTTTCATTGTTTTTACATGACGAACGTGTTTTATAATTCGCGACTTGTTCAAAAAAGTAAAAATATCGCCACAGGCATATAGGAATCTAGGATTTATGCCCTATTTTTATTCGTAGAGTACTATCGAAATACATAGAGCGGGTCTACAACATATCGTAGTATTCTGGTTTGCCGATGCCATTTTCATTGTTTTTACACGACGAACGTGTTTTATAATTCGTGACTTGTTCAAAGAAGTCAAATCATCCCCACAGACATATAGGAATCTAGGATTTATGCACTTTTTTTTTGCGTAGAGTACTATCAAAATACATAAAGCGGGACTACAACATATCGTAGTATTCCTTCTTGCCGTTGCCATTTTCATTGTTTTTACATGACGAACGTGTTTTATAATTCGCGACTTGTTCAAAAAAGTAAAAATATCGCCACAGGCATATAGGAATCTAGGATTTATGCCCTATTTTTATTCGTAGAGTACTATCGAAATACATAGAGCGGGTCTACAACATATCGTAGTATTCTGGTTTGCCGATGCCATTTTCATTGTTTTTACACGACGAACGTTTTTATAATTCGCGACTTGTTCAAAAAAGTATAAATATCGCCACAGGCATACATGAATCTTGGATTATGCACTTTTTTTTTGCGTAGAGTACTATCAAAATACATAGAGCGGGTCTAAAACATATTGTAGTATTCCGGCTTGCCGATGCCATTTTCATTGTTTTTACACGACGAATGTATTTTATAATTTGACACTCGTTCAAAAAAGTAATAATATCGCCACATGCATATAGGAATCTAGGATTTATGCACTTTTTTTTCATAGAGTACTATCAAAATACATAGAGCGGGTCTACAACATATCGTAGCATTCCGATTGCCGATGCCATTTTCATTGTTTTTACACGACGAACGTGTTTTATAATTCGCGACTTGTTCAAAAAATTAAAAATATCGCCACAGGCATATAGGAATCTAAGATTTTTGCAATTTTTTTTTGCGTAGCGTACTATCAAAATACATAGAGCGGGTCTACAACATATCGTCGCATTGCCGATGCCACTTTCATTGTTTTTACATGACGAACGTGTTTTATAATTTGCCACTCGTTCAAAAAAGTAAAAATATCGCCACAGGCATATAGGAATCTAGGATTTATGCACTTTTTTTATTCGTAGAGTACTATCAAAATACATAGAGTGGGTTTACAACATATCGTAGTATTCCGGTTTGCCGATGCCATTTTCATTGTTTTTACACAACGAACGTTTTTATAATTCGCGACTTGTTCAAAAAAGTATAAATATCGCCACAGGCATACATGAATCTAGGATTATGCACTTTTTTTTTGCGTAGAGTACTATCAAAATACATAGAGCGGGTCTACAACATATCGTAGTATTCCGGCTTGCCGATGCCATTTTCATTGTTTTTACACGACGAACGTGTTTTATAATTCGCGACTTGTTCAAAAAATTAAAAATATCGCCACAGGCATATAGGAATCTAGGATTTATGCACTTTTTTTATTCGTAGAGTACTATCAAAATACATAGAGTGGGTCTACAACATATCGTAGTATTCCGGTTTGCCGATGCCATTTTCATTGTTTTTACACGACGAACGTTTTTATAATTCGCGACTTGTTCAAAAAAGTGTAAATATCGCCACAGGCATACATGAATCTAGGATTATGCACTTTTTTTTTGCGTAGAGTACTATCAAAATACATAGAGCGGGTCTACAACATATCGTAGTATTCCGGCTTGCCGATGCCATTTTCATTGTTTTTACACGACGAACGTGTTTTATAATTCGCGACTTGTTCAAAAAATTAAAAATATCGCCACAGGCATATAGGAATCTAGGATTTTTGCAATTTTTTTTTGCGTAGAGTACTATCAAAATACATAGAGCGGGTCTACAACATACCGTAGTATTCCGTCTTGCCGATGCCATTTTCATTGTTTTTACATGACGAACGTGTTTTATAATTTGCCACTCGTTCAAAAAAGTAAAAATAACGCCACATGCATATAGGAATCTAGGATTTATGCACTTTTTTTTTGCGTAGAGTACTATCAAAATACATAGAGCGGTCTACAACATATCGTAGTATTCCGGCTTGCCGATGCCATTTTCATTGTTTTTACACGACGAACGTGTTTTATAATTCGCGACTTGTTCAAAAAATTAAAAATATCGCCACAGGCATATAGGAATCTAGGATTTATGCACTTTTTTTATTCGTAGAGTACTATCAAAATACATAGAGTGGGTCTACAACATATCGTAGTATTCCGGTTTGCCGATGCCATTTTCATTGTTTTTACACGACGAACGTTTTTATAATTCGCGACTTGTTCAAAAAAGTGTAAATATCGCCACAGGCATACATGAATCTAGGATTATGCACTTTTTTTTTGCGTAGAGTACTATCAAAATACATAGAGCGGGTCTACAACATATCGTAGTATTCCGGCTTGCCGATGCCATTTTCATTGTTTTTACACGACGAACGTGTTTTATAATTCGCGACTTGTTCAAAAAATTAAAAATATCGCCACAGGCATATAGGAATCTAGGATTTTTGCAATTTTTTTTTGCGTAGAGTACTATCAAAATACATAGAGCGGGTCTACAACATACCGTAGTATTCCGTCTTGCCGATGCCATTTTCATTGTTTTTACATGACGAACGTGTTTTATAATTTGCCACTCGTTCAAAAAAGTAAAAATAACGCCACATGCATATAGGAATCTAGGATTTATGCACTTTTTTTTTGCGTAAAGTACTATCAAAATACATAGAGCGGTCTACAACATATCGTAGAATTCCGTCTTGCCGATGCCATTTTCATTATTTTTACACGACGAACGTGTTTTATAATTCGCGACTTGTTCAAAAAATTAAAAATATCGCCACAGGCATATAGGAATCTAGTATTTTTGCAATTTTTTTTTGCGTAGAGTACTATCAAAATACATAGAGCGGATCTGCAACATATCGTAGTATTCCGGCTTGCCGATGCCATTTTCATTGTTTTTACACGACGAACGTGTTTTATAATTCGTGACTTGTTCAAAGAAGTCAAATCATCCCCACAGACATATAGGAATCTAGGATTTATGCACTTTTTTTTTGCGTAGAGTACTATCAAAATACATAGAGCGGGACTACAACATATCGTAGTATTCCTGCTTGCCGTTGCCATTTTCATTGTTTTTACATGACGAACGTGTTTTATAATTCGCGACTTGTTCAAAAAAGTAAAAATATCGCCACAGGCATATAGGAATCTAGGATTTATGCCCTATTTTTATTCGTAGAGTACTATCGAAATACATAGAGCGGGTCTACAACATATCGTAGTATTCTGGTTTGCCGATGCCATTTTCATTGTTTTTACACGACGAACGTTTTTATAATTCGCGACTTGTTCAAAAAAGTATAAATATCGCCACAGGCATACATGAATCTTGGATTATGCACTTTTTTTTTGCGTAGAGTACTATCAAAATACATAGAGCGGGTCTAAAACATATTGTAGTATTCCGGCTTGCCGATGCCATTTTCATTGTTTTTACACGACGAATGTGTTTTATAATTTGACACTCGTTCAAAAAAGTAATAATATCGCCACATGCATATAGGAATCTAGGATTTATGCACTTTTTTTTCATAGAGTACTATCAAAATACATAGAGCGGGTCTACAACATATCGTAGCATTCCGATTGCCGATGCCATTTTCATTGTTTTTACACGACGAACGTGTTTTATAATTCGCGACTTGTTCAAAAAATTAAAAATATCGCCACAGGCATATAGGAATCTAAGATTTTTGCAATTTTTTTTTGCGTAGCGTACTATCAAAATACATAGAGCGGGTCTACAACATATCGTCGCATTGCCGATGCCACTTTCATTGTTTTTACATGACGAACGTGTTTTATAATTTGCCACTCGTTCAAAAAAGTAAAAATATCGCCACAGGCATATAGGAATCTAGGATTTATGCACTTTTTTTATTCGTAGAGTACTATCAAAATACATAGAGTGGGTTTACAACATATCGTAGTATTCCGGTTTGCCGATGCCATTTTCATTGTTTTTACACAACGAACGTTTTTATAATTCGCGACTTGCTCAAAAAAGTATAAATATCGCCACAGGCATACATGAATCTAGGATTATGCACTTTTTTTTTGCGTAGAGTACTATCAAAATACATAGAGCGGGTCTACAACATATCGTAGTATTCCGGCTTGCCGATGCCATTTTCATTGTTTTTACACGACGAACGTGTTTTATAATTCGCGACTTGTTCAAAAAATTAAAAATATCGCCACAGGCATATAGGAATATAGGATTTTTGCAATTTTTTTTTGCGTAGAGTACTATCAAAATACATAGAGCGGGTCTACAACATATCATAGCATTCCGACTTGCCGATGCCACTTTCATTGTTTTTACATGACGAACGTGTTTTATAATTTGCCACTCGTTCAAAAAAGTAAAAATAACGCCACATGCACATAGGAATCTAGGATTTATGCACTTTTTTTTGCGTAGAGTACTATCGAAATACATAGAGCGGGACTACAACATATCGTAGTATTCCTGCTTGTCGTTGCCATTTTCATTGTTTTTACATGACGAACGTGTTTTATAATTCGCGACTTGTTCAAAAAAGTAAAAATATCGCCACAGGCATATAGGAATCTAGGATTTATGCCCTATTTTTATTCGTAGAGTACTATCGAAATACATAGAGCGGGTCTACAACATATCGTAGTATTCTGGTTTGCCGATGCCATTTTCATTGTTTTTACACGACGAACGTTTTTATAATTCGCGACTTGTTCAAAAAAGTATAAATATTGCCACAGGCATACATGAATCTTGGATTATGCACTTTTTTTTTGCGTAGAGTACTATCAAAATACATAGAGCGGGTCTAAAACATATTGTAGTATTCCGGCTTGCCGATGCCATTTTCATTGTTTTTACACGACGAATGTGTTTTATAATTTGACACTCGTTCAAAAAAGTAATAATATCGCCACATGCATATAGGAATCTAGGATTTATGCACTTTTTTTTCATAGAGTACTATCAAAATACATAGAGCGGGTCTACAACATATCGTAGCATTCCGATTGCCGATGCCATTTTCATTGTTTTTACACGACGAACGTGTTTTATAATTCGCGACTTGTTCAAAAAATTAAAAATATCGCCACAGGCATATAGGAATCTAAGATTTTTGCAATTTTTTTTTGCGTAGCGTACTATCAAAATACATAGAGCGGGTCTACAACATATCGTCGCATTGCCGATGCCACTTTCATTGTTTTTACATGACGAACGTGTTTTATAATTTGCCACTAGTTCAAAAAAGTAAAAATATCGCCACAGGCATATAGGAATCTAGGATTTATGCACTTTTTTTATTCGTAGAGTACTATCAAAATACATAGAGTGGGTTTACAACATATCGTAGTATTCCGGTTTGCCGATGCCATTTTCATTGTTTTTACACAACGAACGTTTTTATAATTCGCGACTTGTTCAAAAAAGTATAAATATCGCCACAGGCATACATGAATCTAGGATTATGCACTTTTTTTTTGCGTAGAGTACTATCAAAATACATAGAGCGGGTCTACAACATATCGTAGTATTCCGGCTTGCCGATGCCATTTTCATTGTTTTTACACGACGAACGTGTTTTATAATTCGCGACTTGTTCAAAAAATTAAAAATATCGCCACAGGCATATAGGAATCTAGGATTTTTGCAATTTTTTTTTGCGTAGAGTACTATCAAAATACATAGAGCGGGTCTACAACATACCGTAGTATTCCGTCTTGCCGATGCCATTTTCATTGTTTTTACATGACGAACGTGTTTTATAATTTGCCACTCGTTCAAAAAAGTAAAAATAACGCCACATGCATATAGGAATCTAGGATTTATGCACTTTTTTTTTGCGTAAAGTACTATCAAAATACATAGAGCGGTCTACAACATATCGTAGAATTCCGTCTTGCCGATGCCATTTTCATTATTTTTACACGACGAACGTGTTTTATAATTCGCGACTTGTTCAAAAAATTAAAAATATCGCCACAGGCATATAGGAATCTAGTATTTTTGCAATTTTTTTTTGCGTAGAGTACTATCAAAATACATAGAGCGGATCTGCAACATATCGTAGTATTCCGGCTTGCCGATGCCATTTTCATTGTTTTTACACGACGAACGTGTTTTATAATTCGTGACTTGTTCAAAGAAGTCAAATCATCCCCACAGACATATAGGAATCTAGGATTTATGCACTTTTTTTTTGCGTAGAGTACTATCAAAATACATAGAGCGGGACTACAACATATCGTAGTATTCCTGCTTGCCGTTGCCATTTTCATTGTTTTTACATGACGAACGTGTTTTATAATTCGCGACTTGTTCAAAAAAGTAAAAATATCGCCACAGGCATATAGGAATCTAGGATTTATGCCCTATTTTTATTCGTAGAGTACTATCGAAATACATAGAGCGGGTCTACAACATATCGTAGTATTCTGGTTTGCCGATGCCATTTTCATTGTTTTTACACGACGAACGTTTTTATAATTCGCGACTTGTTCAAAAAAGTATAAATATCGCCACAGGCATACATGAATCTTGGATTATGCACTTTTTTTTTGCGTAGAGTACTATCAAAATACATAGAGCGGGTCTAAAACATATTGTAGTATTCCGGCTTGCCGATGCCATTTTCATTGTTTTTACACGACGAATGTGTTTTATAATTTGACACTCGTTCAAAAAAGTAATAATATCGCCACATGCATATAGGAATCTAGGATTTATGCACTTTTTTTTCATAGAGTACTATCAAAATACATAGAGCGGGTCTACAACATATCGTAGCATTCCGATTGCCGATGCCATTTTCATTGTTTTTACACGACGAACGTGTTTTATAATTCGCGACTTGTTCAAAAAATTAAAAATATCGCCACAGGCATATAGGAATCTAAGATTTTTGCAATTTTTTTTTGCGTAGCGTACTATCAAAATACATAGAGCGGGTCTACAACATATCGTCGCATTGCCGATGCCACTTTCATTGTTTTTACATGACGAACGTGTTTTATAATTTGCCACTAGTTCAAAAAAGTAAAAATATCGCCACAGGCATATAGGAATCTAGGATTTATGCACTTTTTTTATTCGTAGAGTACTATCAAAATACATAGAGTGGGTTTACAACATATCGTAGTATTCCGGTTTGCCGATGCCATTTTCATTGTTTTTACACAACGAACGTTTTTATAATTCGCGACTTGTTCAAAAAAGTATAAATATCGCCACAGGCATACATGAATCTAGGATTATGCACTTTTTTTTTGCGTAGAGTACTATCAAAATACATAGAGCGGGTCTACAACATATCGTAGTATTCCGGCTTGCCGATGCCATTTTCATTGTTTTTACACGACGAACGTGTTTTATAATTCGCGACTTGTTCAAAAAATTAAAAATATCGCCACAGGCATATAGGAATCTAGGATTTTTGCAATTTTTTTTTGCGTAGAGTACTATCAAAATACATAGAGCGGGTCTACAACATACCGTAGTATTCCGTCTTGCCGATGCCATTTTCATTGTTTTTACATGACGAACGTGTTTTATAATTTGCCACTCGTTCAAAAAAGTAAAAATAACGCCACATGCATATAGGAATCTAGGATTTATGCACTTTTTTTTTGCGTAAAGTACTATCAAAATACATAGAGCGGTCTACAACATATCGTAGAATTCCGTCTTGCCGATGCCATTTTCATTATTTTTACACGACGAACGTGTTTTATAATTCGCGACTTGTTCAAAAAATTAAAAATATCGCCACAGGCATATAGGAATCTAGTATTTTTGCAATTTTTTTTTGCGTAGAGTACTATCAAAATACATAGAGCGGATCTGCAACATATCGTAGTATTCCGGCTTGCCGATGCCATTTTCATTGTTTTTACACGACGAACGTGTTTTATAATTCGTGACTTGTTCAAAGAAGTCAAATCATCCCCACAGACATATAGGAATCTAGGATTTATGCACTTTTTTTTTGCGTAGAGTACTATCAAAATACATAGAGCGGGACTACAACATATCGTAGTATTCCTGCTTGCCGTTGCCATTTTCATTGTTTTTACATGACGAACGTGTTTTATAATTCGCGACTTGTTCAAAAAAGTAAAAATATCGCCACAGGCATATAGGAATCTAGGATTTATGCCCTATTTTTATTCGTAGAGTACTATCGAAATACATAGAGCGGGTCTACAACATATCGTAGTATTCTGGTTTGCCGATGCCATTTTCATTGTTTTTACACGACGAACGTTTTTATAATTCGCGACTTGTTCAAAAAAGTATAAATATCGCCACAGGCATACATGAATCTTGGATTATGCACTTTTTTTTTGCGTAGAGTACTATCAAAATACATAGAGCGGGTCTAAAACATATTGTAGTATTCCGGCTTGCCGATGCCATTTTCATTGTTTTTACACGACGAATGTGTTTTATAATTTGACACTCGTTCAAAAAAGTAATAATATCGCCACATGCATATAGGAATCTAGGATTTATGCACTTTTTTTTCATAGAGTACTATCAAAATACATAGAGCGGGTCTACAACATATCGTAGCATTCCGATTGCCGATGCCATTTTCATTGTTTTTACACGACGAACGTGTTTTATAATTCGCGACTTGTTCAAAAAATTAAAAATATCGCCACAGGCATATAGGAATCTAAGATTTTTGCAATTTTTTTTTGCGTAGCGTACTATCAAAATACATAGAGCGGGTCTACAACATATCGTCGCATTGCCGATGCCACTTTCATTGTTTTTACATGACGAACGTGTTTTATAATTTGCCACTCGTTCAAAAAAGTAAAAATATCGCCACAGGCATATAGGAATCTAGGATTTATGCACTTTTTTTATTCGTAGAGTACTATCAAAATACATAGAGTGGGTTTACAACATATCGTAGTATTCCGGTTTGCCGATGCCATTTTCATTGTTTTTACACAACGAACGTTTTTATAATTCGCGACTTGCTCAAAAAAGTATAAATATCGCCACAGGCATACATGAATCTAGGATTATGCACTTTTTTTTTGCGTAGAGTACTATCAAAATACATAGAGCGGGTCTACAACATATCGTAGTATTCCGGCTTGCCGATGCCATTTTCATTGTTTTTACACGACGAACGTGTTTTATAATTCGCGACTTGTTCAAAAAATTAAAAATATCGCCACAGGCATATAGGAATATAGGATTTTTGCAATTTTTTTTTGCGTAGAGTACTATCAAAATACATAGAGCGGGTCTACAACATATCATAGCATTCCGACTTGCCGATGCCACTTTCATTGTTTTTACATGACGAACGTGTTTTATAATTTGCCACTCGTTCAAAAAAGTAAAAATAACGCCACATGCACATAGGAATCTAGGATTTATGCACTTTTTTTTGCGTAGAGTACTATCGAAATACATAGAGCGGGACTACAACATATCGTAGTATTCCTGCTTGTCGTTGCCATTTTCATTGTTTTTACATGACGAACGTGTTTTATAATTCGCGACTTGTTCAAAAAAGTAAAAATATCGCCACAGGCATATAGGAATCTAGGATTTATGCCCTATTTTTATTCGTAGAGTACTATCGAAATACATAGAGCGGGTCTACAACATATCGTAGTATTCTGGTTTGCCGATGCCATTTTCATTGTTTTTACACGACGAACGTTTTTATAATTCGCGACTTGTTCAAAAAAGTATAAATATTGCCACAGGCATACATGAATCTTGGATTATGCACTTTTTTTTTGCGTAGAGTACTATCAAAATACATAGAGCGGGTCTAAAACATATTGTAGTATTCCGGCTTGCCGATGCCATTTTCATTGTTTTTACACGACGAATGTGTTTTATAATTTGACACTCGTTCAAAAAAGTAATAATATCGCCACATGCATATAGGAATCTAGGATTTATGCACTTTTTTTTCATAGAGTACTATCAAAATACATAGAGCGGGTCTACAACATATCGTAGCATTCCGATTGCCGATGCCATTTTCATTGTTTTTACACGACTAACGTGTTTTATAATTCGCGACTTGTTCAAAAAATTAAAAATATCGCCACAGGCATATAGGAATCTAAGATTTTTGCAATTTTTTTTTGCGTAGCGTACTATCAAAATACATAGAGCGGGTCTACAACATATCGTCGCATTGCCGATGCCACTTTCATTGTTTTTACATGACGAACGTGTTTTATAATTTGCCACTAGTTCAAAAAAGTAAAAATATCGCCACAGGCATATAGGAATCTAGGATTTATGCACTTTTTTTATTCGTAGAGTACTATCAAAATACATAGAGTGGGTTTACAACATATCGTAGTATTCCGGTTTGCCGATGCCATTTTCATTGTTTTTACACAACGAACGTTTTTATAATTCGCGACTTGTTCAAAAAAGTATAAATATCGCCACAGGCATACATGAATCTAGGATTATGCACTTTTTTTTTGCGTAGAGTACTATCAAAATACATAGAGCGGGTCTACAACATATCGTAGTATTCCGGCTTGCCGATGCCATTTTCATTGTTTTTACACGACGAACGTGTTTTATAATTCGCGACTTGTTCAAAAAATTAAAAATATCGCCACAGGCATATAGGAATCTAGGATTTATGCACTTTTTTTATTCGTAGAGTACTATCAAAATACATAGAGTGGGTCTACAACATATCGTAGTATTCCGGTTTGCCGATGCCATTTTCATTGTTTTTACACGACGAACGTTTTTATAATTCGCGACTTGTTCAAAAAAGTGTAAATATCGCCACAGGCATACATGAATCTAGGATTATGCACTTTTTTTTTGCGTAGAGTACTATCAAAATACATAGAGCGGGTCTACAACATATCGTAGTATTCCGGCTTGCCGATGCCATTTTCATTGTTTTTACACGACGAACGTGTTTTATAATTCGCGACTTGTTCAAAAAATTAAAAATATCGCCACAGGCATATAGGAATCTAGGATTTTTGCAATTTTTTTTTGCGTAGAGTACTATCAAAATACATAGAGCGGGTCTACAACATACCGTAGTATTCCGTCTTGCCGATGCCATTTTCATTGTTTTTACATGACGAACGTGTTTTATAATTTGCCACTCGTTCAAAAAAGTAAAAATAACGCCACATGCATATAGGAATCTAGGATTTATGCACTTTTTTTTTGCGTAGAGTACTATCAAAATACATAGAGCGGTCTACAACATATCGTAGTATTCCGGCTTGCCGATGCCATTTTCATTGTTTTTACACGACGAACGTGTTTTATAATTCGCGACTTGTTCAAAAAATTAAAAATATCGCCACAGGCATATAGGAATCTAGGATTTATGCACTTTTTTTATTCGTAGAGTACTATCAAAATACATAGAGTGGGTCTACAACATATCGTAGTATTCCGGTTTGCCGATGCCATTTTCATTGTTTTTACACGACGAACGTTTTTATAATTCGCGACTTGTTCAAAAAAGTGTAAATATCGCCACAGGCATACATGAATCTAGGATTATGCACTTTTTTTTTGCGTAGAGTACTATCAAAATACATAGAGCGGGTCTACAACATATCGTAGTATTCCGGCTTGCCGATGCCATTTTCATTGTTTTTACACGACGAACGTGTTTTATAATTCGCGACTTGTTCAAAAAATTAAAAATATCGCCACAGGCATATAGGAATCTAGGATTTTTGCAATTTTTTTTTGCGTAGAGTACTATCAAAATACATAGAGCGGGTCTACAACATACCGTAGTATTCCGTCTTGCCGATGCCATTTTCATTGTTTTTACATGACGAACGTGTTTTATAATTTGCCACTCGTTCAAAAAAGTAAAAATAACGCCACATGCATATAGGAATCTAGGATTTATGCACTTTTTTTTTGCGTAAAGTACTATCAAAATACATAGAGCGGTCTACAACATATCGTAGAATTCCGTCTTGCCGATGCCATTTTCATTATTTTTACACGACGAACGTGTTTTATAATTCGCGACTTGTTCAAAAAATTAAAAATATCGCCACAGGCATATAGGAATCTAGTATTTTTGCAATTTTTTTTTGCGTAGAGTACTATCAAAATACATAGAGCGGATCTGCAACATATCGTAGTATTCCGGCTTGCCGATGCCATTTTCATTGTTTTTACACGACGAACGTGTTTTATAATTCGTGACTTGTTCAAAGAAGTCAAATCATCCCCACAGACATATAGGAATCTAGGATTTATGCACTTTTTTTTTGCGTAGAGTACTATCAAAATACATAGAGCGGGACTACAACATATCGTAGTATTCCTGCTTGCCGTTGCCATTTTCATTGTTTTTACATGACGAACGTGTTTTATAATTCGCGACTTGTTCAAAAAAGTAAAAATATCGCCACAGGCATATAGGAATCTAGGATTTATGCCCTATTTTTATTCGTAGAGTACTATCGAAATACATAGAGCGGGTCTACAACATATCGTAGTATTCTGGTTTGCCGATGCCATTTTCATTGTTTTTACACGACGAACGTTTTTATAATTCGCGACTTGTTCAAAAAAGTATAAATATCGCCACAGGCATACATGAATCTTGGATTATGCACTTTTTTTTTGCGTAGAGTACTATCAAAATACATAGAGCGGGTCTAAAACATATTGTAGTATTCCGGCTTGCCGATGCCATTTTCATTGTTTTTACACGACGAATGTGTTTTATAATTTGACACTCGTTCAAAAAAGTAATAATATCGCCACATGCATATAGGAATCTAGGATTTATGCACTTTTTTTTCATAGAGTACTATCAAAATACATAGAGCGGGTCTACAACATATCGTAGCATTCCGATTGCCGATGCCATTTTCATTGTTTTTACACGACGAACGTGTTTTATAATTCGCGACTTGTTCAAAAAATTAAAAATATCGCCACAGGCATATAGGAATCTAAGATTTTTGCAATTTTTTTTTGCGTAGCGTACTATCAAAATACATAGAGCGGGTCTACAACATATCGTCGCATTGCCGATGCCACTTTCATTGTTTTTACATGACGAACGTGTTTTATAATTTGCCACTCGTTCAAAAAAGTAAAAATATCGCCACAGGCATATAGGAATCTAGGATTTATGCACTTTTTTTATTCGTAGAGTACTATCAAAATACATAGAGTGGGTTTACAACATATCGTAGTATTCCGGTTTGCCGATGCCATTTTCATTGTTTTTACACAACGAACGTTTTTATAATTCGCGACTTGCTCAAAAAAGTATAAATATCGCCACAGGCATACATGAATCTAGGATTAT
This sequence comes from Trifolium subterraneum, assembly GCA_951799995.1. Taxonomy (NCBI): domain Eukaryota; kingdom Viridiplantae; phylum Streptophyta; class Magnoliopsida; order Fabales; family Fabaceae; genus Trifolium; species Trifolium subterraneum. Next base: position 29,964,323 of record OX637466.1, read on the forward strand.
GCACTTTTTTTTTGCGTAGAGTACTATCAAAATACATAGAGCGGGTCTACAACATATCGTAGTATTCCGGCTTGCCGATGCCATTTTCATTGTTTTTACACGACGAACGTGTTTTATAATTCGCGACTTGTTCAAAAAATTAAAAATATCGCCACAGGCATATAGGAATATAGGATTTTTGCAATTTTTTTTTGCGTAGAGTACTATCAAAATACATAGAGCGGGTCTACAACATATCATAGCATTCCGACTTGCCGATGCCACTTTCATTGTTTTTACATGACGAATGTGTTTTATAATTTGCCACTCGTTCAAAAAAGTAAAAATAACGCCACATGCACATAGGAATCTAGGATTTATGCACTTTTTTTTGCGTAGAGTACTATCGAAATACATAGAGCGGGACTACAACATATCGTAGTATTCCTGCTTGTCGTTGCCATTTTCATTGTTTTTACATGACGAACGTGTTTTATAATTCGCGACTTGTTCAAAAAAGTAAAAATATCGCCACAGGCATATAGGAATCTAGGATTTATGCCCTATTTTTATTCGTAGAGTACTATCGAAATACATAGAGCGGGTCTACAACATATCGTAGTATTCTGGTTTGCCGATGCCATTTTCATTGTTTTTACACGACGAACGTTTTTATAATTCGCGACTTGTTCAAAAAAGTATAAATATTGCCACAGGCATACATGAATCTTGGATTATGCACTTTTTTTTTGCGTAGAGTACTATCAAAATACATAGAGCGGGTCTAAAACATATTGTAGTATTCCGGCTTGCCGATGCCATTTTCATTGTTTTTACACGACGAATGTGTTTTATAATTTGACACTCGTTCAAAAAAGTAATAATATCGCCACATGCATATAGGAATCTAGGATTTATGCACTTTTTTTTCATAGAGTACTATCAAAATACATAGAGCGGGTCTACAACATATCGTAGCATTCCGATTGCCGATGCCATTTTCATTGTTTTTACACGACGAACGTGTTTTATAATTCGCGACTTGTTCAAAAAATTAAAAATATCGCCACAGGCATATAGGAATCTAAGATTTTTGCAATTTTTTTTTGCGTAGCGTACTATCAAAATACATAGAGCGGGTCTACAACATATCGTCGCATTGCCGATGCCACTTTCATTGTTTTTACATGACGAACGTGTTTTATAATTTGCCACTAGTTCAAAAAAGTAAAAATATCGCCACAGGCATATAGGAATCTAGGATTTATGCACTTTTTTTATTCGTAGAGTACTATCAAAATACATAGAGTGGGTTTACAACATATCGTAGTATTCCGGTTTGCCGATGCCATTTTCATTGTTTTTACACAACGAACGTTTTTATAATTCGCGACTTGTTCAAAAAAGTATAAATATCGCCACAGGCATACATGAATCTAGGATTATGCACTTTTTTTTGCGTAGAGTACTATCAAAATACATAGAGCGGGTCTACAACATATCGTAGTATTCCGGCTTGCCGATGCCATTTTCATTGTTTTTACACGACGAACGTGTTTTATAATTCGCGACTTGTTCAAAAAATTAAAAATATCGCCACAGGCATATAGGAATATAGGATTTTTGCAATTTTTTTTTGCGTAGAGTACTATCAAAATACATAGAGCGGGTCTACAACATATCATAGCATTCCGACTTGCCGATGCCACTTTCATTGTTTTTACATGACGAACGTGTTTTATAATTTGCCACTCGTTCAAAAAAGTAAAAATAACGCCACATGCACATAGGAATCTAGGATTTATGCACTTTTTTTTGCGTAGAGTATTATCAAAATACATAGAGCGGTCTACAACATATCGTAGCATTCCGACTTGCCGATGCCATTTTCATTATTTTTACACGATGAACGTGTTTTATAATTCGCTACTTGTTCCAAAAATTAAAAATATCGCCACAGGCATATAGGAATCTAGGATTTATGCACTTTTTTTTTTGCGTAGAGTACTATCAAAATACATAGAGCGGGTCTACAACATATCGTAGTATTCCGGCTTGCCGATGCCAGTTTCATTGTTTTTACACGACGAATGTGTTTTATAATTTGACACTCGTTCAAAAAAGTAATAATATTGCCACATGCATATAGGAATCTAGGATTTATGCACTTTTTTTTCATAGAGTACTATCAAAATACATAGAGCGGGTCTACAACATATCGTAGCATTCCGACTTGCCGATGCCATTTTCATTATTTTTACACGATGAACGTGTTTTATAATTCGCTACTTGTTCCAAAAATTAAAAATATCGCCACAGGCATATAGGAATCTAGGATTTATGCACTTTTTTTTTTGCGTAGAGTACTATCAAAATACATAGAGCGGGTCTACAACATATCGTAGCATTCCGACTTGCCGATGCCACTTTCATTGTTTTTACATGACGAACGTGTTTTATAATTTGCCACTCGTTCAAAAAAGTAAAAATATCGCCACATGCATATTGGAATCTAGGATTTATGCACTTTTTTTATTCGTAGAGTACTATCAAAATACATAGAGCGGGTCTACAACATATCGTAGTATTCCAGTTTGCCGATGCCATTTTCATTGTTTTTACACGACGAACGTTTTTATAATTCGCGACTTGTTCAAAAAAGTATAAATATCGCCACAGGCATACCTGAATCTTGGATTATGCACTTTTTTTTTGCGTAGAGTACTATCAAAATACATAGAGCGGGTCTAAAACATATTGTAGTATTCCGGCTTGCCGATGCCATTTTCATTGTTTTTACACGACGAATGTGTTTTATAATTTGACATTCGTTCAAAAAAGTAATAATATCGCCACATGCATATAGGAATCTAAGATTTATGCACTTTTTTTTCATAGAGTACTATCAAAATACATAGAGCAGGTCTACAACATATCGTAGCATTCCGACTTGCCGATGCCATTTTCATTGTTTTTACACGACGAACGTGTTTTATAATTCGCGACTTATTCAAAAAATTAAAAATATCGCCACAGGCATATAGGAATCTAAGATTTTTGCAATTTTTTTTTGCGTAGCGTACTATCAAAATACATAGAGCGGGTCTACAACATATCGTAGCATTGCCGATGCCACTTTCATTGTTTTTACATGACGAACGTATTTTATAATTTGCCACTCGTTCGAAAAAGTAAAAATATCGCCACAGGCATATAGGAATCTAGGATTTATGCACTTTTTTTATTCGTAGAGTACTATCAAAATACATAGAGTGGGTCTACAACATATCGTAGTATTCCGGTTTGCCGATGCCATTTTCATTGTTTTTACACGACGAACGTTTTTATAATTCGCGACTTTTTCAAAAAAGTATAAATATCGCCACAGGCATACATGAATCTAGGAATATGCACTTTTTTTTTGCGTAGAGTACTATCAAAATACATAGAGCGGGTCTACAACATATCGTAGTATTCCGGCTTGCCGATGCCATTTTCATTGTTTTTACACGACGAACGTGTTTTATAATTCGCGACTTGTTCAAAAAATTAAAAATATCGCCACAGGCATATAGGAATCTAGGATTTTTGCAATTTTTTTTATGTAGAGTACTATCAAAATACATAGATCGGTCTACAACATATCGTTGCATTCCGATTTGGCGATGCCATTTTCATTATTTTTACACGACGAACGTGTTTTCAACTTCGCAACTTGTTCAAAAAAGTAAAAATAACACCACAGGCATATAGGAATCTAGGATTTTTGCATTTTTTTTTTGCGTAGAGTACTATCAAAATACATAGAGCGGGTCTACAACATATCGTAGCATTCCGACTTGCCAATGCCATTTTCATTGTTTTTACACGACGAACGTGTTTTATAATTCGCGACTTGTTCAAAAAATTAAAAATATCGCCACAGGCATATATGAATCTTGGATTTATGCACTTTTTTTTTGTTTAGAGTACTATCAAAATACATAGAGCAGGTCTACAACATATCGTAGTATTCCGGCTTGCCGATGCCATTTTAATTGTTTTTACACGACGAACGTATTTTATAATTCGCGACTTGTTAAAAAAAGTCAAATTATCCCCATAGGCATATAGGAATCTAGGATGTATGCACTTTTTTTTTGCGTAGAGTACTATGAAAATACATAGAACGGGTCTACAACATATCATAGTATTCCAGCTTGCCGATGCCATTTTCATGGTTTTTACACGACGAAAGTGTTTTACAAATCGAGACTTGTTCAAAAAAGTTAAAATATCGCCACAGGCATATGGGAAACTAGGATTTATGCACTTTTTTTTTGCGTAGAGTACTATCAAAATACATAGAGCGGGTCTACAACATATCGTAGTATTCCGGTTTGCCTATGTCATTTTCATTATTTTTACACGACGAACGTTTTTATAACTCGCGACTTGTTCAAAAAAGTAAAAATATCGCCACAGGCATATAGGAATCAAGGATTTATGCACTTTTTTTTTGCGTAGAGTACTATCAAAATACATAGAGCGGGTGTACAACATATCGTAGTATTCCGGCTTGCTGATGCCATTTTCATTGTTTTTACACGACGAACGTGTTTTATAATTCGCGACTTGTTCAAAAAATTAAAAATATCGCCACTGGCATATAGGAATCTAGGATTTTTGCAATTTTTTTTTGCGTAGAGTACTATCAAAATACATAGAGCGGGTCTACAACATATCGTAGCATTCCGACTTGCCGATGCCACTTTCATTGTTTTTACATGACGAACGTGTTTTATTATTTGCCACTCGTTCAAAAAAGTAAAAATAACGCCACATGCATATAGGAATCTAGGATTTATGCACTTTTTTTTTTTTGCGTAGAGTACTATCAAAATACATAAAGCGGTCTACAACATATCGTAGCATTCCGACTTGCCGATGCCATTTTCATTAATTTTACACGACGAACGTGTTTTATAATTCGCGACTTGTTCAAAAAATTAAAAATATCGCCACAGGCATATCGGAATCTAGGATTTTTGCAAATTTTTTTTGCGTAGAGTACTATCAAAATTCATAGAGCGGGTCTACAACATATCGTAGCATTCCGACTTGCCAATGCCATTTTCATTAATTTTACACGACGAACGTGTTTTATAATTCGCGACTTGTTCAAAAAATTAAAAATATCGCCACAGGCATATCGGAATCTAGGATTTTTGCAATTTTTTTTTGCGTAGAGTACTATCAAAATTCATAGAGCGGGTCTTCAACATATCATAGCATTCCTACTTGCCGATGCCATTTTCATTGTTTTTACATGACGAACGTGTTTTATAATTCGCGACTTGTTCAAAAAATTAAAAATATCGCCACAGCCATATAGGAATCTAGGATTTTTGCAATTTTTTTTTGCGTAGAGTACTATCAAAATACATAGAGCGGGTCTACAACATATCGTAGTATTCCGGCTTGCCGATGCCATTTTCATTGTTTTTACATGACGAACGTGTTTTATAATTTGCCACTCGTTCAAAAAAGTAAAAATAACGCTACATGCATATAGGAATCTAGGATTTATGCACTTTTTTTTTGCGTAGAGTACTATCAAAATACATAGAGCGGGTCTACAACATATCGTAGTATTCCGGCTTGCCGATGCCATTTTCATTGTTTTTACACGACGAACGTGTTTTATAATTCGCGACTTGTTCAAAAAATTAAAAATATCGCCACAGGCATATAGGAATCTAGGATTTTTGCAATTTTTTTTTGCGTAGAGTACTATCAAAATACATAGAGCGGGTCTACAACATATCGTAGTATTCCGGCTTGCCGATGCCATTTTCATTGTTTTTACATGACGAACGTGTTTTATAATTTGCCACTCGTTCAAAAAAGTAAAAATAACGCCACATGCATATAGGAATCTAGGATTTATGCACTTTTTTTTTGCGTAGAGTACTATCAAAATACATAGAGCGGTCTACAACATATCGTAGCATTCCGTCTTGCCGATGCCATTTTCAATATTTTTACACGACGAACGTGTTTTATAATTCGCGACTTGTTCAAAAAATTAAAAATATCGCCACAGGCATATAGGAATCTAGTATTTTTGCAATTTTTTTTTGCGTAGAGTACTATCAAAATACATAGAGCGGATCTGCAACATATCGTAGTATTCCGGCTTGCCGATGCCATTTTCATTGTTTTTACACGATGAACGTTTTTTATAATTCGCGACTTGTTCAAAGAAGTCAAATCATCCCCACAGACATATAGGAATCTAGGATTTATGCACTTTTTTTTTGCGTAGAGTACTATCAAAATACATAGAGCGGGACTACAACATATCGTAGTATTCCTGCTTGCCGTTGCCATTTTCATTGTTTTTACATGACTAACGTGTTTTATAATTCGCGACTTGTTCAAAAAAGTAAAAATATCGCCACAGGCATATAGGAATCTAGGATTTATGCCCTATTTTTATTCGTAGAGTACTATCGAAATACATAGAGCGGGTCTAAAACATATCGTAGTATTCCGGTTTGCCGATGCCATTTTCATTGTTTTTACACGACGAACGTTTTTATAATTCGCGACTTGTTCAAAAAAGTATAAATATCGCCACAGGCATACATGAATCTAGGATTATGCACTTTTTTTTTGCGTAGAGTACTATCAAAATACATAGAACGGGTCTACAACATATCGTAATATTCCGGCTTGCCGATGCCATTATCATTGTTTTTACACGACGAACGTGTTTTATAATTTGCCACTCGTTGAAAAAAGTAAAAATATCGCCACTTGCATATAGGAATCTAGGATTTATGCACTTTTTATTTTCGTAGAGTACTATCAAAATACATAGAGCGGGTCTACAACATATCATAGCATTCCGACTTGCCGATGCCATTTTCATTGTTTTTACACGACGAACATGTTTTATAATTCGCGATTTGTTCAAAAAATTAAAAATATCGCCACAGGCATATAGGAATCTAGGATTTTTGCAATTTTTTTTTGCGTAGAGTACTATCAAAATACATAGAGTGGGTCTTCAACATATCGTAGCATTCCGACTTGCCGATGCCATTTTCATTGTTTTTACATGACGAACGTGTTTTATAATTTGCCACTCGTTCAAAAAAGTAAAAATATCGCCACATGCATATAGGAATCTAGGATTTATGCACTTTTTTTTTGCGTAGAGTACTATCAAAATACATAGATCGGTCTACAACATAACGTTGCATTCCGATTTGGCGATGCCATTTTCATTATTTTTACACGACGAACGTGTTTTCAACTTCGCAACTTGTTCAAAAAAGTAAAAATAACGCCACAGGCATATAGGAATCTAGGATTTTTGCAATTTTTTTTTGCGTAGAGTACTATCAAAATACATAGAGCGGGTCTACAACATATCGTAGCATTCCGACTTTCCAACCTCATTTTCATTGTTTTTACACGACGAACCTGTTTTATAATTCGCGACTTGTTCAAATAATTAAAAATATCGCCACAGGCATATAGGAATCTAGGATTTATGCACTTTTTTTTTGCGTAGAGTACTATCAAAATACATAGAGCGGGTCTACAACATATCGTAGTATTCCGGCTTGCCGATGCCATTATCATTGTTTTTACACGACGAACGTGTTTTATAATTCGCGACTTGTTCAAAAAATTAAAAATATCGCCACAGGAATATAGGAATCTAGGATTTTTGCAATTTTTTTTTGCGTAGAGTACTATCATAATACATAGAGCGGGTCTACAACATATCGTAGCATTCCGACTTGCCGATGCCACTTTCATTGTTTTTACATGACAAACGTGTTTTATAATTTGCCACTCGTTCAAAAAAGTAAAAATAACGCCACATGCATATAGGAATCTAGGATTTATGCACTTTTTTTTTGCGTAGAGTACTATCAAAATACATAGAGCGGTCTACAACATATCGTAGCATTCTGTCTTGCCGATGCCATTTTCATTATTTTTACACGACGAACGTGTTTTATAATTCGCGACTTGTTCAAAAAATTAAAAATATCGCCACAGGCATATAGGAATCTAGGATTTTTGCAATTTTTTTTTGCGTAGAGTACTATCAAAATACATAGAGCGGATCTGCAACATATCGTAGTATTCCGGCTTGCCGATGCCATTTTCATTGTTTTTACACGACGAACGTGTTTTATAATTTGACACTCGTTCAGAGAAGTAATAATATCGCCACATGCATATAGGAATCTAGGATTTATGCACTTTTTTTTTCCAGAGTACTATCAAAATACATAGAGCGGGTCTACAACATATCGTAGCATTCCGACTTGCCGATGCCATTTTCATTTTTTTTACACGACGAACGTGTTTTATAATTTGTGACTTGTTCAAAAAATTAAAAATATCGCCACAGGCATATAGGAATCTAGGATTTTTCCAATTTTTTTTTGCGTAGAGTACTATCAAAATACATAGAGCGGGTCTACAAAATATCGTAGCATTCCGACTTGCCGATGCCACTTTCATTGTTTTTACATGACGAACGTGTTTTATAATTTGCCACTCGTTCAAAAAAGTAAAAATATCGCACATGCATATAGGAATCTAGGATTTATGCACTTTTTTTTTGCGTAGAGTACTATCAAAATACATAGATCGGTCTACAACATATCGTTGCATTCCGATTTGGCGATGCCATTTTCATTATTTTTACACGACGAACGTGTTTTCAACTTCGCAACTTTTTCAAAAAAGTAAAAATAACGCCACAGGCATATAGGAATCTAGGATTTTTGCAATTTTTTTTTGCGTAGAGTACTATCAAAATACATAGAGCGGGTCTACAACATATCGTAGCATTCCGACTTGCCAATCTCATTTTCATTGTTTTTACACGACGAACCTGTTTTATAATTCGCGACTAGTTCAAAAAATTAAAAATATCGCCACAGGCATATAGGAATCTAGGATTTAAGCACTTTTTTTTTGCGTAGAGTACTATCAAAATACATAGAGCGGTCTACAACATATCGTAGCATTCCGACTTGCCGATGCCATTTTAATTGTTTTTACACGACGAACGTGTTTTATAATTCGCGACTTGTTAAAAAAAGTCAAATTATCCCCATAGGCATATAGGAATCTAGGATGTATGCACTTTTTTTTTGCGTAGAGTACTATCAGAATACATAGAACGGGTCTACAACATATCGTAGTATTCCTGCTTGCCGATGCCATTTTCATGGTTTTTACACGACGAAAGTGTTTTACAAATCGAGACTTGTTCAAAAAAGTTAAAATATCGCCACAGGCATATAGGAAACTAGGATTTATGCACTTTTTTTTTTGAGTAGAGTACTATCAAAATACATAGAGTGGGTCTTCAACATATCGTAGCATTCCGACTTGCCGATGCCATTTTCATTGGTTTTACATGACGAACGTGTTTTATAATTTGCCACTCGTTCAAAAAAGTAAAAATATCGCCACATGCATATAGGAATCTAGGATTTATGCACTTTTTTTTTGCGTAGAGTACTATCAAAATACATAGATCGGTCTACAACATATCGTTGCATTCCGATTTGGCGATGTCATTTTCATTATTTTTACACGACGAACGTGTTTTCAACTTCGCAACTTGTTCAAAAAAGTAAAAATAACGCCACAGGCATATAGGAATCTAGGATTTTTGCAAATTTTTTTTTGCGTAGAGTACTATCAAAATACATAGAGCGGGTCTACAAAATATCGTAGCATTCCGACTTGCCGATGCGACTTTCATTGTTTTTACATGACGAACGTGTTTTATAATTTGGCACTCGTTCAAAAAAGTAAAAATAACGCCACATGCATATAGGAATCTAGGATTTATGCACTTTTTTTTTGTGTAGAGTACTATCAAAATACATAGAGCGGTCTACAACATATCGTAGCATTCCGACTTGCCGATGCCATTTTCATTATTTTTACACGACGAACGTGTTTTATAATTCGCGACTTGTTCAAAAAATTAAAAATATCGCCACAGGCATATAGGAATCTAGGATTTTTTCAATTTTTTTTTTGCGTAGAGTACTATCAAAATACATAGAGCGGGTCTACAACATATCGTAGTATTCCGGCTTGCCGATGCCATTTTCATTGTTTTTACACGACGAACGTGTTTTATAATTTGACACTCGTTCAAAGAAGTAATAATATCGCCACATGCATATAGGAATCTAGGATTTATGCACTTTTTTTTTCCAGAGTACTATCAAAATACATAGAGCGGGTCTACAACATATCGTAGCATTCCGACTTGCCGATGCCATTTTCATTTTTTTTACACGACGAACGTGTTTTATAATTCGTGACTTGTTCAAAAAATTAAAAATATCGCCACAGGCATATAGGAATCTAGGATTTTTCCAATTTTTTTTTGCGTAGAGTACTATCAAAATACATAGAGCGGGTCTACAAAATATCGTAGCATTCCGACTTGCCGATGCCACTTTCATTGTTTTTACATGACGAACGTGTTTTATAATTTGCCACTCGTTCAAAAAAGTAAAAATATCGCACATGCATATAGGAATCTAGGATTTATGCACTTTTTTTTTTGCGTAGAGTACTATCAAAATACATAGATCGGTCTACAACATATCGTTGCATTCCGATTTGGCGATGCCATTTTCATTATTTTTACACGACGAACGTGTTTTCAACTTCGCAACTTTTTCAAAAAAGTAAAAATAACGCCACAGGCATATAGGAATCTAGGATTTTTGCAATTTTTTTTTGCGTAGAGTACTATCAAAATACATAGAGCGGGTCTACAACATATCGTAGCATTCCGACTTGCCAATCTCATTTTCATTGTTTTTACACGACGAACCTGTTTTATAATTCGCGACTTGTTCAAAAAATTAAAAATATCGCCACAGGCATATAGGAATCTAGGATTTAAGCACTTTTTTTTTGCGTAGAGTACTATCAAAATACATAGAGATGTCTACAACATATCGTAGCATTCCGACTTGCCGATGCCATTTTAATTGTTTTTACACGACGAACGTGTTTTATAATTCGCGACTTGTTAAAAAAAGTCAAATTATCCCCATAGGCATATAGGAATCTAGGATGTATGCACTTTTTTTTTGCGTAGAGTACTATCAGAATACATAGAACGGGTCTACAACATATCGTAGTATTCCTGCTTGCCGATGCCATTTTCATGGTTTTTACACGACGAAAGTGTTTTACAAATCGAGACTTGTTCAAAAAAGTTAAAATATCGCCACAGGCATATAGGAAACTAGGATTTATGCACTTTTTTTTTTGAGTAGAGTACTATCAAAATACATAGAGTGGGTCTTCAACATATCGTAGCATTCCGACTTGCCGATGCCATTTTCATTGGTTTTACATGACGAACGTGTTTTATAATTTGCCACTCGTTCAAAAAAGTAAAAATATCGCCACATGCATATAGGAATCTAGGATTTATGCACTTTTTTTTTGCGTAGAGTACTATCAAAATACATAGATCGGTCTACAACATATCGTTGCATTCCGATTTGGCGATGTCATTTTCATTATTTTTACACGACGAACGTGTTTTCAACTTCGCAACTTGTTCAAAAAAGTAAAAATAACGCCACAGGCATATAGGAATCTAGGATTTTTGCAAATTTTTTTTTGCGTAGAGTACTATCAAAATACATAGAGCGGGTCTACAAAATATCGTAGCATTCCGACTTGCCGATGCGACTTTCATTGTTTTTACATGACGAACGTGTTTTATAATTTGGCACTCGTTCAAAAAAGTAAAAATAACGCCACATGCATATAGGAATCTAGGATTTATGCACTTTTTTTTTGTGTAGAGTACTATCAAAATACATAGAGCGGTCTACAACATATCGTAGCATTCCGACTTGCCGATGCCATTTTCATTGTTTTTACACGACGAACGTGTTTTATAATTCGCGACTTATTCAAAGAAGTCAAATCATCCCCACAGACATATAGGAATCTAGGATTTATGCACTTTTTTTTTGCGTATAGTACTATCAAAATACATAGAGCGGGACTACAACATATCGTAGTATTCCTGCTTGCCGTTGCCATTTTCATTGTTTTTACATGACGAACGTGTTTTATAATTCGCGACTTGTTCAAAAAAGTAAAAATATCGCCACAGGCATATAGGAATCTATGATTTTTGCCCTTTTTTTATTCGTAGAGTACTATCGAAATACATAGAGTGGGTCTACAACATATCGTAGTATTCCGGTTTGCCGATGCCATATTCATTGTTTTTACACGACGAACGTTTTTATAATTCGCGACTTGTTCAAAAATGTATAAATATCGCCACTTGCATATAGGAATCTAGGATTTATGCACTTTTTTTTTTTCCGTAGAGTACTATCAAAATACATAGAGCGGGTCTACAACATATCATAGCATTCCGACTTGCCGATGCCATTTTCATTATTTTTACACGACGAACGTGTTTTATAATTCGCGACTTGTTCAAAAAATTAAAAATATCGCCACAGGCATATAGGAATCTAGGATTTTTTCAATTTTTTTTTTGCGTAGAGTACTATCAAAATACATAGAGCGGGTCTACAACATATCGTAGTATTCCGGCTTGCCGATGCCATTTTCATTGTTTTTACACGACGAACGTGTTTTATAATTCGCGACTTATTCAAAGAAGTCAAATCATCCCCACAGACATATAGGAATCTAGGATTTATGCACTTTTTTTTTGCGTATAGTACTATCAAAATACATAGAGCGGGACTACAACATATCGTAGTATTCCTGCTTGCCGTTGCCATTTTCATTGTTTTTACATGACGAACGTGTTTTATAATTCGCGACTTGTTCAAAAAAGTAAAAATATCGCCACAGGCATATAGGAATCTATGATTTTTGCCCTTTTTTTATTCGTAGAGTACTATCGAAATACATAGAGTGGGTCTACAACATATCGTAGTATTCCGGTTTGCCGATGCCATATTCATTGTTTTTACACGACGAACGTTTTTATAATTCGCGACTTGTTCAAAAATGTATAAATATCGCCACTTGCATATAGGAATCTAGGATTTATGCACTTTTTTTTTTTCCGTAGAGTACTATCAAAATACATAGAGCGGGTCTACAACATATCATAGCATTCCGACTTGCCGATGCCATTTTCATTGTTTTTACACGACGAACATGTTTTATAATTCTCGATTTGTTCAAAAAATTAAAAATATCGCCACAGGCATATAGGAATCTAGGATTTTTGCAATTTTTTTTTGCGTAGAGTACTATCAAAATACATAGATCGGTCTACAACATATCGTTGCATTCCGATTTGGCGATGCCATTTTCATTATTTTTACACGACGAACGTGTTTTCAACTTCGCAACTTGTTCAAAAAAGTAAAAATAACGCCACAGGCATATAGGAATCTAGGATTTTTGCAATTTTTTTTTGCGTAGAGTACTATCAAAATACATAGATCGGTCTACAACATATCGTTGCATTCCGATTTGGCGATGCCATTTTCATTATTTTTACACGACGAACGTGTTTTCAACTTCGCAACTTGTTCAAAAAAGTAAAAATATCGCCACATGCATATAGGAATCTAGGATTTATGCACTTTTTTTTTGCGTAGAGTACTATCAAAATACATAGATCGGTCTACAACATATCGTTGCATTCCGATTTGGCGATGCCATTTTCATTATTTTTACACGACGAACGTGTTTTCAACTTCGCAACTTGTTCAAAAAAGTAAAAATATCGCCACATGCATATAGGAATCTAGGATTTATGCACTTTTTTTTTTGCGTAGAGTACTATCAAAATACATAGATCGGTCTACAACATATCGTTGCATTCCGATTTGGCGATGCCATTTTCATTATTTTTACACGACGAACGTGTTTTCAACTTCGCAACTTGTTCAAAAAAGTAAAAATAACGCCACAGGCATATAGGAATCTAGGATTTTTGCAATTTTTTTTTGCGTAGAGTACTATCAAAATACATAGAGCGGGTCTACAACATATCGTAGCATTCCGACTTGCCAATCTCATTTTCATTGTTTTTACACGACGAACCTGTTTTATAATTCGCGACTTGTTCAAAAAATTAAAAATATCGCCACAGGCATATAGGAATCTAGGATTTAAGCACTTTTTTTTTGCGTAGAGTACTATCAAAATACATAGAGCGGGTCTACAACATATCGTAGTATTACGGCTTGCCGATGCCATTTTAATTGTTTTTACACGACGAACGTGTTTTATAATTCGGGACTTGTTAAAAAAAGTCAAATTATCCCCATAGGCATATAGGAATCTAGGATGTATGCACTTTTTTTTTGCGTAGAGTACTATCAAAATAAATAGAACGGGTCTACAACATATCGTAGTATTCCTGCTTGCCGATGCCATTTTCATGGTTTTTACACGACGAAAGTGTTTTACAAATCGAGACTTGTTCAAAAAAGTTAAAATATCGCCACAGGCACATAGGAAACTAGGATTTATGCACTTTTTTTTTGCGTAGAGTACTATCAAAATACATAGAGTGGGTCTTCAACATATCGTAGCATTCCGACTTGCCAATGCCATTTTCATTGGTTTTACATGACGAACGTGTTTTATAATTTGCCACTCGTTCAAAAAAGTAAAAATATCGCCACATGCATATAGGAATCTAGGATTTATGCACCTTTTTTTTTGCGTAGAGTACTATCAATATACATAGATCGGTCTACAACATATCGTTGCATTCCGATTTGGCGATGTCATTTTCATTATTTTTACACGACGAACGTGTTTTCAACTTCGCAACTTGTTCAAAAAAGTAAAAATAACGCCACAGGCATATAGGAATCTAGGATTTTTGCAATTTTTTTTTTTGCGTAGAGTACAATCAAAATACATAGAGCGGGTCTACAACATATCGTAGCATTCCGACTTGCCAATTCCATTTTCATTGTTTTTACACGACGAACCTGTTTTATAATTCGCGACTTGTTCAAAAAATTAAAAATATCGCCACAGGCATATAGGAATCTAGGATTTATGCACTTTTTTTTTGCGTAGAGTACTATCAAAATACATAGAGCGGGTCTACAACATATCGTAGTATTCCGGCTTGCCGATGCCATTTTAATTGTTTTTACACGACGAACGTGTTTTATAATTCGCGACTTGTTAAAAAAAGTCAAATTATCCCCATAGGCATATAGGAATCTAGGATGTATGCACTTTTTTTTTGCGTAGAGTACTATCAAAATACATAGAACGGGTCTACAACATATCGTAGTATTCCTGCTTGCCGATGCCATTTTCATGGTTTTTACACGACGAAAGTGTTTTACAAATCGAGACTTGTTCAAAAAAGTTAAAATATCGCCACAGGCATATAGGAAACTAGGATTTATGCACTTTTTTTTTGCGTAGAGTACTATCAAAATACATAGAGCGGGTCTACAACATATCGTAGTATTCCTGTTTGCCTATGTCATTTTCATTATTTTTACACAACGAACGTTTTTATAATTCGTGACTTGTTCAAAAAAGTAAAAATATCGCCACAGGCATATAGGAATCTAGGATTTATGCAATTTTTTTTTGCGTAGAGTACTATCAAAATACATAGAGCGGGTGTACAACATATCGTAGTATTCCGGCTTGCTGATGCCATTTTCATTGTTTTTACACGACGATCATGTTTTAAAATTTGCCACTCGTTCATAAAAGTAAAAATATCGCCACAGGCATATAGGAATCTAGGATTTATGCACTTTTTTTTCATAGAGTACTATCAAAATACATAGAGCGGGTCTTCAACATATCGTAGCATTCCGACTTGCCGATGCCATTTTCATTGTTTTTACACGACGAACGTGTTTTATAATTCGCGACTTGTTCACAAAATTAAAAATATCGCCACTGGCATATAGGAATCTAGGATTTTTGCAATTTTTTTTTGCGTAGAGTACTATCAAAATACATAGAGCGGGTCTACAACATATCGTAGTATTCCGGCTTGCCGATGCCATTTTCATTGTTTTTACACGACGAACGTGTTTTATAATTCGCGACTTATTCAAAGAAGTCAAATCATCCCCACAGACATATAGGAATCTAGGATTTATGCACTTTTTTTTTGCGTATAGTACTATCAAAAAACATAGAGCGGGACTACAACATATCGTAGTATTCCTGCTTGCCGTTGCCATTTTCATTGTTTTTACATGACGAACGTGTTTTATAATTCGCGACTTGTTCAAAAAAGTAAAAATATCGCCACAGGCATATAGGAATCTAGGATTTTTGCCCTTTTTTTATTCGTAGAGTACTATCGAAATACATAGAGTGGGTCTACAACATATCGTAGTATTCCGGTTTGCCGATGCCATATTCATTGTTTTTACACGACGAACGTTTTTATAGTTCGCGACTTGTTCAAAAATGTATAAATATCGCCACAGGCATACATGAATCTAGGATTATGCACTTTTTTTTTGCGTAGAGTACTATCAAAATACATAGAGCGGGTCTACACATATCGTAGTATTCCGGCTTGCCGATGCCATTATCATTGTTTTTACACGACGAACGTGTTTTATAATTTGCCACTCGTTGAAAAAAGTAAAAATATCGCCACTTGCATATAGGAATCTAGGATTTATGCACTTTTTTTTTTCCGTAGAGTACTATCAAAATACATAGAGCGGGTCTACAACATATCATAGCATTCCGACTTGCCGATGCCATTTTCATTGTTTTTACACGACGAACATGTTTTATAATTCTCGATTTGTTCAAAAAATTAAAAATATCGCCACAGGCATATAGGAATCTAGGATTTTTGCAATTTTTTTTTGCGTAGAGTACTATCAAAATACATAGATCGGTCTACAACATATTGTTGCATTCCGATTTGGCGATGCCATTTTCATTATTTTTACACGACGAACGTGTTTTCAACTTCGCAACTTGTTCAAAAAAGTAAAAATAACGCCACAGGCATATAGGAATCTAGGATTTTTGCAATTTTTTTTTGCGTAGAGTACTATCAAAATACATAGATCGGTCTACAACATATCGTTGCATTCCGATTTGGCGATGCCATTTTCATTATTTTTACACGACGAACGTGTTTTCAACTTCGCAACTTGTTCAAAAAAGTAAAAATATCGCCACATGCATATAGGAATCTAGGATTTATGCACTTTTTTTTTGCGTAGAGTACTATCAAAATACATAGATCGGTCTACAACATATCGTTGCATTCCGATTTGGCGATGCCATTTTCATTATTTTTACACGACGAACGTGTTTTCAACTTCGCAACTTGTTCAAAAAAGTAAAAATATCGCCACATGCATATAGGAATCTAGGATTTATGCACTTTTTTTTTTGCGTAGAGTACTATCAAAATACATAGATCGGTCTACAACATATCGTTGCATTCCGATTTGGCGATGCCATTTTCATTATTTTTACACGACGAACGTGTTTTCAACTTCGCAACTTGTTCAAAAAAGTAAAAATAACGCCACAGGCATATAGGAATCTAGGATTTTTGCAAATTTTTTTTGCGTAGAGTACTATCAAAATACATAGAGCGGGTCTACAACATATCGTAGCATTCCGACTTGCCAATCTCATTTTCATTGTTTTTACACGACGAACCTGTTTTATAATTCGCGACTTGTTCAAAAAATTAAAAATATCGCCACAGGCATATAGGAATCTAGGATTTAAGCACTTTTTTTTTGCGTAGAGTACTATCAAAATACATAGAGCGGGTCTACAACATATCGTAGTATTACGGCTTGCCGATGCCATTTTAATTGTTTTTACACGACGAACGTGTTTTATAATTCGGGACTTGTTAAAAAAAGTCAAATTATCCCCATAGGCATATAGGAATCTAGGATGTATGCACTTTTTTTTTGCGTAGAGTACTATCAAAATACATAGAACGGGTCTACAACATATCGTAGTATTCCTACTTGCCGATGCCATTTTCATGGTTTTTACACGACGAAAGTGTTTTACAAATCGAGACTTGTTCAAAAAAGTTAAAATATCGCCACAGGCATATAGGAAACTAGGATTTATGCACTTTTTTTTTGCGTAGAGTACTATCAAAATACATAGAGCGGGTCTACAACATATCGTAGTATTCCTGTTTGCCTATGTCATTTTCATTATTTTTACACGACGAACGTTTTTATAATTCGTGACTTGTTCAAAAAAGTAAAAATATCGCCACAGGCATATAGGAATCTAGGATTTATGCACTTTTTTTTTGCGTAGAGTACTATCAAAATACATAGAGCGGGTGTACAACATATCGTAGTATTCCGGCTTGCTGATGCCATTTTCATTGTTTTTACACGACGATCATGTTTTAAAATTTGCCACTCGTTCATAAAAGTAAAAATATCGCCACAGGCATATAGGAATCTAGGATTTATGCACTTTTTTTTCATAGAGTACTATCAAAATACATAGAGCGGGTCTACAACATATCGTAGCATTCCGACTTGCCGATGCCATTTTCATTGTTTTTACACGACGAACGTGTTTTATAATTCGCGACTTGTTCACAAAATTAAAAATATCGCCACTGGCATATAGGAATCTAGGATTTTTGCAATTTTTTTTTGCGTAGAGTACTATCAAAATACATAGAGCGGGTCTACAACATATCGTAGTATTCCGGCTTGCCGATGCCATTTTCATTGTTTTTACACGACGAACGTGTTTTATAATTCGCGACTTATTCAAAGAAGTCAAATCATCCCCACAGACATATAGGAATCTAGGATTTATGCACTTTTTTTTTGCGTATAGTACTATCAAAAAACATAGAGCGGGACTACAACATATCGTAGTATTCCTGCTTGCCGTTGCCATTTTCATTGTTTTTACATGACGAACGTGTTTTATAATTCGCGACTTGTTCAAAAAAGTAAAAATATCGCCACAGGCATATAGGAATCTAGGATTTTTGCCCTTTTTTTATTCGTAGAGTACTATCGAAATACATAGAGTGGGTCTACAACATATCGTAGTATTCCGGTTTGCCGATGCCATATTCATTGTTTTTACACGACGAACGTTTTTATAATTCGCGACTTGTTCAAAAATGTATAAATATCGCCACAGGCATACATGAATCTAGGATTATGCACTTTTTTTTTGCGTAGAGTACTATCAAAATACATAGAGCGGGTCTACACATATCGTAGTATTCCGGCTTGCCGATGCCATTATCATTGTTTTTACACGACGAACGTGTTTTATAATTTGCCACTCGTTGAAAAAAGTAAAAATATCGCCACTTGCATATAGGAATCTAGGATTTATGCACTTTTTTTTTTCCGTAGAGTACTATAAAAATACATAGAGCGGGTCTACAACATATCATAGCATTCCGACTTGCCGATGCCATTTTCATTGTTTTTACACGACGAACATGTTTTATAATTCTCGATTTGTTCAAAAAATTAAAAATATCGCCACAGGCATATAGGAATCTAGGATTTTTGCAATTTTTTTTTGCGTAGAGTACTATCAAAATACATAGATCGGTCTACAACATATCGTTGCATTCCGATTTGGCGATGCCATTTTCATTATTTTTACACGACGAACGTGTTTTCAACTTCGCAACTTGTTCAAAAAAGTAAAAATAACGCCACAGGCATATAGGAATCTAGGATTTTTGCAATTTTTTTTTGCGTAGAGTACTATCAAAATACATAGATCGGTCTACAACATATCGTTGCATTCCGATTTGGCGATGCCATTTTCATTATTTTTACACGACGAACGTGTTTTCAACTTCGCAACTTGTTCAAAAAAGTAAAAATATCGCCACATGCATATAGGAATCTAGGATTTATGCACTTTTTTTTTGCGTAGAGTACTATCAAAATACATAGATCGGTCTACAACATATCGTTGCATTCCGATTTGGCGATGCCATTTTCATTATTTTTACACGACGAACGTGTTTTCAACTTCGCAACTTGTTCAAAAAAGTAAAAATATCGCCACATGCATATAGGAATCTAGGATTTATGCACTTTTTTTTTTGCGTAGAGTACTATCAAAATACATAGATCAGTCTACAACATATCGTTGCATTCCGATTTGGCGATGCCATTTTCATTATTTTTACACGACGAACGTGTTTTCAACTTCGCAACTTGTTCAAAAAAGTAAAAATAACGCCACAGGCATATAGGAATCTAGGATTTTTGCAATTTTTTTTTGCGTAGAGTACTATCAAAATACATAGAGCGGGTCTACAACATATCGTAGCATTCCGACTTGCCAATCTCATTTTCATTGTTTTTACACGACGAACCTGTTTTATAATTCGCGACTTGTTCAAAAAATTAAAAATATCGCCACAGGCATATAGGAAACTAGGATTTAAGCACTTTTTTTTTGCGTAGAGTACTATCAAAATACATAGAGCGGGTCTACAACATATCGTAGTATTACGGCTTGCCGATGCCATTTTAATTGTTTTTACACGACGAACGTGTTTTATAATTCGGGACTTGTTAAAAAAAGTCAAATTATCCCCATAGGCATATAGGAATCTAGGATGTATGCACTTTTTTTTTGCGTAGAGTACTATCAAAATAAATAGAACGGGTCTACAACATATCGTAGTATTCCTGCTTGCCGATGCCATTTTCATGGTTTTTACACGACGAAAGTGTTTTACAAATCGAGACTTGTTCAAAAAAGTTAAAATATCGCCACAGGCACATAGGAAACTAGGATTTATGCACTTTTTTTTTGCGTAGAGTACTATCAAAATAAATAGAACGGGTCTACAACATATCGTAGTATTCCTGCTTGCCGATGCCATTTTCATGGTTTTTACACGACGAAAGTGTTTTACAAATCGAGACTTGTTCAAAAAAGTTAAAATATCGCCACAGGCACATAGGAAACTAGGATTTATGCACTTTTTTTTTGCGTAGAGTACTATCAAAATACATAGAGTGGGTCTTCAACATATCGTAGCATTCCGACTTGCCAATGCCATTTTCATTGGTTTTACATGACGAACGTGTTTTATAATTTGCCACTCGTTCAAAAAAGTAAAAATATCGCCACATGCATATAGGAATCTAGGATTTATGCACCTTTTTTTTTGCGTAGAGTACTATCAATATACATAGATCGGTCTACAACATATCGTTGCATTCCGATTTGGCGATGTCATTTTCATTACTTTTACACGACGAACGTGTTTTCAACTTCGCAACTTGTTCAAAAAAGTAAAAATAACGCCACAGGCATATAGGAATCTAGGATTTTTGCAATTTTTTTTTGCGTAGAGTACTATCAAAATACATAGATCGGTCTACAACATATCGTTGCATTCCGATTTGGCGATGCCATTTTCATTATTTTTACACGACGAACGTGTTTTCAACTTCGCAACTTGTTCAAAAAAGTAAAAATATCGCCACATGCATATAGGAATCTAGGATTTATGCACTTTTTTTTTGCGTAGAGTACTATCAAAATACATAGATCGGTCTACAACATATCGTTGCATTCCGATTTGGCGATGCCATTTTCATTATTTTTACACGACGAACGTGTTTTCAACTTCGCAACTTGTTCAAAAAAGTAAAAATATCGCCACATGCATATAGGAATCTAGGATTTATGCACTTTTTTTTTTGCGTAGAGTACTATCAAAATACATAGATCGGTCTACAACATATCGTTGCATTCCGATTTGGCGATGCCATTTTCATTATTTTTACACGACGAACGTGTTTTCAACTTCGCAACTTGTTCAAAAAAGTAAAAATAACGCCACAGGCATATAGGAATCTAGGATTTTTGCAATTTTTTTTTGCGTAGAGTACTATCAAAATACATAGAGCGGGTCTACAACATATCGTAGCATTCCGACTTGCCAATCTCATTTTCATTGTTTTTACACGACGAACCTGTTTTATAATTCGCGACTTGTTCAAAAAATTAAAAATATCGCCACAGGCATATAGGAATCTAGGATTTAAGCACTTTTTTTTTGCGTAGAGTACTATCAAAATACATAGAGCGGGTCTACAACATATCGTAGTATTACGGCTTGCCGATGCCATTTTAATTGTTTTTACACGACGAACGTGTTTTATAATTCGGGACTTGTTAAAAAAAGTCAAATTATCCCCATAGGCATATAGGAATCTAGGATGTATGCACTTTTTTTTTGCGTAGAGTACTATCAAAATAAATAGAACGGGTCTACAACATATCGTAGTATTCCTGCTTGCCGATGCCATTTTCATGGTTTTTACACGACGAAAGTGTTTTACAAATCGAGACTTGTTCAAAAAAGTTAAAATATCGCCACAGGCACATAGGAAACTAGGATTTATGCACTTTTTTTTTGCGTAGAGTACTATCAAAATACATAGAGTGGGTCTTCAACATATCGTAGCATTCCGACTTGCCAATGCCATTTCAATTGGTTTTACATGACGAACGTGTTTTATAATTTGCCACTCGTTCAAAAAAGTAAAAATATCGCCACATGCATATAGGAATCTAGGATTTATGCACCTTTTTTTTTGCGTAGAGTACTATCAATATACATAGATCGGTCTACAACATATCGTTGCATTCCGATTTGGCGATGTCATTTTCATTATTTTTACACGACGAACGTGTTTTCAACTTCGCAACTTGTTCAAAAAAGTAAAAATAACGCCACAGGCATATAGGAATCTAGGATTTTTGCAATTTTTTTTTTGCGTAGAGTACAATCAAAATACATAGAGCGGGTCTACAACATATCGTAGCATTCCGACTTGCCAATTCCATTTTCATTGTTTTTACATGACGAACCTGTTTTATAATTCGCGACTTGTTCAAAAAATTAAAAATATCGCCACAGGCATATAGGAATCTAGGATTTATGCACTTTTTTTTTGCGTAGAGTACTATCAAAATACATAGAGCGGGTCTACAACATATCGTAATATTCCGGCTTGCCGATGCCATTTTAATTGTTTTTACACGACGAACGTGTTTTATAATTCGCGACTTGTTAAAAAAAGTCAAATTATCCCCATAGGCATATAGGAATCTAGGATGTATGCACTTTTTTTTTGCGTAGAGTACTATCAAAATAAATAGAACGGGTCTACAACATATCGTAGTATTCCTGCTTGCCGATGCCATTTTCATGGTTTTTACACGACGAAAGTGTTTTACAAATCGAGACTTGTTCAAAAAAGTTAAAATATCGCCACAGGCACATAGGAAACTAGGATTTATGCACTTTTTTTTTGCGTAGAGTACTATCAAAATACATAGAGTGGGTCTTCAACATATCGTAGCATTCCGACTTGCCAATGCCATTTCAATTGGTTTTACATGACGAACGTGTTTTATAATTTGCCACTCGTTCAAAAAAGTAAAAATATCGCCACATGCATATAGGAATCTAGGATTTATGCACCTTTTTTTTTGCGTAGAGTACTATCAATATACATAGATCGGTCTACAACATATCGTTGCATTCCGATTTGGCGATGTCATTTTCATTATTTTTACACGACGAACGTGTTTTCAACTTCGCAACTTGTTCAAAAAAGTAAAAATAACGCCACAGGCATATAGGAATCTAGGATTTTTGCAATTTTTTTTTTGCGTAGAGTACAATCAAAATACATAGAGCGGGTCTACAACATATCGTAGCATTCCGACTTGCCAATTCCATTTTCATTGTTTTTACATGACGAACCTGTTTTATAATTCGCGACTTGTTCAAAAAATTAAAAATATCGCCACAGGCATATAGGAATCTAGGATTTATGCACTTTTTTTTTGCGTAGAGTACTATCAAAATACATAGAGCGGGTCTACAACATATCGTAATATTCCGGCTTGCCGATGCCATTTTAATTGTTTTTACACGACGAACGTGTTTTATAATTCGCGACTTGTTAAAAAAAGTCAAATTATCCCCATAGGCATATAGGAATCTAGGATGTATGCACTTTTTTTTTGCGTAGAGTACTATCAAAATACATAGAACGGGTCTACAACATATCGTAGTATTCCTGCTTGCCGATGCCATTTTCATGGTTTTTACACGACGAAAGTGTTTTACAAATCGAGACTTGTTCAAAAAAGTTAAAATATCGCCACAGGCATATAGGAAACTAGGATTTATGCACTTTTTTTTTGCGTAGAGTACTATCAAAATACATAGAGCGGGTCTACAACATATCGTAGTATTCCTGTTTGCCTATGTCATTTTCATTATTTTTACACGACGAACGTTTTTATAATTCGTGACTTGTTCAAAAAAGTAAAAATATCGCCACAGGCATATAGGAATCTAGGATTTATGCACTTTTTTTTTGCGTAGAGTACTATCAAAATACATAGAGCGGGTGTACAACATATCGTAGTATTCCGGCTTGCTGATGCCATTTTCATTGTTTTTACACGACGATCATGTTTTAAAATTTGCCACTCGTTCATAAAAGTAAAAATATCGCCACAGGCATATAGGAATCTAGGATTTATGCACTTTTTTTTCATAGAGTACTATCAAAATACATAGAGCGGGTCTACAACATATCGTAGCATTCCGACTTGCCGATGCCATTTTCATTGTTTTTACACGACGAACGTGTTTTATAATTCGCGACTTGTTCAAAAAATTAAAAATATCGCCACTGGCATATAGGAATCTAGGATTTTTGCAATTTTTTTTTGCGTAGAGTACTATCAAAATACATAGAGCGGGTCTACAACATATCGTAGCATTCCGACTTGCCGATGCCACTTTCATTGTTTTTACATGACGAACGTGTTTTATTATTTGCCACGCGTTCAAAAAAGTAAAAATAACGCCACATGCATATAGGAATCTAGGATTTATGCACTTTTTTTTTTTGCGTAGAGTACTATCAAAATACATAAAGCGGTCTACAACATATCGTAGCATTCCGACATGCCGATGCCATTTTCATTGTTTTTACACGACGAACGTGTTTTATAATTCGCGACTTGTTCAAAAAATTAAAAATATCGCCACTGGCATATAGGAATCTAGGATTTTTGCAATTTTTTTTTGCGTAGAGTACTATCAAAATACATAGAGCGGGTCTACAACATATCGTAGCATTCCGACTTGCCGATGCCACTTTCATTGTTTTTACATGACGAACATGTTTTATTATTTGCCACTCGTTCAAAAAAGTAAAAATAACGCCACATGCATATAGGAATCTAGGATTTATGCACTTTTTTTTTTTGCGTAGATTACTATCAAAATACATAAAGCGGTCTACAACATATCGTAGCATTCCGACTTGACGATGCCATTTTCATTAATTTTACACGACGAACGTCTTTTATAATTCGCGACTTGTTCAGAAAATTAAAAATATCGCCACAGGCATATAGTAATCTAGGATTTTTGCAATTTTTTTTTGCGTAGAGTACTATCAAAATTCATAGAGCGTGTCTTCAACATATCGTAGCATTCCTATTTGCCGATGCCATTTTCATTGTTTTTACATGACGACCGTGTTTTATAATTTGCCACTCGTTCAAAAATGTAAAAATATCGCCACACGCATATAGGAATCTAGGATTTATGCACTTTTTTTTCATAGAGTACTATCAAAATACATAGAGCGGGTCTACAACATATCGTAGCATTCCGACTTGCCGATGCCATTTTCTTTGTTTTTACACGACGAACGTGTTTTATAATTCGCGACTTGTTCAAAAAATTAAAAATATCGCCACTGGCATATAGGAATCTAGGATTTTTGCAATTTTTTTTTGCGTAGAGTACTATCAAAATACATAGAGCGGGTCTACAACATATCGTAGCATTCCGACTTGCCGATGCCACTTTCATTGTTTTTACATGACGAACGTGTTTTATTATTTGCCACGCGTTCAAAAAAGTAAAAATAACGCCACATGCATATAGGAATCTAGGATTTATGCACTTTTTTTTCATAGAGTACTATCAAAATACATAGAGCGGGTCTACAACATATCGTAGCATTCCGACTTGCCGATGCCATTTTCATTGTTTTTACACGACGAACGTGTTTTATAATTCGCGACTTGTTCAAAAAATTAAAAATATCGCCACTGGCATATAGGAATCTAGGATTTTTGCAATTTTTTTTTGCGTAGAGTACTATCAAAATACATAAAGCGGTCTACAACATATCGTAGCATTCCGACATGCCGATGCCATTTTCATTGTTTTTACACGACGAACGTGTTTTATAATTCGCGACTTGTTCAAAAAATTAAAAATATCGCCACTGGCATATAGTAATCTAGGATTTTTGCAATTTTTTTTTGCGTAGAGTACTATCAAAATTCATAGAGCGGGTCTTCAACATATCGTAGCATTCCTATTTGCCGATGCCATTTTCATTGTTTTTACATGACGAACGTGTTTTATAATTTGCCACTCGTTCAAAAATGTAAAAATATCGCCACACGCATATAGGAATCTAGGATTTATGCACTTTTTTTTTGCGTAGAGTACTATCAAAATACATAGAGCGGGTCTACAACATATCGTAGTATTCCGGCTTGCCGATGCCATTTTCATTGTTTTTACACGACGAACGTGATTTATAATTCGCGACTTGTTCAAAAAAGTAAAAATATCGCCACAAGCATATAACAATCTAGGATTTATGCACTTTTTTTTTGCGTAGAGTACTATCAAAATACATTGATCGGTCTACAACATATCGTTGCATTCCGACTTGGCGATGCCATTTTCATAATTTTTACACGACGAATGTGTTTTCAACTTCGCAACTTGTTCAAAAAAGTAAAAATAACGCCACAGGCATATAGGAATCTAGGATTTTTGCAATTTTTTTTTTGCGTAGAGTACTATCAAAATACATAGAGCGGGTCTACAAAATATCGTAGCATTCCGATTTGCCGATGCTACTTTCATTGTTTTTACATGACGAACGTGTTTTATAATTTGCCACTCGTTCAAAAAAGTAAAAATAACGCCACATGCATATAGGAATCTAGGATTTATGCACTTTTTTTTTGCGTAGAGTACTATCAAAATTCATAGAGCGGTCTACAACATATCATAGCATTCCGACTTGCCGATGCCATTTTCATTATTTTTACACGACGAACGTGTTTTATAATTCGCGACTTGTTCAAACAATTAAAAATATCGCCACAGGCATATAGGAATCTAGGATTTTTGCAATTTTTTTTTGCGTAGAGTACTATCAAAATACATAGAGCGGATCTGCAACATCTCGTAGTATTCCGGCTTGCCGATGCCATTTTCATTGTTTTTACACGACGAACGTGTTTTATAATTTGTCACTCGTTCAAAAAAGTAATAATATCGCCACATGCATATTGGAATCTTGGATTTATGCACTTTTTTTTTTGTGTAGAGTACTATCAAAATACATAGAGCGGGTCTACAACATATCGTAGTATTCCGGCTTGCCGATGCCATTTTCATTGTTTTTACACGACGAACGTGTTTTATAATTCGCGGCTTGTTCAAAGAAGTCAAATTATCCCCACAGACATATAGGAATCTAGGATTTATGCACTTTTTTTTTGCGTAGAGTACTATCAAAATACATAGAGCGGGACTACAACATATCGTAGTATTCCTGCTTGCCGTTGCCATTTTCATTGTTTTTACATGACGAACGTGTTTTATAATTCGCGACTTGTTCAAAAAAGTAAAAATATCGCCACAGGCATATAGGAATCTAGGATTTATGCACTTTTTTTTTGCGTAGAGTACTATCAAAATACATAGAGCGGGTGTACAACATATCGTAGTATTCCGGCTTGCTGATGCCATTTTCATTGTTTTTACACGACGATCATGTTTTAAAATTTGCCACTCGTTCATAAAAGTAAAAATATCGCCACAGGCATATAGGAATCTAGGATTTATGCACTTTTTTTTCATAGAGTACTATCAAAATACATAGAGCGGGTCTACAACATATCGTAGCATTCCGACTTGCCGATGCCATTTTCTTTGTTTTTACACGACGAACGTGTTTTATAATTCGCGACTTGTTCAAAAAATTAAAAATATCGCCACTGGCATATAGGAATCTAGGATTTTTGCAATTTTTTTTTGCGTAGAGTACTATCAAAATACATAGAACGGGTCTACAACATATCGTAGTATTCCGGCTTGCCGATGACATTTTCATTGTTTTTACATGACGAACGTGTTTTATAATTTGCCACTCGTTCAAAAAAGTAAAAATATCGCCACATGCATATAGGAATCTAGGATTTATGCACTTTTTTTTTTCGTAGAGTACTATCAAAATACATAGAGCGGGTCTACAACATATCATAGCATTCCGACTTGCCGATGCCATTTTCATTGTTTTTACATGACAAACATGTTTTATAATTCGCGACTTGTTCAAAAAATTAAAAATATCGCCACAGGCATATAGGAATCTAGGATTTTTGCAATTTTTTTTTTTGCGTAGAGTACTATCAAAATACATAGAGCGGGTCTACAAAATATCGTAGCATTCCGACTTGCCGATGCTACTTTCATTGTTTTTACATGACGAACGTGTTTTATAATTTGCCACTCGTTCAAAAAAGTAAAAATAACGCCACATGCATATAGGAATCTAGGATTTATGCACTTTTTTTTTGTGTAGAGTACTATCAAAATTCATAGAGCGGTCTACAACATATCATAGCATTCCGACTTGCCGATGCCATTTTCATTATTTTTACACGACGAACGTGTTTTATAATTCGCGACTTGTTCAAAAAATTAAAAATATCGCCACAGGCATATAGGAATCTAGGATTTTTGCAATTTTTTTTTGCGTAGAGTACTATCAAAATACATAGAGCGGATCTGCAACATCTCGTAGTATTCCGGCTTGCCGATGCCATTTTCATTGTTTTTACACGACGAACGTGTTTTATAATTTGACACTCGTTCAAAAAAGTAATAATATCGCCACATGCATATAGGAATCTAGGATTTATGCACTTTTTTTTTTGTGTAGAGTACTATCAAAATACATAGAGCGGGTCTACAACATATCGTAGTATTCCGGCTTGCCGATGCCATGTTCATTGTTTTTACACGACGAACGTGTTTTATAATTCGCGGCTTGTTCAAAGAAGTCAAATTATCCCCACAGACATATAGGAATCTAGGATTTATGCACTTTTTTTTTGCGTAGAGTACTATCAAAATACATAGAGCGGGACTACAACATATCGTAGTATTCCTGCTTGCCGTTGCCATTTTCATTGTTTTTACATGACGAACGTGTTTTATAATTCGCGACTTGTTCAAAAAAGTAAAAATATCGCCACAGGCATATAGGAATCTAGGATTTATGCCCTTTTTTTATTCGTAGAGTACTATCGAAATACATAGAGCGGGTCTACAACATATCGTAGTATTCCGGTTTGCCGATGACATTTTCATTGTTTTTACACGACGAACGTTTTTATAATTCGCGACTTGTTCAAAAAAGTATAAATATCGCCACAGGCATACATGAATCTAGGATTATGCACTTTTTTTTTGCGTAGAGTACTATCAAAATACATAGAACGGGTCTACAACATATCGTAGTATTCCGGCTTGCCGATGACATTTTCATTGTTTTTACATGACGAACGTGTTTTATAATTTGCCACTCGTTCAAAAAAGTAAAAATATCGCCACATGCATATACGAATCTAGGATTTATGCACTTTTTTTATTCGTAGAGTACTATCAAAATACATAGAGCGGGTCTACAACATATCATAGCATTCCGACTTGCCGATGCCATTTTCATTGTTTTTACACGACGAACATGTTTTATAATTCGCGACTTGTTCAAAAAATTAAAAATATCGCCACAGGCATATAGGAATCTAGGATTTTTGCAATTTTTTTTTGCGTAGAGTACTATCAAAATACATAGAGCGGGTCTACAACATATCGTAGCATTCCGACTTGCCAATGCCATTTTCATTGTTTTTACACGACGAACGTGTTTTATAATTCGCGACTTGTTCAAAAAATTAAAAATATCACCACAGGCATATAGGAATCTAGGATTTATACACTTTTTTCTTTCGTTGAGTACTATCAAAATACATAGAGCGGGTCTACAACATATCGTAGTATTCCGGCTTGCCGATGCCATTTTTTAATTGTTTTTACACGACGAACGTGTTTTATAATTCGCGACTTGTGAAAAAAAGTCAAATTATCCCCATAGGCATATAGGAATCTAGGATGTATGCACTTTTTTTTTGTGTAGAGTACTATCAAAATACATAGAACGGGTGTACAACATATCGTAGTATTCCTGCTTGCCGATGCCATTTTCATGGTTTTTACACGACGAAAGTGTTTTACAAATCGAGACTTGTTCAAAAAAGTTATAATATCGCCACATGTATATAGGAATCTAGGATTTATGCACTTTTTTTTTTTGTAGAGTACTATCAAAATACATAGAGCGGGTCTACAACATATCGTAGCATTCTGATTTGCCGATGCCATTTTCATTATTTTTACACGACGAACGTGTTTTCAACTTCGCGACTTGTTCAAAAAATTAAAAATATCGCCACATGCATATAGTAATCTAGGATTTTTGCTAATTTTTTTTTGCGTAGAGTACTATCAAAATACATAGAGCGGGTCTACAACATATCGTAGCATTCCGACTTGCCGATGCCATTTTCTTTGTTTTTACACGACGAACGGGTTTTATAATTCGCGACTTGTTCAAAAAATTAAAAATATTGCCACTGGCATATAGGAATCTAGGATTTTTGCAATTTTTTTTTGCGTAGAGTACTATCAAAATACATAGAGCGGGTCTACAGCATATCGTAGCATTCCGACTTGCCGATGCCACTTTCATTGTTTTTACATGACGAACGTGTTTCATTATTTGCCACTCGTTCAAAAAAGTAAAAATAACGCCACATGCATATAGGAATCCAGGATTGATGCACTTTTTTTTTGCGTAGAGTACTATCAAAATACATAAAGCGGTCTATAACATATCGTAGCATTCCGACTTGCCGATGCCATTTTCATTAATTTTACACGACGAACGTGTTTTATAATTCGCGACTTGTTCAAAAAATTAAAAATATCGCCACAGGCATATAGGAATCTAGGATGTTTGCAATTTTTTTTTGCGTAGAGTACTATCAAAATTCATAGAGCGGGTCTTCAACATATCGTAGCATTCCTATTTGCCGATGCCATTTTCATTGTTTTTACATGACGAACGTGTTTTATAATTTGCCACTCGTTCAAAAATGTAAAAATATCGCCACACGCATATAGGAATCTAGGATTTATGCACTTTTTTTTTGCGTAGAGTACTATCAAAATACATAGAGCGGGTCTACAACATATCGTAGTATTCCGGCTTGCCGATGCCATTTTCATATTTTTTACACGACGAACGTGATTTATAATTCGCGAATTGTTCAAAAAAGTAAAAATATCGCCACAGGCATATAACAATCTAGGATTTATGCACTTTTTTTTTGCGTAGAGTACTATCAAAATACATTGATCGGTCTACAACATATCGTTGCATTCCGACTTGGCGATGCCATTTTCATTATTTTTACAAGACGAATGTGTTTTCAACTTCGCAACTTGTTCAAAAAATTAAAAATATCGTCACAAGCATATAGTAATCTAGGATTTTTGCTAATTTTTTTTAGCGTAGAGTACTATTAAAATACATAGAGCGGGTCTACAACATATCGTAGCATTCCGACTTGCCGATGCCATTTTCATTGTTTTTACACGACGAACGTGTTTTATAATTCGCGACTTGTTCAAAAAATTAAAAATATCGCCACTGGCATATAGGAATCTAGGATTTTTGCAATTTTTTTTTGCGTAGAGTACTATCAAAATACATAGAGCGGGTCTACAACATATCGTAGCATTCCGACTTGCCGATGCCACTTTCATTGTTTTTACATGACGAACGTGTTTCATTATTTGCCACTCGTTCAAAAAAGTAAAAATAACGCCACATGCATATAGGAATCTAGGATTTATGCACTTTTTTGTTTGCGTAGAGTACTATCAAAATACATAAAGCGGTCTTCAACATATCGTAGCATTCCGACTTGCCGATGCCATTTTCATTAATTTTACACGACGAACGTGTTTTATAATTCGCGACTTGTTCAAAAAATTAAAAATATCGCCACAGGCATATAGGAATCTAGGATGTTTGCAATTTTTTTTTGTGTAGAGTACTATCAAAATTCATAGAGCGGGTCTTCAACATATCGTAGCATTCCTATTTGCCGATGCCATTTTCATTGTTGTTACATGACGAACGTGTTTTATAATTTGCCACTCGTTCAAAAATGTAAAAATATCGCCACACGCATATAGGAATCTAGGATTTATGCACTTTTTTTTGCGTAGAGTACTATCAAAATACATTGAGCGGGTCTACAACATATCGTAGTATTCCGGCTTGCCGATGCCATTTTCATATTTTTTACACGACGAACGTGATTTATAATTCGCGACTTGTTCAAAAAAGTAAAAATATCGCCACAGGCATATAACAATCTAGGATTTATGCACTTTTTTTTTGCGTAGAGTACTATCAAAATACATTGATCGGTCTACAACATATCGTTGCATTCCGATTTGGCGATGCCATTTTCATTATTTTTACACGACGAATGTGTTTTCAACTTCGCAACTTGTTCAACAAAGTAAAAATAACGCCATAGGCATATAGGAATCTAGGATTTTTGCAATTTTTTTTTTGCGTAGAGTACTATCAAAATACATAGAGCGGGTCTACAACATATCGTAGCATTCCGACTTGCCGATGCCACTTTCATTGTTTTTACATGATGAACATGTTTTATAATTTGACACTAGTTCAAAAAAGTAATAATATCGCCACATGCATATAGGAATCTAGGATTTATGCACTTTTTTTTTCCAGAGTACTATCAAAATACATAGAGCGGGTCTACAACATATCGTAGCATTCCGACTTGCCGATGCCATTTTCATTTTTTTTACACGACGAACGTGTTTTATAATTCGCGACTTGTTCAAAAAATTAAAAATATCGCCACAGGCATATAGGAATCTAGGATTTTTGCAATTTTTTTTTGCGTAGAGTACTATCAAAATACATAGAGCGGGTCTACAAAATATCGCAGCATTCCGTATTGCCGATGCCACTTTCATTGTTTTTACATGACGAACGTGTTTTATAATTTGCCACTCGTTCAAAAAAGTAAAAATAACGCCACATGCATATAGGAATCTAGGATTTATGCCCTTTTTTTTTCCAGAGTACTATCAAAATACATAGAGCGGGTCTACAACATATCGTAGCATTCCGACTTGCCGATGCCATTTTCATTTTTTTTACACGACGAACGTGTTTATAATTCGCGACCTGTTCAAAAAATTAAAAATATCGCCACAGGCATATAGGAATCTAGGATTTTTGCAATTTTTTTTTTGTGTAGAGTACTATCAAAATACATAGAGCGGGTCTACAACATATCGTAGTATTCCGGCTTGCCGATGCCATTTTCATTGTTTTTACACGACGAACGTGTTTTATAATTCGCGACTTGTTCAAAGAAGTCAAATTATCCCCACAGACATATAGGAATCTAGGATTTATGCATTTTTTTTTTTGCGTAGAGTACTATCAAAATACATAGAGCGGGACTACAACATATCGTAGTATTCCTGCTTGCCGTTGCCATTTTCATTGTTTTTACATGACGAACGTGTTTTATAATTCGCGACTTGTTCAAAAAAGTAAAAATATCGCCACAGGCATATAGGAATCTAGGATTTATGCCCTTTTTTTATTCGTAGAGTACTATCGAAATACATAGAGCGGGTCTACAACATATCGTAGTATTCCGGTTTGCCGATGCCATTTTCATTGTTTTTACACGACGAACGTTTTTATAATTCGTGACTTGTTCAAAAAAGTATAAATATCGCCACAGGCATACATGAATCTAGGATTATGCACTTTGTTTTTGCGTAGAGTACTATCAAAATACATAGAGCGGGTCTACAACATATCGTTGTATTCCGGCTTGCCGATGACATTTTCATTGTTTTTACATGACGAACGTGTTTTATAATTCGCGACTTATTCAAAAAATTAAAAATATCGCCACAGGCATATAGGAATCTAGGGTTTTTGCAATTTTTTTTTGCGTAGAGTACTATCAAAATACATAGAGCGGGTCTACAACATATCGTAGCATTCCGACTTGCCGATGCCACTTTCATTGTTTTTACATGACGAACGTGTTTTATTATTTGCCACTCGTTCAAAAAAGTAAAAATACCGCCACATGCATATAGGAATCTAGGATTTATGCACTTTTTTTTTTTGCGTAGAGTACTATCAAAATACATAAAGCGGTCTACAACATATCGTAGCATTCCGACTTGCCGATGCCATTTTCATTAATTTTACACGACGAACGTGTTTTATAATTCGTGACTTGTTCAAAAAAGTAAAAATATCGCCACAGGCATATAACAATCTAGGATTTATGCACTTTTTTTTTTGCGTAGAGTACTATCAAAATACATTGATCGGTCTACAACATATCGTTGCATTCCGACTTGGCGATGCCATTTTCATTATTTTTACACGACGAATGTGTTTTCAACTTCGCAACTTGTTCAAAAAAGTAAAAATAACGCCACAGGCATATAGGAATCTAGGATTTTTGCAATTTTTTTTTTGCGTAGAGTACTATCAAAATACATAGAGCGGGTCTACAACATATCGTAGCATTCCGACTTGCCGATGCCATTTTCATTGTTTTTACACGACGAACGTGTTTTATAATTTGACACTCGTTCAAAAAAGTAATAATATCGCCACATGCATATAGGAATCAAGGATTTATGCACTTTTTTTTTGCGTAGAGTACTATCAAAATACATAGAGCGGGTCTACAACATATCGTAGTATTCCGGCTTGCCGATGCCATTTTCATTGTTTTTACACGACGAACGTGATTTATAATTTGCGACTTGTTCAAAAAAGTAAAAATATCGCCACAGGCATATAACAATCTAGGATTTATGCACTTTTTTTTTGCGTAGAGTACTATCAAAATACATTGATCGGTCTACAACATATCGTTGCATTCCGACTTTGCGATGCCATTTTCATTATTTTTACACGACGAATGTGTTTCAACTTCGCAACTTGTTCAAAAAAGTAAAAATATCGCCACAGGTATATAGGAATCTAGGATTTTTTCTCTTTTTTTTTTGCGTAGAGTACTATCAAAATACATAGAGCGGGTCTACAACATATCGTAGCATTCCGACTTGCCGATGCCACTTTCATTGTTTTTACATGACGAACGTGTTTTATAATTTGCCACCCGTTAAAAAAAGTAAAAATAATGCCACATGCATATAGGAATCTAGGATTTATGCACTTTTTTTTTGCGTAGAGTACTATCAAAATACATAGAGCGGTCTACAACATATCATAGCATTCCGACTTGCCGATGCCATTTTCATTATTTTTACACGACGAGCGTGTTTTATATTTCGCGACTTGTTCAAAAAATTAAAAATATCGCCACAGGCATATAGGAATCTAGGATTTTTGCAATTTTTTTTTGCGTAGAGTACTATCAAAATACATAGAGCGGATCTGCAACATATCGTAGTATTCCGGCTTGCCGATGCCATTTTCATTGTTTTTACACGACGAACGTGTTTTATAATTTGACACTCGTTCAAAAAAGTAATAATATCGCCACATGCATATAGGAATCTAGGATTTATGCACTTTTTTTTTGCGTAGAGTACTATCAAAATACATAGAGCGGGTCTACAACATATCGTAGTATTCCGGCTTGCCGATGCCATTTTCATTGTTTTTACACGACGAACGTGTTTATAATTCGCGACCTGTTCAAAAAATTAAAAATATCGCCACAGACATATAGGAATCTAGGATTTTTGCAATTTTTTTTTTGTGTAGAGTACTATCAAAATACATAGAGCGGATCTGCAACATATCGTAGTATTCCGGCTTGCCGATGCCATTTTCATTGTTTTTACACGACGAACGTGTTTTATAATTTGACACTCGTTCAAAAAAGTAATAATATCGCCACATGCATATAGGAATCTAGGATTTATGCACTTTTTTTTTGCGTAGAGTACTATCAAAATACATAGAGCGGGTCTACAACATATCGTAGTATTCCGGCTTGCCGATGCCATTTTCATTGTTTTTACACGACGAACGTGTTTATAATTCGCGACCTGTTCAAAAAATTAAAAATATCGCCACAGACATATAGGAATCTAGGATTTTTGCAATTTTTTTTTTGTGTAGAGTACTATCAAAATACATAGAGCGGGACTACAACATATCGTAGTATTCCTGCTTGCCGTTGCCATTTTCATTGTTTTTACATGACGAACGTGTTTTATAATTCGCGACTTGTTCAAAAAAGTAAAAATATCGCCACAGGCATATAGGAATCTAGGATTTATGCCCTTTTTTTATTCGTAGAGTACTATCGAAATACATAGAGCGGGTCTACAACATATCGTAGTATTCCGGTTTGCCGATGCCATTTTCATTGTTTTTACACGACGAACGTTTTTATAATTCGCGACTTGTTCAAAAAAGTATAAATATCGCCACAGGCATACATGAATCTAGGATTATGCACTTTTTTTTTGCGTAGAGTACTATCAAAATACATAGAGCGGGTCTACAACATATCGTAGTATTCCGGCTTGCCGATGACATTTTCATTGTTTTTACATGACGAACGTGTTTTATAATTTGCCACTCGTTCAAAATAGTAAAAATATCGCCACATGCATATAGGAATCTAGGATTTATGCACTTTTTTTTTCCGTAGAGTACTATCAAAATACATAGAGCGGGTCTACAACATATCGTAGCATTCCGACTTTCCAATGCCATTTTCAATTTTTTTACACGACGAACGTGTTTTATAATTCGCGACTTATTCAAAAAATTAAAAATATCGCCACAGGCATATAGGAATCTAGGATTTTTGCAATTTTTTTTTGCGTAGAGTACTATCAAAATACATAGAGCGGGTCTACAACATATCGTAGCATTCCGACTTGCCGATGCCACTTTCATTGTTTTTACATGACGAACGTGTTTTATTATTTGCCACTCGTTCAAAAAAGTAAAAATACCGCCACATGCATATAGGAATCTAGGATTTATGCACTTTTTTTTTTTGCGTAGAGTACTATCAAAATACATAAAGCGGTCTACAACATATCGTAGCATTCCGACTTGCCGATGCCATTTTCATTAATTTTACACGACGAACGTGTTTTATAATTCGCGACTTGTTCAAAAAAGTAAAAATATCGCCACAGGCATATAACAATCTAGGATTTATCCACTTTTTTTTTTGCGTAGAGTACTATCAAAATACATTGATCGGTCTACAACATATCGTTGCATTCCGACTTGGCGATGCCATTTTCATTATTTTTACACGACGAATGTGTTTTCAACTTCGCAACTTGTTCAAAAAAGTAAAAATAACGCCACAGGCATATAGGAATCTAGGATTTTTGCAATTTTTTTTTTGCGTAGAGTACTATCAAAATACATAGAGCGGGTCTACAACATATCGTAGTATTCCGGTTTGCCGATGCCATTTTCATTGTTTTTACACGACGAACGTTTTTATAATTCGCGACTTGTTCAAAAAAGTATAAATATCGCCACAGGCATACATGAATCTAGGATTATGCACTTTTTTTTTGCGTAGAGTACTATCAAAATACATAGAGCGGGTCTACAACATATCGTAGTATTCCGGCTTGCCGATGACATTTTCATTGTTTTTACATGACGAACGTGTTTTATAATTTGCCACTCGTTCAAAAAAGTAAAAATATCGCCACATGCATATAGGAATCTAGGATTTATGCACTTTTTTTTTCCGTAGAGTACTATCAAAATACATAGAGCGGGTCTACAACATATCGTAGCATTCCGACTTTCCAATGCCATTTTCAATTTTTTTACACGACGAACGTGTTTTATAATTCGCGACTTATTCAAAAAATTAAAAATATCGCCACAGGCATATAGGAATCTAGGATTTTTGCAATTTTTTTTTGCGTAGAGTACTATCAAAATACATAGAGCGGGTCTACAACATATCGTAGCATTCCGACTTGCCGATGCCACTTTCATTGTTTTTACATGACGAACGTGTTTTATTATTTGCCACTCGTTCAAAAAAGTAAAAATACCGCCACATGCATATAGGAATCTAGGATTTATGCACTTTTTTTTTTTGCGTAGAGTACTATCAAAATACATAAAGCGGTCTACAACATATCGTAGCATTCCGACTTGCCGATGCCATTTTCATTAATTTTACACGACGAACGTGTTTTATAATTCGCGACTTGTTCAAAAAAGTAAAAATATCGCCACAGGCATATAACAATCTAGGATTTATCCACTTTTTTTTTTGCGTAGAGTACTATCAAAATACATTGATCGGTCTACAACATATCGTTGCATTCCGACTTGGCGATGCCATTTTCATTATTTTTACACGACGAATGTGTTTTCAACTTCGCAACTTGTTCAAAAAAGTAAAAATAACGCCACAGGCATATAGGAATCTAGGATTTTTGCAATTTTTTTTTTGCGTAGAGTACTATCAAAATACATAGAGCGGGTCTACAACATAT
This sequence comes from Trifolium subterraneum, assembly GCA_951799995.1. NCBI lineage: Eukaryota > Viridiplantae > Streptophyta > Magnoliopsida > Fabales > Fabaceae > Trifolium > Trifolium subterraneum. The sequence goes on from OX637466.1 coordinate 30,003,189, forward strand.
CGTAGCATTCCGACTTGCCGATGCCATTTTCATTGTTTTTACACGACGAACGTGTTTTATAATTTGACACTCGTTCAAAAAAGTAATAATATCGCCACATGCATATAGGAATCTAGGATTTATGCACTTTTTTTTTGCGTAGAGTACTATCAAAATACATAGAGCGGGTCTACAACATATCGTAGTATTCCGGCTTGCCGATGCCATTTTCATTGTTTTTACACGACGAACGTGATTTATAATTCGCGACTTGTTCAAAAAAGTAAAAATATCGCCACAGGCATATAACAATCTAGGATTTATGCACTTTTTTTTTGCGTAGAGTACTATCAAAATACATTGATCGGTCTACAACATATCGTTGCATTCCGACTTTGCGATGCCATTTTCATTATTTTTACACGACGAATGTGATTCAACTTCGCAACTTGTTCAAAAAAGTAAAAATAACGCCACAGGTATATAGGAATCTAGGATTTTTTTTTTTTTTTTTTTGCGTAGAGTACTATCAAAATACATAGAGCGGGTCTACAACATATCGTAGCATTCCGACTTGCCGATGCCACTTTCATTGTTTTTACATGACGAACGTGTTTTATAATTTGCCACCCGTTAAAAAAAGTAAAAATAATGCCACATGCATATAGGAATCTAGGATTTATGCACTTTTTTTTTGCGTAGAGTACTATCAAAATACATAGAGCGGTCTACAACATATCATAGCATTCCGACTTGCCGATGCCATTTTCATTATTTTTACACGACGAACGTGTTTTATAATTCGCGACTTGTTCAAAAAAGTAAAAATATCGCCACAGGCATATAGGAATCTAGGATTTATGCCCTTTTTTTATTCGTAGAGTAATATCAAAATACATAGAGCGGGTCTACAACATATCGTAGTATTCCGGTTTGCCTATTGCCATTTTCATTGTTTTTACACGACGAACGTTTTTATAATTCGCGACTTGTTCAAAAAAGTATAAATATCGCCACAGGCATACATGAATCTAGGATTATGCAATTTTTCTTTGCGTAGAGTACTATCAAAATACATAGAGAAGGTCTACAACATATCGTAGTATTCCAGCTTGCCGATGCCATTTTCATTGTTTTTACACGACGAACGTGTTTTATAATTTGCCACTCGTTCAAAAAAGTAAAAATATCGCCACATGCATATAGGAATCTAGGATTTATGCACTTTTTTTTTCCGTAGAGTACTATCAAAATACATAGAGCGGGTCTACAACATATCATAGCATTCCGACTTGCCGATGCCATTTTCATTGTTTTTACACGACAAACATGTTTTATAATTCGCGACTTGTTCAAAAAATTAAAAATATCGCCACAGGCATATAGGAATCTAGGATTTTTGCAATTTTTTTTTGCGTAGAGTACTATCAAAATACATAGAGCGGATCTGCAACATATCGTAGTATTCCGGCTTGCCGATGCCATTTTCATTGTTTTTACACGACGAACGTGTTTTATAATTTGACACTCGTTCAAAAAAGTAATAATATCGCCACATGCATATAGGAATCTAGGATTTATGCACTTTTTTTTTGCGTAGAGTACTATCAAAATACATAGAGCGGGTCTACAACATATCGTAGTATTCCGGCTTGCCGATGCCATTTTCATTGTTTTTACACGACGAACGTGATTTATAATTCGCGACTTGTTCAAAAAAGTAAAAATATCGCCACAGGCATATAACAATCTAGGATTTATGCACTTTTTTTTTGCGTAGAGTACTATCAAAATACATTGATCGGTCTACAACATATCGTTGCATTCCGACTTTGCGATGCCATTTTCATTATTTTTACACGACGAATGTGTTTCAACTTCGCAACTAGTTCAAAAAAGTAAAAATAACGCCACAGGTATATAGGAATCTAGGATTTTTTCAATTTTTTTTTTGCGTAGAGTACTATCAAAATACATAGAGCGGGTCTACAACATATCATAGCATTCCGACTTGCCGATGCCATTTTCATTGTTTTTACACGACAAACATGTTTTATAATTCGCGACTTGTTCAAAAAATTAAAAATATCGCCACAGGCATATAGGAATCTAGGATTTTTGCAATTTTTTTTTGCGTAGAGTACTATCAAAATACATAGAGCGGATCTGCAACATATCGTAGTATTCCGGCTTGCCGATGCCATTTTCATTGTTTTTACACGACGAACGTGTTTTATAATTTGACACTCGTTCAAAAAAGTAATAATATCGCCACATGCATATAGGAATCTAGGATTTATGCACTTTTTTTTTCCGTAGAGTACTATCAAAATACATAGAGCGGGTCTACAACATATCATAGCATTCCGACTTGCCGATGCCATTTTCATTGTTTTTACACGACAAACATGTTTTATAATTCGCGACTTGTTCAAAAAATTAAAAATATCGCCACAGGCATATAGGAATCTAGGATTTTTGCAATTTTTTTTTGCGTAGAGTACTATCAAAATACATAGACTGGGTCTTCAACATATCGTAGCATTCCGACTTGCCGATGCCATTTTCATTGTTTTTACACGACGAACGTGTTTTATAATTTGCCACTCGTTCAAAAAAGTAAAAATATCGCCACATGCATATAGGAATCTAGGATTTATGCACTTTTTTTTTGCGTAGAGTACTATCAAAATACATAGAGCGGGTCTACAACATATCGTATTATTCCGGCTTGCCGATGCCATTTTAATTGTTTTTACACGACGAACGTGTTTTATAATTCGCAACTTGTTAAAAAAAGTCAAATTATCCCCACAGGCATATAGGAATCTAGGATGTATGCACTTTTTTTTTGCGTAGAGTACTATCAAAATACATAGAACGGGTCTACAACATATCGTAGTATTCCGGCTTGCCGATGCCATTTTCATTGTTTTTACACGACGAACGTGATTTATAATTAGCGACTTGTTCAAAAAAGTAAAAATATCGCCACAGGCATATAACAATCTAGGATTTATGCACTTTTTTTTTGCGTAGAGCACTATCAAAATACATTGATCGGTCTACAACATATCGTTGCATTCCGACTTTGCGATGCCATTTTCATTATTTTTACACGACGAATGTGTTTCAACTTCGCAACTTGTTCAAAAAAGTAAAAATAACGCCACAGGTATATAGGAATCTAGGATTTTTTCAATTTTTTTTTTGCGTAGAGTACTATCAAAATACATAGAGCGGGTCTACAACATATCGTAGCATTCCGACTTGCCGATGCCACTTTCAATTTTTTTACATGATGAACGTGTTTTATAATTTGCCACTCGTTAAAAAAAGTAAATATAACGCCACATGCATATAGGAATCTAGGATTTATGCACTTTTTTTTTGCGTAGAGTACTATCAAAATACATAGAGCGGTCTACAACATATCATAGCATTCCGACTTGCCGATGCCATTTTCATTATTTTTACACGACGAACGTGTTTTATATTTCGCGACTTGTTCAAAAAATTAAAAATATCGCCACAGGGATATAGGAGTCTAGGATTTTTGCAATTTTATTTTGGCCTAGAGTACTATCAAAATACATAGAGCGGGTCTACAACATATCATAGTATTCCGGCTTGCCGATGCCATTTTCATTGTTTTTACACGACGAACGTGTTTTATAATTCGCGACTTGTTCAAAAAAGTAAAAATATCGCCACAGGCATATAGGAATCTAGGATTTATGCCCTTTTTTTATTCGTAGAGTACTATCAAAATACATAGAGCGGGTCTACAACATATCGTAGTATTCCGGTTTGCCTATGCCATTTTCATTGTTTTTACACGACGAACGTTTTTATAATTCGCGACTTGTTCAAAAAAGTATAAATATCGCCACAGGCATACATGAATCTAGGATTATGCAATTTTTCTTTGCGTAGAGTACTATCAAAATACATAGAGAGGTTCTACAACATATCGTAGTATTCCAGCTTGCCGATGCCATTTTCATTGTTTTTACACGACGAACGTGTTTTATAATTTGCCACTCGTTCAAAAAAGTAAAAATATCGCCACATGCATATAGGAATCTAGGATTTATGCACTTTTTTTTTACGTAGAGTACTATCAAAATACATAGAGCGGGTCTACAACATATCATAGCATTCCGACTTGCCGATGCCATTTTCATTGTTTTTACACGACAAACATGTTTTATAATTCGCGACTTGTTCAAAAAATTAAAAATATCGCCACAGGCATATAGGAATCTAGGATTTTTGCAATTTTTTTTTGCGTAGAGTACTAGCAAAATACATAGACTGGGTCTTCAACATATCGTAGCATTCCGACTTGCCGATGCCATTTTCATTGTTTTTACATGACGAACGTGTTTTATAATTTGCCACTCGTTCAAAAAAGTAAAAATTTCGCCACATGCATATAGGAATCTAGGATTTATGCACTTTTTTTTTGCGTAGAGTACTATCAAAATACATAGATCGGTCTACAACATATCGTTGCATTCCGATTTGGCGATGCCATTTTCATTATTTTTACACGACGAACGTGTTTTCAACTTCGCAACTTGTTCAAAAAAGTAAAAATAACGCCACAGGCATATAGGAATCTAGGATTTTTGCAATTTTTTTTTTGCGTAGAGTACTATCAAAATACATAGAGCGGGTCTACAACATATCGTAGCATTCCGACTTGCCGATGCCACTTTCATTGTTTTTACATGATGAACGTGTTTTATAATTTGCCACTCGTTAAAAAAAGTAAATATAACGCCACATGCATATAGGAATCTAGGATTTATGCACTTTTTTTTTGCGTAGAGTACTATCAAAATACATAGAGCGGTCTACAACATATCATAGCATTCCGACTTGCCGATGCCATTTTCATTATTTTTACACGACGAACGTGTTTTATATTTCGCGACTTGTTCAAAAAATTAAAAATATCGCCACAGGGATATAGGAGTCTAGGATTTTTGCAATTTTATTTTGGCCTAGAGTACTATCAAAATACATAGAGCGGGTCTACAACATATCATAGTATTCCGGCTTGCCGATGCCATTTTCATTGTTTTTACACGACGAACGTGTTTTATAATTCGCGACTTGTTCAAAAAAGTAAAAATATCGCCACAGGCATATAGGAATCTAGGATTTATGCCCTTTTTTTATTCGTAGAGTACTATCAAAATACATAGAGCGGGTCTTCAACATATCGTAGTATTCCGGTTTGCCTATGCCATTTTCATTGTTTTTACACGACGAACGTTTTTATAATTCGCGACTTGTTCAAAAAAGTATAAATATCGCCACAGGCATACATGAATCTAGGATTATGCAATTTTTCTTTGCGTAGAGTACTATCAAAATACATAGAGAGGTTCTACAACATATCGTAGTATTCCAGCTTGCCGATGCCATTTTCATTGTTTTTACACGACGAACGTGTTTTATAATTTGCCACTCGTTCAAAAAAGTAAAAATATCGCCACATGCATATAGGAATCTAGGATTTATGCACTTTTTTTTTACGTAGAGTACTATCAAAATACATAGAGCGGGTCTACAACATATCATAGCATTCCGACTTGCCGATGCCATTTTCATTGTTTTTACACGACAAACATGTTTTATAATTCGCGACTTGTTCAAAAAATTAAAAATATCGCCACAGGCATATAGGAATCTAGGATTTTTGCAATTTTTTTTTGCGTAGAGTACTAGCAAAATACATAGACTGGGTCTTCAACATATCGTAGCATTCCGACTTGCCGATGCCATTTTCATTGTTTTTACATGACGAACGTGTTTTATAATTTGCCACTCGTTCAAAAAAGTAAAAATTTCGCCACATGCATATAGGAATCTAGGATTTATGCACTTTTTTTTTGCGTAGAGTACTATCAAAATACATAGATCGGTCTACAACATATCGTTGCATTCCGATTTGGCGATGCCATTTTCATTATTTTTACACGACGAACGTGTTTTCAACTTCGCAACTTGTTCAAAAAAGTAAAAATAACGCCACAGGCATATAGGAATCTAGGATTTTTGCAATTTTTTTTTTGCGTAGAGTACTATCAAAATACATAGAGCGGGTCTACAACATATCGTAGCATTCCGACTTGCCAATGCCATTTTCATTGTTTTTACACGACGAACGTGTTTTATAATTCGCGACTTGTTCAAAAAATTAAAAATATCGCCACAGGCATATAGGAATCTAGGATTTATGCACTTTTTTTTGCGTAGAGTACTATCAAAATACATAGAGCGGGTCTACAACATATCGTAGTATTCCGGCTTGCCGATGCCATTTTAATTGTTTTTACACGACGAACGTGTTTTATAATTCACGACTTGTTAAAAAAAGTCAAATTATCCCCATAGGCATATAGGAATCTAGGATGTATGCACTTTTTTTTTGCGTAGAGTACAATCAAAATACATAGAACGGGTCTACAACATATCGTAGTATTCCTGCTTGCCGATGCCATTTTCATGGTTTTTACACGACGAAAGTGTTTTACAAATCGAGACTTGTTCAAAAAAGTTAAAATATCGCCACAGGCATATAGGAAACTAGGATTTATGCACTTTTTTTTTGCGTAGAGTACTATCAAAATACATAGAGCGGGTCTACAACATATCGTAGTATTCCGGTTTGCCTATGTCATTTTCATTATTTTTACACGACGAACGCTTTTATAATTCGCGACTTGTTCAAAAAAGTAAAAATATCGCCACAGGCATATAGGAATCTAGGATTTATGCACTTTTTTTTTGCGTAGAGTACTATCAAAATACATAGAGCGGGTGTACAACATATCATAGTATTCCGGCTTGCTGATGCCATTTTCATTGTTTTTACACGACGATCATGTTTTATAATTTGCCACTCGTTTATAAAAGTAAAAATATCGCCACAGGCATATAGGAATCTAGGATTTATGCACTTTTTTTTTCGTAGAGTACTATCAAAATACATAGAGCGGGTCTACAACATATCGTAGCATTCCGATTTGCCGATGCCATTTTCATTATTTTTACACGACGAACGTGTTTTCAACTTCGCGACTTGTTCAAAAAATTAAAAATATCGCCACAGGCATATAGTAATCACTACAAGAAAAATGTCATTTTGCGACACTTTCATTGCGACATTTTGGAAATGACCATCGAAATGTGCTAATTTTAGGATTTTTGTGACGGTGTTTGCGACACTTGATCAACTGTTGCAATATTTTGCTTTCAAAAGTGCCAAATATTTCCCCTTAGCGCTCAATGAATTTGTTTTTGCCCCCAATACTCATTTTATAAAAAAAAAAAAAAAACTCAACTCACCAAAAACAATACAAAGATTTACTCACACAGACAAAAGACAAACACGTTCAATGTTGACAAATCCCTAAATCCATAAAACACTCCCTCCTGCGCCACCCTCATTCTCCAATCTCTTCATCGTTCCCATCGAGCAGAAAGAAGAAGCGATAACCCTAGATCGCTGACCCTGACCGCTCACTGCTCACTGCCTCCGTACCGAACATCCACCTCACACTCCGGCGCTCCTTCGTTCTACCTGAGATCGACTGTTCAGTCTACCCATCTCTGCTTCTTGTCGCATCGTTCTTTCATCTGGTAAAGGTCGAAGATTTAACTCTCCATCTTTGTTTTCAATTTTTTTAGTTTAACGCTTAGATTTAGAATTATCGTTTTTTGGTTCTTCTGAAAGTGAATCTCCACTTCCTTGAACTCTGCTTTTACCAATCTCTCCAAGGTGATGGTGGGTAAGCCTTTTCAATTCTAAGTAGTTTCTTGTGATTTTGTGTTTATTAAATTTTACTGAGAAAGTAGGTGTTTGCTGGAATGAAGTTGTTTCTTTTGTTTCCTATTTGTTTATTTGACTTATATTATTTTCATTACTATTGTTATTGATTTTGGGATTCAGAAATTTTGTGCGAATTGATTATTGGTGATTTGGGATTAAATATATTTTTTATTTGTACATAGATATTTATTGGTTAGGGTGATACTGTTGAGGGAAGGTGTGGGTGGGATGAAGAAGGATATGATATGAATTTATGACGATCTTATTTAATACTCCTTGCAGTCATCTACACCGACCCGATTGTCTATTTATGGACATGATAAGCCTGAAGTGACTGTTGTGGTGATAGATCCTAATTTTTCAACATATCTGCACAATGATTTCCTATCTGTTGTCTCTGACAGTAAGGAGAAGTTAGGAGTTTTCTTAAAAAGGTATTTGTAAGTGGTGGAACTATTGGTTCCATTGCATTTGAAATTTTATTAACCTTTTATTTACTTTGGTTCATATGTTTTTTGCAGGAATAAACTAAAATGTGGCTGGTGTGATGAATTTTCAAGCCAGATCATAGATGAAGTACAAGTTATCAATGGTCTGGAGTGTAAGATTTCTTGCAATTCATTCAAGGTATATTTAATGAGTTCTGCATATTTATATGCCATTTGTTCCAAAATCAAGCAACCATTTTTGTGGAATTGGTTCATTGATTCAATGCATACATATTTTGATAGGTTAGAGGTGAAACTTTAAACCAGTTCTTGATGCTAGTGTAGAGGAAGAGCTTCAGATTCGCCGGTTACAAGTAGCTGATGCGGCAAGGGCTTCCCTTGGATTGCATGTAGTGGAATATATTGTCACAAATACTCCACTTGAGGTATCAAATTTCATCTTGTTTTAACAAGCATAATGAAATAAAATGTGAATCATCCTATATTTTCAGCCAATATTCCTTATTAGACACATCTTTTGTGATATAGTCATACAATTTGGACTGCATAAAAATTATTTTACATCAAACAATTGTGTAGTTTTTGGCATGATTGTGCAAACTTATTTAAAGAGTAAGATAAATAAAATAAAATCATATTATATATATATCAAAATTGTAGGTTTTGTAATTGTAAATAAAATAAAATCATATTATATCAAGGTGGATCTCGAACGACAGCCGCATTGCTTGAGCGTGGTGAAGTGTTGTACCTGCAAATGCTCAGACGCTCAAGTCATTGGGAGAATGAGGTAGTTAGACTGACGTGTACCTTTCTCGTGAGTGCAAAGGTCTTTATATAGTGGAGCCTTTTAGGAGTTTTGGAGGAAAACAATGTTTAGCTCTTAGGGTGATTTCTGCCATGATTGGAGGACCATCCTTTTATTTTCATCAAACAATGATTATACTAGGAGGTGTAATGTCTGTGTGCTGATGGACTTTGGGTGTAGCATCTAATTCGTGATCTATAGCTATTTAAAATGTTAAGCCAAAGTCAGAACAAACCTAACATCATACATGATGCCATCCTCTAAGCCATAAGCAGAACGCAGCCACTGCACAAACCAGAACCAAGAGCAATGCACTGCGGCCACTACACGAACAAAAAATAAAAAACAAATCCCATCCTCTAAACCATGACATAGCTGTAGACATAAAGCCACACCAGAAAAATCAACACACCCCGATCCCAACTACGCGACTTGAATAGCACATAGTTTTTCTATTTAATTTGTTAGTTCTGTTTGGTAGTTTTGTTTGAGTTCAAGAATTATTATTAGTTAGATCATAGATGCAAGTTTATCTTTAAGAAGCTTTATGTCTCATTTTATTTAGTTTGTGAAGGGTCATTGAGTTGTGTTACATGTGAGGTGCGTATGGTAGTAAGATTAGTAGATAAATTTTAATTAAGTATTAAATGTATTAAGGACTTACTAGCATGGTGTAGGTACTGAATGCATTATAGGGATTGCTTTGGTTGATTTATATGCTAAATGGAGATAATGTATGAGTGCATTAAAATTGTATTGCTGCCCTGCCCAGTTTTTAGGCTTGGTATTGCTTCCTTGTTTTTTTATTATGAGTGCACTGCCATTGTAACTCTTTGGCATTGTCTCTCTTTTATTAATAAATGATTCTTTGTCTTTTCAAAAAATAAAAACTTGTTCTGTTATGAGTTCATTTATTTGATGAGCTTAAAAAGGAGATGTCATTATGTTATGTTTGAAGGAACTATTATCATGTGGAATTATGTCAAGGATTAAGTTAGTTTGTACAATTCCATTTGTTTTTGTTTTTTTAATTGTCCTAATATATATTTGTGTTTTTTCAGGTAACTGTATTGGAAGAGTATAGTAGACGTTCTGAGTCTAGCTAACACTAATTAAGGATCATGAAGCAACATCACATACTAGGGAATATTTAGATGTTTTGTGAACTTATTTTGACGTAATATTTTGTATACTTAGCCACTTTTTTTTTAGGTGTTAGTTTTTAAATATTTGAACTATATTATTTTTTTTTTCTTTTGGAATTGCAAGTACTTTAATTAAATTTTTCTTGTGTATGGATGGATGTTGTCACTATTGAATGAATTAAGTTATTCATATTTATTTGTAAATGTTATTGAATAATATAGTTTAGCAAAAACAGAAAGAATAAAATATAGTTTTTAAATTAATATTTAAAAAAAAAAAAGAAGTTTGCGACGGTTTTGTAACTGTTGCAACCTCTGCTGCTATTAAATCCAATTTTATGTAGGAAAAGTAGGGACGGTTTGAAACCGTTGCAACATCAATTACAACGGTTGTAACGACGGTTTCAAGAACTGTCGCAAAATTCACTTGCAACACTGAAATCAGCAACGGTTTGACAACCGTCGCAAATGTACAATTGCAACAGTTTCAACTGTCGCAAACTGCAATTTTAACCGTTGCAAAGTGCTTGTTTTGTTGTAATCTAGGATTTTTGCTAATTTTTTTTTGCGTAGAGTACTATCAAAATACATAGAGCGGGTCTACAACATATCGTAGCATTCCGACTTGCCGATGCCATTTTCATTATTTTTACACGACGAACGTGTTTTATAATTCGAGACTTGTTCAAAAAATTAAAAATATCGCCACTGGCATATAGGAATCTAGGATTTATGCACTTTTTTTTTTGCGTAGAGTACTATCAAAATACATAAAGCGGTCTACAACATATCGTAGCATTCCGACTTGCCGATGCCATTTTCATTAATTTTACACGACGAACGTGTTTTATATTTCGCGACTTGTTCAAAAAATTAAAAATATCGCCACAGGCATATAGGAGTCTAGGATTTTTGCAATTTTATTTTGGCCTAGAGTACTATCAAAATACATAGAGCGGGTCTACAACATATCATAGTATTCCGGCTTGCCGATGCCATTTTCATTGTTTTTACACGACGAACGTGTTTTATAATTCGCGACTTGTTCAAAAAAGTAAAAATATCGCCACAGGCATATAGGAATCTAGGATTTATGCCCTTTTTTTATTCGTAGAGTACTATCAAAATACATAGAGCGGGTCTACAACATATTGTAGTATTCCGGTTTGCCTATGCCATTTTCATTGTTTTTACACGACGAACGTTTTTATAATTCGTAACTTGTTCAAAAAAGTATAAATATCGCCACAGGCATACATGAATCTAGGATTATGCAATTTTTTTTTTCGTAGAGTACTATCAAAATACATAGAGCGGGTCTACAACATATCATAGCATTCCGACTTGCCGATGCCATTTTCATTGTTTTTACACGACAAACATGTTTTATAATTCGCGACTTGTTCAAAAAATTAAAAATATCGCCACAGGCATATAGGAATCTAGGATTTTTGTAATTTTTTTTTGCGTAGAGTACTATCAAAATACATAGACTGGGTCTTCAACATATCGTAGCATTCCGACTTGCCGATGCCATTTTCATTGTTTTTACATGACGAACGTGTTTTATAATTTGCCACTCGTTCAAAAAAGTAAAAATATCGCCACATGCATATAGGAATCTAGGATTTATGCACTTTTTTTTGCGTAGAGTACTATCAAAATACATAGAGCGGGTCTACAACATATCGTATTATTCCGGCTTGCCGATGCCATTTTAATTGTTTTTACACGACGAACGTGTTTTATAATTCGCAACTTGTTAAAAAAAGTCAAATTATCCCCACAGGCATATAGGAATCTAGGATGTATGCACTTTTTTTTTGCGTAGAGTACTATCAAAATACATAGAACGGGTCTACAACATATCGTAGTATTCCGGCTTGCCGATGCCATTTTCATTGTTTTTACACGACGAACGTGATTTATAATTAGCGACTTGTTCAAAAAAGTAAAAATATCGCCACAGGCATATAACAATCTAGGATTTATGCACTTTTTTTTTGCGTAAAGCACTATGAAAATACATTGATCGGTCTACAACATATCGTTGCATTCCGACTTTGCGATGCCATTTTCATTATTTTTACACGACGAATGTGTTTCAACTTCGCAACTTGTTCAAAAAAGTAAAAATAACGCCACAGGTATATAGGAATCTAGGATTTTTTCAATTTTTTTTTTGCGTAGAGTACTATCAAAATACATAGAGCGGGTCTACAACATATCGTAGCATTCCGACTTGCCGATGCCACTTTCATTGTTTTTACATGATGAACGTGTTTTATAATTTGCCACTCGTTAAAAAAAGTAAAAATAACGCCACATGCATATAGGAATCTAGGATTTATGCACTTTTTTTTTGCATAGAGTACTATCAAAATACATAGAGCGGTCTACAACATATCATAGCATTCCGACTTGCCGATGCCATTTTCATTATTTTTACACGACGAACGTGTTTTATATTTCGCGACTTGTTCAAAAAATTAAAAATATCGCCACAGGGATATAGGAGTCTAGGATTTTTGCAATTTTATTTTGGCCTAGAGTACTATCAAAATACATAGAGCGGGTCTACAACATATCATAGTATTCCGGCTTGCCGATGCCATTTTCATTGTTTTTACACGACGAACGTGTTTTATAATTCGCGACTTGTTCAAAAAAGTAAAAATATCGCCACAGGCATATAGGAATCTAGGATTTATGCCCTTTTTTTATTCGTAGAGTACTATCTAAATACATAGAGCGGGTCTACAACATATCGTAGTATTCCGGTTTGCCTGTGCCATTTTCATTGTTTTTACACGACGAACGTTTTTATAATTCGCGACTTGTTCAAAAAAGTATAAATATCGCCACAGGCATACATGAATCTAGGATTATGCAATTTTTCTTTGCGTAGAGTACTATCAAAATACATAGAGAGGGTCTACAACATATCGTAGTATTCCAGCTTGCCGATGCCATTTTCATTGTTTTTACACGACGAACGTGTTTTATAATTTGCCACTCGTTCAAAAAAGTAAAAATATCGCCACATGCATATAGGAATCTAGGATTTATGCACTTTTTTTTTTCGTAGAGTACTATCAAAATACATAGAGCGGGTCTACAACATATCATAGCATTCCGACTTGCCGATGCCATTTTCATTGTTTTTACACGACAAACATGTTTTATAATTCGCGACTTGTTCAAAAAATTAAAAATATCGCCACAGGCATATAGGAATCTAGGATTTTTGTAATTTTTTTTTGCGTAGAGTACTATCAAAATACATAGACTGGGTCTTCAACATATCGTAGCATTCCGACTTGCCGATGCCATTTTCATTGTTTTTACATGACGAACGTGTTTTATAATTTGCCACTCGTTCAAAAAAGTAAAAATATCGCCACATGCATATAGGAATCTAGGATTTATGCACTTTTTTTTTGCGTAGAGTACTATCAAAATACATAGAGCGGGTCTACAACATATCGTATTATTCCGGCTTGCCGATGCCATTTTAATTGTTTTTACACGACGAACGTGTTTTATAATTCGCAACTTGTTAAAAAAAGTCAAATTATCCCCACAGGCATATAGGAATCTAGGATGTATGCACTTTTTTTTTGCGTAGAGTACTATCAAAATACATAGAACGGGTCTACAACATATCGTAGTATTCCGGCTTGCCGATGCCATTTTCATTGTTTTTACACGACGAACGTGATTTATAATTAGCGACTTGTTCAAAAAAGTAAAAATATCGCCACAGGCATATAACAATCTAGGATTTATGCACTTTTTTTTTGCGTAAAGCACTATGAAAATACATTGATCGGTCTACAACATATCGTTGCATTCCGACTTTGCGATGCCATTTTCATTATTTTTACACGACGAATGTGTTTCAACTTCGCGACTTGTTCAAAAAAGTAAAAATAACGCCACAGGTATATAGGAATCTAGGATTTTTTCAATTTTTTTTTTGCGTAGAGTACTATCAAAATACATAGAGCGGGTCTACAACATATCGTAGCATTCCGACTTGCCGATGCCACTTTCATTGTTTTTACATGATGAACGTGTTTTATAATTTGCCACTCGTAAAAAAAAGTAAAAATAACGCCACATGCATATAGGAATCTAGGATTTATGCACTTTTTTTTTGCGTAGAGTACTATCAAAATACATAGAGCGGTCTACAACATATCATAGCATTCCGACTTGCCGATGCCATTTTCATTATTTTTACACGACGAACGTGTTTTATATTTCGCGACTTGTTCAAAAAATTAAAAATATCGCCACAGGGATATAGGAGTCTAGGATTTTTGCAATTTTATTTTGGCCTAGAGTACTATCAAAATACATAGAGCGGGTCTACAACATATAATAGTATTCCGGCTTGCCGATGCCATTTTCATTGTTTTTACACGACGAACGTGTTTTATAATTCGCGACTTGTTCAAAAAAGTAAAAATATCGCCACAGGCATATAGGAATCTAGGATTTATGCCCTTTTTTTATTCGTAGAGTACTATCAAAATACATAGAGCGGGTCTACAACATATCGTAGTATTCCGGTTTGCCTATGCCATTTTCATTGTTTTTACACGACGAACGTTTTTATAATTCGCGACTTGTTCAAAAAAGTATAAATATCGCCACAGGCATACATGAATCTAGGATTATGCAATTTTTCTTTGCGTAGAGTACTATCAAAATACATAGAGAGGGTCTACAACATATCGTAGTATTCCAGCTTGCCGATGCCATTTTCATTGTTTTTACACGACGAACGTGTTTTATAATTTTCCACTCGTTCAAAAAAGTAAAAATATCGCCACATGCATATAGGAATCTAGGATTTATGCACTTTTTTTTTCCGTAGAGTACTATCAAAATACATAGAGCGGGTCTACAACATATCATAGCATTCCGACTTGCCGATGCCATTTTCATTGTTTTTACACGACAAACATGTTTTATAATTCGCGACTTGTTCAAAAAATTAAAAATATCGCCACAGGCATATAGGAATCTAGGATTTTTGCAATTTTTTTTTGCGTAGAGTACTATCAAAATACATAGACTGGGTCTTCAACATATCGTAGCATTCCGACTTGCCGATGCCATTTTCATTGTTTTTACATGACGAACGTGTTTTATAATTTGCCACTCGTTCAAAAAAGTAAAAATTTCGCCACATGCATATAGGAATCTAGGATTTATGCACTTTTTTTTTGCGTAGAGTACTATCAAAATACATAGATCGGTCTACAACATATCGTTGCATTCCGATTTGGCGATGCCATTTTCATTATTTTTACACGACGAACGTGTTTTCAACTTCGCAACTTGTTCAAAAAAGTAAAAATAACGCCACAGGCATATAGGAATCTAGGATTTTTGTAATTTTTTTTTTGCGTAGAGTACTATCAAAATACATAGAGCGGGTCTACAAAATATCGTAGCATTCCGACTTGCCGATGCCACTTTCATTGTTTTTACATGACGAACGTGTTTTATAATTTGGCACTCGTTCAAAAAAGTAAAAATAACGCCACATGCATATAGGAATCTAGGATTTATGCACTTTTTTTTTGTGTAGAGTACTATCAAAATACATAGAGCGGTCTACAACATATCGTAGCATTCCGACTTGCCGATGCCATTTTCATTATTTTTACACGACGAACGTGTTTTATAATTCGCGACTTGTTCAAAAAATTAAAAATATCGCCACAGGCATATAGGAATCTAGGATTTTTTCAATTTTTTTTTTGCGTAGAGTACTATCAAAATACATAGAGCGGGTGTACAACATATCGTAGTATTCCGGCTTGCCGATGCCATTTTCATTGTTTTTACACGACGAACGTGTTTTATAATTCGCGACTTGTTCAAAAAAGTAAAAATATCGCCACAGGCATATAGGAATCTAGGATTTTTGCCCTTTTTTTATTCGTAGAGTACTATCGAAATACATAGAGTGGGTCTACAACATATCGTAGTATTCCGGTTTGCCGATGCCATATTCATTGTTTTTACACGACGAACGTTTTTATAATTCGCGACTTGTTCAAAAATGTATAAATATCGCCACAGGCATACATGAATCTAGGATTATGCACTTTTTTTTTGCGTAGAGTACTATCAAAATACATAGAGCGGGTCTACAACATATCGTAGTATTCCGGCTTGCCGATGCCATTATCATTGTTTTTACACGACGAACGTGTTTTATAATTTGCCACTCGTTGAAAAAAGTAAAAATATCGCCACTTGCATATAGGAATCTAGGATTTATGCACTTTTTTTTTGCGTAGAGTACTATCAAAATACATAGAACGGGTCTACAACATATTGTAGTATTCCTGCTTGCCGATGCCATTTTCATGGTTTTTACACGACGAAAGTGTTTTACAAATCGAGACTTGTTCAAAAATGTTAAAATATCGCCACAGGCATATAGGAAACTAGGATTTATGCACTTTTTTTTTGAGTAGAGTACTATCAAAATACATAGAGCGGGTCTACAACATATCGTAGTATTCCTGTTTGCCTATGTCATTTTCATTATTTTTACACGACGAACGTTTTTATAATTCGTGACTTGTTCAAAAAAGTAAAAATATCGCCACAGGCATATAGGAATCTAGGATTTATTTTTTGCGTAGAGTACTATCAAAATACATAGAGCGGGTCTACAACATATCGTAGCATTCCGACTTGCCGATGCCATTTTCATTGTTTTTACACGACGAACGTGTTTTATAATTCGCGACTTGTTCAAAAAATTAAAAATATCGCCACTGGCATATAGGAATCTAGGATTTTTGCAATTTTTTTTTGCGTAGAGTACTATCAAAATACATAGAGCGGGTCTACAATATATCGTAGCATTCCGACTTGCCGATGCCACTTTCATTGTTTTTACATGAGGAACGTGTTTTATTATTTGCCACTCGTTCAAAAAAGTAAAAATAACGCCACATGCATATAGGAATCTAGGATTTATGCACTTTTTTTTTTTGCGTAGAGTACAATCAAAATTCATAGAGCGGGTCTTCAACATATCGTAGCATTCCTATTTGCCGATGCCATTTTCATTGTTTTTACATGACGACCGTGTTTTATAATTTGCCACTCGTTCAAAAATGTAAAAATATCGCCACACGCATATAGGAATCTATGATTTATGCACTTTTTTTTTGCGTAGAGTACTATCAAAATACATAGAGCGGGTCTACAACATATCGTAGTATTCCGGCTTGCCGATGCCATTTTCATAATTTTTACACGACGAATGTGTTTTCAACTTCGCAACTTGTTTAAAAAAGTAAAAATAACGCCACAGGCATATAGGAATCTAGGATTTTTGCAATTTTTTTTTTGCGTAGAGTACTATCAAAATACATAGAGCGGGTCTACAAAATATCGTAGCATTCCGACTTGCCGATGCTACTTTCATTGTTTTTACATGACGAACGTGTTTTATTATTTGCCACTCGTTCAAAAAAGTAAAAATAACATGCATATAGGAATCTAGGATTTATGCACTTTTTTTTTTGCGTAGAGTACTATCAAAATACATAAAGCGGTCTACAACATATCGTAGCATTCCGACTTGACGATGCCATTTTCATTAATTTTACACGACGAACGTGTTTTATAATTCGCGACTTGTTCAAAAAATTAAAAATATCGCCACAGGCATATAGTAATCTAGGATTTTTGCAATTTTTTTTTGCGTAGAGTACTATCAAAATTCATAGAGCGGGTCTTCAACATATCGTAGCATTCCTATTTGCCGATGCCATTTTCATTGTTTTTACATGACGAACGTGTTTTATAATTTGCCACTCGTTCAAAAATGTAAAAATATCGCCACACGCATATAGGAATCTAGGATTTATGCACTTTTTTTTTGCGTAGAGTACTATCAAAATACATAGAGCGGGTCTACAACATATCGTAGTATTCCGGCTTGCCGATGCCATTTTCATTGTTTTTACACGACGAACGTGATTTATAATTCGCGACTTGTTCAAAAAAGTAAAAATATCGCCACAGGCATATAACAATCTAGGATTTATGCACTTTTTTTTTGCGTAGAGTACTATCAAAATACATTGATCGGTCTACAACATATCGTTGCATTCCGACTTGGCGATGCCATTTTCATAATTTTTACACGACGAATGTGTTTTCAACTTCGCAACTTGTTCAAAAAAGTAAAAATAACGCCACAGGCATATAGGAATCTAGGATTTTTGCAATTTTTTTTTTGCGTAGAGTACTATCAAAATATATAGAGCGGGTGTACAAAATATCGTAGCATTCCGACTTGCCGATGCTACTTTCATTGTTTTTACATGACGAACGTGTTTTATAATTTGCCACTCGTTCAAAAAAGTAAAAATAACGCCACATGCATATAGGAATCTAGGATTTATGCACTTTTTTTTTGCGCAGAGTACTATCAAAATTCATAGAGCGGTCTACAACATATCATAGCATTCCGACTTGCCGATGCCATTTTCATTATTTTTACACGACGAACGTGTTTTATAATTCGCGACTTGTTCAAAAAATTAAAAATATCGCCACAGGCATATAGGAATCTAGGATTTTTGCAATTTTTTTTTGCGTAGAGTACTATCAAAATACATAGAGCGGATCTGCAACATCTCGTAGTATTCCGGCTTGCCGATGCCATTTTCATTGTTTTTACACGATGAACGTGTTTTATAATTTGACACTCGTTCAAAAAAGTAATAATATCGCCACATGCATATAGGAATCTAGGATTTATGCACTTTTTTTTTTGTGTAGAGTACTATCAAAATACATAGAGCGGGTCTACAACATATCGTAGTATTCCGGCTTGCCGATGCCATTTTCATTGTTTTTACACGACGAACGTGTTTTATAATTCGCGGCTTGTTCAAAGAAGTCAAATTATCCCCACAGACATATAGGAATCTAGGATTTATGCACTTTTTTTTTGCGTAGAGTACTATCAAAATACATAGAGCAGGACTACAACATATCGTAGTATTCCTGCTTGCCGTTGCCATTTTCATTGTTTTTACATGACGAACGTGTTTTATAATTTGCCACTCGTTCAAAAAAGTAAAAATATCGCCACATGCATATAGGAATCTAGGATTTATGCACTTTTTTTTTTCGTAGAGTACTATCAAAATACATAGAGCGGGTCTACAACATATCATAGCATTCCGACTTGCCGATGCCATTTTCATTGTTTTTACACGACGAACATGTTTTATAATTCGCGACTTGTTCAAAAAATTAAAAATATCGCCACAGGCATATAGGAATCTAGGATTTTTGCAATTTTTTTTTTGCGTAGAGTACTATCAAAATACATAGAGCGGGTCTACAACATATCGTAGCATTCCGACTTGACAATGCCATTTTCATTGTTTTTACACGACGAACGTGTTTTATAATTCGCGACTTGTTCAAAAAATTAAAAATATCACCACAGGCATATAGGAATCTAGGATTTATGCACTTTTTTCTTTCGTTGAGTACTATCAAAATACATAGAGTGGGTCTACAACATATCGTAGTATTCCGGCTTGCCGATGCCATTTTAATTGTTTTTACACGACGAACGTGTTTTATAATTCGCGACTTGTGAAAAAAAGTCAAATTATCCCCATAGGCATATAGGAATCTAGGATGTATGCACTTTTTTTTTGTGTAGAGTACTATCAAAATACATAGAACGGGTGTACAACATATCGTAGTATTCCTGCTTGCCGATGCCATTTTCATGGTTTTTACACGACGAAAGTGTTTTACAAATCGAGACTTGTTCAAAAAAGTTATAATATCGCCACATGTATATAGGAATCTAGGATTTATGCACTTTTTTTTTTTTGTAGAGTACTATCAAAATACATAGAGCGGGTCTACAACATATCGTAGCATTCCGATTTGCCGATGCCATTTTCATTATTTTTACACGACGAACGTGTTTTCAACTTCGCGACTTGTTCAAAAAATTAAAAATATCGCCACAAGCATATAGTAATCTAGGATTTTTGCTAATTTTTTTTTGCGTAGAGTACTATCAAAATACATAGAGCGGGTCTACACCATATCGTAGCATTCCGACTTGCCGATGCCATTTTCATTGTTTTTACACGACGAACGTGTTTTATAATTCGCGGCTTGTTCAAAGAAGTCAAATTATCCCCACAGACATATAGGAATCTAGGATTTATGCACTTTTTTTTTGCGTAGAGTACTATCAAAATACATAGAGCGGGACTACAACATATCGTAGTATTCAAGCTTGCCGTTGCCATTTTCATTGTTTTTACATGACGAACGTGTTTTATAATTCGCGACTTGTTCAAAAAAGTAAAAATATCGCCACAGGCATATAGGAATCTAGGATTTATGCCCTTTTTTTATTCGTAGAGTACTATCGAAATACATAGAGCGGGTCTACAACATATCGTAGTATTCCGGTTTGCCGATGACATTTTCATTGTTTTTACACGACGAACGTTTTTATAATTCGCGACTTGTTCAAAAAAGTATAAATATCGCCACAGGCATACATGAATCTAGGATTATGCACTTTTTTTTTTTTTGCGTAGAGTACTATCAAAATACATAGAACGGGTCTACAACATATCGTAGTATTCCGGCTTGCCGATGACATTTTCATTGTTTTTACAGGACGAACGTGTTTTATAATTTGCCACTCGTTCAAAAAAGAAAAAATATCGCCACATGCATATAGGAATCTAGGATTTATGCACTTTTTTTTTCCGTAGAGTACTATCAAAATACATAGAGCGGGTCTACAACATATCATAGCATTCCGACTTGCCGATGCCATTTTCATTGTTTTTACACGACGAACATGTTTTATAATTCGCGACTTGTTCAAAAAATTAAAAATATCGCCACAGGCATATAGGAATCTAGGATTTTTGCAATTTTTTTTTTGCGTAGAGTACTATCAAAATACATAGAGCGGGTCTACAATATATCGTAGCATTCCGACTTGCCAATGCCATTTTCATTGTTTTTACACGACGAACGTGTTTTATAATTCGCGACTTGTTCAAAAAATTAAAAATATCACCACAGGCATATAGGAATCTAGGATTTATGCACTTTTTTCTTTCGTTGAGTACTATCAAAATACATAGAGCGGGTCTACAACATATCGTAGTATTCCGGCTTGCCGATGCCATTTTAATTGTTTTTACACGACGAACGTGTTTTATAATTCGCGACTTGTAAAAAAAAGTCAAATTATCCCCATAGGCATATAGGAATCTAGGATGTATGCACTTTTTTTTTGTGTAGAGTACTATCAAAATACATAGAACGGGTGTACAACATATCGTAGTATTCCTGCTTGCCGATGCCATTTTCATGGTTTTTACACGACGAAAGTGTTTTACAAATCGAGACTTGTTCAAAAAAGTTATAATATCGCCACATGTATATAGGAATCTAGGATTTATGCACCTTTTTTTTTTGTAGAGTACTATCAAAATACATAGAGCGGGTCTACAACATATCGTAGCATTCCGATTTGCCGATGCCATTTTCATTATTTTTACACGACGAACGTGTTTTCAACTTCGCGACTTGTTCAAAAAATTAAAAATATCGCCACAAGCATATAGTAATCTAGGATTTTTGCTAATTTTTTTTTGCGTAGAGTACTATCAAAATACATAGAGCGGGTCTACAACATATCGTAGCATTCCGACTTGCCGATGCCATTTTCTTTGTTTTTACACGACGAACGTGTTTTATAATTCGCGACTTGTTCAAAAAATTAAAAATATCGCCACTGGCATATAGGAAACTAGGATTTTTGCAATTTTTTTTTGCGTAGAGTACTATCAAAATACATAGAGCGGGTCTACAACATATCGTAGTATTCCGGCTTGCCGATGCCATTTTAATTGTTTTTACACGACGAACGTGTTTTATAATTCGCGACTTGTTCAAAAAATCAAAAAATATCGCCACAGGCATATAGGAATCTAGGATTTTTGCAATTTTTTTTTGCATAGAGTACTATCAAAATACATAGAGCGGATCTGCAACATCTCGTAGTATTCCGGCTTGCCGATGTCATTTTCATTGTTTTTACACGACGAACGTGTTTTATAATTTGACACTCGTTCAAAAAAGTAATAATATCGCCACATGCATATAGGAATCTAGGATTTATGCACTTTTTTTTTTGTGTAGAGTACTATCAAAATACATAGAGCGGGTCTACAACATATCGTAGTATTCCGGCTTGCCGATGCCATTTTCATTGTTTTTACACGACGAACGTGTTTTATAATTCGCGGCTTGTTCAAAGAAGTCAAATTATCCCCACAGACATATAGGAATCTAGGATTTATGCACTTTTTTTTTGCGTAGAGTACTATCAAAATACATAGAGCGGGACTACAACATATCGTAGCATTCCGACTTGCCGATGTCATTTTCATTGTTTTTACACGACGAACGTGTTTTATAATTCGCGACTTGTTCAAAAAAGTAAAAATATCGCCACAGGCATATAGGAATCTAGGATTTATGCCCTTTTTTTATTCGTAGAGTACTATCGAAATACATAGAGCGGGTCTACAACATATCGTAGTATTCCGGTTTGCCGATGACATTTTCATTGTTTTTACACGACGAACGTTTTTATAATTCGCGACTTGTTCAAAAAAGTATAAATATCGCCACAGGCATACATGAATCTAGGATTATGCACTTTTTTTTTGCGTAGAGTACTATCAAAATACATAGAACGGGTCTACAACATATCGTAGTATTCCGGCTTGCCGATGACATTTTCATTGTTTTTACATGACGAACGTGTTTTATAATTTGCCACTCGTTCAAAAAAGTAAAAATATCGCCACATGCATATAGGAATCTAGGATTTATGCACTTTTTTTTTCCGTAGAGTACTATCAAAATACATAGAGCGGGTCTACAACATATCATAGCATTCCGACTTGCCGATGCCATTTTCATTGTTTTTACACGACGAACATGTTTTATAATTCGCGACTTGTTCAAAAAATTAAAAATATCGCCACAGGCATATAGGAATCTAGGATTTTTGCAATTTTTTTTTTGCGTAGAGTACTATCAAAATACATAGAGCGGGTCTACAACATATCGTAGCATTCCGACTTGCCAATGCCATTTTCATATTTTTTACACGACGAACGTGATTTATAATTCGCGACTTGTTCAAAAAAGTAAAAATATCGCCACAGGCATATAACAATCTAGGATTTATGCACTTTTTTTTTGCGTAGAGTACTATCAAAATACATTGATCGGTCTACAACATATCGTTGCATTCCGACTTGGCGATGCCATTTTCATTATTTTTACACGACGAATGTGTTTTCAACTTCGCAACTTGTTCAAAAAATTAAAAATATCGTCACAAGCATATAGTAATCTAGGATTTTTGCTAATTTTTTTTTGCGTAGAGTACTATCAAAATACATAGAGCGGGTCTACAACATATCGTAGCATTCCGACTTGCCGATGCCATTTTCATTGTTTTTACACGACGAACGTGTTTTATAATTCGCGACTTGTTCAAAAAAATAAAAATATCGCCACTGGCATATAGGAATCTAGGATTTTTGCAATTTTTTTTTGCGTAGAGTACTATCAAAATACATAGAGCGGGTCTACAACATATCGTAGCATTCCGACTTGCCGATGCCACTTTCATTGTTTTTACATGACGAACGTGTTTCATTATTTGCCACTCGTTCAAAAAAGTAAAAATAACGCCACATGCATATAGGAATCTAGGATTTATGCACTTTTTTGTTTGCGTAGAGTACTATCAAAATACATAAAGCGGTCTACAACATATCGTAGCATTCCGACTTGCCGATGCCATTTTCGTTAATTTTACACGACGAACGTGTTTTATAATTCGCGACTTGTTCAAAAAATTAAAAATATCGCCACAGGCATATAGGAATCTAGGATGTTTGCAATTTTTTTTTGCGTAGAGTACTATCAAAATTCATAGAGCGGGTCTTCAACATATCGTAGCATTCCTATTTGCCAATGCCATTTTCATTGTTGTTACATGACGAACGTGTTTTATAATTTGCCACTCGTTCAAAAATGTAAAAATATCGCCACACGCATATAGGAATCTAGGATTTATGCACTTTTTTTTTGCGTAGAGTACTATCAAAATACATAGAGCGGGTCTACAACATATCGTAGTATTCCGGCTTGCCGATGCCATTTTCATATTTTTTACACGACGAACGTGATTTATAATTCGCGACTTGTTCAAAAAAGTAAAAATATCGCCACAGGCATATAACAATCTAGGATTTATGCACTTTTTTTTTGCGTAGAGTACTATCAAAATACATTGATCGGTCTACAACATATCGTTGCATTCCGATTTGGCGATGCCATTTTCATTATTTTTACACGACGAATGTGTTTTCAACTTCGCAACTTGTTCAACAAAGTAAAAATAACGCCACAGGCATATAGGAATCTAGGATTTTTGCAATTTTTTTTTTGCGTAGAGTACCATCAAAATACATAGAGCGGGTCTACAACATATCGTAGCATTCCGACTTGCCGATGCCACTTTCATTGTTTTTACACGATGAACATGTTTTATAATTTGACACTAGTTCAAAAAAGTAATAATATCGCCACATGCATATAGGAATCTAGGATTTATGCACTTTTTTTTTCCAGAGTACTATCAAAATACATAGAGCGGGTCTACAACATATCGTAGCATTCCGACTTCCCGATGCCATTTTCATTTTTTTTACACGACGAACGTGTTTTATAATTCGCGACTTGTTCAAAAAATTAAAAATATCGCCACAGGCATATAGGAATCTAGGATTTATGCACTTTTTTCTTTCGTTGAGTACTATCAAAATACATAGAGCGGGTCTACAACATATCGTAGTATTCCGGCTTGCCGATGCCATTTCAATTGTTTTTACACCACGAACGTGTTTTATAATTCGCGACTTGTGAAAAAAAGTAAAATTATCCCCATAGGCATATAGGAATCTAGGATGTATGCACTTTTTTTTTGTGTAGAGTACTATCAAAATACATAGAACGGGTCTACAACATATCGTAGCATTCCGACTTGCCGATGCCATTTTCATTAATTTTACACGACGAACGTGTTTTATAATTCGCGACTTGTTCAAAAAATTAAAAATATCGCCACAGGCATATAGGAATCTAGGATGTTTGCAATTTTTTTTTGCGTAGAGTACTATCAAAATTCATAGAGCGGGTCTTCAACATATCGTAGCATTCCTATTTGCCGATGCCATTTTCATTGTTTTTACATGACGAACGTGTTTTATAATTTGCCACTCGTTCAAAAATGTAAAAATATCGCCACACGCATATAGGAATCTAGGATTTATGCACTTTTTTTTTGCGTAGAGTACTATCAAAATACATAGAGCGGGTCTACAACATATCGTAGTATTCCGGCTTGCCGATGCCATTTTCATATTTTTTACACGACGAACGTGATTTATAATTCGCGACTTGTTCAAAAAAGTAAAAATATCGCCACAGGCATATAACAATCTAGGATTTATGCACTTTTTTTTTGCGTAGAGTACTATCAAAATACATTGATCGGTCTACAACATATCGTTGCATTCCGACTTGGCGATGCCATTTTCATTATTTTTACACGACGAATGTGTTTTCAACTTCGCAACTTGTTCAAAAAATTAAAAATATCGTCACAAGCATATAGTAATCTAGGATTTTTGCTAATTTTTTTTTGCGTAGAGTACTATCAAAATACATAGAGCGGGTCTACAACATATCGTAGCATTCCGACTTGCCGATGCCATTTTCATTGTTTTTACACGACGAACGTGTTTTATAATTCGCGACTTGTTCAAAAAAATAAAAATATCGCCACTGGCATATAGGAATCTAGGATTTTTGCAATTTTTTTTTGCGTAGAGTACTATCAAAATACATAGAGCAGGTCTACAACATATCGTAGCATTCCGACTTGCCGATGCCACTTTCATTGTTTTTACATGACGAACGTGTTTCATTATTTGCCACTCGTTCAAAAAAGTAAAAATAACGCCACATGCATATAGGAATCTAGGATTTATGCACTTTTTTGTTTGCGTAGAGTACTATCAAAATACATAAAGCGGTCTACAACATATCGTAGCATTCCGACTTGCCGATGCCATTTTCGTTAATTTTACACGACGAACGTGTTTTATAATTCGCGACTTGTTCAAAAAATTAAAAATATCGCCACAGGCATATAGGAATCTAGGATGTTTGCAATTTATTTTTGCGTAGAGTACTATCAAAATTCATAGAGCGGGTCTTCAACATATCGTAGCATTCCTATTTGCCAATGCCATTTTCATTGTTGTTACATGACGAACGTGTTTTATAATTTGCCACTCGTTCAAAAATGTAAAAATATCGCCACACGCATATAGGAATCTAGGATTTATGCACTTTTTTTTTGCGTAGAGTACTATCAAAATACATAGAGCGGGTCTACAACATATCGTAGTATTCCGGCTTGCCGATGCCATTTTCATATTTTTTACACGACGAACGTGATTTATAATTCGCGACTTGTTCAAAAAAGTAAAAATATCGCCACAGGCATATAACAATCTAGGATTTATGCACTTTTTTTTTGCGTAGAGTACTATCAAAATACATTGATCGGTCTACAACATATCGTTGCATTCCGATTTGGCGATGCCATTTTCATTATTTTTACACGACGAATGTGTTTTCAACTTCGCAACTTGTTCAACAAAGTAAAAATAACGCCACAGGCATATAGGAATCTAGGATTTTTGCAATTTTTTTTTTGCGTAGAGTACCATCAAAATACATAGAGCGGGTCTACAACATATCGTAGCATTCCGACTTGCCGATGCCACTTTCATTGTTTTTACACGATGAACATGTTTTATAATTTGACACTAGTTCAAAAAAGTAATAATATCGCCACATGCATATAGGAATCTAGGATTTATGCACTTTTTTTTTCCAGAGTACTATCAAAATACATAGAGCGGGTCTACAACATATCGTAGCATTCCGACTTCCCGATGCCATTTTCATTTTTTTTACACGACGAACGTGTTTTATAATTCGCGACTTGTTCAAAAAATTAAAAATATCGCCACAGGCATATAGGAATCTAGGATTTATGCACTTTTTTCTTTCGTTGAGTACTATCAAAATACATAGAGCGGGTCTACAACATATCGTAGTATTCCGGCTTGCCGATGCCATTTCAATTGTTTTTACACGACGAACGTGTTTTATAATTCGCGACTTGTGAAAAAAAGTAAAATTATCCCCATAGGCATATAGGAATCTAGGATGTATGCACTTTTTTTTTGTGTAGAGTACTATCAAAATACATAGAACGGGTCTACAACATATCGTAGCATTCCGACTTGCCGATGCCATTTTCATTAATTTTACACGACGAACGTGTTTTATAATTCGCGACTTGTTCAAAAAATTAAAAATATCGCCACAGGCATATAGGAATCTAGGATGTTTGCAATTTTTTTTTGCGTAGAGTACTATCAAAATTCATAGAGCGGGTCTTCAACATATCGTAGCATTCCTATTTGCCGATGCCATTTTCATTGTTTTTACATGACGAACGTGTTTTATAATTTGCCACTCGTTCAAAAATGTAAAAATATCGCCACACGCATATAGGAATCTAGGATTTATGCACTTTTTTTTTGCGTAGAGTACTATCAAAATACATAGAGCGGGTCTACAACATATCGTAGTATTCCGGCTTGCCGATGCCATTTTCATATTTTTTACACGACGAACGTGATTTATAATTCGCGACTTGTTCAAAAAAGTAAAAATATCGCCACAGGCATATAACAATCTAGGATTTATGCACTTTTTTTTTGCGTAGAGTACTATCAAAATACATTGATCGGTCTACAACATATCGTTGCATTCCGACTTGGCGATGCCATTTTCATTATTTTTACACGACGAATGTGTTTTCAACTTCGCAACTTGTTCAAAAAATTAAAAATATCGTCACAAGCATATAGTAATCTAGGATTTTTGCTAATTTTTTTTTGCGTAGAGTACTATCAAAATACATAGAGCGGGTCTACAACATATCGTAGCATTCCGACTTGCCGATGCCATTTTCATTGTTTTTACACGACGAACGTGTTTTATAATTCGCGACTTGTTCAAAAAAATAAAAATATCGCCACTGGCATATAGGAATCTAGGATTTTTGCAATTTTTTTTTGCGTAGAGTACTATCAAAATACATAGAGCGGGTCTACAACATATCGTAGCATTCCGACTTGCCGATGCCACTTTCATTGTTTTTACATGACGAACGTGTTTCATTATTTGCCACTCGTTCAAAAAAGTAAAAATAACGCCACATGCATATAGGAATCTAGGATTTATGCACTTTTTTGTTTGCGTAGAGTACTATCAAAATACATAAAGCGGTCTACAACATATCGTAGCATTCCGACTTGCCGATGCCATTTTCGTTAATTTTACACGACGAACGTGTTTTATAATTCGCGACTTGTTCAAAAAATTAAAAATATCGCCACAGGCATATAGGAATCTAGGATGTTTGCAATTTATTTTTGCGTAGAGTACTATCAAAATTCATAGAGCGGGTCTTCAACATATCGTAGCATTCCTATTTGCCAATGCCATTTTCATTGTTGTTACATGACGAACGTGTTTTATAATTTGCCACTCGTTCAAAAATGTAAAAATATCGCCACACGCATATAGGAATCTAGGATTTATGCACTTTTTTTTTGCGTAGAGTACTATCAAAATACATAGAGCGGGTCTACAACATATCGTAGTATTCCGGCTTGCCGATGCCATTTTCATATTTTTTACACGACGAACGTGATTTATAATTCGCGACTTGTTCAAAAAAGTAAAAATATCGCCACAGGCATATAACAATCTAGGATTTATGCACTTTTTTTTTGCGTAGAGTACTATCAAAATACATTGATCGGTCTACAACATATCGTTGCATTCCGATTTGGCGATGCCATTTTCATTATTTTTACACGACGAATGTGTTTTCAACTTCGCAACTTGTTCAACAAAGTAAAAATAACGCCACAGGCATATAGGAATCTAGGATTTTTGCAATTTTTTTTTTGCGTAGAGTACCATCAAAATACATAGAGCGGGTCTACAACATATCGTAGCATTCCGACTTGCCGATGCCACTTTCATTGTTTTTACACGATGAACATGTTTTATAATTTGACACTAGTTCAAAAAAGTAATAATATCGCCACATGCATATAGGAATCTAGGATTTATGCACTTTTTTTTTCCAGAGTACTATCAAAATACATAGAGCGGGTCTACAACATATCGTAGCATTCCGACTTCCCGATGCCATTTTCATTTTTTTTACACGACGAACGTGTTTTATAATTCGCGACTTGTTCAAAAAATTAAAAATATCGCCACAGGCATATAGGAATCTAGGATTTATGCACTTTTTTCTTTCGTTGAGTACTATCAAAATACATAGAGCGGGTCTACAACATATCGTAGTATTCCGGCTTGCCGATGCCATTTCAATTGTTTTTACACCACGAACGTGTTTTATAATTCGCGACTTGTGAAAAAAAGTAAAATTATCCCCATAGGCATATAGGAATCTAGGATGTATGCACTTTTTTTTTGTGTAGAGTACTATCAAAATACATAGAACGGGTCTACAACATATCGTAGCATTCCGACTTGCCGATGCCATTTTCATTAATTTTACACGACGAACGTGTTTTATAATTCGCGACTTGTTCAAAAAATTAAAAATATCGCCACAGGCATATAGGAATCTAGGATGTTTGCAATTTTTTTTTGCGTAGAGTACTATCAAAATTCATAGAGCGGGTCTTCAACATATCGTAGCATTCCTATTTGCCGATGCCATTTTCATTGTTTTTACATGACGAACGTGTTTTATAATTTGCCACTCGTTCAAAAATGTAAAAATATCGCCACACGCATATAGGAATCTAGGATTTATGCACTTTTTTTTTGCGTAGAGTACTATCAAAATACATAGAGCGGGTCTACAACATATCGTAGTATTCCGGCTTGCCGATGCCATTTTCATATTTTTTACACGACGAACGTGATTTATAATTCGCGACTTGTTCAAAAAAGTAAAAATATCGCCACAGGCATATAACAATCTAGGATTTATGCACTTTTTTTTTGCGTAGAGTACTATCAAAATACATTGATCGGTCTACAACATATCGTTGCATTCCGACTTGGCGATGCCATTTTCATTATTTTTACACGACGAATGTGTTTTCAACTTCGCAACTTGTTCAAAAAATTAAAAATATCGTCACAAGCATATAGTAATCTAGGATTTTTGCTAATTTTTTTTTGCGTAGAGTACTATCAAAATACATAGAGCGGGTCTACAACATATCGTAGCATTCCGACTTGCCGATGCCATTTTCATTGTTTTTACACGACGAACGTGTTTTATAATTCGCGACTTGTTCAAAAAAATAAAAATATCGCCACTGGCATATAGGAATCTAGGATTTTTGCAATTTTTTTTTGCGTAGAGTACTATCAAAATACATAGAGCGGGTCTACAACATATCGTAGCATTCCGACTTGCCGATGCCACTTTCATTGTTTTTACATGACGAACGTGTTTCATTATTTGCCACTCGTTCAAAAAAGTAAAAATAACGCCACATGCATATAGGAATCTAGGATTTATGCACTTTTTTGTTTGCGTAGAGTACTATCAAAATACATAAAGCGGTCTACAACATATCGTAGCATTCCGACTTGCCGATGCCATTTTCGTTAATTTTACACGACGAACGTGTTTTATAATTCGCGACTTGTTCAAAAAATTAAAAATATCGCCACAGGCATATAGGAATCTAGGATGTTTGCAATTTATTTTTGCGTAGAGTACTATCAAAATTCATAGAGCGGGTCTTCAACATATCGTAGCATTCCTATTTGCCAATGCCGTTTTCATTGTTGTTACATGACGAACGTGTTTTATAATTTGCCACTCGTTCAAAAATGTAAAAATATCGCCACACGCATATAGGAATCTAGGATTTATGCACTTTTTTTTTGCGTAGAGTACTATCAAAATACATAGAGCGGGTCTACAACATATCGTAGTATTCCGGCTTGCCGATGCCATTTTCATATTTTTTACACGACGAACGTGATTTATAATTCGCGACTTGTTCAAAAAAGTAAAAATATCGCCACAGGCATATAACAATCTAGGATTTATGCACTTTTTTTTTGCGTAGAGTACTATCAAAATACATTGATCGGTCTACAACATATCGTTGCATTCCGATTTGGCGATGCCATTTTCATTATTTTTACACGACGAATGTGTTTTCAACTTCGCAACTTGTTCAACAAAGTAAAAATAACGCCACAGGCATATAGGAATCTAGGATTTTTGCAATTTTTTTTTTGCGTAGAGTACCATCAAAATACATAGAGCGGGTCTACAACATATCGTAGCATTCCGACTTGCCGATGCCACTTTCATTGTTTTTACACGATGAACATGTTTTATAATTTGACACTAGTTCAAAAAAGTAATAATATCGCCACATGCATATAGGAATCTAGGATTTATGCACTTTTTTTTTCCAGAGTACTATCAAAATACATAGAGCGGGTCTACAACATATCGTAGCATTCCGACTTCCCGATGCCATTTTCATTTTTTTTACACGACGAACGTGTTTTATAATTCGCGACTTGTTCAAAAAATTAAAAATATCGCCACAGGCATATAGGAATCTAGGATTTATGCACTTTTTTCTTTCGTTGAGTACTATCAAAATACATAGAGCGGGTCTACAACATATCGTAGTATTCCGGCTTGCCGATGCCATTTCAATTGTTTTTACACGACGAACGTGTTTTATAATTCGCGACTTGTGAAAAAAAGTAAAATTATCCCCATAGGCATATAGGAATCTAGGATGTATGCACTTTTTTTTTGTGTAGAGTACTATCAAAATACATAGAACGGGTCTACAACATATCGTAGCATTCCGACTTGCCGATGCCATTTTCATTAATTTTACACGACGAACGTGTTTTATAATTCGCGACTTGTTCAAAAAATTAAAAATATCGCCACAGGCATATAGGAATCTAGGATGTTTGCAATTTTTTTTTGCGTAGAGTACTATCAAAATTCATAGAGCGGGTCTTCAACATATCGTAGCATTCCTATTTGCCGATGCCATTTTCATTGTTTTTACATGACGAACGTGTTTTATAATTTGCCACTCGTTCAAAAATGTAAAAATATCGCCACACGCATATAGGAATCTAGGATTTATGCACTTTTTTTTTGCGTAGAGTACTATCAAAATACATAGAGCGGGTCTACAACATATCGTAGTATTCCGGCTTGCCGATGCCATTTTCATATTTTTTACACGACGAACGTGATTTATAATTCGCGACTTGTTCAAAAAAGTAAAAATATCGCCACAGGCATATAACAATCTAGGATTTATGCACTTTTTTTTTGCGTAGAGTACTATCAAAATACATTGATCGGTCTACAACATATCGTTGCATTCCGACTTGGCGATGCCATTTTCATTATTTTTACACGACGAATGTGTTTTCAACTTCGCAACTTGTTCAAAAAATTAAAAATATCGTCACAAGCATATAGTAATCTAGGATTTTTGCTAATTTTTTTTTGCGTAGAGTACTATCAAAATACATAGAGCGGGTCTACAACATAGCGTAGCATTCCGACTTGCCGATGCCATTTTCATTGTTTTTACACGACGAACGTGTTTTATAATTCGCGACTTGTTCAAAAAATTAAAAATATCGCCACAGGCATATAGGAATCTAGGATTTTTGCAATTTTTTTTTGCGTAGAGTACTATCAAAATACATAGAGCGGGTCTACAAAATATCGCAGCATTCCGACTTGCCGATGCCACTTTCATTGTTTTTACATGACGAACGTGTTTTATAATTTGCCACTCGTTCAAAAAAGTAAAAATAACGCCACATGCATATAGGAATCTAGGATTTATGCACTTTTTTTTTCCAGAGTACTATCAAAATACATAGAGCGGGTCTACAACATATCGTAGCATTCCGACTTGCCGATGCCATTTTCATTAATTTTACACGACGAACGTGTTATATAATTCGCGACTTGTTCAAAAAATTAAAAATATCGCCACAGGCATATAGGAATCTAGGATGTTTGCAATTTTTTTTTGCGTAGAGTACTATCAAAATTCATAGAGCGGGTCTTCAACATATCGTAGCATTCCTATTTGCCAATGCCATTTTCATTGTTGTTACATGACGAACGTGTTTTATAATTTGCCACTCGTTCAAAAATGTAAAAATATCGCCACACGCATATAGGAATCTAGGATTTATGCACTTTTTTTTTGCGTAGAGTACTATCAAAATACATAGAGCGGGTCTACAACATATCGTAGTATTCCGGCTTGCCGATGCCATTTTCATATTTTTTACACGACGAACGTGATTTATAATTCGCGACTTGTTCAAAAAAGTAAAAATATCGCCACAGGCATATAACAATCTAGGATTTATGCACTTTTTTTTTGCGTAGAGTACTATCAAAATACATTGATCGGTCTACAACATATCGTTGCATTCCGATTTGGCGATGCCATTTTCATTATTTTTACACGACGAATGTGTTTTCAACTTCGCAACTTGTTCAACAAAGTAAAAATAACGCCACAGGCATATAGGAATCTAGGATTTTTGCAATTTTTTTTTTTGCGTAGAGTACCATCAAAATACATAGAGCGGGTCTACAACATATCGTAGCATTCCGACTTGCCGATGCCACTTTCATTGTTTTTACACGATGAACATGTTTTATAATTTGACACTAGTTCAAAAAAGTAATAATATCGCCACATGCATATAGGAATCTAGGATTTATGCACTTTTTTTTTCCAGAGTACTGTCAAAATACATAGAGCGGGTCTACAACATATCGTAGCATTCCGACTTCCCGATGCCATTTTCATTTTTTTTACACGACGAACGTGTTTTATAATTCGCGACTTGTTCAAAAAATTAAAAATATCGCCACAGGCATATAGGAATCTAGGATTTATGCACTTTTTTCTTTCGTTGAGTACTATCAAAATACATAGAGCGGGTCTACAACATATCGTAGTATTCCGGCTTGCCGATGCCATTTCAATTGTTTTTACACGACGAACGTGTTTTATAATTCGCGACTTGTGAAAAAAAGTAAAATTATCCCCATAGGCATATAGGAATCTAGGATGTATGCACTTTTTTTTTGTGTAGAGTACTATCAAAATACATAGAACGGGTCTACAACATATCGTAGCATTCCGACTTGCCGATGCCATTTTCATTAATTTTACACGACGAACGTGTTTTATAATTCGCGACTTGTTCAAAAAATTAAAAATATCGCCACAGGCATATAGGAATCTAGGATGTTTGCAATTTTTTTTTGCGTAGAGTACTATCAAAATTCATAGAGCGGGTCTTCAACATATCGTAGCATTCCTATTTGCCGATGCCATTTTCATTGTTTTTACATGACGAACGTGTTTTATAATTTGCCACTCGTTCAAAAATGTAAAAATATCGCCACACGCATATAGGAATCTAGGATTTATGCACTTTTTTTTTGCGTAGAGTACTATCAAAATACATAGAGCGGGTCTACAACATATCGTAGTATTCCGGCTTGCCGATGCCATTTTCATATTTTTTACACGACGAACGTGATTTATAATTCGCGACTTGTTCAAAAAAGTAAAAATATCGCCACAGGCATATAACAATCTAGGATTTATGCACTTTTTTTTTGCGTAGAGTACTATCAAAATACATAGAGCGGGTCTACAACATATCGTAGTATTCCGGCTTGCCGATGCCATTTTCATATTTTTTACACGACGAACGTGATTTATAATTCGCGACTTGTTCAAAAAAGTAAAAATATCGCCACAGGCATATAACAATCTAGGATTTATGCACTTTTTTTTTGCGTAGAGTACTATCAAAATACATTGATCGGTCTACAACATATCGTTGCATTCCGATTTGGCGATGCCATTTTCATTATTTTTACACGACGAATGTGTTTTCAACTTCGCAACTTGTTCAACAAAGTAAAAATAACGCCACAGGCATATAGGAATCTAGGATTTTTGCAATTTTTTTTTTTGCGTAGAGTACCATCAAAATACATAGAGCGGGTCTACAACATATCGTAGCATTCCGACTTGCCGATGCCACTTTCATTGTTTTTACACGATGAACATGTTTTATAATTTGACACTAGTTCAAAAAAGTAATAATATCGCCACATGCATATAGGAATCTAGGATTTATGCACTTTTTTTTTCCAGAGTACTGTCAAAATACATAGAGCGGGTCTACAACATATCGTAGCATTCCGACTTCCCGATGCCATTTTCATTTTTTTTACACGACGAACGTGTTTTATAATTCGCGACTTGTTCAAAAAATTAAAAATATCGCCACAGGCATATAGGAATCTAGGATTTATGCACTTTTTTCTTTCGTTGAGTACTATCAAAATACATAGAGCGGGTCTACAACATATCGTAGTATTCCGGCTTGCCGATGCCATTTCAATTGTTTTTACACGACGAACGTGTTTTATAATTCGCGACTTGTGAAAAAAAGTAAAATTATCCCCATAGGCATATAGGAATCTAGGATGTATGCACTTTTTTTTTGTGTAGAGTACTATCAAAATACATAGAACGGGTCTACAACATATCGTAGCATTCCGACTTGCCGATGCCATTTTCATTAATTTTACACGACGAACGTGTTTTATAATTCGCGACTTGTTCAAAAAATTAAAAATATCGCCACAGGCATATAGGAATCTAGGATGTTTGCAATTTTTTTTTGCGTAGAGTACTATCAAAATTCATAGAGCGGGTCTTCAACATATCGTAGCATTCCTATTTGCCGATGCCATTTTCATTGTTTTTACATGACGAACGTGTTTTATAATTTGCCACTCGTTCAAAAATGTAAAAATATCGCCACACGCATATAGGAATCTAGGATTTATGCACTTTTTTTTTGCGTAGAGTACTATCAAAATACATAGAGCGGGTCTACAACATATCGTAGTATTCCGGCTTGCCGATGCCATTTTCATATTTTTTACACGACGAACGTGATTTATAATTCGCGACTTGTTCAAAAAAGTAAAAATATCGCCACAGGCATATAACAATCTAGGATTTATGCACTTTTTTTTTGCGTAGAGTACTATCAAAATACATTGATCGGTCTACAACATATCGTTGCATTCCGACTTGGCGATGCCATTTTCATTATTTTTACACGACGAATGTGTTTTCAACTTCGCAACTTGTTCAAAAAATTAAAAATATCGTCACAAGCATATAGTAATCTAGGATTTTTGCTAATTTTTTTTTGCGTAGAGTACTATCTAAATACATAGAGCGGGTCTACAACATATCGTAGCATTCCGACTTGCCGATGCCATTTTCATTGTTTTTACACGACGAACGTGTTTTATAATTCGCGACTTGTTCAAAAAATTAAAAATATCGCCACTGGCATATAGGAATCTAGGATTTTTGCAATTTTTTTTTGCGTAGAGTACTATCAAAATACATAGAGCGGGTCTACAACATATCGTAGCATTCCGACTTGCCGATGCCACTTTCATTGTTTTTACATGACGAACGTGTTTCATTATTTGCCACTCGTTCAAAAAAGTAAAAATAACGCCACATGCATATAGGAATCTAGGATTTATGCACTTTTTTGTTTGCGAAGAGTACTATCAAAATACATAAAGCGGTCTACAACATATCGTAGCATTCCGACTTGCCGATGCCATTTTCATTAATTTTACACGACGAACGTGTTTTATAATTCGCGACTTGTTCAAAAAATTAAAAATATCGCCACAGGCATATAGGAATCTAGGATGTTTGCAATTTTTTTTTGCGTAGAGTACTATCAAAATTCATAGAGCGGGTCTTCAACATATCGTAGCATTCCTATTTGCCAATGCCATTTTCATTGTTGTTACATGACGAACGTGTTTTATAATTTGCCACTCGTTCAAAAATGTAAAAATATCGCCACACGCATATAGGAATCTAGGATTTATGCACTTTTTTTTTGCGTAGAGTACTATCAAAATACATAGAGCGGGTCTACAACATATCGTAGTATTCCGGCTTGCCGATGCCATTTTCATATTTTTTACACGACGAACGTGATTTATAATTCGCGACTTGTTCAAAAAAGTAAAAATATCGCCACAGGCATATAACAATCTAGGATTTATGCACTTTTTTTTTGCGTAGAGTACTATCAAAATACATTGATCGGTCTACAACATATCGTTGCATTCCGATTTGGCGATGCCATTTTCATTATTTTTACACGACGAATGTGTTTTCAACTTCGCAACTTGTTCAACAAAGTAAAAATAACGCCACAGGCATATAGGAATCTAGGATTTTTGCAATTTTTTTTTTGCGTAGAGTACCATCAAAATACATAGAGCGGGTCTACAACATATCGTAGCATTCCGACTTGCCGATGCCACTTTCATTGTTTTTACACGATGAACATGTTTTATAATTTGACACTAGTTCCAAAAAGTAATAATATCGCCACATGCATATAGGAATCTAGGATTTATGCACTTTTTTTTTCCAGAGTACTATCAAAATACATAGAGCGGGTCTACAACATATCGTAGCATTCCGACTTGCCGATGCCATTTTCATTTTTTTTACACGACGAACGTGTTTTATAATTCGCGACTTGTTCAAAAAATTAAAAATATCGCCACAGGCATATAGGAATCTAGGATTTTTGCAATTTTTTTTTGCGTAGAGTACTATCAAAATACATAGAGCGGGTCTACAAAATATCGCAGCATTCCGACTTGCCGATGCCACTTTCATTGTTTTTACATGACGAACGTGTTTTATAATTTGCCACTCGTTCAAAAAAGTAAAAATAACGCCACATGCATATAGGAATCTAGGATTTATGCACTTTTTTTTTCCAGAGTACTATCAAAATACATAGAGCGGGTCTACAACATATCGTAGCATTCCGACTTGCCGATGCCATTTTCATTAATTTTACACGACGAACGTGTTTTATAATTCGCGACTTGTTCAAAAAATTAAAAATATCGCCACAGGCATATAGGAATCTAGGATGTTTGCAATTTTTTTTTGCGTAGAGTACTATCAAAATTCATAGAGCGGGTCTTCAACATATCGTAGCATTCCTATTTGCCAATGCCATTTTCATTGTTGTTACATGACAAACGTGTTTTATAATTTGCCACTCGTTCAAAAATGTAAAAATATCGCCACACGCATATAGGAATCTAGGATTTATGCACTTTTTTTTTGCGTAGAGTACTATCAAAATACATAGAGCGGGTCTACAACATATCGTAGTATTCCGGCTTGCCGATGCCATTTTCATATTTTTTACACGACGAACGTGATTTATAATTCGCGACTTGTTCAAAAAAGTAAAAATATCGCCACAGGCATATAACAATCTAGGATTTATGCACTTTTTTTTTGCGTAGAGTACTATCAAAATACATTGATCGGTCTACAACATATCGTTGCATTCCGATTTGGCGATGCCATTTTCATTATTTTTACACGACGAATGTGTTTTCAACTTCGCAACTTGTTCAACAAAGTAAAAATAACGCCACAGGCATATAGGAATCTAGGATTTTTGCAATTTTTTTTTTGCGTAGAGTACCATCAAAATACATAGAGCGGGTCTACAACATATCGTAGCATTCCGACTTGCCGATGCCACTTTCATTGTTTTTACACGATGAACATGTTTTATAATTTGACACTAGTTCAAAAAAGTAATAATATCGCCACATGCATATAGGAATCTAGGATTTATGCACTTTTTTTTTCCAGAGTACTATCAAAATACATAGAGCGGGTCTACAACATATCGTAGCATTCCGACTTGCCGATGCCATTTTCATTTTTTTTACACGACGAACGTGTTTTATAATTCGCGACTTGTTCAAAAAATTAAAAATATCGCCACAGGCATATAGGAATCTTGGATTTTTGCAATTTTTTTTTGCGTAGAGTACTATCAAAATACATAGAGCGGGTCTACAAAATATCGCAGCATTCCGACTTGCCGATGCCACTTTCATTGTTTTTACATGACGAACGTGTTTTATAATTTGCCACTCGTTCAAAAAAGTAAAAATAACGCCACATGCATATAGGAATCTAGGATTTATGCACTTTTTTTTTCCAGAGTACTATCAAAATACATAGAGCGGGTCTACAACATATCGTAGCATTCCGACTTGCCGATGCCATTTTCATTTTTTTTACACGACGAACGTGTTTATAATTCGCGACCTGTTCAAAAAATTAAAAATATCGCCACAGGCATATAGGAATCTAGGATTTTTGCAATTTTTTTTTTGTGTAGAGTACTATCAAAATACATAGAGCGGGTCTACAACATATCGTAGTATTCCGGCTTGCCGATGCCATTTTCATTGTTTTTACACGACGAACGTGTTTTATAATTCGCGACATGTTCAAAGAAGTCAAATTATCCCCACAGACATATAGGAATCTAGGATTTTTGCACTTTTTTTTTTGCGTAGAGTACTATCAAAATACATAGAGCGGGACTACAACATATCGTAGTATTCCTGCTTGCCGTTGCCATTTTCATTGTTTTTACATGACGAACGTGTTTTATAATTCGCGACTTGTTCAAAAAAGTAAAAATATCGCCACAGGCATATAGGAATCTAGGATTTATGCCCTTTTTTTATTCGTAGAGTACTATCGAAATACATAGAGCGGGTCTACAACATATCGTAGTATTCCGGTTTGCCGATGCCATTTTCATTGTTTTTACACGACGAACGTTTTTATAATTCGCGACTTGTTCAAAAAAGTATAAATATCGCCACAGGCATACATGAATCTAGGATTATGCACTTTTTTTTTGCGTAGAGTACTATCAAAATACATAGAGCGGGTCTACAACATATCGTAGCATTCCGACTTGCCGATGCCACTTTCATTGTTTTTACATGACGAACGTGTTTCATTATTTGCCACTCGTTCAAAAAAGTAAAAATATCGCCACATGCATATAGGAATCAAGGATTTATGCACTTTTTTTTTGCGTAGAGTACTATCAAAATACATAGATCGGTCTACAACATATCGTTGCATTCCGATTTGGCGATGCCATTTTCATTATTTTTACACGACGAACGTGTTTTCAACTTCGCAACTTGTTCAAAAAAGTAAAAATAAC
Source organism: Trifolium subterraneum (assembly GCA_951799995.1). Taxonomy (NCBI): domain Eukaryota; kingdom Viridiplantae; phylum Streptophyta; class Magnoliopsida; order Fabales; family Fabaceae; genus Trifolium; species Trifolium subterraneum. Next base: position 30,043,968 of record OX637466.1, read on the forward strand.
GCCACAGGCATATAGGAATCTAGGATTTTTGCAATTTTTTTTTTGCGTAGAGTACTATCATAATACATAGAGCGGGTCTACAACATATCGTAGCATTCCGACTTGCCAATGCCATTTTCATTGTTTTTACACGACGAACGTGTTTTATAATTCGCGACTTGTTCAAAAAATTAAAAATATCGCCACAGGCATATAGGAATCTAGGATTTATGCACTTTTTTTTTGCGTAGAGTACTATCAAAATACATAGAGCGGGTCTACAACATATCGTAGTATTCCGGCTTGCCGATGCCATTTTAATTGTTTTTACACGACGAACGTGTTTTATAATTCGCGACTTGTTAAAAAAAGTCAAATTATCCCCATAGGCATATAGGAATCTAGGATGTATGCACTTTTTTTTTGCGTAGAGTACTATCAAAATACATAGAACGGGTCTACAACATATCGTAGCATTCCGACTTGCCGATGCCATTTTCATTGTTTTTACACGACGAACGTGTTTTATAATTCGCGACTTGTTCAAAAAATTAAAAATATCGCCACAGGCATATAGGAATCTAGGATTTATGCACTTTTTTTTTGCGTAGAGTACTATCAAAATACATAGAGCGGGTCTACAACATATCGTAGTATTCCGGCTTGCCGATGCCATTTTAATTGTTTTTACACGACGAACGTGTTTTATAATTCGCGACTTGTTAAAAAAAGTCAAATTATCCCCATAGGCATATAGGAATCTAGGATGTATGCACTTTTTTTTTTGCGTAGAGTACTATAAAAATACATAGAGCGGGTCTACAACATATCGTAGCATTCCGACTTGCCAATGCCATTTTCATTGTTTTTACACGACGAACGTGTTTTATAATTCACGACTTGTTCAAAAAATTAAAAATATCGCCACAGGCATATAGGAATCTTTGATTTATGCACTTTTTTTTTGCGTAGAGTACTATCAAAATACATAGAGCGGGTCTACAACATATCGTAGTATTCCGGCTTGCCGATGCCATTTTAATTGTTTTTACACGACGAACGTGTTTTATAATTCGCGACTTGTTAAAAAAAGTCAAATTATCCCCATAGGCATATAGGAATCTAGGATGTATGCACTTTTTTTTTGCGTAGAGTACTATCAAAATACATAGACCGGGTCTACAACATATCGTAGTATTCCTGCTTGCCGATGCCATTTTCATGGTTTTTACACGACGAAAGTGTTTTACAAATCGAGACTTGTTCAAAAAAGTTAAAATATCGCCACAGGCATATAGGAAACTTGGATTTTTGCACTTTTTTTTTGCGTAGAGTACTATCAAAATACATAGAGCGGGTCTACAACATATCGTAGTATTCCGGCTTGCCGATGCCATTTTCATTGTTTTTACACGACGAACGTGTTTTATAATTCGCGACATGTTCAAAGAAGTCAAATTATCCCCACAGACATATAGGAATCTAGGATTTTTGCACTTTTTTTTTTGCGTAGAGTACTATCAAAATACATAGAGCGGGACTACAACATATCGTAGTATTCCTGCTTGCCGTTGCCATTTTCATTGTTTTTACATGACGAACGTGTTTTATAATTCGCGACTTGTTCAAAAAAGTAAAAATATCGCCACAGGCATATAGGAATCTAGGATTTATGCCCTTTTTTTATTCGTAGAGTACTATCGAAATACATAGAGCGGGTCTACAACATATCGTAGTATTCCGGTTTGCCGATGCCATTTTCATTGTTTTTACACGACGAACGTTTTTATAATTCGCGACTTGTTCAAAAAAGTATAAATATCGCCACAGGCATACATGAATCTAGGATTATGCACTTTTTTTTTGCGTAGAGTACTATCAAAATACATAGAGCGGGTCTACAACATATCGTAGCATTCCGACTTGCCGATGCCACTTTCATTGTTTTTACATGACGAACGTGTTTCATTATTTGCCACTCGTTCAAAAAAGTAAAAATATCGCCACATGCATATAGGAATCTAGGATTTATGCACTTTTTTTTTGCGTAGAGTACTATCAAAATACATAGATCGGTCTACAACATATCGTTGCATTCCGATTTGGCGATGCCATTTTCATTATTTTTACACGACGAACGTGTTTTCAACTTCGCAACTTGTTCAAAAAAGTAAAAATAACGCCACAGGCATATAGGAATCTAGGATTTTTGCAATTTTTTTTTTGCGTAGAGTACTATCAAAATACATAGAGCGGGTCTACAACATATCGTAGCATTCCGACTTGCCAATGCCATTTTCATTGTTTTTACACGACGAACGTGTTTTATAATTCGCGACTTGTTCAAAAAATTAAAAATATCGCCACAGGCATATAGGAATCTAGGATTTATGCACTTTTTTTTTGCGTAGAGTACTATCAAAATACATAGAGCGGGTCTACAACATATCGTAGTATTCCGGCTTGCCGATGCCATTTTAATTGTTTTTACACGACGAACGTGTTTTATAATTCGCGACTTGTTAAAAAAAGTCAAATTATCCCCATAGGCATATAGGAATCTAGGATGTATGCACTTTTTTTTTGCGTAGAGTACTATCAAAATACATAGAACGGGTCTACAACATATCGTAGCATTCCGACTTGCCGATGCCATTTTCATTGTTTTTACACGACGAACGTGTTTTATAATTCGCGACTTGTTCAAAAAATTAAAAATATCGCCACAGGCATATAGGAATCTAGGATTTATGCACTTTTTTTTTGCGTAGAGTACTATCAAAATACATAGAGCGGGTCTACAACATATCGTAGTATTCCGGCTTGCCGATGCCATTTTAATTGTTTTTACACGACGAACGTGTTTTATAATTCGCGACTTGTTAAAAAAAGTCAAATTATCCCCATAGGCATATAGGAATCTAGGATGTATGCACTTTTTTTTTTTGCGTAGAGTACTATAAAAATACATAGAGCGGGTCTACAACATATCGTAGCATTCCGACTTGCCAATGCCATTTTCATTGTTTTTACACGACGAACGTGTTTTATAATTCGCGACTTGTTCAAAAAATTAAAAATATCGCCACAGGCATATAGGAATCTTTGATTTATGCACTTTTTTTTTGCGTAGAGTACTATCAAAATACATAGAGCGGGTCTACAACATATCGTAGTATTCCGGCTTGCCGATGCCATTTTAATTGTTTTTACACGACGAACGTGTTTTATAATTCGCGACTTGTTAAAAAAAGTCAAATTATCCCCATAGGCATATAGGAATCTAGGATGTATGCACTTTTTTTTTGCGTAGAGTACTATCAAAATACATAGACCGGGTCTACAACATATCGTAGTATTCCTGCTTGCCGATGCCATTTTCATGGTTTTTACACGACGAAAGTGTTTTACAAATCGAGACTTGTTCAAAAAAGTTAAAATATCGCCACAGGCATATAGGAAACTTGGATTTTTGCACTTTTTTTTTGCGTAGAGTACTATCAAAATACATAGAGCGGGTCTACAACATATCGTAGTATTCCGGCTTGCCGATGCCATTTTCATTGTTTTTACACGACGAACGTGTTTTATAATTCGCGACATGTTCAAAGAAGTCAAATTATCCCCACAGACATATAGGAATCTAGGAATTTTGCACTTTTTTTTTTGCGTAGAGTACTATCAAAATACATAGAGCGGGACTACAACATATCGTAGTATTCCTGCTTGCCGTTGCCATTTTCATTGTTTTTACATGACGAACGTGTTTTATAATTCGCGACTTGTTCAAAAAAGTAAAAATATCGCCACAGGCATATAGGAATCTAGGATTTATGCCCTTTTTTTATTCGTAGAGTACTATCGAAATACATAGAGCGGGTCTACAACATATCGTAGTATTCCGGTTTGCCGATGCCATTTTCATTGTTTTTACACGACGAACGTTTTTATAATTCGCGACTTGTTCAAAAAAGTATAAATATCGCCACAGGCATACATGAATCTAGGATTATGCACTTTTTTTTTGCGTAGAGTACTATCAAAATACATAGAGCGGGTCTACAACATATCGTAGCATTCCGACTTGCCGATGCCACTTTCATTGTTTTTACATGACGAACGTGTTTCATTATTTGCCACTCGTTCAAAAAAGTAAAAATATCGCCACATGCATATAGGAATCTAGGATTTATGCACTTTTTTTTTGCGTAGAGTACTATCAAAATACATAGATCGGTCTACAACATATCGTTGCATTCCGATTTGGCGATGCCATTTTCATTATTTTTACACGACGAACGTGTTTTCAACTTCGCAACTTGTTCAAAAAAGTAAAAATAACGCCACAGGCATATAGGAATCTAGGATTTTTGCAATTTTTTTTTTGCGTAGAGTACTATCAAAATACATAGAGCGGGTCTACAACATATCGTAGCATTCCGACTTGCCAATGCCATTTTCATTGTTTTTACACGACGAACGTGTTTTATAATTCGCGACTTGTTCAAAAAATTAAAAATATCGCCACAGGCATATAGGAATCTAGGATTTATGCACTTTTTTTTTGCGTAGAGTACTATCAAAATACATAGAGCGGGTCTACAACATATCGTAGTATTCCGGCTTGCCGATGCCATTTTAATTGTTTTTACACGACGAACGTGTTTTATAATTCGCGACTTGTTAAAAAAAGTCAAATTATCCCCATAGGCATATAGGAATCTAGGATGTATGCACTTTTTTTTTGCGTAGAGTACTATCAAAATACATAGAACGGGTCTACAACATATCGTAGCATTCCGACTTGCCGATGCCATTTTCATTGTTTTTACACGACGAACGTGTTTTATAATTCGCGACTTGTTCAAAAAATTAAAAATATCGCCACAGGCATATAGGAATCTAGGATTTATGCACTTTTTTTTTGCGTAGAGTACTATCAAAATACATAGAGCGGGTCTACAACATATCGTAGTATTCCGGCTTGCCGATGCCATTTTAATTGTTTTTACACGACGAACGTGTTTTATAATTCGCGACTTGTTAAAAAAAGTCAAATTATCCCCATAGGCATATAGGAATCTAGGATGTATGCACTTTTTTTTTTGCGTAGAGTACTATAAAAATACATAGAGCGGGTCTACAACATATCGTAGCATTCCGACTTGCCAATGCCATTTTCATATTTTTTACACGACGAACGTGTTTTATAATTCGCGACTTGTTCAAAAAATTAAAAATATCGCCACAGGCATATAGGAATCTTGGATTTATGCACTTTTTTTTTGCGTAGAGTACTATCAAAATACATAGAGCGGGTCTACAACATATCGTAGTATTCCGGCTTGCCGATGCCATTTTAATTGTTTTTACACGACGAACGTGTTTTATAATTCGCGACTTGTTAAAAAAAGTCAAATTATCCCCATAGGCATATAGGAATCTAGGATGTATGCACTTTTTTTATGCGTAGAGTACTATCAAAATACATAGACCGGGTCTACAACATATCGTAGTATTCCTGCTTGCCGATGCCATTTTCATGGTTTTTACACGACGAAAGTGTTTTACAAATCGAGACTTGTTCAAAAAAGTTAAAATATCGCCACAGGCATATAGGAAACTTGGATTTTTGCACTTTTTTTTTGCGTAGAGTACTATCAAAATACATAGAGCGGGTCTACAACATATCGTAGTATTCCGGTTTGCCTATGTCATTTTCATTATTTTTACACGACGAACGTTTTTATAATTCGCGACTTGTTCAAAAAAGTAAAAATATCGCCACAGGCATATATGAATCTAGGATTTATGCACTTTTTTTTTTGCATAGAGTACTATCAAAATACATAGAGCGGGTGTACAACATATCGTAGTATTCTGGCTTGCTGATGCAATTTTCATTGTTTTTACACGACGATCATGTTTTATAATTTGCCACTCGTTCATAAAAGTAAAAATATCGCCACAGGCATATAGGAATCTAGGATTTATGCACTTTTTTTTTTCGTAGAGTACTATCAAAATACATAGAGCGGGTCTACAACATATCGTAGCATTCCGATTTGCCGATGCCATTTTCATTATTTTTACACGACGAACGTGTTTTCAACTTCGCGACTTGTTCAAAAAATTAAAAATATCGCCACAGGCATATAGTAATCTAGGATTTTTGCTAATTTTTTTTTGCGTAGAGTACTATCAAAATACATAGAGCGGGTCTACAACATATCGTAGCATTCCGACTTGCCGATGCCATTTTCATTATTTTTACACGACGAACGTGTTTTCAACTTCGCAACTTGTTCAAAAATGTAAAAATAACGCCACAGGCATATAGGAATCTAGGATTTTTGCAATTTTTTTTTTTGCGTAGAGTACTATCAAAATACATTGAGCGGGTCTACAACATATCGTAGCATTCCGACTTGCCAATGCCATTTTCATTGTTTTTACACGACGAACGTGTTTTATAATTCGCGACTTGTTCAAAAAATTAAAAATATCGCCACAGGCATATAGGAATCTAGGATTTATGCACTTTTTTTTTGCGTAGAGTACTATCAAAATACATAGAGCGGGTCTACAACATATTCTAGTATTCCTGCTTGCCGATGCCATTTTCATGGTTTTTACACGACGAAAGTGTTTTACAAATCGAGACTTGTTCAAAAAAGTTAAAATATCGCCACAGGCATATAGGAAACTAGGATTTATGCACTTTTTTTTTGCGTAGAGTACTATCAAAATACATAGAGCGGGTCTACAACATATCGTAGTATTCCGGTTTGCCTATGTCATTTTAATTATTTTTACACGACGAACGTTTTTATAATTCGCGACTTGTTCAAAAAAGTAAAAATATCGCCACAGGCATATAGGAATCCAGGATTTATGCACTTTTTTTTTTCGTAGAGTACTATCAAAATACATAGAGCGGGTCTACAACATATCGTAGCATTCCGATTTGCCGATGCCATTTTCATTATTTTTACACGACGAACGTGTTTTCAACTTCGCGACTTGTTCAAAAAATTAAAAATATCGCCACAGGCATATAGTAATCTAGGATTTTTGCTAATTTTTTTTTTGCGTAGAGTACTATCAAAATACATAGAGCGGGTCTACAACATATCGTAGTATTCCGGCTTGCCGATGCCATTTTAATTGTTTTTACACGACGAACGTGTTTTATAATTCGCGACTTGTTAAAAAAAGTCAAATTATCCCCATAGGCATATAGGAATCTAGGATGTATGCACTTTTTTTTTCCGTAGAGTACTATCAAAATACATAGAACGGGTCTACAACAAATCGTAGTATTCCTGCTTGCCGATGCCATTTTCATGGTTTTTACACGACGAAAGTGTTTTACAAATCGAGACTTGTTCAAAAAAGTTAAAATATCGCCACAGGCATATAGGAAACTAGGATTTATGCACTTTTTTTTTGCGTAGAGTACTATCAAAATACATAGAGCGGGTCTACAACATATCGTAGTATTCCGGTTTGCCTATGTCATTTTCATTATTTTTACACGACGAACGTAATTTATAATTCGCGACTTGTTCAAAAAAGTAAAAATATCGCCACAGGCATATAACAATCTAGGATTTATGCACTTTTTTTTTTCGTAGAGTACTATCAAAATACATAGAGCGGGTCTACAACATATCGTAGCATTCCGATTTGCCGATGCCATTTTCATTATTTTTACACGACGAACGTGTTTTCAACTTCGCGACTTGTTCAAAAAATTAAAAATATCGCCACAGGCATATAGTAATCTAGGATTTTTGCTAATTTTTTTTTGCGTAGAGTACTATCAAAATACATAGAGCGGGTCTACAACATATCGTAGCATTCCGACTTGCCGATGCCATTTTCATTATTTTTACACGACGAACGTGTTTTCAACTTCGCAACTTGTTCAAAAATGTAAAAATAACGCCACAGGCATATAGGAATCTAGGATTTTTGCAATTTTTTTTTTGCGTAGAGTACTATCAAAATACATTGAGCGGGTCTACAACATATCGTAGCATTCCGACTTGCCAATGCCATTTTCATTGTTTTTACACGACGAACGTGTTTTATAATTCGCGACTTGTTCAAAAAATTAAAAATATCGCCACAGGCATATAGGAATCTAGGATTTATGCACTTTTTTTTTGCGTAGAGTACTATCAAAATACATAGAGCGGGTCTACAACATATTCTAGTATTCCTGCTTGCCGATGCCATTTTCATGGTTTTTACACGACGAAAGTGTTTTACAAATCGAGACTTGTTCAAAAAAGTTAAAATATCGCCACAGGCATATAGGAAACTAGGATTTATGCACTTTTTTTTTGCGTAGAGTACTATCAAAATACATAGAGCGGGTCTACAACATATCGTTGTATTCCGGTTTGCCTATGTCATTTTCATTATTTTTACACGACGAACGTTTTTATAATTCGCGACTTGTTCAAAAAAGTAAAAATATCGCCACAGGCATATAGGAATCCAGGATTTATGCACTTTTTTTTTTCGTAGAGTACTATCAAAATACATAGAGCGGGTCTACAACATATCGTAGCATTCCGATTTGCCGATGCCATTTTCATTATTTTTACACGACGAACGTGTTTTCAACTTCGCGACTTGTTCAAAAAATTAAAAATATCGCCACAGGCATATAGTAATCTAGGATTTTTGCTAATTTTTTTTGCGTAGAGTACTATCAAAATACATAGAGCTGGTCTACAACATATCGTAGCATTCCGACTTGCCGATGCCATTTTCATTGTTTTTACACGACGAACGTGTTTTATAATTCACGACTTGTTCAAAAGATTAAAAATATCGCCACTGGCATATAGGAATCTAGGATTTTTGCAATTTTTTTTTGCGTAGAGTACTATCAAAATACATAGAGCGGGTCTACAACATATCGTAGCATTCCGACTTGCCGATGCCACTTTCATTGTTTTTACATGACGAACGTGTTTTATTATTTGCCACTCGTTCAAAAAAGTAAAAATAACGCCACATGCATATAGGAATCTAGGATTTATGCACTTTTTTTTTTTGCGTAGAGTACTATCAAAATACATAAAGCGATCTACAACATATCGTAGCATTACGACTTGCCGATGCCATTTTCATTAATTTTACACGACGAACGTGTTTTATAATTCGTGACTTGTTCAAAAAATTAAAAATATCGCCACAGGCATATAGGAATCTAGGATTTTTGCAATTTTTTTTTCCGTAGAGTACTATCAAAATTCATAGAGCGGGTCTTCAACATATCGTAGCATTCCTATTTGCCGATGCCATTTTCATTGTTTTTACATGACGAACGTGTTTTATAATTTGCCACTCGTTCAAAAAAGTAAAAATAACGCCACATGCATATAGGAATCTAGGATTTATGCCCTTTTTTTATTCGTAGAGTACTATCAAAATACATAGAGCGGGTCTACAACATATCGTAGTATTCCAGCTTGCCGATGCCATTTTCATTGTTTTTACACGACGAACGTGTTTTATAATTTGCCACTCGTTAAAAAAAGTAAAAATATCGCCACATGCATATAGGAATCTAGGATTTATGCACTTTTTTTTTCCGTAGAGTACTATCAAAATACATAGAGCGGGTCTACAACATATCATAGCATTCCGACTTACCGATGCCATTTTCATTATTTTTACATGACGAACGTGTTTTATAATTTGCCACTCGTTCAAAAAAGTAAAAATATCGCCACATGCATATAGGAATCTAGGATTTATGCACTTTTTTTTTTCGTAGAGTACTATCAAAATACATAGAGCGGGTCTACAACATATCATAGCATTCCGACTTGCCGATGCCATTTTCATTATTTTTACATGACGAACGTGTTTTATAATTTGCCACTCGTTCAAAAAAGTAAAAATATCGCCACATGCATATAGGAATCTAGGATTTATGCACTTTTTTTTTTCGTAGAGTACTATCAAAATACATAGAGCGGGTCTACAACATATCATAGCATTCCGACTTGCCGATGCCATTTACATTAATTTTACACGACGAACGTGTTTTATAATTCGCGACTTGTTCAAAAAATTAAAAATATCGCCACAGGCATATAGGAATCTAGGATTTTTGCAATTTTTTTTTGCGTAGAGTACTATCAAAATACATTGATCGGTCTACAACATATCGTTGCATTCCGACTTGGCGATGCCATTTTCATGATTTTTACACGACGAATGTGTTTTCAACTTCGCAACTTGTTCAAAAAAGTAAAAATAACGCCACAGGCATATAGGAATCTAGGATTTTTGCAATTTTTTTTTTGCTAGAGTACTATCAAAATACATAGAGCGGGTCTACAACATATCATAGCATTCTGACTTGCCGATGCCATTTTCATTATTTTTACACGACGAACGTGTTTTATAATTCGCGACTTGTTCAAAAAATTAAAAATATCGCCACAGGCATATAGGAGTCTAGGATTTTTGCAATTTTTTTTTGGCCTAGAGTACTATCAAAATACATAGATCGGGTCTACAACATATCGTAGCATTCCGGCTTGCCGATGCCATTTTCATTGTTTTTACACGACGAACGTGTTTTATAATTTGCCACCCGTTTAAAAAAGTAAAAATATCGCCACATGCATATAGGAATCTAGGATTTATGCACTTTTTTTTTGCGTATAGTACTATCAAAATACATAGAGCGGTCTACAACATATCGTAGCATTCCGACTTGCCGATGCCATTTTCATTATTTTTACACGACGAACGTGTTTTATAATTTGCCACTCGTTCAAAAAAGTAAAAATAACGCCACATGCATATAGGAATCTAGGATTTATGCACTTTTTTTTTGCGTAGAGTACTATCAAAATACATAGAGCGGTCTACAACATATCATAGCATTCTGACTTGCCGATGCCATTTTCATTATTTTTACACGACGAACGTGTGTTATAATTCGCGACTTGTTCAAAAAATTAAAAATATCGCCACAGGCATATAGGAGTCTAGGATTTTTGCAATTTTTTTTTGGCCTAGAGTACTATCAAAATACATAGATCGGGTCTACAACATATCGTAGCATTCCGGCTTGCCGATGCCATTTTCATTGTTTTTACACGACGAACGTGTTTTATAATTTGCCACCCGTTTAAAAAAGTAAAAATATCGCCACATGCATATAGGAATCTAGGATTTATGCACTTTTTTTTTGCGTATAGTACTATCAAAATACATAGAGCGGTCTACAACATATCGTAGCATTCCGACTTGCCGATGCCATTTTCATTATTTTTACACGACGAACGTGTTTTATAATTCGCGACTTGTTCAAAAAATTAAAAATATCGCCACAGGCATATAGGAAACAAGGATTTATGCACTTTTTTTTTTGCGTAGAGTACTATCAAAATACATAGAGCGGGTCTACAACATATCTTAGTATTCCGGTTTGCCTATGTCATTTTCATTATTTTTACACGACGAACGTTTTTATAATTCGCGACTTGTTCAAAAAAGTAAAAATATCGCCACAGGCATATAGGAATCTAGGATTTATGCACTTTTTTTTTGCGTAGAGTACTATCAAAATACATAGAGCGGGTCTACAACATATCGTAGCATTCCGATTTGCCGATGCCATTTTCATTATTTTTACACGACGAACGTGTTTTCAACTTCGCGACTTGTTCAAAAAATTAAAAATATCGCCACAGGCTTATAGTAATCTAGGATATTTGCAAATTTTTGTTTGCGTAGAGTACTATCAAAATACATAGAGTGGGTCTTCAACATATCATAGCATTCCAACTTGCCTGTGCCATTTTCATTGTTTTTACATGACGAACGAGTTTTATAATTTGCCACTCATTCAAAAAAGCAAAAATATCGCCACATGCATGTAGGAATCTAGGATTTATGCACTTTTTTTTTGCCTAGAGTACCATCAAAATACATAGAGCGGGTCTACAACATATCGTAGTATTCCGACTTGCCGATGCCATTTTCATTGTTTTTACACGACGAACGTTTTTATAATTCGCGACTTGTTCAAAAAAGTATAAATATCGCCAAAGGCATACATGAGTCTAGGATTATGCTATTTTTTTTTGCATAGAGTACTATAAAAATACATAGAGCAGGTCTACAACATATCGTAGTATTCCTGCTTGCCGATGCCATTTTCATGGTTTTTACACGACGAAAGTGTTTTACAAATCGCGACTTGTTCAAAAAAGTAAAAATATCGCCACAGGCATATAGGAAACTAGGATTTATGCACTTTTTTTTTTTGCGTAGAGTACTATCAAAATACATAGAGTGGGTCTACAACATATCGTAGTATTCCGGTTTGCCTATGTCATTTTCATTATTTTTACACGACGAACGTTTTGATAATTCGCGACTTGTTCAAAAAAGTAAAAATATCGCCACAAGCATATAGGAATCTAGGATTTATGCACTTTTTTTTTGCGTAGAGTACTATCAAAATACATAGAGCGGGTGTACAACATATCGTAGTATTCCGGCTTGGTGATGCCATTTTCATTGTTTTTACACGACGAACGTGTTTTATAATTTGCCACTCGTTCATAAAAGTAAAAATATCACCACAGGCATATAGGAATCTAGGATTTTTGCAATTTTTTTTTGCGTAGAATACTATCAAAATACATAGAGTGGGTCTTCAACATATCGTAGCATTCCGACTTGCCGATGCCATTTTCATTGTTTTTACACGACGAACGTGTTTTATAGTTCGCGACTTGTTCAAAAAATTAAAAATATCGCCACAGGCATATAGTAATCTAGGATTTTTGCAAAATTTTTTTTGCGTAGAGTACTATCAAAATAAATAGAGCGGGTCTACAACATATCGTAGCATTCCGACTTGCCGATGCCATTTTCATTGTTTTTACACGACGAACGTGTTTTATAATTCGCGACTTGTTCAAAAAAGTAAAAATATCGCCACAGGCATATAACAATCTAGGATTTAGGCACTTTTTTTTTGCGTAGAGTTCTATCAAAATACATAGATCGGTCTACAACATATCGTTGCATTCCGACTTGGCGATGCCATTTTCATTATTTTTACACGACGAATGTGTTTTATAATTCGCGACTTGTTCAAAAAATTAAAAATATCGCCACAGGCATATAGGAATCTAGGATTTATGCACTTTTTTTTTGCGTAGAGTACTATCAAAATACATAGAGCGGGTTTACAACATATCGTAGTATTCCGGCTTGCCGATGCCATTTTAATTGTTTTTACACGACGAACATGTTTTATAATTCGCGACTTGTAAAAAAAAGTCAAATTATCCCCACAGGCATATAGGAATCTAGGATGTATGCACTTTTTTTTTTGCGTTGAGTACTATCAAAATACATAGAACGGGTCTACAACATATCGTAGTATTCCTGCTTGCCGATGCCATTTTCATTGTTTTTACACGACGAAAGTGTTTTACAAATCGAGACTTGTTCAAAAAAGTAAAAATATCGCCACAGGCATATAGGAAACAAGGATTTATGCACTTTTTTTTTTTGCGTAGAGTACTATCAAAATACATAGAGTGGGTCTACAACATATCTTAGTATTCCGGTTTGCCTATGTCATTTTCATTATTTTTACACGACGAACGTTTTTATAATTCGCGACTTGTTCAAAAAAGTAAAAATATCGCCACAGGCATATAGGAATCTAGGATTTATGCACTTTTTTTTTGCGTAGAGTACTATCAAAATACATAGAGCGGGTCTACAACATATCGTAGCATTCCGATTTGCCGATGCCATTTTCATTATTTTTACACGACGAACGTGTTTTGAACTTCGCGACTTGTTCAAAAAATTAAAAATATCGCCACAGGCTTATAGTAATCTAGGATTTTTGCAAATTTTTTTTTGCGTAGAGTACTATCAAAATACATAGAGCAGGTCTACAACATATCGTAGCATTCCGACTTGCCGATGCCATTTTCATTGTTTTTACACGACGAACGTGTTTTATAGTTCGCGACTTGTTCAAAAAATTTAAAATATCGCCACAGGCATATAGGAATCTAGGATTTTTCGAATTTTTGTTTGCGTAGAGTACTATCAAAATACATAGAGTGGGTCTTCAACATATCATAGCATTCCAACTTGCCGGTGCCATTTTCATTGTTTTTACATGACGAACGAGTTTTATAATTTGCCACTCGTTCAAAAAAGTAAAAATATCGCCACATGCATGTAGGAATCTAGGATTTATGCACTTTTTTTGCGTAGAGTACCATCAAAATACATAGAGCGGGTCTACAACATATCGTAGTATTCCGACTTGCCGATGCCATTTTCATTGTTTTTACACGACGAACGTTTTTATAATTCGCGACTTGTTCAAAAAAGTATAAATATCGCCAAAGGCATACATGAGTCTAGGATTATGCTATTTTTTTTTGCATAGAGTACTATCAAAATACATAGAGCAGGTCTACAACATATCGTAGTATTCCTGCTTGCCGATGCCATTTTCATTGTTTTTACACGACGAAAGTGTTTTACAAATCGCGACTTGTTCAAAAAAGTAAAAATATCGCCACAGGCATATTGGAAACTAGGATTTATGCACTTTTTTTTTTTGCGTAGAGTACTATCAAAATACATAGAGTGGGTCTACAACATATCGTAGTATTCCGGTTTGCCTATGTCATTTTCATTATTTTTACACGACGAACGTTTTGATAATTCGCGACTTGTTCAAAAAAGTAAAAATATCGCCACAGGCATATAGGAATCTAGGATTTTTGCAATTTTTTTTTGCGTAGAATACTATCAAAATACATAGAGTGGGTCTTCAACATATCGTAGCATTCCGACTTGCCGATGCCATTTTCATTGTTTTTACACGACGAACGTGTTTTATAGTTCGCGACTTGTTCAAAAAATTAAAAATATCGCCACAGGCATATAGTAATCTAGGATTTTTGCAAAAAATTTTTTGCGTAGAGTACTATCAAAATAAATAGAGCGGGTCTACTACATATCGTAGCATTCCGACTTGCCGATGCCATTTTCATTGTTTTTACACGACGAACGTGTTTTATAATTCGCGACTTGTTCAAAAAAGTAAAAATATCGCCACAGGCATATAACAATCTAGGATTTAGGCACTTTTTTTTTGCGTAGAGTTCTATCAAAATACATAGATCGGTCTACAACATATCGTTGCATTCCGACTTGGCGATGCCATTTTCATTATTTTTACACGACGAATGTGTTTTCAACTTCGCAACTTGTTCAAAAAAGTAAAAATAACGCCACAGGCATATAGGAATCTAGGATTTTTGCAATTTTTTTTTTGGGTAGAGAACTATCAAAATACATAGAGCGGGTCTACAACATATCGTAGCATTCCGACTTGCCAATGCCATTTTCATTGTTTTTACACGACGAACGTGTTTTATAATTCGCGACTTGTTCAAAAAATTAAAAATATCGCCACAGGCATATAGGAATCTAGGATTACAACATATCGTAGTATTCCGGCTTGCCGATGCCATTTTAATTGTTTTTACACGACGAACATGTTTTATAATTCGCGACTTGTAAAAAAAAGTCTAATTATCCCCACAGGCATATAGGAATCAAAAAATTTATGCACTTTTTTTTTGCGTAGAGTACTATCAAAATACATAGAGCTGGTTTACAACATATCGTAGTATTCCGGCTTGCCGATGCCATTTTAATTGTTTTTACACGACGAACATGTTTTATAATTCGCGACTTGTAAAAAAAAGTCTAATTATCCCCACAGGCATATAGGAATCTAGGATGTATGCACTTTTTTTTTGCGTTGAGTACTATCAAAATACATAGAACGGGTCTACAACATATCGTAGTATTCCTGCTTGCCGATGCCATTTTCATTGTTTTTACACGACGAAAGTGTTTTACAAATCGCGACTTGTTCAAAAAAGTAAAAATATCGCCACAGGCATATTGGAAACTAGGATTTATGCACTTTTTTTTTTTGCGTAGAGTACTATCAAAATACATAGAGTGGGTCTACAACATATCGTAGTATTCCGGTTTGCCTATGTCATTTTCATTATTTTTACACGACGAACGTTTTGATAATTCGCGACTTGTTCAAAAAAGTAAAAATATCGCCACAGGCATATAGGAATCTAGGATTTTTGCAATTTTTTTTTGCGTAGAATACTATCAAAATACATAGAGTGGGTCTTCAACATATCGTAGCATTCCGACTTGCCGATGCCATTTTCATTGTTTTTACACGACGAACGTGTTTTATAGTTCGCGACTTGTTCAAAAAATTAAAAATATCGCCACAGGCATATAGTAATCTAGGATTTTTGCAAAAAATTTTTTGCGTAGAGTACTATCAAAATAAATAGAGCGGGTCTACTACATATCGTAGCATTCCGACTTGCCGATGCCATTTTCATTGTTTTTACACGACGAACGTGTTTTATAATTCGCGACTTGTTCAAAAAAGTAAAAATATCGCCACAGGCATATAACAATCTAGGATTTAGGCACTTTTTTTTTGCGTAGAGTTCTATCAAAATACATAGATCGGTCTACAACATATCGTTGCATTCCGACTTGGCGATGCCATTTTCATTATTTTTACACGACGAATGTGTTTTCAACTTCGCAACTTGTTCAAAAAAGTAAAAATAACGCCACAGGCATATAGGAATCTAGGATTTTTGCAATTTTTTTTTTGGGTAGAGAACTATCAAAATACATAGAGCGGGTCTACAACATATCGTAGCATTCCGACTTGCCAATGCCATTTTCATTGTTTTTACACGACGAACGTGTTTTATAATTCGCGACTTGTTCAAAAAATTAAAAATATCGCCACAGGCATATAGGAATCTAGGATTACAACATATCGTAGTATTCCGGCTTGCCGATGCCATTTTAATTGTTTTTACACGACGAACATGTTTTATAATTCGCGACTTGTAAAAAAAAGTCTAATTATCCCCACAGGCATATAGGAATCAAAAAATTTATGCACTTTTTTTTTGCGTAGAGTACTATCAAAATACATAGAGCTGGTTTACAACATATCGTAGTATTCCGGCTTGCCGATGCCATTTTAATTGTTTTTACACGACGAACATGTTTTATAATTCGCGACTTGTAAAAAAAAGTCTAATTATCCCCACAGGCATATAGGAATCTAGGATGTATGCACTTTTTTTTTGCGTTGAGTACTATCAAAATACATAGAACGGGTCTACAACATATCGTAGTATTCCTGCTTGCCGATGCCATTTTCATTGTTTTTACACGACGAAAGTGTTTTACAAATCGAGACTTGTTCAAAAAAGTAAAAATATCGCCACAGGCATATAGGAAACAAGGATTTATGCACTTTTTTTTTTGCGTAGAGTACTATAAAAATACATAGAGTGGGTCTACAACATATCTTAGTATTCCGGTTTGCCTATGTCATTTTCATTATTTTTACACGACGAACGTTTTTATAATTCGCGATTTGTTCAAAAAAGTAAAAATATCGCCACAGGCATATAGGAATCTAGGATTTATGCACTTTTTTTTTGCGTAGAGTACTATCAAAATACATAGAGCGGGTCTACAACATATCGTAGCATTCCGATTTGCCGATGCCATTTTCATTATTTTTACACGACGAACGTGTTTTGAACTTCGCGACTTGTTCAAAAAATTAAAAATATCGCCACAGGCTTATAGTAATCTAGGATTTTTGCAAATTTTTTCTTGCGTAGAGTACTATCAAAATACATAGAGCAGGTCTACAACATATCGTAGCATTCCGACTTGCCGATGCCATTTTCATTGTTTTTACACGACGAACGTGTTTTATAGTTCGCGACTTGTTCAAAAAATTTAAAATATCGCCACAGGCATATAGGAAACAAGGATTTATGCACTTTTTTTTTTTGCGTAGAGTACTATCAAAATACATAGAGCGGGTCTACAACATATCTTAGTATTCCGGTTTGCCTATGTCATTTTCATTATTTTTACACGACGAACGTTTTTATAATTCGCGATTTGTTCAAAAAAGTAAAAATATCGCCACAGGCATATAGGAATCTAGGATTTATGCACTTTTTTTTTGCGTAGAGTACTATCAAAATACATAGAGCGGGTCTACAACATATCGTAGCATTCCGATTTGCCGATGCCATTTTCATTATTTTTACACGACGAACGTGTTTTCAACTTCGCGACTTGTTCAAAAAATTAAAAATATCGCCACAGGCTTATAGTAATGTAGGATTTTTGCAAATTTTTTTTTGCGTAGAGTACTATCAAAATACATAGAGTGGGTCTTCAACATATCATAGCATTCCAACTTGCCGGTGCCATTTTCATTGTTTTTACATGACGAACGTGTTTTATAATTTGCCACTCGTTCAAAAAAGTAAAAATATCGCCACATGCATGTAGGAATCTAGGATTTATGCACTTTTTTTTTGCGTAGAGTACCATCAAAATACATAGAGCGGGTCTACAACATATCGTAGTATTCCGACTTGCCGATGCCATTTTCATTGTTTTTACACGACGAACGTTTTTATAATTCGCGACTTGTTCAAAAAAGTATAAATATCGCCAAAGGCATACATGAGTCTAGGATTATGCTATTTTTTTTTGCATAGAGTACTATCAAAATACATAGAGTAGGTCTACAACATATCGTAGTATTCCTGCTTGCCGATGCCATTTTCATTGTTTTTACACGACGAAAGTGTTTTACAAATCGCGACTTGTTCAAAAAAGTAAAAATATCGCCACAGGCATATAGGAAACTAGGATTTATGCACTTTTTTTTTTGCGTAGAGTACTATCAAAATACATAGAGTGGGTCTACAACATATCGTAGTATTCCGGTTTGCCTATGTCATTTTCATTATTTTTACACGACGAACGTTTTTATAATTCGCGACTTGTTCAAAAAAGTAAAAATATCGCCACAGGCATATAGGAATCTAGGATTTATGCACTTTTTTTTTGCGTAGAGTACTATCAAAATACATAGAGCGGGTGTACAACATATCGTAGTATTCCGGCTTGGTGATGCCATTTTCATTGTTTTTACACGACGAACGTGTTTTATAATTTTCCACTCGTTCATAAAAGTAAAAATATCGCCACAAGCATATAGGAATCTAGGATTTTTGCAATTTTTTTTTGTGTAGAATACTATCAAAATACATAGAGTGGGTCTTCAACATATCGTAGTATTCCGACTTGCCGATGCCATTTTCATTGTTTTTACACGACGAACGTTTTTATAATTCGCGACTTGTTCAAAAAAGTATAAATATCGCCAAAGGCATACATGAGTCTAGGATTATGCTATTTTTTTTTGCATAGAGTACTATCAAAATACATAGAGCAGGTCTACAACATATCGTAGTATTCCTGCTTGCCGATGCCATTTTCATTGTTTTTACACGACGAAAGTGTTTTACAAATCGCGACTTGTTCAAAAAAGTAAAAATATCGCCACAGGCATATTGGAAACTAGGATTTATGCACTTTTTTTTTTTGCGTAGAGTACTATCAAAATACATAGAGTGGGTCTACAACATATCGTAGTATTCCGGTTTGCCTATGTCATTTTCATTATTTTTACACGACGAACGTTTTGATAATTCGCGACTTGTTCAAAAAAGTAAAAATATCGCCACAGGCATATAGGAATCTAGGATTTTTGCAATTTTTTTTTGCGTAGAATACTATCAAAATACATAGAGTGGGTCTTCAACATATCGTAGCATTCCGACTTGCCGATGCCATTTTCATTGTTTTTACACGACGAACGTGTTTTATAGTTCGCGACTTGTTCAAAAAATTAAAAATATCGCCACAGGCATATAGTAATCTAGGATTTTTGCAAAAAATTTTTTGCGTAGAGTACTATCAAAATAAATAGAGCGGGTCTACTACATATCGTAGCATTCCAACTTGCCGATGCCATTTTCATTGTTTTTACACGACGAACGTGTTTTATAATTCGCGACTTGTTCAAAAAAGTAAAAATATCGCCACAGGCATATAACAATCTAGGATTTAGGCACTTTTTTTTTGCGTAGAGTTCTATCAAAATACATAGATCGGTCTACAACATATCGTTGCATTCCGACTTGGCGATGCCATTTTCATTATTTTTACACGACGAATGTGTTTTCAACTTCGCAACTTGTTCAAAAAAGTAAAAATAACGCCACAGGCATATAGGAATCTAGGATTTTTGCAATTTTTTTTTTGGGTAGAGAACTATCAAAATACATAGAGCGGGTCTACAACATATCGTAGCATTCCGACTTGCCAATGCCATTTTCATTGTTTTTACACGACGAACGTGTTTTATAATTCGCGACTTGTTCAAAAAATTAAAAATATCGCCACAGGCATATAGGAATCTAGGATTACAACATATCGTAGTATTCCGGCTTGCCGATGCCATTTTAATTGTTTTTACACGACGAACATGTTTTATAATTCGCGACTTGTAAAAAAAAGTCTAATTATCCCCACAGGCATATAGGAATCAAAAAATTTATGCACTTTTTTTTTGCGTAGAGTACTATCAAAATACATAGAGCTGGTTTACAACATATCGTAGTATTCCGGCTTGCCGATGCCATTTTAATTGTTTTTACACGACGAACATGTTTTATAATTCGCGACTTGTAAAAAAAAGTCTAATTATCCCCACAGGCATATAGGAATCTAGGATGTATGCACTTTTTTTTTGCGTTGAGTACTATCAAAATACATAGAACGGGTCTACAACATATCGTAGTATTCCTGCTTGCCGATGCCATTTTCATTGTTTTTACACGACGAAAGTGTTTTACAAATCGAGACTTGTTCAAAAAAGTAAAAATATCGCCACAGGCATATAGGAAACAAGGATTTATGCACTTTTTTTTTTGCGTAGAGTACTATAAAAATACATAGAGTGGGTCTACAACATATCTTAGTATTCCGGTTTGCCTATGTCATTTTCATTATTTTTTCACGACGAACGTTTTTATAATTCGCGACTTGTTCAAAAAAGTAAAAATATCGCCACAGGCATATAGGAATCTAGGATTTTTGCAAATTTTTTCTTGCGTAGAGTACTATCAAAATACATAGAGCAGGTCTACAACATATCGTAGCATTCCGACTTGCCGATGCCATTTTCATTGTTTTTACACGACGAACGTGTTTTATAGTTCGCGACTTGTTCAAAAAATTTAAAATATCGCCACAGGCATATAGGAAACAAGGATTTATGCACTTTTTTTTTTTGCGTAGAGTACTATCAAAATACATAGAGCGGGTCTACAACATATCTTAGTATTCCGGTTTGCCTATGTCATTTTCATTATTTTTACACGACGAACGTTTTTATAATTCGCGATTTGTTCAAAAAAGTAAAAATATCGCCACAGGCATATAGGAATCTAGGATTTATGCACTTTTTTTTTGCGTAGAGTACTATCAAAATACATAGAGCGGGTCTACAACATATCTTAGCATTCCGATTTGCCGATGCCATTTTCATTATTTTTACACGACGAACGTGTTTTCAACTTCGCGACTTGTTCAAAAAATTAAAAATATCGCCACAGGCTTATAGTAATGTAGGATTTTTGCAAATTTTTTTTTGCGTAGAGTACTATCAAAATACATAGAGTGGGTCTTCAACATATCATAGCATTCCAACTTGCCGGTGCCATTTTCATTGTTTTTACATGACGAACGTGTTTTATAATTTGCCACTCGTTCAAAAAAGTAAAAATATCGCCACATGCATGTAGGAATCTAGGATTTATGCACTTTTTTTTTGCGTAGAGTACCATCAAAATACATAGAGCGGGTCTACAACATATCGTAGTATTCCGACTTGCCGATGCCATTTTCATTGTTTTTACACGACGAACGTTTTTATAATTCGCGACTTGTTCAAAAAAGTATAAATATCGCCAAAGGCATACATGAGTCTAGGATTATGCTATTTTTTTTTGCATAGAGTACTATCAAAATACATAGAGTAGGTCTACAACATATCGTAGTATTCCTGCTTGCCGATGCCATTTTCATTGTTTTTACACGACGAAAGTGTTTTACAAATCGCGACTTGTTCAAAAAAGTAAAAATATCGCCACAGGCATATAGGAAACTAGGATTTATGCACTTTTTTTTTTGCGTAGAGTACTATCAAAATACATAGAGTGGGTCTACAACATATCGTAGTATTCCGGTTTGCCTATGTCATTTTCATTATTTTTACACGACGAACGTTTTTATAATTCGCGACTTGTTCAAAAAAGTAAAAATATCGCCACAGGCATATAGGAATCTAGGATTTATGCACTTTTTTTTTGCGTAGAGTACTATCAAAATACATAGAGCGGGTGTACAACATATCGTAGTATTCCGGCTTGGTGATGCCATTTTCATTGTTTTTACACGACGAACGTGTTTTATAATTTTCCACTCGTTCATAAAAGTAAAAATATCGCCACAAGCATATAGGAATCTAGGATTTTTGCAATTTTTTTTTGCGTAGAATACTATCAAAATACATAGAGTGGGTCTTCAACATATCGTAGCATTCCGACTTGCCGATGCCATTTTCATTGTTTTTACACGACGAACGTGTTTTATAGTTCGCGACTTGTTCAAAAAATTAAAAATATCGCCACAAGCATATAGTAATATAGGATTTTTGCAAAAATTTTTTTGCGTAGAATACTATCAAAATAAATAGAGCGGGTCTACAACATATCGTAGCATTCCGACTTGCCGATGCCATTTTCATTGTTTTTACACGACGAACGTGTTTTATAATTCGCGACTTGTTCCAAAAATTAAAAATATCGCCACAGGCATATAGGAATCTAGGATTTTTGCAATTTTTTTTTGCGTAGAATACTATCAAAATACATAGAGTGGGTCTTCAACATATCGTAGCATTCCGACTATCCGATGCCATTTTCATTGTTTTTACATGACGAACGTGTTTTATAATTTGCCACTCGTTCAAAAAAGTTAAAATATCGCGACATGCATGTAAGAATCTAGGATTTATGCACTTTTTTTTTGCGTAGAGTACCATCAAAATACATAGAGCGGGTCTACAACATATCCTAGTATTCCGACTTGCCGATGCCATTTTCATTGTTTTTACACGACGAACGTTTTTATAATTCGTGACTTGTTCAAAAAAGTATAAATATCGCCATAGGCATACATGAATCTAGGATTATGCACTTTTTTTTTGCGTATAGTACTATCAAAATACATAGAGCAGGTCTACAACATATCGTAGTATTCCGGCTTGCCGATGCCATTTTCATTGTTTTTACACGACGAACGTGTTTTATAATTTGCCACTCGTTCAAAAAAGTAAAAATATTGCCACATGCATATAGGAATCTAGGATTTATGCACTTTTTTTTTTCATAGAGTACTATCAAAATACATAGAGCGGGTCTACAATATATCGTAGCATTCCGATTTGCCGATGCAATTTTCATTATTTTTACACGACGAACGTGTTTTCAACTTCGCGACTTGTTCAAAAAATTAAAAATATCGCCACAAGCTTATAGTAATCTAGGATTTTTGCAAATTTTTTTTTGCGTAGAGTACTATCAAAATACATAGAGCAGGTCTACAACATATCGTAGCATTCCGACTTGCCGATGCCATTTTCATTGTTTTTACACGACGAACGTGTTTTATAGTTCGCGACTTGTTCAAAAAATTTAAAATATCGCCACGGGCATATAGGAATCTAGGATTTTTGCAATTTTTTTTTGCGTAGAGTACTATCAAAATACATAGAGTGGGTCTTCAACATATCATAGTATTCCGACTTGCCGATGCCATTTTCATTGTTTTTACATGACGAACGTGTTTTATAATTTGCCACTCGTTCAAAAAAGTAAAAATATCGCCACATGCATGTAGGAATCTAGGATTTATGCACTTTTTTTTTGCGTAGAGTACCATCAAAATACATAGAGCGGGTCTACAACATATCGTAGTATTCCGACTTGCCGATGCCATTTTCATTGTTTTTACACGACGAACGTTTTTATAATTCGCGACTTGTTCAAAAAAGTATAAATATCGCCAAAGGCATACATGAGTCTAGGATTATGCTATTTTTTTTTGCATAGAGTACTATCAAAATATATAGAGCAGGTCTACAACATATCGTAGTATTCCTGCTTGCCGATGCCATTTTCATTGTTTTTACACGACGAAAGTGTTTTACAAATCGCGACTTGTTCAAAAAAGTAAAAATATCGCCACAGGCATATAGGAAACTAGGATTTATGCACTTTTTTTTTTTGCGTAGAGTACTATCAAAATACATAGAGTGGGTCTACAACATATCGTAGTATTCCGGCTTGGTGATGCCATTTTCATTGTTTTTACACGACGAACGTGTTTTATAGTTCGCGACTTGTTGAAAAAATTAAAAATATCGCCACAGGCATATGGTTATCTAGGATTTTTGCAAATTTTTTTTTGCGTAGAGTACTATCAAAATAAATAGAGCGGGTCTACAACATATCGTAGCATTCCGACTTGCCGATGCCATTTTCATTGTTTTTACACGACGAACGTGTTTTATAATTCGCGACTTGTTCCAAAAATTAAAAATATCGCCACAGGCATATAGGAATCTCGGAATTTTGCAATTTTTTTTTGCGTAGAATACTATCAAAATACATAGAGTGGGTCTTCAACATATCGTAGCATTCCGACTATCCGATGCCATTTTCATTGTTTTTACATGACGAACGTGTTTTATAATTTGCCACTCGTTCAAAAAAGTAAAAATATCGCGACATGCATGTAAGAATCAAGGATTTATGCACTTTTTTTTTGCGTAGAGTACCATCAAAATACATAGAGCGGGTCTACAACATATCCTAGTATTCCGACTTGCCGATGCCATTTTCATTGTTTTTACACGACGAACGTTTTTATAATTCGTGACTTGTTCAAAAAAGTATAAATATCGCCAGAGGCATACATGAATCTAGGATTATGCACTTTTTTTTTTGCGTAGAGTACTATCAAAATACATAGAGCAGGTCTACAACATATCGTAGTATTCCGGCTTGCCGATGCCATTTTCATTGTTTTTACACGACGAACGTGTTTTATAATTTGCCACTCGTTCAAAAAAGTAAAAATATTGCCACATGCATATAGGAATCTAGGATTTATGCACTTTTTTTTTTTCGTAGAGTACTATCAAAATACATAGAGCGGGTCTACAACATATCGTAGCATTCCGACTTGCCGATGCCATTTTCATTGTTTTTACACGACGAACGTTTTTATAATTCGCGACATGTTCAAAAAAGTATAAATATCGCCAAAGGCATACATGAGTCTAGGATTATGCTATTTTTTTTTGCATAGAGTACTATCAAAATATATAGAGCAGGTCTACAACATATCGTAGTATTCCTGCTTGCCGATGCCATTTTTATTGTTTTTACACGACGAAAGTGTTTTACAAATCGCGACTTGTTCAAAAAAGTAAAAATATCGCCACAGGCATATAGGAAACTAGGATTTATGCACTTTTTTTTTTTGCGTAGAGTACTATCAAAATACATAGAGTGGGTCTACAACATATCGTAGTATTCCGGCTTGGTGATGCCATTTTCATTGTTTTTACACGACGAACGTGTTTTATAGTTCGCGACTTGTTCAAAAAATTAAAAATATCGCCACAGGCATATAGTTATCTAGGATTTTTGCAAATTTTTTTTTGTGTAGAGTACTATCAAAATAAATAGAGCGGGTCTACAACATATCGTAGCATTCCGACTTGCCGATGCCATTTTCATTGTTTTTACACGACGAACGTGTTTTATAATTCGCGACTTGTTCCAAAAATTAAAAATATCGCCACAGGCATATAGGAACCTCGGAATTTTGCAATTTTTTTTTGCGTAGAATACTATCAAAATACATAGAGTGGGTCTTCAACATATCGTAGCATTCCAACTTGCCGATGCCATTTTCATTGTTTTTACATGACGAACGTGTTTTATAATTTGCCACTCGTTCAAAAAAGTAAAAATATCGCCACATGCATGTAGGAATCTAGGATTTATGCACTTTTTTTTTGCGTAGAGTACCATCAAAATACATAGAGCGGGTCTACAACATATCGTAGTATTCCGACTTGCCGATGCCATTTTCATTGTTTTTACACGACGAACGTTTTTATAATTCGCGACTTGTTCAAAAAAGTATAAATATCGCCAAAGGCATACATGAGTCTAGGATTATGCTATTTTTTTTTGCATAGAGTACTATCAAAATACATAGAGTAGGTCTATAACATATCGTAGTATTCCTGCTTGCCGATGCCATTTTCATTGTTTTTACACGACGAAAGTGTTTTACAAATCGCGACTTGTTCAAAAAAGTAAAAATATCGCCACAGGCATATAGGAAACTAGGATTTATGCACTTTTTTTTTTGCGTAGAGTACTATCAAAATACATAGAGTGGGTCTACAACATATCGTAGTATTCCGGTTTGCCTATGTCATTTTCATTATTTTTACACGACGAACGTTTTTATAATTCGCGACTTGTTCAAAAAAGTAAAAATATCGCCACAGGCATATAGGAATCTAGGATTTATGCACTTTTTTTTTGCGTAGAGTACTATCAAAATACATAGAGCGGGTGTACAACATATCGTAGTATTCCGGCTTGGTGATGCCATTTTCATTGTTTTTACACGACGAACGTGTTTTATAATTTTCCACTCGTTCATAAAAGTAAAAATATCGCCACAAGCATATAGGAATCTAGGATTTTTGCAATTTTTTTTTGCGTAGAATACTATCAAAATACATAGAGTGGGTCTTCAACATATCGTAGCATTCCGACTTGCCGATGCCATTTTCATTGTTTTTACACGACGAACGTGTTTTATAGTTCGCGACTTGTTCAAAAAATTAAAAATATCGCCACAAGCATATAGTAATATAGGATTTTTGCAAAAATTTTTTTGCGTAGAATACTATCAAAATAAATAGAGCGGGTCTACAACATATCGTAGCATTCCGACTTGCCGATGCCATTTTCATTGTTTTTACACGACGAACGTGTTTTATAATTCGCGACTTGTTCCAAAAATTAAAAATATCGCCACAGGCATATAGGAATCTAGGATTTTTGCAATTTTTTTTTGCGTAGAATACTATCAAAATACATAGAGTGGGTCTTCAACATATCGTAGCATTCCGACTATCCGATGCCATTTTCATTGTTTTTACATGACGAACGTGTTTTATAATTTGCCACTCGTTCAAAAAAGTTAAAATATCGCGACATGCATGTAAGAATCTAGGATTTATGCACTTTTTTTTTGCGTAGAGTACCATCAAAATACATAGAGCGGGTCTACAACATATCCTAGTATTCCGACTTGCCGATGCCATTTTCATTGTTTTTACACGACGAACGTTTTTATAATTCGTGACTTGTTCAAAAAAGTATAAATATCGCCATAGGCATACATGAATCTAGGATTATGCACTTTTTTTTTGCATAGAGTACTATCAAAATACATAGAGCAGGTCTACAACATATCGTAGTATTCCGGCTTGCCGATGCCATTTTCATTTTTTTTACACGACGAACGTGTTTTATAATTTGCCACTCGTTCAAAAAAGTAAAAATATTGCCACATGCATATAGGAATCTAGGATTTATGCACTTTTTTTTTTCATAGAGTACTATCAAAATACATAGAGCGGGTCTACAATATATCGTAGCATTCCGATTTGCCGATGCAATTTTCATTATTTTTACACGACGAACGTGTTTTCAACTTCGCGACTTGTTCAAAAAATTAAAAATATCGCCACAAGCTTATAGTAATCTAGGATTTTTGCAAATTTTTTTTTGCGTAGAGTACTATCAAAATACATAGAGCAGGTCTACAACATATCGTAGCATTCCGACTTGCCGATGCCATTTTCATTGTTTTTACACGACGAACGTGTTTTATAGTTCGCGACTTGTTCAAAAAATTTAAAATATCGCCACGGGCATATAGGAATCTAGGATTTTTGCAATTTTTTTTTGCGTAGAGTACTATCAAAATACATAGAGTGGGTCTTCAACATATCATAGTATTCCGACTTGCCGATGCCATTTTCATTGTTTTTACATGAC
The DNA here is from genome assembly GCA_951799995.1 of Trifolium subterraneum. NCBI lineage: Eukaryota > Viridiplantae > Streptophyta > Magnoliopsida > Fabales > Fabaceae > Trifolium > Trifolium subterraneum. The sequence continues at coordinate 30,072,224 of OX637466.1, forward strand.
GAACGTGTTTTATAATTTGCCACTCGTTCAAAAAAGTAAAAATATCGCCACATGCATGTAGGAATCTAGGATTTATGCACTTTTTTTTTGCGTAGAGTACCATCAAAATACATAGAGCGGGTCTACAACATATCCTAGTATTCCGACTTGCCGATGCCATTTTCATTGTTTTTACACGACGAACGTTTTTATAATTCGTGACTTGTTCAAAAAAGTATAAATATCGCCAGAGGCATACATGAATCTAGGATTATGCACTTTTTTTTTTGCGTAGAGTACTATCAAAATACATAGAGCAGGTCTACAACATATCGTAGTATTCCGGCTTGCCGATGCCATTTTCATTGTTTTTACACGACGAACGTGTTTTATAATTTGCCACTCGTTCAAAAAAGTAAAAATATTGCCACATGCATATAGGAATCTAGGATTTATGCACTTTTTTTTTTTCGTAGAGTACTATCAAAATACATAGAGCGGGTCTACAACATATCGTAGCATTCCGACTTGCCGATGCCATTTTCATTGTTTTTACACGACGAACGTTTTTATAATTCGCGACTTGTTCAAAAAAGTATAAATATCGCCAAAGGCATACATGAGTCTAGGATTATGCTATTTTTTTTTGCATAGAGTACTATCAAAATATATAGAGCAGGTCTACAACATATCGTAGTATTCCTGCTTGCCGATGCCATTTTTATTGTTTTTACACGACGAAAGTGTTTTACAAATCGCGACTTGTTCAAAAAAGTAAAAATATCGCCACAGGCATATAGGAAACTAGGATTTATGCACTTTTTTTTTTTGCGTAGAGTACTATCAAAATACATAGAGTGGGTCTACAACATATCGTAGTATTCCGGCTTGGTGATGCCATTTTCATTGTTTTTACACGACGAACGTGTTTTATAGTTCGCGACTTGTTCAAAAAATTAAAAATATCGCCACAGGCATATAGTTATCTAGGATTTTTGCAAATTTTTTTTTGTGTAGAGTACTATCAAAATAAATAGAGCGGGTCTACAACATATCGTAGCATTCCGACTTGCCGATGCCATTTTCATTGTTTTTACACGACGAACGTGTTTTATAATTCGCGACTTGTTCCAAAAATTAAAAATATCGCCACAGGCATATAGGAACCTCGGAATTTTGCAATTTTTTTTTGCGTAGAATACTATCAAAATACATAGAGTGGGTCTTAAACATATCGTAGCATTCCGACTATCCGATGCCATTTTCATTGTTTTTACATGACGAACGTGTTTTATAATTTGCCACTCGTTCAAAAAAGTTAAAATATCGCGACATGCATGTAAGAATCAAGGATTTATGCACTTTTTTTTTGCGTAGAGTACCATCAAAATACATAGAGCGGGTCTACAACATATCCTAGTATTCCGACTTGCGGATGCCATTTTCATTGTTTTTACACGACGAACGTTTTTATAATTCGTGACTTGTTCAAAAAAGTATAAATATCGCCAGAGGCATACATGAATCTAGGATTATGCACTTTTTTTTTTGCGTAGAGTACTATCAAAATACATAGAGCAGGTCTACAACATATCGTAGTATTCCGGCTTGCCGATGCCATTTTCATTGTTTTTACACGACGAACGTGTTTTATAATTTGCCACTCGTTCAAAAAAGTAAAAATATTGCCACATGCATATAGGAATCTAGGATTTATGCACTTTTTTTTTTTCGTAGAGTACTATCAAAATACATAGAGTGGGTCTACAACATATCGTAGCATTCCGACTTGCCGATGCCATTTTCATTGTTTTTACACGACGAACGTGTTTTATAATTTGCGACTTGTTCAAAAAATTAAAAATATTGCCACAGGCATATAGGAATCTAGGATTTTTGCAATTTTTTTTTTGCGTAGAGTACTATCAAAATACATAGAGTGGGTCTTCAACATATCGTAGCATTCCGACTTGCCGATGCCATTTTCATTGTTTTTACATGACGACCGTGTTTTATAATTTGCCACTCGTTCAAAAAAGTAAAAATATCGCCACATGCATATAGGAATCTAGAATTTATGCACTTTTTTTTTGCGTAGAGTAATATCAAAATACATAGAACGGGTCTACAACATATCATATTATTCCGGCTTGCCGATGCCATTTTCATTGTTTTTACACGACGAACGTGATTTATAATTCGCGACTTGTTCAAAAAAGTAAAAATATCGCCACAGGCATATAACAATCTAGGATTTATGCACTTTTTTTTTGCGTAGAGTACTATCAAAATACATAGATCGGTCTACAACATATCGTTCCATTCCGACTTGGCGATGTCATTTTCATTATTTTTACACGACGAACGTGTTTTCAACTTCGCAACTTGTTCAAAAAATTAAAAATATCGCCACAGACATATAGGAATCTAGGATTTTTGAATTTTTTTTTTGCGTAGAGTACTATCAAAATACATAGAGTGGGTCTTCAACATATCGTAGCATTCCGACTTGCCGATGCCATTTTCATTGTTTTTACGCGACGAACATGTTTTATAATTCGCGACTTGTTCAAAAAATTAAAAATATTGCCACAGGCATATAGGAATCTAGGATTTTTGCAATTTTTTTTTGCGTAGAGTACTATCAAAATACATAGAGTGGGTCTTCAACATATCGTAGCATTCCGGCTTGCCGATGCCATTTTCATTGTTTTTACACGACGAACGTGATTTATAATTCGCGACTTGTTCAAAAAAGTAAAAATATCGCCACAGGCATATAACAATCTAGGATTTATGCACTTTTTTTTTGCGTAGAGTACTATCAAAATACATAGATCGGTCTACAACATATCGTTGCATTCCGACTTGCCGATGCCATTTTCATTATTTTTACACCACGAACGTGTTTTCAACATCGCAACTTGTTCAAAAAATTAAAAATATCGCCACAGGCATATAGGAATCTAGGATTTTTGAAATTTTTTTTTGCGTAGAGTACTATCAAAATACATAGATCGGTCTATAACATATCATAGTATTCCGGTGCCGATGCCATTTTCATTGTTTTTACACGACGAACGTGATTTATAATTCGCGACTTGTTCAAAAAATTAAAAATATCGCCACAGACATATAGGAATCTAGGATGTATGCACTTTTTTTTTGCGTAGAGTACTATCAAAATACATAGAACGGATCTACAACATATCGTAGTATTCCTGCTTGCCGATGCCATTTTCATTGTTTTTACATGACGAACGTGATTTATAATTCGCGACTTGTTCAAAAAAGTATAAATATCGCCACAGGCATATAACAATCTTGGATTTATGCACTTTTTTTTTGCGTAGAGTACTATCAAAATACATAGAGCGGGTCTACAACATATCGTATTATTCTGGCTTGCCGATGCCATTTTAATTGTTTTTACACGACGAACGTGTTTTATAATTCGCAACTTGTTAAAAAAAGTCAAATTATCCCCACAGACATATAGGAATCTAGGATGTATGCACTTTTTTTTTGCGTAGAGTACTATCAAAATACATAGAACGGATCTACAACATATCGTAGTATTCCTGCTTGCCGATGCCATTTTCATTGTTTTTACATGACGAACGTGATTTATAATTCGCGACTTGTTCAAAAAAGTATAAATATCGCCACAGGCATATAAAAATCTTGGATTTATGCACTTTTTTTTTGCGTAGAGTACTATCAAAATACATAGATCGGTCTACAACATATCATAGTATTCCGGCTTGCCGATGCCATTTTCATTGTTTTTACACGACGAACGTGATTTATAATTCGCGACTTGTTCAAAAAAGTAAAAATATCGCCACAGGCATATAGGAATCTAGGATTTATGCACTTTTTTTTTGCGTAGAATACTATCAAAATACATAGAGCGGGTCTACAACATATCGTAGTATTCCGGCTTTCCGATGCCATTTTAATTTTTTTTACACGACGAACGTGTTTTATAATTCGAAACTTGTTAAAAAAAGTCAAATTATCCCCACAGGCATATAGGAATCTAGGATGTATGCACTTTTTTTTTGCGTAGAGTACTATCAAAATACATAGAACGGGTCTACAACATATCGTAGTATTCCTGCTTGCCGATGCCATTTTCATTGTTTTTACACGACGAACGTGATTTATAATTCGCGACTTGTTCAAAAAATTATAAATATCGCCACAGGCATACATGAATCTAGGATTATGCACTTTTTTTTTGCGTAGAGTACTATCAAAATACATAGAGCAGGTCTACAACATATCGTAGTATTCCGGCTTGCCGATGCCATTTTCATTTTTTTTACACGACGAACGTGTTTTATATTTTGCCACTCGTTCAAAAAAGTAAAAATATCGCCACATGCATATAGGAATCGAGGATTTATGCACTTTTTTTTTTCCGTAGAGTACTATCAAAATACATAGAGCGGGTCTACAACATATCATAGCATTCCGAATTGCCGGTGCCATTTTCATTGTTTTTACACGACGAACGTGTTTTATAATTCGCGACTTGTTCAAAAAATTAAAAATATCGCCACAGGCATATAGGAATCTAGGATTTTTGCAATTTTTTTTTGCGTAGAGTACTATCAAAATACATAGACTGGGTCTTCAACATATCGTAGCATTCCGACTTGCCGATGCCATTTTCATTGTTTTTACATGACGACCGTGTTTTATAATTTTCCACTCGTTCAAAAAAGTAAAAATATCGCCACATGCATATAGGAATCTAGAATTTATGCACTTTTTTTTTGCGTAGAGTACTATCAAAATACATAGAACAGGTCTACAACATATCGTATTATTCCGGCTTGCCGATGCCATGTTCATTGTTTTTACACGACGAACGTGATTTATAATTCGCGACTTGTTCAAAAAAGTAAAAATATCGCCACAGGCATATAACAATCTAGGATTTATGCACTTTTTTTTTGCGTAGAGTACTATCAAAATACATAGATCGGTCTACAACATATCGTTGCATTCCGACTTGGCGATGCCATTTTCATTATTTTTACACGACGAACGTGTTTTCAACATCGCAACTTGTTCAAAAAATTAAAAATATTGCTACAGGCATATAGGAATCTAGGATTTTTGAATTTTTTTTTTTGCGTTGAGTACAATCAAAATACATAGAGTGGGTCTTCAACATATCGTAGCATTCCGACTTGCTGATGCCATTATCATTGTTTTTACATGACGAACGTGTTTTATAATTTGCCACTCGTTCAAAAAAGTAAAAATATCGCCACATGCATATAGGAATCTAGGATTTATGCACTTTTTTTTGCGTAGAGTACTATCAAAATACATAGAGCGGGTCTACAACATATCGTATTATTCTGGCTTGCCGATGGCATTTTAATTGTTTTTACACGACGAACGTGTTTTATAATTCGCAACTTGTTAAAAAAAGTCAAATTATCCCCACAGGCATATAGGAATCTAGGATGTATGCACTTTTTTTTTGCGTAGAGTACTATCAAAATACATAGAACGGATCTACAACATATCGTAGTATTCCTGCTTGCCGATGCCATTTTCATTGTTTTTACATGACGAACGTGATTTATAATTCGCGACTTGTTCAAAAAAGTATAAATATCGCCACAGGCATATAACAATCTTGGATTTATGCACTTTTTTTTTGCGTAGAGTACTATCAAAATACATAGATCGGTCTGCAACATATCATAGTATTCCGGCTTGCCGATGCCATTTTCATTGTTTTTACACGACGAACGTAATTTATAATTCGCGACTTGTTCAAAAAAGTAAAAATATCGCCACAGGCATATAACAATCTTGGATTTATGCACTTTTTTTTTGCGTAGAGTACTATCAAAATACATAGAGCTGATCTACAACATATCGTAGCATTCCGACTTGCCGATGTCATTTTCATTGTTTTTACACGACGAACGTGTTTTATAATTCGCAACTTGTTAAAAAAAGTCAAATTAACCCCACAGGCATATTGGAATCTAGGATGTATGCACTTTTTTTTTGCGTAGAGTACTATCAAAATACATAGAACGGGTCTACAACATCTCGTAGTATTCCTGCTTGCCGATGCCATTTTCATTGTTTTTACACGACGAACGTGATTTATAATTCGCGACTTGTTCAAAAAAGTATAAATATCGCCATAGGCATACATGAATCTAGGATTATGCACTTTTTTTTTGCATAGAGTACTATCAAAATACATAGAGCAGGTCTACAACATATCGTAGTATTCCGGCTTGCCGATGCCATTTTCATTTTTTTTACACGACGAACGTGTTTTATAATTTGCCACTCGTTCAAAAAAGTAAAAATATCGCCACATGCATATAGGAATCTAGGATTTATGCACTTTTTTTTTGCGTAGAGTACTATCAAAATACATAGAACAGGTCTACAACATATCATAGTATTCCGGCTAGCCGATGCCATTTTCATTGTTTTTACACGACGAACGTGATTTATAATTCGCGACTTGTTCAAAAAAGTAAAAATATCGCCACAGGCATATAACAATCTTGGATTTATGCACTTTTTTTTTGCGTAGAGTACTATCAAAATACATAGATCGGTCTACAACATATCGTTGAATTCCGACTTGGCGATGCCATTTTCATTATTTTTACACGACGAAGGTGTTTTCAACATCGCAACTTGTTCAAAAAATTAAAAATATCGCCACAGGCATATAGGAATCTAGGATTTTTGAATTTTTTTTTTGCGTAGAATACTATCAAAATACATAGAGTGGGTTTTCAGCATATCGTAGCATTCCGACTTGCCGATGCCATTATCATTGTTTTTACATGACGAACGTGTTTTATAATTTGCCACTCGTTCAAAAAAGTAAAAATATCGCCACATGCATATAGGAATCTAGGATTTATGCACTTGTTTTTTGCGTAGAGTACTATCAAAATACATAGAGCGGGTCTACAACATATCGTAGTATTCCGGCTTGCCGATGCCACTTTCATTGTTTTTACACGACGAACGTAATTTATAATTCGCGACTTGTTCAAAAAAGTAAAAATATCGCCACAGGCATATAACAATCTTGGATTTATGCACTTTTTTTTTGCGTAGAGGACTATCAAAATACATAGATCGGTCTACAACATATCGTTGCATTCCGACTTGGCGATGCCATTTTCATTATTTTTACACGACGAACATGTTTTATAATTCGAAACTTGTTAAAAAAAGTCAAATTATCCCCACAGGCATATAGGAATCTAGGATGTATGCACTTTTTTTTTGCGTAGAGTACTATCAAAATACATAGAGCTGATCTACAACATATCGTAGCATTCCGACTTGCCGATGTCATTTTCATTGTTTTTACACGACGAACGTGTTTTATAATTCGCGACTTGTTCAAAAAATTAAAAATATCGCCACAGGCATATAGGAATCTAGGATTTATGCACTTTTTTTTGCGTAGAGTACAATCAAAATACATAGAGCGGGTCTACAACATATCGTAGTATTCCGGCTTTCCGATGCCATTTTAATTGTTTTTACACGACGAACGTGTTTTATAATTCGAAACTTGTTAAAAAAAGTCAAATTATCCCCACAGGCATATAGGAATCTAGGATGTATGCACTTTTTTTTTGCGTAGAGTACTATCAAAATACATAGAACGGGTCTACAACATATCGTAGTATTCCTGCTTGCTGATGCCATTTTCATTGTTTTTACACGACGAACGTGATTTATAATTCGCGACTTGTTCAAAAAAGTATAAATATCGCCACAGGCATACATGAATCTAGGATTATGCACTTTTTTTTTGCGTAGAGTACTATCAAAATACATAGAGCAGGTCTACAACATATCGTAGTATTCCGGCTTGCCGATGCCATTTTCATTTTTTTTACACGACGAACGTATTTTATATTTTGCCACTCGTTCAAAAAAGTAAAAATATCGGCACATGCATATAGGAATCTAGGATTTATGCACTTTTTTTTCCCGTAGAGTACTATCAAAATACATAGAGCGGGTCTACAACATATCATAACATTCCGAATTGCCGGTGCCATTTTCATTGTTTTTACACGACGAACGTGTTTTATAATTCGCGACTTGTTCAAAAAATTAAAAATATCGCCACAGGCATATAGGAATCTAGGATTTTTGCAATTTTTTTTTGCGTAGAGTACTATCAAAATACATAGAGTGGGTCTTCAACATATCGTAGCATTCCGACTTGCCGATGCCATTTTCATTGTTTTTACATGACGACCGTGTTTTATAATTTTCCACTCGTTCAAAAAAGTAAAAATATCGCCACATGCATATAGGAATCTAGAATTTATGCACTTTTTTTTTGCGTAGAGTACTATCAAAATACATAGAACAGGTCTACAACATATCATAGTATTCCGGCTTGCCGATGCCATCTTCATTGTTTTTACACGACGAACGTGATTTATAATTCGCGTCTTGTTCAAAAAAGTAAAAATATCGCCACAGGCATATAACAATCTTGGATTTATGCACTTTTTTTTTGCGTAGAGGACTATCAAAATACATAGATCGGTCTACAACATATCGTTGCATTCCGACTTGGCGATGCCATTTTCATTATTTTTACACGACGAACATGTTTTATAATTCGAAACTTGTTAAAAAAAGTCAAATTATCCCCACAGGCATATAGGAATCTAGGATGTATGCACTTTTTTTTTGCGTAGAGTACTATCAAAATACATAGAGCTGATCTACAACATATCGTAGCATTCCGACTTGCCGATGTCATTTTCATTGTTTTTACACGACGAACGTGTTTTATAATTCGCGACTTGTTCAAAAAATTAAAAATATCGCCACAGGCATATAGGAATCTAGGATTTATGCACTTTTTTTTGCGTAGAGTACAATCAAAATACATAGAGCGGGTCTACAACATATCGTAGTATTCCGGCTTTCCGATGCCATTTTAATTGTTTTTACACGACGAACGTGTTTTATAATTCGAAACTTGTTAAAAAAAGTCAAATTATCCCCACAGGCATATAGGAATCTAGGATGTATGCACTTTTTTTTTGCGTAGAGTACTATCAAAATACATAGAACGGGTCTACAACATATAGTAGTATTCCTGCTTGCCGATGCCATTTTCATTGTTTTTACACGACGAACGTGATTTATAATTCGCGACTTGTTCAAAAAAGTATAAATATCGCCACAGGCATACATGAATCTAGGATTATGCACTTTTTTTTTGCGTAGAGTACTATCAAAATACATAGAGCAGGTCTACAACATATCGTAGTATTCCGGCTTGCCGATGCCATTTTCATTTTTTTTACACGACGAACGTATTTTATATTTTGCCACTCGTTCAAAAAAGTAAAAATATCGGCACATGCATATAGGAATCTAGGATTTATGCACTTTTTTTTCCCGTAGAGTACTATCAAAATACATAGAGCGGGTCTACAACATATCATAACATTCCGAATTGCCGGTGCCATTTTCATTGTTTTTACACGACGAACGTGTTTTATAATTCGCGACTTGTTCAAAAAATTAAAAATATCGCCACAGGCATATAGGAATCTAGGATTTTTGCAATTTTTTTTTGCGTAGAGTACTATCAAAATACATAGAGTGGGTCTTCAACATATCGTAGCATTCCGACTTGCCGATGCCATTTTCATTGTTTTTACATGACGACCGTGTTTTATAATTTTCCACTCGTTCAAAAAAGTAAAAATATCGCCACATGCATATAGGAATCTAGAATTTATGCACTTTTTTTTTGCGTAGAGTACTATCAAAATACATAGAACAGGTCTACAACATATCATAGTATTCCGGCTTGCCGATGCCATCTTCATTGTTTTTACACGACGAACGTGATTTATAATTCGCGTCTTGTTCAAAAAAGTAAAAATATCGCCACAGGCATATAACAATCTTGGATTTATGCACTTTTTTTTTGCGTAGAGGACTATCAAAATACATAGATCGGTCTACAACATATCGTTGCATTCCGACTTGGCGATGCCATTTTCATTATTTTTACACGACGAACATGTTTTATAATTCGAAACTTGTTAAAAAAAGTCAAATTATCCCCACAGGCATATAGGAATCTAGGATGTATGCACTTTTTTTTTGCGTAGAGTACTATCAAAATACATAGAGCTGATCTACAACATATCGTAGCATTCCGACTTGCCGATGTCATTTTCATTGTTTTTACACGACGAACGTGTTTTATAATTCGCGACTTGTTCAAAAAATTAAAAATATCGCCACAGGCATATAGGAATCTAGGATTTATGCACTTTTTTTTGCGTAGAGTACAATCAAAATACATAGAGCGGGTCTACAACATATCGTAGTATTCCGGCTTTCCGATTCCATTTTAATTGTTTTTACACGACGAACGTGTTTTATAATTCGAAACTTGTTAAAAAAAGTCAAATTATCCCCACAGGCATATAGGAATCTAGGATGTATGCACTTTTTTTTTGCGTAGAGTACTATCAAAATACATAGAACGGGTCTACAACATATCGTAGTATTCCTGCTTGCCGATGCCATTTTCATTGTTTTTACACGACGAACGTGATTTATAATTCGCGACTTGTTCAAAAAAGTATAAATATCGCCACAGGCATACATGAATCTAGGATTATGCACTTTTTTTTTGCGTAGAGTACTATCAAAATACATAGAGCAGGTCTACAACATATCGTAGTATTCCGGCTTGCCGATGCCATTTTCATTTTTTTTACACGACGAACGTATTTTATATTTTGCCACTCGATCAAAAAAGTAAAAATATCGGCACATGCATATAGGAATCTAGGATTTATGCACTTTTTTTTCCCGTAGAGTACTATCAAAATACATAGAGCGGGTCTACAACATATCATAACATTCCGAATTGCCGGTGCCATTTTCATTGTTTTTACACGACGAACGTGTTTTATAATTCGCGACTCGTTCAAAAAATTAAAAATATCGCCACAGACATATAGGAATCTAGGATTTATGCACTTTTTTTTGCGTAGAGTACTATCAAAATACATAGAGCGGGTCTACAACATATCGTATTATTCTGGCTTGCCGATGGCATTTTAATTGTTTTTACACGACGAACGTGTTTTATAATTCGCAACTTGTTAAAAAAAGTCAAATTATCCCCACAGGCATATAAGAATCTAGGATGTATGCACTTTTTTTTTGCGTAGAGTACTATCAAAATACATAGAACGGATCTACAACATATCGTAGTATTCCTGCTTGCCGATGCCATTTTCATTGTTTTTACATGACGAACGTGATTTATAATTCGCGACTTGTTCAAAAAAGTATAAATATCGCCACAGGCATATAACAATCTTGGATTTATGCACTTTTTTTTTGCGTAGAGTACTATCAAAATACATAGATCGGTCTACAACATATCATAGTATTCCGGCTTGCCGATGCCATTTTCATTGTTTTTACACGACGAACGTAATTTATAATTCGCGACTTGTTCAAAAAAGTAAAAATATCGCCACAGGCATATAACAATCTTGGATTTATGCACTTTTTTTTTGCGTAGAGTACTATCAAAATACATAGAGCTGATCTACAACATATCGTAGCATTCCGACTTGCCGATGTCATTTTCATTGTTTTTACACGACGAACGTGTTTTATAATTCGCAACTTGTTAAAAAAAGTCAAATTAACCCCACAGGCATATTGGAATCTAGGATGTATGCACTTTTTTTTTGCGTAGAGTACTATCAAAATACATAGAACGGGTCTACAACATATCGTAGTATTCCTGCTTGCCGATGCCATTTTCATTGTTTTTACACGACGAACGTGATTTATAATTCGCGACTTGTTCAAAAAAGTATAAATATCGCCATAGGCATACATGAATCTAGGATTATGCACTTTTTTTTTGCATAGAGTACTATCAAAATACATAGAGCAGGTCTACAACATATCGTAGTATTCCGGCTTGCCGATGCCATTTTCATTTTTTTTACACGACGAACGTGTTTTATAATTTGCCACTCGTTCAAAAAAGTAAAAATATCGCCACATGCATATAGGAATCTAGGATTTATGCACTTTTTTTTTGCGTAGAGTACTATCAAAATACATAGAACAGGTCTACAACATATCATAGTATTCCGGCTAGCCGATGCCATTTTCATTGTTTTTACACGACGAACGTGATTTATAATTCGCGACTTGTTCAAAAAAGTAAAAATATCGCCACAGGCATATAACAATCTTGGATTTATGCACTTTTTTTTTGCGTAGAGTACTATCAAAATACATAGATCGGTCTACAACATATCGTTGAATTCCGACTTGGCGATGCCATTTTCATTATTTTTACACGACGAAGGTGTTTTCAACATCGCAACTTGTTCAAAAAATTAAAAATATCGCCACAGGCATATAGGAATCTAGGATTTTTGAATTTTTTTTTTGCGTAGAATACTATCAAAATACATAGAGTGGGTTTTCAGCATATCGTAGCATTCCGACTTGCCGATGCCATTATCATTGTTTTTACATGACGAACGTGTTTTATAATTTGCCACTCGTTCAAAAAAGTAAAAATATCGCCACATGCATATAGGAATCTAGGATTTATGCACTTGTTTTTTGCGTAGAGTACTATCAAAATACATAGAGCGGGTCTACAACATATCGTAGTATTCCGGCTTGCCGATGCCACTTTCATTGTTTTTACACGACGAACGTGATTTATAATTCGCGTCTTGTTCAAAAAAGTAAAAATATCGCCACAGGCATATAACAATCTTGGATTTATGCACTTTTTTTTTGCGTAGAGGACTATCAAAATACATAGATCGGTCTACAACATATCGTTGCATTCCGACTTGGCGATGCCATTTTCATTATTTTTACACGACGAACATGTTTTATAATTCGAAACTTGTTAAAAAAAGTCAAATTATCCCCACAGGCATATAGGAATCTAGGATGTATGCACTTTTTTTTTGCGTAGAGTACTATCAAAATACATAGAGCTGATCTACAACATATCGTAGCATTCCGACTTGCCGATGTCATTTTCATTGTTTTTACACGACGAACGTGTTTTATAATTCGCGACTTGTTCAAAAAATTAAAAATATCGCCACAGGCATATAGGAATCTAGGATTTATGCACTTTTTTTTGCGTAGAGTACAATCAAAATACATAGAGCGGGTCTACAACATATCGTAGTATTCCGGCTTTCCGATGCCATTTTAATTGTTTTTACACGACGAACGTGTTTTATAATTCGAAACTTGTTAAAAAAAGTCAAATTATCCCCACAGGCATATAGGAATCTAGGATGTATGCACTTTTTTTTTGCGTAGAGTACTATCAAAATACATAGAACGGGTCTACAACATATCGTAGTATTCCTGCTTGCCGATGCCATTTTCATTGTTTTTACACGACGAACGTGATTTATAATTCGCGACTTGTTCAAAAAAGTATAAATATCGCCACAGGCATACATGAATCTAGGATTATGCACTTTTTTTTTGCGTAGAGTACTATCAAAATACATAGAGCAGGTCTACAACATATCGTAGTATTCCGGCTTGCCGATGCCATTTTCATTTTTTTTACACGACGAACGTATTTTATATTTTGCCACTCGTTCAAAAAAGTAAAAATATCGGCACATGCATATAGGAATCTAGGATTTATGCACTTTTTTTTCCCGTAGAGTACTATCAAAATACATAGAGCGGGTCTACAACATATCATAATATTCCGAATTGCCGGTGCCATTTTCATTGTTTTTACACGACGAACGTGTTTTATAATTCGCGACTTGTTCAAAAAATTAAAAATATCGCCACAGGCATATAGGAATCTAGGATTTTTGCAATTTTTTTTTGCGTAGAGTACTATCAAAATACATAGAGTGGGTCTTCAACATATCGTAGCATTCCGACTTGCCGATGCCATTTTCATTGTTTTTACATGACGACCGTGTTTTATAATTTTCCACTCGTTCAAAAAAGTAAAAATATCGCCACATGCATATAGGAATCTAGAATTTATGCACTTTTTTTTTGCGTAGAGTACTATCAAAATACATAGAACAGGTCTACAACATATCATAGTATTCCGGCTAGCCGATGCCATTTTCATTGTTTTTACACGACGAACGTGATTTATAATTCGCGACTTGTTCAAAAAAGTAAAAATATCGCCACAGGCATATAACAATCTTGGATTTATGCACTTTTTTTTTGCGTAGAGTACTATCAAAATACATAGATCGGTCTACAACATATCGTTGAATTCCGACTTGGCGATGCCATTTTCATTATTTTTACACGACGAAGGTGTTTTCAACATCGCAACTTGTTCAAAAAATTAAAAATATCGCCACAGGCATATAGGAATCTAGGATTTTTGAATTTTTTTTTTGCGTAGAATACTATCAAAATACATAGAGTGGGTTTTCAGCATATCGTAGCATTCCGACTTGCCGATGCCATTATCATTGTTTTTACATGACGAACGTGTTTTATAATTTGCCACTCGTTCAAAAAAGTAAAAATATCGCCACATGCATATAGGAATCTAGGATTTATGCACTTGTTTTTTGCGTAGAGTACTATCAAAATACATAGAGCGGGTCTACAACATATCGTAGTATTCCGGCTTGCCGATGCCACTTTCATTGTTTTTACACGACGAACGTGATTTATAATTCGCGTCTTGTTCAAAAAAGTAAAAATATCGCCACAGGCATATAACAATCTTGGATTTATGCACTTTTTTTTTGCGTAGAGGACTATCAAAATACATAGATCGGTCTACAACATATCGTTGCATTCCGACTTGGCGATGCCATTTTCATTATTTTTACACGACGAACATGTTTTATAATTCGAAACTTGTTAAAAAAAGTCAAATTATCCCCACAGGCATATAGGAATCTAGGATGTATGCACTTTTTTTTTGCGTAGAGTACTATCAAAATACATAGAGCTGATCTACAACATATCGTAGCATTCCGACTTGCCGATGTCATTTTCATTGTTTTTACACGACGAACGTGTTTTATAATTCGCGACTTGTTCAAAAAATTAAAAATATCGCCACAGGCATATAGGAATCTAGGATTTATGCACTTTTTTTTGCGTAGAGTACAATCAAAATACATAGAGCGGGTCTACAACATATCGTAGTATTCCGGCTTTCCGATGCCATTTTAATTGTTTTTACACGACGAACGTGTTTTATAATTCGAAACTTGTTAAAAAAAGTCAAATTATCCCCACAGGCATATAGGAATCTAGGATGTATGCACTTTTTTTTTGCGTAGAGTACTATCAAAATACATAGAACGGGTCTACAACATATCGTAGTATTCCTGCTTGCCGATGCCATTTTCATTGTTTTTACACGACGAACGTGATTTATAATTCGCGACTTGTTCAAAAAAGTATAAATATCGCCACAGGCATACATGAATCTAGGATTATGCACTTTTTTTTTGCGTAGAGTACTATCAAAATACATAGAGCAGGTCTACAACATATCGTAGTATTCCGGCTTGCCGATGCCATTTTCATTTTTTTTACACGACGAACGTATTTTATATTTTGCCACTCGTTCAAAAAAGTAAAAATATCGGCACATGCATATAGGAATCTAGGATTTATGCACTTTTTTTTCCCGTAGAGTACTATCAAAATACATAGAGCGGGTCTACAACATATCATAATATTCCGAATTGCCGGTGCCATTTTCATTGTTTTTACACGACGAACGTGTTTTATAATTCGCGACTTGTTCAAAAAATTAAAAATATCGCCACAGGCATATAGGAATCTAGGATTTTTGCAATTTTTTTTTGCGTAGAGTACTATCAAAATACATAGAGTGGGTCTTCAACATATCGTAGCATTCCGACTTGCCGATGCCATTTTCATTGTTTTTACATGACGACCGTGTTTTATAATTTTCCACTCGTTCAAAAAAGTAAAAATATCGCCACATGCATATAGGAATCTAGAATTTATGCACTTTTTTTTTGCGTAGAGTACTATCAAAATACATAGAGCGGGTCTACAACATATCGTAGCATTCCGAATTGCCGGTGCCATTTTCATTGTTTTTACACGACGAACGTGATTTATAATTCGCGACTTGTTCAAAAAATTAAAAATATCGCCACAGGCATATAGGAATCTAGGATTTATGCACTTTTTTTTTGCATAGAGTACTATCAAAATACATAGATCGGTCTACAACATATCGTTGCATTCCGACTTGGCGATGCCATTTTCATTATTTTTACACGACGAACGTGTTTTCAACATCGCAACTTGTTCAAAAATTTAAAAATATCGCCACAGGCATATAGGAATCTAGGATTTTTGAATTATTTTTTTTGCGTAGAGTACAATCAAAATACATAGAGTGGGTCTTCAACATATCGTAGCATTCCGACTTGCTGATGCCATTATCATTGTTTTTACATGACGAACGTGTTTTATAATTTGCCACTCGTTCAAAAAAGTAAAAATATCGCCACATGCATATAGGAATCTAGGATTTATGCACTTTTTTTTGCGTAGAGTACTATCAAAATACATAGAGCGGGTCTACAACATATCGTAGTATTCCGGCTTGCCGATGCCATTTTCATTGTTTTTACACGACGAACGTGATTTATAAATCGCGACTTGTTCAAAAAAGTAAAAATATCGCCACAGGCATATAACAATCTTGGATCTATGCACTTTTTTTTTGCGTAGAGTACTATCAAAATACATAGATCGGTCTACAACATATCGTTGCATTCCGACTTGGCGATGCCATTTTCATTATTTTTACACGACGAAGGTGTTTTCAACATCGCAACTTGTTCAAAAAATTAAAAATATCGCCACAGGCATATAGGAATCTAGGATTTTTGAATTTTTTTTTTGCGTAGAGTACTATCAAAATACATAGAGTGGGTTTTCAACATATCATAGCATTCCGACTTGCCGATGCCATTATCATTGTTTTTACATGACGAACGTGTTTTATAATTTGCCACTCGTTCAAAAAAGTAAAAATATCGCCACATGCATATAGGAATCTAGGATTTATGCACTTTTTTTTGCGTAGAGTACTATCAAAATACATAGAGCGGGTCTACAACATATCGTAGTATTCCGGCTTGCCGATGCCATTTTCATTGTTTTTACACGACGAACGTGATTTATAATTCGCGACTTGTTCAAAAAAGTAAAAATATCGCCACAGGCATATAACAATCTTGGATTTATGCACTTTTTTTTTGCGTAGAGTACTATCAAAATACATAGATCGGTCTACAACATATCGTTGCATTCCGACTTGGCGATGCCATTTTCATTATTTTTACACGACGAAGGTGTTTTCAACATCGCAACTTGTTCAAAAAATTAAAAATATCGCCACAGGCATATAGGAATCTAGGATTTTTGAATTTTTTTTTTGCGTAGAGTACTATCAAAATACATAGAGTGGGTTTTCAACATATCATAGCATTCCGACTTGCCGATGCCATTATCATTGTTTTTACATGACGAACGTGTTTTATAATTTGCCACTCGTTCAAAAAAGTAAAAATATCGCCACATGCATATAGGAATCTAGGATTTATGCACTTGTTTTTTGCGTAGAGTACTATCAAAATATATAGAGCGGGTCTACAACATATCGTAGTATTCCGGCTTGCCGATGCCATTTTCATTGTTTTTACACGACGAACGTGATTTATAATTCGCGACTTGTTCAAAAAAGTAAAAATATCGCCACAGGCATATTTCAATCTTGGATTTATGCACTTTTTTTTTGCGTAGAGGACTATCAAAATACATAGATCGGTCTACAACATATCGTTGCATTCCGACTTGGCGATGCCATTTTCATTATTTTTACACGACGAACGTGTTTTCAACTTCGCAAAGTCTTCAGAAAATTAAAAATATCTCCACAGGCATATAGGAATCTAGGATTTTTGCAATTTTTTTTTGCGTAGAATACTATCAAAATACATAGAGCTGATCTACAACATATCGTAGCATTCCGACTTGCCGATGTCATTTTCATTGTTTTTACACGACGAACGTGTTTTATAATTCGCGACTTGCTCAAAAAATTAAAAATATCGCCACAGGCATATAGGAATCTAGGATTTATGCACTTTTTTTTTTGCGTAGAGTACTATCAAAATACATAGAGCGGCTCTACAACATATCGTAGTATTCCGGCTTGCCGATGCCATTTTAATTGTTTTTACACTACGAACGTGTTTTATAATTCGCAACTTGTTAAAAAAAGTCAAATTATCCCCACAAGCATATAGGAATCTAGGATGTATGCACTTTTTTTTGCGTAGAGTACTATCAAAATACATAGAACGGGTCTACAACATATCGTAGTATTCCTGCTTGCCGATGCCATTTTCATTATTTTTACACGACGAACGTGTTTTATAATTTGCCACTCGTTCGAAAAAGTAAAAATATCGCCACATGCATATACGAATCTGGGATTTATGCACTTTTTTTTTCCGTAGAGTACTATCAAAATACATAGAGCGGGTCTACAACATATCGTAGCATTCCGAATTGCCGGTGCCATTTTCATTGTTTTTACACGACGAACGTGTTTTATAATTCGCGACTTGTTCAAAAAATTAAAAATATCGCCACAGGCATATAGGAATCTAGGATTTTTGCAATTTTTTTTTGCGTAGAGTACTATCAAAATACATAGAGTGGGTCTTCAACATATCGTAGCATTCCGACTTGCCGATGCCATTATCATTGTTTTTACATGACGACCGTGTTTTATAATTTTCCACTCGTTCAAAAAAGTAAAAATATCGCCACATGCATATAGGAATCTAGGATTTATGCACTTGTTTTTTGCGTAGAAAAATAGCTTTGTCTGATTTTGAATCAAACTTACCAAGATTTTCTTTAGTGTTTAAAATATAACAAAAACAACCAAAAATATGAAAATATGAAATGTTTGGTTTTCTATTTTTCCAAAGTTCATAAGGTGTTTTGTTTAAAATCTTTCTAATTGAAACACGATTCAAAATATAGCAGGATGTATTTATGGCTTCAGCCCAAAAATATTTTTCAACATTTGATTCATGTAACAAAGTTCTTGCCATTTCTTGTAAGGTTCTATTTTTTCTTTCAACTACTCCATTTTGTTGAGGAGTTCTTGCACAAGAGAAGTTGTGAGAAATTCCATTTTCATCAAAGAATGATTTAAAAGAAGAATTCTCAAATTCTCCCCCATGATCACTTCTGACAGAAATGATATTTGAGCCTTGTTCATTTTGAACTAGTTTACAAAAGTTTTTGAAGGCATCACAAGATTCATCTTTATTTTTCAAAAATAATACCCATGTGAATCTAGAGTAGTCATCAACTATAACAAAACCATATTGTTTTCCACCAAGACTAGTAGTGTTGACAGGACCAAATAAATCAATGTGAAGAAGTTCCAAAGGTTTTTTAGTTGAAATAAAATCTTTTAGATGAAAACTACTTTTGACTTGTTTTCCTCTTACACAAGCTTCACATACTTTATCTTTGTCAAACTTTATTTTTGGAAGACCTCTTACTAAATCAAGTTGAGATATTTTTGAAATTGTTTTCATGCTTACATGACCAGCTCTTTTGTGCCAAATCCACTTATCTTTTTCAATAGACATAAAACATGATTCAGCTGGAATGTCATCTAAGTATAAAACATATAAGTTTTTCTTTCTTGATCCAGAAAAGAAAACTTTTCCTGAGGAGGTTTGTTTAACTTCACAAATGTTTGGTTTAAAAGAGACTTCAAAACCACTATCACAAAGTTGACTAATACTAAGCAAATTATGTTTAAGACCTTCAACATATTGAACATTTTCTATTTTTGCAGAATTATTTTTACCTATAATACCTTTTCCTTTTATTTGTGCAGTATTATTATTTCCAAACGTAACTGATCCTCCTTCCTTTTGTACGAAGGAGAGGAAGCATCTTCTATCTCCTGTCATGTGTTTTGAACAGCCACTGTCCAAAAACCATGGCTTTTTCTTTACCCCTTGATAATGTTCCTGCAATTTGATTCTTTGATGCTTTAGGTACCCATATCATCTTGGGTCCTTGATGGTTAGTTCTAACAAACTGACATTCATTTTCTTTATGATTATTTTCATACCAACCTTGTTTAAATATTTTTTCTGTATGACGATAACGTTTTGGTTCTTTGTAAAATTTAAGTTCTAATTTTTTCTTTTGAAAACAAATGGATTCTAGGTGACCAAACTTTTTGCAGAAAGAACATTTAACCTTAATTTCCTTTTTGTCAGGAATAAAATGGTTTTTGTATAATTTCTTAGTTTCAAAACCTAAACCTGATTTATTGAAGAAATTTGATTGTGATCCCATAATGTTTTGAAGAGTTTCTGTGGATTTTATGAACACTGTCAGATCAGTTCTAAGTTTTTTCATTTCAGTTTTTAGTAAAGAATTTTCCTTTTCTTGATCAGAAGTATCTAGAGGCAGATTTTGTTTTTGATTAAGTTCTTGAATCGTTTTCTTGAGTTCATTATTTGAACACAGAAGTCTTTCTTTTTCCTCTTTGATTTCTGAATTTTCTTTTTGAAGCAAAAGACATTGTTTAGATAAAAACTCAGAATCAAGCAGTAAACTATCAAAGTTAGTTTCTAATTCATTAAATAAATGAGTTTTATCAAAAAGGAATACCTCTTCATTGTCTGAGTTTGCCATTAGACAGATGTTGGCTTCTTCTTCTTCATTTGTTTCAGATTCATCATCATCTTCCCAGGTAGCCATCATTGATTTTTTCTTAAAAGGAAATTTCCTAGGAGTTTTGCTCAAAGGACATTCTGATTTATAATGGCCAAGTTTGTTGCATCCAAAACAAGTAACTTGACTTTTGTCAAAGTCATTTTTTGAATTATCTTTTCCTATTGAGAAATTCTTTCTAATTTGATCTCTTCTTCTCAACATTCTCTGAATTTTACTAGAAATAAAAGCTAACTCACTTTCAGCTTCCTCATGTGTTGAATCTGTGTTTTCAGTTTCAACTTCTAAAGAACATGTATTATTTATTTCTTTTTGAGAGGCTTTTAAAGCAATAGTTTTATCTTTCTTTAAAGGTTTATCCCCTTGAAGAACAACCTCATGAGCTCTTAGAGATCCAATAAGATCTTCTATGGGAAGAATTTTTAAATCTTTGGTTTGAGTAATGGCAGTAACCATGGGTCTCCAAGAAATTGGAAGACATCTTAAGATTTTTCTAATTCTATCATGTGTTGTGAGAGATTTCCCAAGTGATCTTAATTCATTTATTATAGAAGTAAATCTTGAGAACATTTCATCAATGCTTTCATTTTCACCCATTTCAAAGGTTTCAAATTTATTTACTCCTATGTCTATTCTAGTTTCTTTTACATGATTAGTTCCTTCATGATGAATTCTTAAAGTGTCCCAAACTTGTTTGGCCGTGACACATTCATCTACTCTTTCACTTTCTTCCATGCTTAAGGCACAAGATAAAAATAAGTGAGCTTTAGAGTTTAGGAGTACCTTTGTTTGTTCAACTGTAGTCCAAGCTTCTTCTGGTTTTTCAGAGATGACTCCTTCTGGTGAAGTTGCTGTAGGAACATAATCTCCTTCTGTAACTATGCGCCACATACCTACTTCCTGGGATTTAAGAAACAATTGCATTTTGTTTTTCCAGAAGTAATAGTTCTTCCCTGTGAACAATGGTGGCCTTGAAGCAGAACCTCCTTCTGCAATGTATCTTTCTTTTGACATTTTTCTTCCTGAATCTTTTTCCTCTAGCACTGGTTAGGTGCTCAAACCTTTAGAGGCAGTGCTCTGATGCCAATTGAAGTAGCAATAAATGTCACAAGAAAGGGGGGGTTTGAATTGTGACCCTTTTTAAAATTCTTTTTCTAATTAACAACTTAACACACTATTTCTTTTAAGGATTAGTGAACAAGTAATCAAAGAAATAATGTTAAGATAATAATGATTGCAAAATCATAAGTGAAGGACCAGAGAACTCTGGAGTTATATAGTTGGTTTTAGTTGAGTTGTATTTTAAGAGATTAAGAGATTAGAGAAAATACAACACCAAGAAGTTATCCTGGTTCACCCAAACTTGGGCTAGTCCAGTCCTCACAACCTTGTGAGATTATCCACTAAAATGCTCAGATCAGAACCTTCTGCTTGGCACCAACTTTTGATCAACCCTTGATCAAAATACAATCTGCTTTTCTTCACTCGAAAAGACTTTTACAAACTGCTCTTCCTAACTGGAAAAGACTTTCTCACAATGCTTTTCTTTTACTAGAAAAGACTTTCTCACAATGCTTTTCTTTTACTAGAAAAGACTTTCTCACAATCACTCAATCTAACTTAAAAGATAGATTTGAGAGGTTACAAAGTGTTTGGTAATTTGTGAGCATCAACTCATAAAAGAGGTGATAGAAATAACAAGCGTATGAACAATGTAAGGATGAGAACTTTTGTGATTAGCTTGCTTTGTGAAGAGTTTGAAACTTTGTTGATTTTTGCTTCAACAATGTATGATTAATTCTTTGTGTAAACTCTTGAGTTTTTCTTCATGTAGCTCCTTGGTATTTATAGACCTTTCATTTGCTGAAGAGGAGCGTATGAGAGAGATTTTGAAATTCAAAATCTGTCAAAGATACGTTGTGATCTTTGTTACCATGTTCTGTGAATAGTGCGTTATCGTCAGTTCACTTGTGCATTACCGTCTGTTGAAAAACTGCTGCAATGCTTTGCATGGTTTTTGAAGCTTTTACGTGGCTTCTAACTTGTCCATATGAGAGGATCAATTTGAATTTGTGATGACAGTGCATCAGACATTTGAGAATGTTGGAGGAGCCTTTGTCTCTCATGAGGGGACCAACCTATGTAGCATGTTTGATGACTCTTGTCCTTTTCACATAAGGCAAGATGTGCTTGAAGCTTGTCCACAAAAACTATACCCATGTGTTGCAAATAACTTCTTGTTACAAAGCCTTTTACGTGGAGACATCATTTTCATTGATTCAAATTCCTTTTGTTTTTTATGATAATGCCTTAAGAACTAAAGTACAAAAGAAGTTTGGTCCATGGTATCATTCATGTCATGTTTGGCATAAATACATCATTAATGTTTCCTTAAAAACTACCACATTTGATAAGGAAAAGGAATATTTTCATGTGGAGATTTTCATCATTAAGACCAAGAATTTAAGATGCTTCAATTAATTCTTGTTTGCTACAAATGACTTTCCATTGTTTGACTTGTGTATGTGTTCTTCTGGTGCGTTACCGTTGTCAGACGATAACATTATCGTTGAAACATTTCTCACAAAACACATTAGCAAATAACAAGATAATCAATATTATAATTTAATTTATATGTTTGTTATCTTTAAAACATCAAATAAGGATTTTGTTCCCAACAATCTCCCCCTTTTTGATGATGACAAACATTTAAATTAATTTTGATTTTGAGAGTTTTGATAAAAAGATTTTTTGATAATCTTAAGCATTTGATTTGTCAACTACTCCCCCTCAATTTAAGCATTCCTTTTTAAATTGAGTTTTGATCTTTTTCTTTTGAGATTGAATTAAAACTGAGTTTAAATTTTAAGTTACTAAGTGACTATCATGTTTTTAACAGTTTTTGCAAAAACTTAGCATTTTTTAGCGCAAAAAAAAACTTCCAGTTTTGACAGTAAAAAAATGATTATAGGATCATTATAAACAACAAGGATCAGCGTACACCTAACAGATGATCCAAACATGATTAATAGACATTGCATATAACAAATAAAAGCATTTCATAGTATCATACTAGATTACTAGCAAATCAAAGTACTTAATCAAAACATAACATAAAAAGGTTCATAGCAGTAGCAAAATAAAACCAAAATACAGATGCAATCATATAGCAACACATAATTATGGCAAGTTTTCAAAATAAACAAAATGCGCCATAAGCAGCATAAAACATGTTTTGCTAGCATCTGAAGCTTGCTCTGCAACTGTCTTCCAGCAGCTATTTCTTCTTCCTTTCTCCCCCTTTGTCTCATCAAAAAGACACTCAGGGCTCCTGATTTGGAGTGGAATCACCAGAGGATGATGAAGGAGAAGGCTGGGGCATAACATGAACAGGAGGTGGGTAGGGGTTATGTTCTGGACAAGGCAGATTGTACAAATAACATACCACATTCCTAAACCAAGCTCTCATAATAGAATTCTCCATCGTGATGTATGAGAGATGATTATCAATGAGTTGTTGCCCTTGAAATAATTTCTTAATGTCTCTCTTAATCCTTTCTGTATTTCTCTCAGTCTTAGACCTTGGTACGTTAGGCATAGGCTGAGGCTGTGGTTGAGGATTAGAAGGACCAGCATCATTCATAAATGGCATAGCTTGCATGGGTGGAATAGTAGTAACAGGAGGAGGATTCAGAATGTCATTAAAGAAAGGTTGATCAAATATATTCTGAGATGATGAGTTGAAGAAATTACCTTGAGGATTTTCATTAAACAAGGGTGAGAAATTGAAATTTTGTGGTGATGAGAAGAGTGGAAATATGGTTTGTTCAGATAGCAAGGGTTCCAACACTGTGTTGGGGTCAAGCTGTGTGGTAGCTTGTGTAACACCCAACTGTGGAACCACCTGTGGTGATTCAGTTTGTGGAGAAGAGAATGCAGGAGTATTGATTTGAGAATTGGATGGTGGTACATTCAGATTAATCTCATTTCTTGGTTCAGCCAGTGGGGGTGAAGAGTGAGTGTTAAGATTTTCTTCCTCAAGAATGGGATCAGAGGGAATAAAAGGATCATTTTGGTCAGACAGGTTTGGTGGTTCAGGTTCAGACACAACTTGATCAGCTTGCACAGACTGTGCAGTGTTATCCAAATTACTTCTTTTTCTCTTATAGGTTCTGATAGGGACATTAGGAGTAGGGTCAGGTTTGAAATGTTTCAAGTTTTTGAGGTCAAATTTTTTGACTTTGGTCTCAGCAGTTTCACCCTTGAGTGAGACTTCAAAATGTTTGAAAATTTGGGTTAAAACCATGCCATAAGAAACACAGAATTTTTTGTTATTCCAGTTTGCAACTTCCATCATGAATTTGATAATGATAAATGGAAGGTTTAGGCGTTTTCTCTCAAAGAGGTGATGAATGACCATGAGGTCATTGTCACCTAAGGCATCATATTTGCCTTGCCTAGGCATAATGTTTCCTTTGCTGATAATGTTGAAGATTTTTGGTAGAAGTTTAAGGTGAGGTGTGATGAACTGGTCTTTTGGAGTGGTAGGTTTAAAAAGAGATTCCCTAACCTCATCAATTGTCACATTGGCTTGGCTATACCAGTTACTACCATAGGCTTGGAGACCATCAGTTGGAAGTTTGAAAAACTTAGCAATAAACTCAACATCTAAGACAATTTCTACTCCTTTGACTATGGACCTAATGGTATTGGTATCATTATCACAGTGAGCTTGATAAAAGAAAGCTTGTACTAACCTAGGGTAGTAAGTTTCTTTAATTTGAAGAAAGTGAGACCAACCTTGATAGTCTGTATAGTACTTGAGATCTAGCTCGTGTTTCTCCAATGCTTGAAGATTAAAGAACCGTCCAGCAGCAATTGGTCTTGTTCTCCATTTCTTTAAGAATCTTTTCTCATCAGCTTTTCCAAACAGAGGGGTTTTGTCTTTCACTAACTCATTAATTGATTTTTGTCTAAAGCGTTTCTTTGGCTGAGCTTCTGCTTCTTGAGAGACATTCTTTCCTTTGTCTTTGTCAGAAAAAGGTTTGGCAGTTTTTGGAGAGGAAGTTTTTTCAGACGAGGAAGAGGAGTTTGGTGAAGACTCAGAAAGAGTTTCTGAAGATTTTGGGGTTGAGCTAGAAGACGATTTTTTAGGATCATTTTCTTCTTCATCAGTAGTCTCACAAGTAATGTAGATGCGTTCAGCATTACTTTGAGATTTGCCAACTCCAGACAAGATCCTTTGAGAACGACGGGTTGGTAACGAGCTTGAAGGTTGTTTCTTCTTGGCTTTAGGTTTGAGATGAGGTGGAGTTTGATTAAGGTTTGGTGGCTGGTGTTGTTGAAAATGTGGAGGAAAGATAGTTTGGAGAGCTGGAAGGTTTAAGGGTTCATCAGAGGGATTGTTCTGGCGGAAGCTTGGGTGGATTGGTGATGGATTATGGAATGGTGGAGCTCTTCTGGCGGTTTGTTTGGTACGAACCATGGTTGAGGGTTTGAGAGGAAGAAGATGAAGAGTGATGATCAGAGTGAGAGAGAGAGATAGACGGTTTAGAGAGTGAAGAATAGAAGTGAAAGGTTTTGGTGTTGGTAACCGTGAAAGACAAGGGAAGTGAATGGAGAGGTGTTTTTGGAAAATGAAAAATGAGAAAGTGCAATGATAGCATATCATAAAGTGAGTTTAAAGAAGAAAATGAAAAGTTGTTTACCACACTTTTCTTCTTCTCCTACGTGTAAGTTTAGGGTGAATAGGAAACATAGCCCTTTTAACCACACAATTAAAGTAGACAAGTTATCCTAAAGTAGGTTTTGGAATAATATTTAGTTTTATTTTTAACAGATTAAAACGATCTTCTACCAATGGTTTAGTAAAGATATCAGCTAGTTGATTTTCAGTGTCAACAAATATTAATTCAAAATCCTTTTTGTTTATGTGATCCCTAATAAAATGATGTTTTATCTCAATATGCTTTGATCTTGAGTGTTGAATGGGATTTTTTGACAAATTAATTGCACTAGTATTATCACAAAAAATAGGTACATTTGTGTACCTTATTGAATAATCTTCAAGCTGATTTTTGATCCATAGGATTTGAGAGCAGCAGCTTGCAGCTGACACATATTCAGCTTCAGTAGTGGATAATGCTATCGTGTTTTGTTTTCTGCCTGACCAACTTATGAGTGCTTTTCCAAGAAATTGACACGCGCCACTAGTACTTTTTCTTTCAATTTTGTCACCAGCGTAGTCAGCGTCACAAAAAGCTGTTAAGTCAAAAATAGAATCTTTGCTATACCAAAGACCAATGTTAGTAGTACCGACAAGATATCTGAAAATTCTCTTTACTGCTGTCAGATGAGATTCCCTAGGGGAAACTTGAAAACGTGCACATAGACCTACTGCAAAAACAATGTCTGGTCTACTGGCAGTTAAGTACAACAGAGATCCAATCATACCTCTGTACTCTTTTTCAGAGACAATTTTACCCTTTTCATCTTTGTCTAAAAATGAAGATGGATGCATGGGAGTTGCCATTAGTTTGGCTTCATTCATTTTATATTTTTTGAGAAGATCTTTAATATATTTTTCTTGACAAATAAAAATACCATGTGTTTCTTGTTTGATTTGTAAACCAAGAAAATATCTTAATTCTCCCATCATACTCATTTCAAATTCACTTTGCATGAGATGGGAAAAGTCTTCACACATTTTTTCATTTGTTGATCCAAAAATGATATCATCAACATATACTTGCACAATAAGTAAATCATTTTGGTCAAGCTTTCTAAAAAGAGTTGTATCAATTTTTCCTCTAGAAAAATTGTTCTTAATCAAGAATGCACTTAATCTATCATACCAAGCTCGAGGAGCTTGTTTTAGACCATATAAAGCTTTTGAAAGTTTAAACACATGATCTTGTTTTTGTTTATTTTCAAAACCAGGAGGTTGATGAACATAAACTTCTTCATTAAGAAAACCATTTAAAAAAGCACTTTTAACATCCATTTGAAATAGTTTGATATTTTTATGAGATGCATATGCTAAAAGAATTCTTATTGCTTCTAACCTTGCAACTGGAGCAAAAGTTTCATCATAATCAATACCTTCTTGTTGATTGTAGCCTTGAGCAACAAGTCTAGCTTTGTTTCTAATAACTTTACCTTCTTCATTTAGTTTGTTCCTGAACACCCATCTTGTTCCTATTATTGAGTGATTTGCAGGAGATGGAACAAGTGACCATACTTGATTTTTTTCAAATTGAAGAAGTTCTTCTTCCATTGCTTCTACCCATGATTTGTCACTAATAGCTTCTCCAATGGATTTTGGCTCTATCTGAGAGATCAATGCCAAGTTGCTTTCGTTTTCTTTAAATGAGAACCTTGTTCTTACTCCATCCGTTGGTTTTCCAATGATTTGATCTGGAGGATGACTCCCAACAATTCTTAAGGTTTTTGGAGGAAGTAATGGATCTTCTTCTTCCTTTTGAGTTGGAGTTTCTTGAGTAGTTTGAATTTCTTGTTCTTCTTCGTTGGAAGGTATTATGAGATCATCAAATTCATCAAAGACAATGTGCATGCTTATCTCCATAGTTTGAGTTCTTAAATTATAAATTCTATAACCTTTAGAGTTAGTAGAATATCCTAGAAAAATAGCTTTGTCTGATTTTGAATCAAACTTACCAAGATTTTCTTTAGTGTTTAAAATATAACAAAAACAACCAAAAATATGAAAATATGAAATGTTTGGTTTTCTATTTTTCCAAAGTTCATAAGGTGTTTTGTTTAAAATCTTTCTAATTGAAACACGATTCAAAATATAGCAGGATGTATTTATGGCTTCAGCCCAAAAATATTTTTCAACATTTGATTCATGTAACAAAGTTCTTGCCATTTCTTGTAAGGTTCTATTTTTTCTTTCAACTACTCCATTTTGTTGAGGAGTTCTTGCACAAGAGAAGTTGTGAGAAATTCCATTTTCATCAAAGAATGATTTAAAAGAAGAATTCTCAAATTCTCCCCCATGATCACTTCTGACAGAAATGATATTTGAGCCTTGTTCATTTTGAACTAGTTTACAAAAGTTTTTGAAGGCATCACAAGATTCATCTTTATTTTTCAAAAATAATACCCATGTGAATCTAGAGTAGTCATCAACTATAACAAAACCATATTGTTTTCCACCAAGACTAGTAGTGTTGACAGGACCAAATAAATCAATGTGAAGAAGTTCCAAAGGTTTTTTAGTTGAAATAAAATCTTTTAGATGAAAACTACTTTTGACTTGTTTTCCTCTTACACAAGCTTCACATACTTTATCTTTGTCAAACTTTATTTTTGGAAGACCTCTTACTAAATCAAGTTGAGATATTTTTGAAATTGTTTTCATGCTTACATGACCAGCTCTTTTGTGCCAAATCCACTTATCTTTTTCAATAGACATAAAACATGATTCAGCTGGAATGTCATCTAAGTATAAAACATATAAGTTTTTCTTTCTTGATCCAGAAAAGAAAACTTTTCCTGAGGAGGTTTGTTTAACTTCACAAATGTTTGGTTTAAAAGAGACTTCAAAACCACTATCACAAAGTTGACTAATACTAAGCAAATTATGTTTAAGACCTTCAACATATTGAACATTTTCTATTTTTGCAGAATTATTTTTACCTATAATACCTTTTCCTTTTATTTGTGCAGTATTATTATTTCCAAACGTAACTGATCCTCCTTCCTTTTGTACGAAGGAGAGGAAGCATCTTCTATCTCATGTCATGTGTTTTGAACAGCCACTGTCCAAAAACCATGGCTTTTTCTTTACCCCTTGATAATGTTCCTGCAATTTGATTCTTTGATGCTTTAGGTACCCATATCATCTTGGGTCCTTGATGGTTAGTTCTAACAAACTGACATTCATTTTCTTTATGATTATTTTCATACCAACCTTGTTTAAATATTTTTTCTGTATGACGATAACGTTTTGGTTCTTTGTAAAATTTAAGTTCTAATTTTTTCTTTTGAAAACAAATGGATTCTAGGTGACCAAACTTTTTGCAGAAAGAACATTTAACCTTAATTTCCTTTTTGTCAGGAATAAAATGGTTTTTGTATAATTTCTTAGTTTCAAAACCTAAACCTGATTTATTGAAGAAATTTGATTGTGATCCCATAATGTTTTGAAGAGTTTCTGTGGATTTTATGAACACTGTCAGATCAGTTCTAAGTTTTTTCATTTCAGTTTTTAGTAAAGAATTTTCCTTTTCTTGATCAGAAGTATCTAGAGGCAGATTTTGTTTTTGATTAAGTTCTTGAATCGTTTTCTTGAGTTCATTATTTGAACACAGAAGTCTTTCTTTTTCCTCTTTGATTTCTGAATTTTCTTTTTGAAGCAAAAGACATTGTTTAGATAAAAACTCAGAATCAAGCAGTAAACTATCAAAGTTAGTTTCTAATTCATTAAATAAATGAGTTTTATCAAAAAGGAATACCTCTTCATTGTCTGAGTTTGCCATTAGACAGATGTTGGCTTCTTCTTCTTCATTTGTTTCAGATTCATCATCATCTTCCCAGGTAGCCATCATTGATTTTTTCTTAAAAGGAAATTTCCTAGGAGTTTTGCTCAAAGGACATTCTGATTTATAATGGCCAAGTTTGTTGCATCCAAAACAAGTAACTTGACTTTTGTCAAAGTCATTTTTTGAATTATCTTTTCCTATTGAGAAATTCTTTCTAATTTGATCTCTTCTTCTCAACATTCTCTGAATTTTACTAGAAATAAAAGCTAACTCACTTTCAGCTTCCTCATGTGTTGAATCTGTGTTTTCAGTTTCAACTTCTAAAGAACATGTATTATTTATTTCTTTTTGAGAGGCTTTTAAAGCAATAGTTTTATCTTTCTTTAAAGGTTTATCCCCTTGAAGAACAACCTCATGAGCTCTTAGAGATCCAATAAGATCTTCTATGGGAAGAATTTTTAAATCTTTGGTTTGAGTAATGGCAGTAACCATGGGTCTCCAAGAAATTGGAAGACA
Source organism: Trifolium subterraneum (assembly GCA_951799995.1). NCBI lineage: Eukaryota > Viridiplantae > Streptophyta > Magnoliopsida > Fabales > Fabaceae > Trifolium > Trifolium subterraneum. The sequence continues at coordinate 30,103,108 of OX637466.1, forward strand.
TCTTAAGATTTTTCTAATTCTATCATGTGTTGTGAGAGATTTCCCAAGTGATCTTAATTCATTTATTATAGAAGTAAATCTTGAGAACATTTCATCAATGCTTTCATTTTCACCCATTTCAAAGGTTTCAAATTTATTTACTCCTATGTCTATTCTAGTTTCTTTTACATGATTAGTTCCTTCATGATGAATTCTTAAAGTGTCCCAAACTTGTTTGGCCGTGACACATTCATCTACTCTTTCACTTTCTTCCATGCTTAAGGCACAAGATAAAAATAAGTGAGCTTTAGAGTTTAGGAGTACCTTTGTTTGTTCAACTGTAGTCCAAGCTTCTTCTGGTTTTTCAGAGATGACTCCTTCTGGTGAAGTTGCTGTAGGAACATAATCTCCTTCTGTAACTATGCGCCACATACCTACTTCCTGGGATTTAAGAAACAATTGCATTTTGTTTTTCCAGAAGTAATAGTTCTTCCCTGTGAACAATGGTGGCCTTGAAGCAGAACCTCCTTCTGCAATGTATCTTTCTTTTGACATTTTTCTTCCTGAATCTTTTTCCTCTAGCACTGGTTAGGTGCTCAAACCTTTAGAGGCAGTGCTCTGATGCCAATTGAAGTAGCAATAAATGTCACAAGAAAGGGGGGGTTTGAATTGTGACCCTTTTTAAAATTCTTTTTCTAATTAACAACTTAACACACTATTTCTTTTAAGGATTAGTGAACAAGTAATCAAAGAAATAATGTTAAGATAATAATGATTGCAAAAACATAAGTGAAGGACCAGAGAACTCTGGAGTTATATAGTTGGTTTTAGTTGAGTTGTATTTTAAGAGATTAAGAGATTAGAGAAAATACAACACCAAGAAGTTATCCTGGTTCACCCAAACTTGGGCTAGTCCAGTCCTCACAACCTTGTGAGATTATCCACTAAAATGCTCAGATCAGAACCTTCTGCTTGGCACCAACTTTTGATCAACCCTTGATCAAAATACAATCTGCTTTTCTTCACTCGAAAAGACTTTTACAAACTGCTCTTCCTAACTGGAAAAGACTTTCTCACAATGCTTTTCTTTTACTAGAAAAGACTTTCTCACAATGCTTTTCTTTTACTAGAAAAGACTTTCTCACAATCACTCAATCTAACTTAAAAGATAGATTTGAGAGGTTACAAAGTGTTTGGTAATTTGTGAGCATCAACTCATAAAAGAGGTGATAGAAATAACAAGCGTATGAACAATGTAAGGATGAGAACTTTTGTGATTAGCTTGCTTTGTGAAGAGTTTGAAACTTTGTTGATTTTTGCTTCAACAATGTATGATTAATTCTTTGTGTAAACTCTTGAGTTTTTCTTCATGTAGCTCCTTGGTATTTATAGACCTTTCATTTGCTGAAGAGGAGCGTATGAGAGAGATTTTGAAATTCAAAATCTGTCAAAGATACGTTGTGATCTTTGTTACCATGTTCTGTGAATAGTGCGTTATCGTCAGTTCACTTGTGCATTACCGTCTGTTGAAAAACTGCTGCAATGCTTTGCATGGTTTTTGAAGCTTTTACGTGGCTTCTAACTTGTCCATATGAGAGGATCAATTTGAATTTGTGATGACAGTGCATCAGACATTTGAGAATGTTGGAGGAGCCTTTGTCTCTCATGAGGGGACCAACCTATGTAGCATGTTTGATGACTCTTGTCCTTTTCACATAAGGCAAGATGTGCTTGAAGCTTGTCCACAAAAACTATACCCATGTGTTGCAAATAACTTCTTGTTACAAAGCCTTTTACGTGGAGACATCATTTTCATTGATTCAAATTCCTTTTGTTTTTTATGATAATGCCTTAAGAACTAAAGTACAAAAGAAGTTTGGTCCATGGTATCATTCATGTCATGTTTGGCATAAATACATCATTAATGTTTCCTTAAAAACTACCACATTTGATAAGTATTCCGGCTTGCCGATGCCATTTTAATTGTTTTTACACGACGAACGTGTTTTATAATTCGCAACTTATTCAAAAAAGTATAAATATCGCCACAGGCATACATGAATCTAGGATTATGCACTTTTTTTTTGCGTAGAGTACTATCAAAATACATAGAGTAGGTCTACAACATATCGTAGTATTCCGGATTGCCGATGCCATTTTCAGTGTTTTTACACGACGAACGTGATTTATAATTCGCGACTTGTTCAAAAAAGTAAAAATATCGCCACAGGCATATAACAATCTTGGATTTATGCACTTTTTTTTTGCGTAGAGGACTATCAAAATACATAGATCGGTCTACAACATATCGTTGCATTCCGACTTGGCGATGCCATTTTCATTATTTTTACACGACGAACGTGTTTTCAACTTCGCAACTTGTTCAAAAAATTAAAAATATCTCCACAGGCATATAGGAATCTAGGATTTTTGCAATTTTTTTTTGCGTAGAATACTATCAAAATACATAGAGCTGATCTACAACATATCGTAGCATTCCGACTTGCCGATGTCATTTTCATTGTTTTTACACGACGAACGTGTTTTATAATTCGCGACTTGTTCAAAAAATTAAAAATATCGCCACAGGCATATAGGAATCTAGGATTTATGCACTTTTTTTTGCGTAGAGTACTATCAAAATACATAGAGCAGGTCTACAACATATCGTAGAATTCCGGCTTGCCGATGCCATTTTCATTGTTTTTACACGACGAACGTGTTTTATAATTTGCCACTCGTTCAAAAAAGTAAAAATATCGCCACAGGCATATAGGAATCTAGGATTTATGCACTTTTTTTTGCGTAGAGTACTATCAAAATACATAGAGCGGGTCTACAACATATCGTATTATTCCGGCTTGCCGATGCCATTTTCATTGTTTTTACACGACGAACGTGTTTTATAATTCGCAACTTGTTAAAAAAAGTCAAATTATCCCCACAGGCATATAGGAATCTAGGATGTATGCACTTTTTTTTTGCATAGAGTACTATCAAAATACATAGAACGGGTCTACAACATATCGTAGTATTCCTGCTTGCCGATGCCATTTTCATTGTTTTTACACGACGAACGTGATTTATAATTCGCGACTTGTTCAAAAAAGTATAAATATCGCCACAGGCATACATGAATCTAGGATTATGCACTTTTTTTTTGCGTAGAGTACTATCAAAATACATAGAGCAGGTCTATAACATATCGTAGAATTCCGGCTTGCCGATGCCATTTTCATTGTTTTTACACGACGAACGTGTTTTATAATTTGCCACTCGTTCAAAAAAGTAAAAATATCGCCACATGCATATAGGAATCTAGGAGTTATGCACTTTTTTTTTCCGTAGAGTACTATCAAAATACATAGAACGGGTCTACAACATATCATAGTATTCCGGCTTGCCGATTCCATTTTCATTGGTTTTACACGACGAACGTGATTTATAATTCGCAACTTGTTCAAAAAAGTAAAAATATCGCCACAGGCATATAACAATCTAGGATTTATGCACTTTTTTTTTTTTGCGTAGAGTACTATCAAAATACATAGATCGGTCTACAACATATCGTTGCATTCCGACTTGGCGATGCCATTTTCATTATTTTTACACGACGAACGTGTTTTCAACTTCGCAACTTGTTCAAAAAATTAAAAATATCTCCACAGGCATATAGGAATCTAGGATTTTTGCAATTTTTTTTTGCGTAGAATACTATCAAAATACATAGAGCTGATCTACAACATATCGTAGCATTCCGACTTGCCGATGTCATTTTCATTGTTTTTACACGACGAACGTGTTTTATAATTCGCGACTTGTTCAATAAATTAAAAATATCGCCACAGGCATATAAGAATCTAGGATTTATGCACTTTTTTTTGCGTAGAGTACTATCAAAATACATAGAGCGGGTCTACAACATATCGTAGTATTCCGGCTTGCCGATGCCATTTTAATTGTTTTTACACGACGAACGTATTTTATAATTCGCAACTTGTTAAAAAAAGTCAAATTATCCCCACAGGCATATAGGAATCTAGGATGTATGCACTTTTTTTTTGCGTAGAGTACTATCAAAATACATAGAACGGATCTACAACATATCGTAGTATTCCTGCTTGCCGATGCCATTTTCATTGTTTTTACACGACAAACGTGATTTATAATTCGCGACTTGTTCAAAAAATTAAAAATATCGCCACAGGCATATAATCTAGGATTTATGCACTATTTTTTGCGTAGAGTACTATCAAAATACATAGAGCGGGTCTACAACATATCGTAGTATTCCGGCTTGCCGATGCCATTTTAATTGTTTTTACACGACGAACGTGTTTTATAATTCGCAACTTGTTAATAAAAGTCAAATTATCCCCACAGTCATATAGCAATCTAGGATGTATGCACTTTTTTTTTGCGTAGAGTACTATCAAAATACATAGAACGGATCTACAACATATCGTAGTATTCCTGCTTGCCGATGCCATCTTCATTGTTTTTACACGACAAACGTGATTTATAATTCGCGACTTATTCAAAAAAGTAAAAATATCGCCACATGCATATAACAATCTAGGATTTATGTACTTTTTTTTTGCGTAGAGTACTATCAAAATACATAGAGCGGTATACAACATATAGTAGCATTCCGACTTGCCGATGCCATTTTCATTATTTTTACACGACAAACGTGTTTTCAACTTCGCAACTTGTTCAAAAAATTAAAAATATCGCCACAGGCATATAGGAATCTAGGATTTTTTCAATTTTTTTTTTGCGTAGAGTACTATCAAAATACATAGAGCGGGTCTACAATATATCGTAGCATTCCGAATAGCCGATGCCATTTTCATTGTTTTTATACGACGAACGTGTTTTATAATTCCCGACTTGTTCAAAAAATTAAAAATATCGCCACAGGCATATAGGAATCTAGGATTTTTGCAATTTTTTTTTGCGTAGAGTACTATCAAAATACATAGAGTGGGTCTTCAACATATCGTAGCATTCCGACTTGCCGATGCCATTTTCATTGTTTTTACATAACGACCGTGTTTTATAATTTGCCACTCGTTCAAAAAAGTAAAAATATCGCCACATGCATATAGAAATCTAGAATTTATTCACTTTTTTTTTGCGTAGAGTACTATCAAAATACATAGAACGGGTCGACAACATATCATAGTATTCCGGCTTGCCGATGCCATTTTCATTGTTTTTACACGACGAACGTGATTTATAATTCGCGACTTGTTCAAAAAAGTAAAAATATCGCCACAGGCATATAACAATCTAGGATTTATGCACTTTTTTTTTTTGCGTAGAGTACTATCAAAATACATAGATCGGTCTACAACATATCGTTGCATTCCGACTTGGCGATGCCATTTTCATTATTTTTACACGACGAATGTGTTTTCATCATCGCAACTTGTTCAAAAAATTAAAAATATCGCCACAGGCATATAGGAATCTAGGATTTTTGAAATTTTTTTTTGCGTAGAGTACTATCAAAATACATAGAGTGGGTCTTCAACATATCGTAGCATTCCGACTCTCTGATGCCATTATCATTGTTTTTACATGACGAACGTGTTTTATAATTTGCCACTCGTTCAAAAAAGTAAAAATATCGCCACATGCATATAGGAATCTAGGATTTATGCACTTTTTTTTTGCGTAGAGTACGATCAAAATGCATAGAGCGGGTCTACAACATTTTCATTATTTTTACACGACGAACGTGTTTTCAACTTCGCAACTTGTTCAATAAATTAAAAATATCTCCACAGGCATATAGGAATCTAGGATTTTTGCAATTTTTTTTTGCTTAGAATACTATCAAAATACATAGAGCTGATCTACAACATATCGTAGCATTCCGACTTGCCGATGTCATTTTCATTGTTTTTACACGACGAACGTGTTTTATAATTCGCGACTTGTTCAAAAAATTAAAAATATCGCCACAGGCATATAGGAATCTAGGATTTATGCACTTTTTTTTGCGTAGAGTACTATCAAAATACATAGAGCAGGTCTACAACATATCGTAGAATTCCGGCTTGCCGATGCCATTTTCATTGTTTTTACACGACGAATGTGTTTTATAATTTGCCACTCGTTCAAAAAAGTAAAAATATCGCCACAGGCATATAGGAATCTAGGATTTATGCACTTTTTTTTTGCGTAGAGTACTATCAAAATACATAGAGCGGGTCTACAACATATCGTATTATTCCGGCTTGCCGATGCCATTTTCATTGTTTTTACACGACGAACGTGTTTTATAAATCGCAACTTGTTAAAAAAAGTCAAATTATCCCCACAGGCATATAGGAATCTAGGATGTATGCACTTTTTTTTTGCGTAGAGTACTATCAAAATACATAGAACGGGTCTACAACATATCGTAGTATTCCTGCTTGCCGATGCCATTTTCATTGTTTTTACACGACGAACGTGATTTATAATTCGCGACTTGTTCAAAAAAGTATAAATATCGCCACAGGCATACATGAATCTAGGATTATGCACTTTTTTTTTGCGTAGAGTACTATCAAAATACATAGAGCAGGTCTACAACATATCGTAGAATTCCGGCTTGCCGATGCCATTTTCATTGTTTTTACACGACGAACGTGTTTTATAATTTGCCACTCGTTCAAAAAAGTAAAAATATCGCCACATGCATATAGGAATCTAGGATTTATGCACTTTTTTTTCCGTAGAGTACTATCAAAATACATAGAACGGGTCTACAACATATCATAGTATTCCGGCTTGCCGATGCCATTTTCATTGGTTTTACACGACGAACGTGATTTATAATTCGCAACTTGTTCAAAAAAGTAAAAATATCGCCACAGGCATATAACAATCTAGGATTTATGCACTTTTTTTTTTTTGCGTAGAGTACTATCAAAATACATAGATTGGTCTACAACATATCGTTGCATTCCGACTTGGCGATGCCATTTTCATTATTTTTACACTACGAACGTGTTTTCAACTTTGCAACTTGTTCAAAAAATTAAAAATATCTCCACAGGCATATAGGAATCTAGGATTTTTGCAATTTTTTTTTGCGTAGAATACTATCAAAATACATAGAGCTGATCTACAACATATCGTAGCATTCCGACTTGCCGATGTCATTTTCATTGTTTTTACACGACGAACGTGTTTTATAATTCGCGACTTGTTCAATAAATTAAAAATATCGCCACAGGCATATAGGAATCTAGGATTTATGCACTTTTTTTTGCGTAGAGTACTATGAAAATACATAGAGCGGGTCTACAACATATCGTAGTATTCCGGCTTGCCGATGCCATTTTAATTGTTTTTACACGACGAACGTATTTTATAATTCGCAACTTGTTAAAAAAAGTCAAATTATCCCCACAGGCATATAGGAATCTAGGATGTATGCACTTTTTTTTTTGCGTAGAGTACTATCAAAATACATAGAGCGGTATACAACATATAGTAGCATTCCGACTTGCCGATGCCATTTTCATTATTTTTACACGACGAACTTGTTTTCAACTTCGCAACTTGTTCAAAAAATTAAAAATATCGCCACAGGCATATAGGAATCAAGGATTTTTGCAATTTTTTTTTGCGTAGAGTACTATCAAAATAAATAGAGCGGGTCTACAATATATCGTAGCATTCCGAATTGCCGATGCCATTTTCATTGTTTTTAGACGACGAACGTGTTTTATAATTCGCGACTTGTTCAAAAAATTAAAAATATCGCCACAGGCATATAGGAATCTAGGATTTTTGCAATTTTTTTTTTGCGTAGAGTACTATCAAAATACATAGAGTGGGTCTTCAACATATCGTAGCATTCCGACTTGCCGATGCCATTTTCATTGTTTTTACATGACGACCGTGTTTTATAATTTGCCACTCGTTCAAAAAAGTAAAAATATCGCCACATGCATATAGGAATCTAGAATTTATTCACTTTTTTTTTGCGTAGAGTACTATCAAAATACATAGAACGGGTCTACAACATATCATAGTATTCCGGCTTGCCGATGCCATTTTCATTGTTTTTACACGACGAATGTGATTTATAATTCGCGACTTGTTCAAAAAAGTAAAAATATCGCCACAGGCATATAACAATCTAGGATTTATGCACTTTTTTTTTTGCGTAGAGTACTATCAAAATACATAGATCGGTCTACAACATATCGTAGCATTCCGACTTGGCGATGCCATTTTCATTATTTTTACACGACGAACGTGTTTTCATCATCGCAACTTGTTCAAAAAATTAAAAATATCGCCACAGGCATATAGGAATCTAGGATTTTTGAAATTTTTTTTTGCGTAGAGTACTATCAAAATACATAGAGTGGGTCTTCAACATATCGTAGCATTCCGACTCTCTGATGCCATTATCATTGTTTTTACATGACGAACGTGTTTTATAATTTGCCACTCGTTCAAAAAAGTAAAAATATCGCCACATGCATATAGGAATCTAGGATTTATGCACTTTTTTTTTGCGTAGAGTACGATCAAAATGCATAGAGCGGGTCTACAACATATCGTAGTATTCCGGCTTGCCGATGCCATTTTCATTGTTTTTACACGACGAACGTGATTTACAATTCGCGACTTGTTCAAAAAAGTAAAAATATCGCCACAGGCATATAACAATCTTGGATTTATGCACTTTTTTTTTGCGTAGAGGACTATCAAAATACATAGATCGGTCTACAACATATCGTTGCATTCCGACTTGGCGATGCCATTTTCATTATTTTTACACGACGAACGTGTTTTCAACTTCGCAACTTGTTCAATAAATTAAAAATATCTCCACAGGCATATAGGAATCTAGGATTTTTGCAATTTTTTTTTGCTTAGAATACTATCAAAATACATAGAGCTGATCTACAACATATCGTAGCATTCCGACTTGCCGATGTCATTTTCATTGTTTTTACACGACGAACGTGTTTTATAATTCGCGACTTGTTCAAAAAATTAAAAATATCGCCACAGGCATATAGGAATCTAGGATTTATGCACTTTTTTTTGCGTAGAGTACTATCAAAATACATAGAGCAGGTCTACAACATATCGTAGAATTCCGGCTTGCCGATGCCATTTTCATTGTTTTTACACGACGAATGTGTTTTATAATTTGCCACTCGTTCAAAAAAGTAAAAATATCGCCACAGGCATATAGGAATCTAGGATTTATGCACTTTTTTTTGCGTAGAGTACTATCAAAATACATAGAGCGGGTCTACAACATATCGTATTATTCCGGCTTGCCGATGCCATTTTCATTGTTTTTACACGACGAACGTGTTTTATAAATCGCAACTTGTTAAAAAAAGTCAAATTATCCCCACACGCATATAGGAATCTAGGATGTATGCACTTTTTTTTTGCGTAGAGTACTATCAAAATACATAGAACGGGTCTACAACATATCGTAGTATTCCTGCTTGCCGATGCCATTTTCATTGTTTTTACACGACGAACGTGATTTATAATTCGCGACTTGTTCAAAAAAGTATAAATATCGCCACAGGCATACATGAATCTAGGATTATGCACTTTTTTTTTGCGTAGAGTACTATCAAAATACATAGAGCAGGTCTACAACATATCGTAGAATTCCGGCTTGCCGATGCCATTTTCATTGTTTTTACACGACGAACGTGTTTTATAATTTGCCACTCGTTCAAAAAAGTAAAAATATCGCCACATGCATATAGGAATCTAGGATTTATGCACTTTTTTTTCCGTAGAGTACTATCAAAATACATAGAACGGGTCTACAACATATCATAGTATTCCGGCTTGCCGATGCCATTTTCATTGGTTTTACACGACGAACGTGATTTATAATTCGCAACTTGTTCAAAAAAGTAAAAATATCGCCACAGGCATATAACAATCTAGGATTTATGCACTTTTTTTTTTTTGCGTAGAGTACTATCAAAATACATAGATTGGTCTTCAACATATCGTTGCATTCCGACTTGGCGATGCCATTTTCATTATTTTTACACGACGAACGTGTTTTCAACTTCGCAACTTGTTCAAAAAATTAAAAATATCTCCACAGGCATATAGGAATCTAGGATTTTTGCAATTTTTTTTTGCGTAGAATACTATCAAAATACATAGAGCTGATCTACAACATATCGTAGCATTCCGACTTGCCGATGTCATTTTCATTGTTTTTACACGACGAACGTGTTTTATAATTCGCGACTTGTTCAATAAATTAAAAATATCGCCACAGGCATATAGGAATCTAGGATTTATGCACTTTTTTTTGCGTAGAGTACTATGAAAATACATAGAGCGGGTCTACAACATATCGTAGTATTCCGGCTTGCCGATGCCATTTTAATTGTTTTTACACGACGAACGTATTTTATAATTCGCAACTTGTTAAAAAAAGTCAAATTATCCCCACAGGCATATAGGAATCTAGGATGTATGCACTTTTTTTTTGCGTAGAGTACTATCAAAATACATAGAGCGGTATACAACATATAGTAGCATTCCGACTTGCCGATGCCATTTTCATTATTTTTACACGACGAACTTGTTTTCAACTTCGCAACTTGTTCAAAAAATTAAAAATATCGCCACAGGCATATAGGAATCAAGGATTTTTGCAATTTTTTTTTGCGTAGAGTACTATCAAAATAAATAGAGCGGGTCTACAATATATCGTAGCATTCCGAATTGCCGATGCCATTTTCATTGTTTTTACACGACGAACGTGTTTTATAATTCGCGACTTGTTCAAAAAATTAAAAATATCGCCACAGGCATATAGGAATCTAGGATTTTTGCAATTTTTTTTTTGCGTAGAGTACTATCAAAATACATAGAGTGGGTCTTCAACATATCGTAGCATTCCGACTTGCCGATGCCATTTTCATTGTTTTTACATGACGACCGTGTTTTATAATTTGCCACTCGTTCAAAAAAGTAAAAATATCGCCACATGCATATAGGAATCTAGAATTTATTCACTTTTTTTTTGCGTAGAGTACTATCAAAATACATAGAACGGGTCTACAACATATCATAGTATTCCGGCTTGCCGATGCCATTTTCATTGTTTTTACACGACGAATGTGATTTATAATTCGCGACTTGTTCAAAAAAGTAAAAATATCGCCACAGGCATATAACAATCTAGGATTTATGCACTTTTTTTTTTGCGTAGAGTACTATCAAAATACATAGATCGGTCTACAACATATCGTAGCATTCCGACTTGGCGATGCCATTTTCATTATTTTTACACGACGAACGTGTTTTCATCATCGCAACTTGTTCAAAAAATTAAAAATATCGCCACAGGCATATAGGAATCTAGGATTTTTGAAATTTTTTTTTGCGTAGAGTACTATCAAAATACATAGAGTGGGTCTTCAACATATCGTAGCATTCCGACTTGCTGATGCCATTATCATTGTTTTTACATGACGAACGTGTTTTATAATTTGCCACTCGTTCAAAAAAGTAAAAATATCGCCACATGCATATAGGAATCTAGGATTTATGCACTTTTATTTTGCGTAGAGTACTATCAAAATACATAGAGCGGGTCTACAACATATCGTAGTATTCCGGCTTGCCGATTCCATTTTCATTGTTTTTACACGACGAACGTGATTTATAATTCGCGACTTGTTCAAAAAAGTAAAAATATCGCCACAGGCATATAACAATCTTGGATTTATGCACTTTTTTTTTGCGTAGAGGACTATCAAAATACATAGATCGGTCTACAACATATCGTTGCATTCCGACTTGGCGATGCCATTTTCATTATTTTTACACGACGAACCTGTTTTCAACTTCGCAACTTGTTCAAAAAAATAAAAATATCTCCACAGGCATATAGGAATCTAGGATTTTTGCAATTTTTTTTTGCGTAGAATACTATCAAAATACATAGAGTTGATCTACAACATATCGTAGCATTCCGACTTGCCGATGTCATTTTCATTGTTTTTACACGACGAACGTGTTTTATAATTCGCAACTTGTTAAAAAAAGTCAAATTATCCCCACAGGCATATAGGAATCTAGGATGTATGCACTTTTTTTTTGCGTAGAGTACTATCAAAATACATAGAACGGATCTACAACATATCGTAGTATTCCTACTTGCCGATGCCATTTTCATTGTTTTTACACGACAAACGTGATTTATAATTCGCGACTTGTTCAAAAAAGTAAAAATATCGCCACAGGCATATAATAATCTAGGATTTATGTACTTTTTTTTTGCGTAGAGTACTATCAAAATACATAGAGCGGTATACAACATATAGTAGCATTCCGACTTGCCGATGCCATTTTCATTATTTTTACACGACGAACGTGTTTTCAACTTCGCAACTTGTTCAAAAAATTAAAAATATCGCCACAGGCATATAGGAATCTAGGATTTTTGCAATTTTTTTTTTGCGTAGAGTACTATCAAAATACATAGAGCGGGTCTACAATATATCGTAGCATTCCGAATTGCCGATGCCATTTTCATTGTTTTTACACGACGAACCTGTTTTATAATTCGCGACTTGTTCAAAAAATTAAAAATATCGCCACAGGCATATAAGAATCTAGGATTATTGCAATTTTTTTTTGCGTAGAGTACTACCAAAATACATAGAGTGGGTCTTCAACATATCGTAGCATTCCGACTTGCCGATGCCATTTTCATTGTTTTTACATGACGACCGTGTTTTATAATTTGCCACTCGTTCAAAAAAGTAAAAATATCGCCACATGCATATAGGAATCTAGAATTTATTCACTTTTTTTTTGCGTAGAGTACTATCAAAATACATAGAACGGGTCTACAACATATCATAGTATTCCGGCTTGCCGATGCCATTTTCATTGTTTTTACACGACGAACGTGATTTATAATTCGCGACTTGTTCAAAAAAGTAAAAATATCGCCACAGGCATATAACAATCTTGGATTTATGCACTTTTTTTTTTGCGTAGAGTACTATCAAAATACATAGATCGGTCTACAACATATCGTTGCATTCCGACTTGGCGATGCCATTTTCATTATTTTTACACGACGAACGTGTTTTCATCATCGCAACTTGTTCAAAAAATTAAAAATATCGCCACAGGCATATAGGAATCTAGGATTTTTGAAATTTTTTTTTGCGTAGAGTACTATCAAAATACATAGAGTGGGTCTTCAACATATCGTAGCATTCCGACTTGCTGATGCCATTATCATTGTTTTTACATGACGAACGTGTTTTATAATTTGCCACTCGTTCAAAAAAGTAAAAATATCGCCACATGCATATAGGAATCTAGGATTTATGCACTTTTTTTTTGCGTAGAGTACTATCAAAATACATAGAGCGGGTCTACAACATATCGTAGTATTCCGGCTTGCCGATGCCATTTTCATTGTTTTTACACGACGAACGTGATTTATAATTCGCGACTTGTTCAAAAAAGTAAAAATATCGCCACAGGTATATAACAATCTTGGATTTATCCACTTTTTTTTTGCGTAGAGTACTATCAAAATACATAGATCGGTCTATAACATATCGTTGCATTCCGACTTGGCGATGCCATTTTCATTATTTTTACACGACGAACGTGTTTTCAACTTCGCAACTTGTTCAAAAAAGTAAAAATATCGCCACAGGCATATAACAATCTAGGATTTATGCACTTTTTTTTTTGCGTAGAGTACTATCAAAATACATAGATCGGTCTACAACATATCGTTGCATTCCGACTTGGCGATGCCATTTTCATTATTTTTACACGACGAACGTGTTTTCATCATCCCAACTTGTTCAAAAAATTAAAAATATCGCCACAGGCATATAGGAATCTAGGATTTTTGAAATTTTTTTTTGCGTAGAGTACTATCAAAATACATAGAGTGGGTCTTCAACATATCGTAGCATTCCGACTTGCTGATGCCATTATCATTGTTTTTACATGACGAACGTGTTTTATAATTTGCCACTCGTTCAAAAAAGTAAAAATATCGCCACATGCATATAGGAATCTAGGATTTATGCACTTTTTTTTTGCGTAGAGTACTATCAAAATACATAGAGCGGGTCTACAACATATCGTAGTATTCCGGCTTGCCGATGCCATTTTCATTGTTTTTACACGACGAACGTGATTTATAATTCGCGACTTGTTCAAAAAAGTAAAAATATCGCCACAGGTATATAACAATCTTGGATTTATCCACTTTTTTTTGCGTAGAGTACTATCAAAATACATAGATCGGTCTATAACATATCGTTGCATTCTGACTTGGCGATGCCATTTTCATTATTTTTACACGACGAACGTGTTTTCAACTTCGCAACTTGTTCAAAAAAGTAAAAATATCGCCACAGGCATATAACAATCTAGGATTTATGCACTTTTTTTTTTGCGTAGAGTACTATCAAAATACATAGATCGGTCTACAACATATCGTTGCATTCCGACTTGGCGATGCCATTTTCATTATTTTTACACGACGAACGTGTTTTCATCATCGCAACTTGTTCAAAAAATTAAAAATATCGCCACAGGCATATAGGAATCTAGGATTTTTGAAATTTTTTTTTGCGTAGAGTACTATCAAAATACATAGAGTGGGTCTTCAACATATCGTAGCATTCCGACTTGCTGATGCCATTATCATTGTTTTTACATGACGAACGTGTTTTATAATTTGCCACTCGTTCAAAAAAGTAAAAATATCGCCACATGCATATAGGAATCTAGGATTTATGCACTTTTTTTTTGCGTAGAGTACTATCAAAATACATAGAGCGGGTCTACAACATATCGTAGTATTCCGGCTTGCCGATGCCATTTTCATTGTTTTTACACGACGAACGTGATTTATAATTCGCGACTTGTTCAAAAAAGTAAAAATATCGCCACAGGTATATAACAATCTTGGATTTATCCACTTTTTTTTTGCGTAGAGTACTATCAAAATACATAGATTGGTCTATAACATATCGTTGCATTCCGACTTGGCGATGCCATTTTCATTATTTTTACACGACGAACGTGTTTTCAACTTCGCAACTTGTTCAAAAAATTAAAAATATCTCCACAGGCATATAGGAATCTAGGATTTTTGCAATTTTTTTTTGCGTAGAGTACTATCAAAATACATAGAGTGGGTCTTCAACATATCGTAGCATTCCGACTTGCCGATGCCATTTTCATTGTTTTTACATGACGACAGTGTTTTATAATTTACCACTCGTTCAAAAAATTAAAAATATCTCCACAGGCATATAGGAATCTAGGATTTTTGCACTTTTTTTTTGCGTAGAGTACTATCAAAATACATAGAACGGGTCTACAACATATCATAGTATTCCGGCTTGCCGATGCCATTTTCATTGTTTTTACACGACGAACGTGATTTATAATTCGCGACTTGTTCAAAAAAGTACAAATATCGCCACAGGCATATAACAATCTAGGATTTATGCACTTTTTTTTTGCGTAGAGTACTATCAAAACACATAGATCGGTCTACAACATATCGTTGCATTCCGACTTGGCGATGCCATTTTCATTATTTTTACACGACGAACGTATTTTCAACTTCGCAACTTCTTCAAAAAATTAAAAATATCGCCACAGGCATATAGGAATCTAGGATTTTTGAATTTTTTTTTTGCGTAGAGTACTATCAAAATACATACAGTGGATCTTCAACATATCGTAGCATTCCGACTTGCCGATGCCATTATCATTGTTTTGACATGACGAACCTGTTTTATAATTTGCCACTCGTTCAAAAAAGTAAAAATATCGCCACATGCATATAGGAATCTTGGATTTATGCACTTTTTTTTTGCGTAGAGTACTATCAAAATACATAGAGCGGGTCTACAACATATCGTATTATTCCGGCTTGCCGATGCCATTTTAATTGTTTTTACACGACGAACGTGTTTTATAATTCGCAACTTGTTAAAAAAAGTCAAATTATCCCCACAGGCATATAGGAATCTAGGATGTATGCACTTTTTTTTTGCGTAGAGTACTATCAAAATACATAGAACGGGTCTACAACATATCGTAGTATTCCTGCTTGCCGATGCCATTTTCATTGTTTTTACACGACGAACGTGATTTATAATTCGCGACTTGTTCAAAAAAGTATAAATATCGCCACAGGCATACATGAATCTAGGATTATGCACTTTTTTTTTGCGTAGAGTACTATCAAAATACATAGAGCAGGTCTACAACATATCGTAGAATTCCGGCTTGCCGATGTCATTTTCATTGGTTTTACACGACGAACGTGATTTATAATTCACGACTTGTTCAAAAAAGTAAAAATATCGCCACACGCATATAACAATCTTGGATTTATGCACTTTTTTTTTGCGTAGAGGACTATCAAAATACATAGATCGGTCTACAACATATCGTTGCATTCCGAATTGGCGATGCCATTTTCATTATTTTTACATGACGAACGTGTTTTCAACTTCGAAACTTGTTCAAAAAATTAAAAATATCTCCACAGGCATATAGGAATCTAGGATTTTTGCAATTTTTTTTTCCGTAGAATACTATCAAAATACATAGAGCTGATCTACAACATATTGTAGCATTCCGACTTGCCGATGTCATTTTCATTGTTTTTCACGACGAACGTGTTTTATAATTCGCGACTTGTTCAAAAAATTAAAAATATCGCCACAGGCATATAGGAATCTAGGATTTATGCACTTTTTTTTGCGTAGAGTACTATCAAAATACATAGAGCGGGTCTACAACATATCGTAGTATTCCGGCTTGCCGATGCCATTTTAATTGTTTTTACACGACGAACGTGTTTTATAATTCGCAACTTGTTAAAAGAAGTCAAATTATCCCCACAGGCATATAGGAATCTAGGATGTATGCACTTTTTTTTTGCGTAGAGTACTATCAAAATACATAGAACGGATCTACAACATATCGTAGTATTCCTGCTTGCCGATGCCATCTTCATTGTTTTTACACGACAAATGTGATTTATAATTCGCGACTTGTTCAAAAAAGTAAAAATATCGCCACAGGCATATAACAATCTAGGATTTATGCACTTTTTTTTTTTGCGTAGAGTACTATCAAAATACATAGATCGGTCTACAACATATCGTTGCATTCCGACTTGGCGATGCGATTTTCATTATTTTTACACGACGAACGTGTTTTCAACTTCGCAACTTGTTCAAAAAATTAAAAATATCTCCACAGGCATATAGGAATCTAGGATTTTTGCAATTTTTTTTTGCGTAGAATACTATCAAAATACATAGAGCTGATCTACAACATATCGTAGCATTCCGACTTGCCGATGTCATTTTCATTGTTTTTACACGACGAACGTGTTTTATAATTCGCGACTTGTTCAAAAAATTAAAAATATCGCCACAGGCATATAGGAATCTAGGATTATTGCACTTTTTTTTGCGTAGAGTACTATCAAAATACATAGAGCGGGTCTACAACATATCGTAGTATTCCGGCTTGCCGATGCCATTTTAATTGTTTTTACACGACGAACGTGTTTTATAATTCGCAACTTGTTAAAAAAAGTCAAATTATCGCCACAGGCATATAGGAATCTAGGATGTATGCACTTTTTTTTTGCGTAGAGTACTATCAAAATTCATAGAACGGATCTACAACATATCGTAGTATTCCTGCTTGCCGATGCCATTTTCATTGTTTTTACACGACAAACGTGATTTATAATTCGCGACTTGTTCAAAAAAGTAAAAATATCGCCACAGGCATATAACAATCTAGGATTTATGTACTTTTTTTTTGCGTAGAGTACTATCAAAATACATAGAGCGGGTCTACAATATATCGTAGCATTCCGAATTGCCGATGCCATTTTCATTGTTTTTACACGACGAACGTGTTTTATAATTCGCGACTTGTTCAAAAAATTAAAAATATCGCCACAGGCATATAGGAATCTAGGATTTTTGCAATTTTTTTTTTGCGTAGAGTACTATCAAAATACATAGAGTGGGTCTTCAACATATCGTAGCATTCCGACTTGCCGATGCCATTTTCATTGTTTTTACATGACGACCGTGTTTTATAATTTGCCACTCGTTCAAAAAAGTAAAAATATCGCCACATGCATATAGGAATCTAGAATTTATGCACTTTTTTTTTGCGTAGAGTACTATCAAAATACATAGAACGGGTCTACAACATATCATAGTATTCCGGCTTGCCGATGCCATTTTCATTGTTTTTACACGACGAACGTGATTTATAATTCGCGACTTGTTCAAAAAAGTAAAAATATCGCCACAGGCATATAACAATCTTGGATTTATGCACTTTTTTTTTGCGTAGAGAACTATCAAAATACATAGATCGGTCTACAACATATCGTTGCATTCCGACTTGGCGATGCCATTTTCATTATTTTTACACGACGAAGGTGTTTTCAACATCGCAACTTGTTCAAAAAATTAAAAATATCGCCACAGGCATATAGGAATATAGGATTTTTGAATTTTTTTTTTGCGTAGAGTACTATCAAAATACATACAGTGGGTCTTCAACATATCGTAGCATTCCGACTTGCCGATGCCATTATCATTGTTTTTACATGACGAACGTGTTTTATAATTTGCCACTCGTTCAAAAAAGTAAAAATATCGCCACATGCATATAGGAATCTAGGATTTATGCACTTTTTTTTTGCGTAGAGTACTATCAAAATACATAGAGCGGGTCTACAACATATCGTAGTATTCCGGCTTGCCGATGCCATTTTCATTGTTTTTACACGACGAACGTGATTTATAATTCGCGACTTGTTCAAAAAAGTAAAAATATCGCCACAGGCATATAACAATCTAGGATTTATGCACTTTTTTTTTGCGTAGAGTACTATCAAAACACATAGATCGGTCTACAACATATCGTTGCATTCCGACTTGGCGATGCCATTTTCATTATTTTTACACGACGATGGTGTTTTCAACATCGCAACTTGTTCAAAAAATTAAAAATATCTCCACAGGCATATAGGAATCTTGGATTTTTGAATCTTTTTTTTGCGTAGAGTACTATCAAAATACATACAGTGGGTCTTCAACATATCGTAGCATTCCAACTTGCCGATGCCATTATCATTGTTTTTACATGACGAACGTGTTTTATAATTTGCCACTCGTTCAAAAAAGTAAAAATATCGCCACATGCATATAGGAATCTAGGATTTATGCACTTTTTTTTGCGTAGAGTACTATCAAAATACATAGAGCGGGTCTACAACATATCGTATTATTCCGGCTTGCCGATGCCATTTTAATTGTTTTTACACGACGAACGTGTTTTATAATTCGCAACTTGTTAAAAAAGTCAAATTATCCCCACAGGCATATAAGAATCTAGGATGTATGCACTTTCTTTTTGCATAGAGAACTATCAAAATACATAGATTGGTCTACAACATATCGTTGCATTCCGACTTGGCGATGCCATTTTCATTATTTTTACACGACGAACGTGTTTTCAACTTCGCAACTTGTTCAAAAAATTAAAAATATCTCCACAGGCATATAGGAATCTAGGATTTTTGCAATTTTTTTTTGCGTAGAGTACTATCAAAATACATAGAGTGGGTCTTCAACATATCGTAGCATTCCGACTTGCCGATGCCATTTTCATTGTTTTTACATGATGACCGTGTTTTATAATTTGCCACTCGTTAAAAAAAGTAAAAATATCGCCACACGCATATAGGAATCTAGAATTTATTCACTTTTTTTTTGCGTAGAGTACTATCAAAATACATAGAACGGGTCTACAACATATCATAGTATTCCGGCTTGCCGATGCCATTTTCATTGTTTTGACACGACAAACGTGATTTATAATTCGTGACTTGTTCAAAAAAGTAAAAATATCGCCACAGGCATATAACAATCTAGGATTTATGCACTTTTTTTTTTGCGTAGAGTACTATCAAAATACATAGATCGGTCTACAACATATCGTTGCATTCCGACTTGGCGATGCCATTTTCATTATTTTTACACGACGAACGTGTTTTCAACTTCGCAACTTGTTCAAAAAATTAAAAATATCTCCACAGGCATATAGGAATCTAGGATTTTTGCAATTTTTTTTTGCGTAGAGTACTATCAAAATACATAGAGTGGGTCTTCAACATATCGTAGCATTCCGACTTGCCGATGCCATTTTCATTGTTTTTACATGACGACCGTGTTTTATAATTTGCCACTCGTTCAAAAAAGTAAAAATATCGCCACATGCATATAGGAATCTAGAATTTATGCAAATTTTTTTTGCGTAGAGTACTATCAAAATACATAGAGTGGGTCTTCAACATATCGTAGCATTCCGACTTGCCGATGCCATTTTCATTGTTTTTACATGATGACCGTGTTTTATAATTTGCCACTCGTTAAAAAAAGTAAAAATATCGCCACACGCATATAGGAATCTAGAATTTATTCACTTTTTTTTTGCGTCGAGTACTATCAAAATACATAGAACGGGTCTACAACATATCATAGTATTCCGGCTTGCCGATGCCATTTTCATTGTTTTTACACGACGAACGTGATTTATAATTCGCGACTTGTTCAAAAAAGTAAAAATATCGCCACAGGCATATAACAATCTTGGATTTATGCACTTTTTTTTTTGCGTAGAGTACTATCAAAATACATAGATCGGTCTACAACATATCGTTGCATTCCGACTTGGCGATGCCATTTTCATTATTTTTACACGACGAACGTGTTTTCAACTTCGCAACTTGTTCAAAAAATTAAAAATATCTCCACAGGCATATAGGAATCTAGGATTTTTGCAATTTTTTTTTGCGTAGAGTACTATCAAAATACATAGAGTGGGTCTTCAACATATCGTAGCATTCCGACTTGCCGATGCCATTTTCATTGTTTTTACATGACGACCGTGTTGTATAATTTGCCACTCGTTCAAAAAAGTAAAAATATCGCCACATGCATATAGGAATCTAGAATTTATGCACTTTTTTTTTGCGTAGAGTACTATCAAAATACATAGAACGGGTCTACAACATATCATAGTATTCCGGCTTGCCGATGCCATTTTCATTGTTTTTACACGACGAACGTGATTTATAATTCGCGACTTGTTCAAAAAAGTAAAAATATCGCCACAGGCATATAACAATCTTGGATTTATGCACTTTTTTTTTGCGTAGAGAACTATCAAAATACATAGATTGGTCTACAACATATCGTTGCATTCCGACTTGGCGATGCCATTTTCATTATTTTTACACGACGAACGTGTTTTCAACTTCGCAACTTGTTCAAAAAATTAAAAATATCTCCACAGGCATATAGGAATCTAGGATTTTTGCAATTTTTTTTTGCGTAGAGTACTATCAAAATACATAGAGTGGGTCTTCAACATATCGTAGCATTCCGACTTGCCGATGCCATTTTCATTGTTTTTACATGATGACCGTGTTTTATAATTTGCCACTCGTTAAAAAAAGTAAAAATATCGCCACACGCATATAGGAATCTAGAATTTATTCACTTTTTTTTTGCGTAGAGTACTATCAAAATACATAGAGCGGGTCTACAACATATCGTAGTATTCCGGCTTGCCGATGCCATTTTAATTGTTTTTACACGAGGAACGTGTTTTATAATTCGCAACTTGTTAAAAAAAGTCAAATTATCCCCACAGGCATATAGGAATCTAGGATGTATGCACTTTTTTTTTGCGTAGAGTACTATCAAAATACATAGAACGGATCTACAACATATCGTAGTATTCCTGCTTGCCGATGCCATTTTCATTGTTTTTACACGACAAACGTGATTTATAATTCGCGACTTGTTCAAAAAAGTAAAAATATCGCCACAGGCATATAACAATCTGGGATTTATGTACTTTTTTTTTGCGTAGAGTACTATCAAAATACATAGAGCGGTATACAACATATAGTAGCATTCCGACTTGCCGATGCCTTTTTCATTATTTTTACACGACGAACGTGTTTTCAACTTCGCAACTTGTTCAAAAAATTAAAAATATCGCCACAGGCATATAGGAATCAAGGATTTTTGCAATTTTTTTTTTGCGTAGAGTACTATCAAAATACATAGAGCGGGTCTACAATATATCGTAGCATTCCGAATTGCCGATGCCATTTTCATTGTTTTTACACGACGAACGTGTTTTATAATTCGCGACTTGTTCAAAAAATTAAAAATATCGCCACAGGCATATAGGAATCTAGGATTTTTGCAATTTTTTTTTGCGTAGAGTACTATCAAAATACATAGAGTGGGTCTTCAACATATCGTAGCATTCCGACTTGCCGATGCCATTTTCATTGTTTTTACGTGACGACCGTGTTTTATAATTTGCCACTCGTTCAAAAAAGTAAAAATATCGCCACATGCATATAGGAATCTAGAATTTATGCACTTTTTTTTTGCGTAGAGTACTATCAAAATACATAGAACGGGTCTACAACATATCATAGTATTCCGGCTTGCCGATGCCATTTTCATTGTTTTTACACGACGAACGTGATTTATAATTCGCGACTTGTTCAAAAAAGTAAAAATATCGCCACAGGCATATAACAATCTTGGATTTATGCACTTTTTTTTTGCGTAGAGTACTATCAAAATACATAGATCGGTCTACAACATATCGTTGCATTCCGACTTGGCGATGCCATTTTCATTATTTTTACACGACGAACGTGTTTTCAACTTCGCAACTTGTTCAAAAAATTAAAAATATCTCCACAGGCATATAGGAATCTAGGATTTTTGCAATTTTTTTTTTCGTAGAGTACTATCAAAATACATAGAGTGGGTCTTCAACATATCGTAGCATTCCGACTTGCCGATGCCATTTTCATTGTTTTTACATGATGACCGTGTTTTATAATTTGCCACTCGTTAAAAAAAGTAAAAATATCGCCACACGCATATAGGAATCTAGAATTTATTCACTTTTTTTTTGCGTAGAGTACTATCAAAATACATAGAACGGGTCTACAACATATCATAGTATTCCGGCTTGCCGATGCCATTTTCATTGTTTTTACACGACGAACGTGATTTATAATTCGCGACTTGTTCAAAAAAGTAAAAATATCGCCACAGGCATATAACAATCTAGGATTTATGCACTTTTTTTTTTGCGTAGAGTACTATCAAAATACATAGATCGGTCTACAACATATCGTTGCATTCCGACTTGGCGATGCCATTTTCATTATTTTTACACGACGAACGTGTTTTCAACTTCGCAACTTGTTTAAAAAATTAAAAATATCTCCACAGGCATATAGGAATCTAGGATTTTTGCAATTTTTTTTTGCGTAGAGTACTATCAAAATACATAGAGTGGGTCTTCAACATATCGTAGCATTCCGACTTGCCGATGCCATTTTCATTGTTTTTACATGACGACCGTGTTTTATAATTTGCCACTCGTTCAAAAAAGTAAAAATATCGCCACATGCATATAGGAATCTAGAATTTATGCAATTTTTTTTTGCGTAGAGTACTATCAAAATACATAGAGTGGGTCTTCAACATATCGTAGCATTCCGACTTGCCGATGCCATTTTCATTGTTTTTACATGATGACCGTGTTTTATAATTTGCCACTCGTTAAAAAAAGTAAAAATATCGCCACACGCATATAGGAATCTAGAATTTATTCACTTTTTTTTTTGCGTAGAGTACTATCAAAATACATAGAACGGGTCTACAACATATCATAGTATTCCGGCTTGCCGATGCCATTTTCATTGTTTTTACACGACGAACGTGATTTATAATTCGCGACTTGTTCAAAAAAGTAAAAATATCGCCACAGGCATATAACAATCTTGGATTTATGCACTTTTTTTTTGTGTAGAGTACTATCAAAATACATAGATCGGTCTACAACATATCGTTGCATTCCGACTTGGCGATGCCATTTTCATTATTTTTACACGACGAACGTGTTTTCAACTTCGCAACTTGTTCAAAAAATTAAAAATATCTCCACAGGCATATAGGAATCTAGGATTTTTGCAATTTTTTTTTGCGTAGATTACTATCAAAATACATAGAGTGGGTCTTCCACATATCGTAGCATTCCGACTTGCCGATGCCATTTTCATTGTTTTTACATGACGACCGTGTTTTATAATTTGCCACTCGTTCAAAAAAGTAAAAATATCGCCACATGCATATAGGAATCTAGAATTTATGCACTTTTTTTTTGCGTAGAGTACTATCAAAATACATAGGACGGGTCTACAACATATCATAGTATTCCGGCTTGCCGATGCCATTTTCATTGTTTTTACACGACGAACGTGATTTATAATTCGCGACTTGTTCAAAAAAGTAAAAATATCGCCACAGGCATATAACAATCTTGGATTTATGCACTTTTTTTTTGCGTAGAGAACTATCAAAATATATAGATTGGTCTACAACATATCGTTGCATTCCGACTTGGCGATGCCATTTTCATTATTTTTACACGACGAAGGTGTTTTCAACATCGCAACTTGTTCAAAAAATTAAAAATATCGCCACAGGCATATAGGAATCTAGGATTTTTGAATTTTTTTTTTGCGTAGAGTACTATCAAAATACATACAGTGGGTCTTCAACATATCGTAGCATTCCGACTTGCCGATGCCATTATCATTGTTTTTACATGACGAACGTGTTTTATAATTTGCCACTCGTTCAAAAAAGTAAAAATATCGCCACATGCATATTGGAATCTAGGATTTATGCACTTTTTTTTTGCGTAGAGTACTATCAAAATACATAGAGCGGGTCTACAACATATCGTAGTATTCCGGCTTGCCGATGCCATTTTCATTGTTTTTACACGACGAACGTGATTTATAATTCGCGACTTGTTCAAAAAAGTAAAAATATCGCCACAGGCATATAACAATCTAGGATTTATGCACTTTTTTTTTGCGTAGAGTACTATCAAAACACATAGATCGGTCTACAACATATCGTTTCATTCCGACTTGGCGATGCCATTTTCATTATTTTTACACGACGATGGTGTTTTCAACATCGCAACTTGTTCAAAAAAGTAAAAATATCGCCACATGCATATAGGAATCTAGGATTTATGCACTTTTTTTTGCGTAGAGTACTATCAAAATACATAGAACGGGTCTACAACATATCGTAGTATTCCTGCTTGCCGATGCCATTTTCATTGTTTTTACACGACGAACGTGATTTTTAATTCGCGACTTGTTCAAAAAAGTATAAATATCGCCACAGGCATACATGAATCTAGGATTATGCACTTTTTTTTTGCGTAGAGTACTATCAAAATACATAGAGCAGGTCTACAACATATCATAGAATTCCGGCTTGCCGATGCCATTTTCATTGTTTTTACACGACGAACGTGTTTTATAATTTGCCACTCGTTCAAAAAAGTAAAAATATCTCCACAGGCATATAGGAATCTAGGATTTATGCACTTTTTTTTGCGTAGAGTACTATCAAAATACATAGAGCGGGTCTACAACATATCGTAGTATTCCGGCTTGCCGATGCCATTTTAATTGTTTTTACACGAGGAACGTGTTTTATAATTCGCAACTTGTTAAAAAAAGTCAAACTATCCCCACAGGCATATAGGAATCTAGGATGTATGCACTTTTTTTTTGCGTAGAGTACTATCAAAATACATAGAACGGATCTACAACATATCGTAGTATTCCTGCTTGCCGATGCCATTTTCATTGTTTTTACACGACAAACGTGATTTATAATTCGCGACTTGTTCAAAAAAGTAAAAATATCGCCACAGGCATATAACAATCTAGGATTTATGTACTTTTTTTTTGCGTAGAGTACTATGAAAATACATAGAGCGGTATACAACATATAGTAGCATTCCGACTTGCGGATGCCATTTTCATTATTTTTACACGACGAACGTGTTTTCAACTTTGCAACTTGTTCAAAAAATTAAAAATATCGCCACAGGCATATAGGAATCAAGGATTTTTGCAATTTTTTTTTTGCGTAGAGTACTATCAAAATACATAGAGCGGGTCTACAATATATCGTAGCATTCCGAATTGCCGATGCCATTTTCATTGTTTTTACACGACGAACGTGTTTTATAATTCGCGACTTGTTCAAAAAATTAAAAATATCGCCACAGGCATATAGGAATCTAGGATTTTTGCAATTTTTTTTTGCGTAGAGTACTATCAAAATACATAGAGTGGTTCTTCAACATATCGTAGCATTCCGACTTGCCGATGCCATTTTCATTGTTTTTACATGATGACCGTGTTTTATAATTTGCCACTCGTTAAAAAAAGTAAAAATATCGCCACATGCATATAGGAATCTAGAATTTATTCACTTTTTTTTTGCGTAGAGTACTATTAAAATACATAGAACGGGTCTACAACATATCATAGTATTCCGGCTTGCCGATGCCATTTTCATTGTTTTTACACGACGAACGTGATTTATAATTCGCGACTTGTTCAAAAAAGTAAAAATATCGCCACAGGCATATAACAATCTAGGATTTATGCACTTTTTTTTTGCGTAGAGTACTATCAAAATACATAGATCGGTCTACAACATATCGTTGCATTCCGACTTGGCGATGCCATTTTCATTATTTTTACACGACGAACGTGTTTTCAACTTCGCAACTTGTTCAAAGAATTAAAAATATCTCCACAGGCATATAGGAATCTAGGATTTTTGCAATTTTTTTTTTGCGTAGAGTACTATAAAAATACATAGAGTGGGTCTTCGACATATCGTAGCATTCCGACTTGCCGATGCCATTTTCATTGTTTTTACATGACGACCGTGTTTTATAATTTGCCACTCGTTCAAAAAAGTAAAAATATCGCCACATGCATATAGGAATCTAGAATTTATGCACTTTTTTTTTGCGTAGAGTACTATCAAAATACATAGAACGGGTCTACAACATATCATAGTATTCCGGCTTGCCGATGCCATTTTCATTATTTTTACACGACGAACGTGATTTATAATTCGCGACTTGTTAAAAAAAGTCAAATTATCCCCACAGGCATATAGGAATCTAGGATGTATGCACTTTTTTTTTGCGTAGAGTACTATCAAAATACATAGAACGGATCTACAACATATCGTAGTATTCCTGCTTGCCGTTGCCATTTTCATTGTTTTTACACGACAAACGTGATTTATAATTCGCGACTTGTTCAAAAAAGTAAAAATATCGCCACAGGCATATAACAATCTAGGATTTATGTACTTTTTTTTTGCGTAGAGTACTATCAAAATACATAGAGCGGTATACAACATATAGTAGCATTCCGACTTGCGGATGCCATTTTCATTATTTTTACACGACGAACGTGTTTTCAACTTCGCAACTTGTTCAAAAAATTAAAAATATCGCCACAGGCATATAGGAATCAAGGATTTTTGCAATTTTTTTTTTGCGTAGAGTACTATCAAAATACATAGAGCGGGTCTACAATATATCGTAGCATTCCGAATTGCCGATGCCATTTTCATTGTTTTTACACGACGAACGTGTTTTATAATTCGCGACTTGTTCAAAAAATTAAAAATATCGCCACAGGCATATAGGAATCTAGGATTTTTGCAATTTTTTTTTGCGTAGAGTACTATCAAAATACATAGAGTGGTTCTTCAACATATCGTAGCATTCCGACTTGCCGATGCCATTTTCATTGTTTTTACATGATGACCGTGTTTTATAATTTTCCACTCGTTAAAAAAAGTAAAAATATCGCCACATGCATATAGGAATCTAGAATTTATTCACTTTTTTTTTGCGTAGAGTACTATTAAAATACATAGAACGGGTCTACAACATATCATAGTATTCCGGCTTGCCGATGCCATTTTCATTGTTTTTACACGACGAACGTGATTTATAATTCGCGACTTGTTCAAAAAAGTAAAAATATCGCCACAGGCATATAACAATCTAGGATTTATGCACTTTTTTTTTGCGTAGAGTACTATCAAAATACATAGATCGGTCTACAACATATCGTTGCATTCCGACTTGGCGATGCCATTTTCATTATTTTTACACGACGAACGTGTTTTCAACTTCGCAACTTGTTCAAAGAATTAAAAATATCTCCACAGGCATATAGGAATCTAGGATTTTTGCAATTTTTTTTTTGCGTAGAGTACTATAAAAATACATAGAGTGGGTCTTCGACATATCGTAGCATTCCGACTTGCCGATGCCATTTTCATTGTTTTTACATGACGACCGTGTTTTATAATTTGCCACTCGTTCAAAAAAGTAAAAATATCGCCACATGCATATAGGAATCTAGAATTTATGCACTTTTTTTTTGCGTAGAGTACTATCAAAATACATAGAACGGGTCTACAACATATCATAGTATTCCGGCTTGCCGATGCCATTTTCATTATTTTTACACGACGAACGTGATTTATAATTCGCGACTTGTTAAAAAAAGTCAAATTATCCCCACAGGCATATAGGAATCTAGGATGTATGCACTTTTTTTTTGCGTAGAGTACTATCAAAATACATAGAACGGATCTACAACATATCGTAGTATTCCTGCTTGCCGTTGCCATTTTCATTGTTTTTACACGACAAACGTGATTTATAATTCGCGACTTGTTCAAAAAAGTAAAAATATCGCCACAGGCATATAACAATCTAGGATTTATGTACTTTTTTTTTGCGTAGAGTACTATCAAAATACATAGAGCGGTATACAACATATAGTAGCATTCCGACTTGCGGATGCCATTTTCATTATTTTTACACGACGAACGTGTTTTCAACTTCGCAACTTGTTCAAAAAATTAAAAATATCGCCACAGGCATATAGGAATCAAGGATTTTTGCAATTTTTTTTTTGCGTAGAGTACTATCAAAATACATAGAGCGGGTCTACAATATATCGTAGCATTCCGAATTGCCGATGCCATTTTCATTGTTTTTACACGACGAACGTGTTTTATAATTCGCGACTTGTTCAAAAAATTAAAAATATCGCCACAGGCATATAGGAATCTAGGATTTTTGCAATTTTTTTTTGCGTAGAGTACTATCAAAATACATAGAGTGGGTCTTCAACATATCGTATCATTCCGACTTGCCGATGCCATTTTCATTGTTTTTACATGATGACCGTGTTTTATAATTTGCCACCCGTTAAAAAAAGTAAAAATATCGCCACATGCATATAGGAATCTAGAATTTATTCACTTTTTTTTTGCGTAGAGTACTATGAAAATACATAGAACGGGTCTACAACATATCATAGTATTCCGGCTTGCCGATGCCATTTTCATTGTTTTTACACGACGAACGTGATTTATAATTCGCGACTTGTTCAAAAAAGTAAAAATATCGCCACAGGCATATAACAATCTAGGATTTATGCACTTTTTTTTTTTGCGTAGAGTACTATCAAAATACATAGATCGGTCTACAACATATCGTTGCATTCCGACTTGGCGATGCCATTTTCATTATTTTTACACGACGAACGTCTTTTCAACTTCGCAACTTGTTCAAAAAATTAAAAATATCTCCACAGGCATATAGGAATCTAGGATTTTTGCAATTTTTTTTTTGCGTAGAGTACTATCAAAATACATAGAGTGGGTCTTCAACATATCGTAGCATTCCGACTTGCCGATGCCATTTTCATTGTTTTTACATGACGACCGTGTTTTATAATTTGCCACTCGTTCAAAAAAGTAAAAATATCGCCACATGCATATAGGAATCTAGAATTTATGCACTTTTTTTTTGCGTAGAGTACTATCAAAATACATAGAACGGGTCTACAACATATCTTAGTATTCCGGCTTGCCGATGCCATTTTCATTGTTTTTACACGACGAACGTGATTTATAATTCGCGACTTGTTCAAAAAAGTAAAAATATCGCCACAGGCATATAACAATCTTGGATTTATGCACTTTTTTTTTGCGTAGAGAACTATCAAAATACATAGATCGGGCGGAATAGCTTCAATCGTCACCCTTCCCTAGCCGCTCTCCCTCTAGCTTTAACAAAAATACCTGGATCCGATCTACGAAGCTAGGAATCTACAACATATCGTTGCATTCCGACTTGGCGATGCCATTTTCATTATTTTTACACGACGAAGGTGTTTTCAACATCGCAACTTGTTCAAAAAATTAAAAATATCGCCACAGGCATATAGGAATCTAGGATTTTTGAATTTTTTTTTTGCGTAGAGTACTATCAAAATACATACAGTGGGTCTTCAACATATCGTAGCATTCCGACTTGCCGATGCCATTATCATTGTTTTTACATGACGAATGTGTTTTATAATTTGCCACTCGTTCAAAAAAGTAAAAATATCGCCACATGCATATAGGAATCTAGGATTTATGCACTTTTTTTTTTTGCGTAGAGTACTATCAAAATACATTGAGCGGGTCTACAACATATCGTAGTATTCCGGCTTGCCGATGCCATTTTCATTGTTTTTACACGACGAACGTGATTTATAATTCGCGACTTGTTCAAAAAAGTAAAAATATCGCCACAGGCATATAACAATCTAGGATTTATGCACTTTTTTTTTGCATAGAGTACTATCAAAACACATAGATCGGTCTACAACATATCGTTGCATTCCGACATGGCGATGCCATTTTCATTATTTTTACACGACGATGGTGTTTTCAACATCGCAACTTGTTCAAAAAATTAAAAATATCGCCACAGGCATATAGGAATCTAGGATTTTTGAATTTTTTTTTTGCGTAGAGTACTATCAAAATACATACAGTGGGTCTTCAACATATCGTAGCATTCCGACTTGCCGATGCCATTATCATTGTTTTTACATGACGAACGTGTTTTATAATTTGCCACTCGTTCAAAAATGTAAAAATATCGCCACATGCATATAGGAATCTAGGATTTATGCACTTTTTTTTGCGTAGAGTACTATCAAAATACATAGAGCGGGTCTACAACATATCGTATTATTCCGGCTTGCCGATGCCATTTTCATTGTTTTTACACGACGAACGTGATTTTTAATTCGCGACTTGTTCAAAAATGTATAAATATCGCCACAGGCATACATGAATCTAGGATTATGCACTTTTTTTTTGCGTAGAGTACTATCAAAATACATAGAGCAGGTCTACAACATATCGTAGAATTCCGGCTTGCCGATGCCATTTTCATTGTTTTTACACGACGAACGTGTTTTATAATTTGCCACTCGTTCAAAAAAGTAAAAATATCGCCACATGCATATAGGAATCTAGGATTTATGCACTTTTTTTTTTGCGTAGAGTACTATCAAAATACATAGATCGGTCTACAACATATCGTTGCATTCCGACTTGGCGATGCCATTTTCATTATTTTTACACGACGAACGTGTTTTCAACTTCGCAACTTGTTCAAAAAATTAAAAATATCTCCACAGGCATATAGGAATCTAGGATTTTTGCAATTTTTTTTTTGCGTAGAGTACTATCAAAATACATAGAGTGGGTCTTCAACATATCGTAGCATTCCGACTTGCCGATGCCATTTTCATTGTTTTTACATGACGACCGTGTTTTATAATTTGCCACTCGTTCAAAAAAGTAAAAATATCGCCACATGCATATAGGAATCTAGAATTTATGCACTTTTTTTTTGCGTAGAGTACTATCAAAATACATAGAACGGGTCTACAACATATCTTAGTATTCCGGCTTGCCGATGCCATTTTCATTGTTTTTACACGACGAACGTGATTTATAATTCGCGACTTGTTCAAAAAAGTAAAAATATCGCCACAGGCATATAACAATGTTGGATTTATGCACTTTTTTTTTGCGTAGAGAACTATCAAAATACATAGATCGGTCTACAACATATCGTTGCATTCCGACTTGGCGATGCCATTTTCATTATTTTTACACGACGAAGGTGTTTTCAACATCGCAACTTGTTCAAAAAATTAAAAATATCGCCACAGGCATATAGGAATCTAGGATTTTTGAATTTTTTTTTTGCGTAGAGTACTATCAAAATACATACAGTGGGTCTTCAACATATCGTAGCATTCCGACTTGCCGATGCCATTATCATTGTTTTTACATGACGAATGTGTTTTATAATTTGCCACTCGTTCAAAAAAGTAAAAATATCGCCACATGCATATAGGAATCTAGGATTTATGCACTTTTTTTTTTTGCGTAGAGTACTATCAAAATACATAGAGCGGGTCTACAACATATCGTAGTATTCCGGCTTGCCGATGCCATTTTCATTGTTTTTACACGACGAACGTGATTTATAATTCGCGACTTGTTCAAAAAAGTAAAAATATCGCCACAGGCATATAACAATCTAGGATTTATGCACTTTTTTTTTGCATAGAGTACTATCAAAACACATAGATCGGTCTACAACATATCGTTGCATTCCGACATGGCGATGCCATTTTCATTATTTTTACACGACGATGGTGTTTTCAACATCGCAACTTGTTCAAAAAATTAAAAATATCGCCACAGGCATATAGGAATCTAGGATTTTTGAATTTTTTTTTTGCGTAGAGTACTATCAAAATACATACAGTGGGTCTTCAACATATCGTAGCATTCCGACTTGCCGATGCCATTATCATTGTTTTTACATGACGAACGTGTTTTATAATTTGCCACTCGTTCAAAAAAGTAAAAATATCGCCACATGCATATAGGAATCTAGGATTTATGCACTTTTTTTTGCGTAGAGTACTATCAAAATACATAGAGCGGGTCTACAACATATCGTATTATTCCGGCTTGCCGATGCCATTTTCATTGTTTTTACACGACGAACGTGATTTTTAATTCGCGACTTGTTCAAAAATGTATAAATATCGCCACAGGCATACATGAATCTAGGATTATGCACTTTTTTTTTGCGTAGAGTACTATCAAAATACATAGAGCAGGTCTACAACATATCGTAGAATTCCGGCTTGCCGATGCCATTTTCATTGTTTTTACACGACGAACGTGTTTTATAATTTGCCACTCGTTCAAAAAAGTAAAAATATCGCCACATGCATATAGGAATCTAGGATTTATGCACTTTTTTTTTCCGTTGAGTACTATCAAAATACATAGAATGGGTCTACAACATATCATAGTATTCCGGCTTGCCGATGCCATTTTCATTGTTTTTACACGACGAACGTGATTTATAATTCGCGACTTGTTCAAAAAAGTAAAAATATCGCCACAGGTATATAACAATCTTGGATTTATCCACTTTTTTTTGCGTAGAGTACTATCAAAATACATAGATCGGTCTATAACATATCGTTGCATTCTGACTTGGCGATGCCATTTTCATTATTTTTACACGACGAACGTGTTTTCAACTTCGCAACTTGTTCAAAAAAGTAAAAATATCGCCACAGGCATATAACAATCTAGGATTTATGCACTTTTTTTTTTTTGCGTAGAGTACTATCAAAATACATAGATCGGTCTACAACATATCGTTGCATTCCGACTTGGCGATGCCATTTTCATTATTTTTACACGACGAACGTGTTTTCAACTTCGCAACTTGTTCAAAAAATTAAAAATATCTCCACAGGCATATAGGAATCTAGGATTTTTGCAATTTTTTTTTGCGTAGAGTACTATCAAAATACATAGAGTGGGTCTTCAACATATCGTAGCATTCCGACTTGCCGATGCCATTTTCATTGTTTTTACATGACGACCGTGTTTTATAATTTGCCACTCGTTCAAAAAAGTAAAAATATCGACACAGGCATATAACAATCTAGGATTTGCACTTTTTTTTTGCGTAGAGTACTATCAAAACACATAGATCGGTCTACAACATATCGTTGCATTCCGACTTGGCGATGCCATTTTCATTATTTTTACACGACGAAGGTGTTTTCAACATCGCAACTTGTTCAAAAAATTAAAAAATTCGCCACAGGGATATAGGAATCTAGGATTTTTGAATTTTTTTTTTGCATAGAGTACTATCAAAATACATACAGTGGGTCTTCAACATATCGTAGCATTCCGACTTGCCGATGCCATTATCATTGTTTTTACATGACGAGTGTGTTTTATAATTTGCCACTCGTTCAAAAAAGTAAAAATATCGCCATATGCATATAGGAATCTAGGATTTATGCACTTTTTTTTTTGCGTAGAGTACTATCAAAATACATAGAGCGGGTCTACAACATATCGTAGTATTCCGGCTTGCCGATGCCATTTTCATTGTTTTTACACGATGAACGTGATTTATAATTCGCGACTTGTTCAAAAAAGTAAAAATATCGCCACAGGCATATAACAATCTTGGATTTATGCACTTTTTTTTTTGCGTAGAGTACTATCAAAATACATAGATCGGTCTACAACATATCGTTGCATTCCGACTTGGCGATGCCATTTTCATTATTTTTACACGACGAACGTGTTTTCAACTTCGCAACTTGTTCAGAGAATTAAAAATATCTCCACAGGCATATAGGAATCTAGGATTTTTGCAATTTTTTTTTGGGTAGAATACTATCAAAATACATAGAGCTGATCTACAACATATCGTAGCATTCCGACTTGCCGATGTCATTTTCATTGTTTTTACACGACGAACGTGTTTTATAATTCGCGACTTGTTCAAAAAATTAAAAATATCGCCACAGGCATATAGGAATCTAGGATTTATGCACTTTTTTTTGCGTAGAGTACTATCAAAATACATGGAGCGTGTCTACAACATATCGTAGTATTCCGGCTTGCCGATGCCATTTTAATTGTTTTTACACGAGGAACGTGTTTTATAATTCGCAACTTGTTAAAAAAAGTCAAATTATCCCCACAGGCATATAGGAATCTAGGATGTATGCACTTTTTTTTTTGCGTAGAGTACTATCAAAATACATAGAACGGGTCTACAACATATCGTTGCATTCCGACTTGGC
Source organism: Trifolium subterraneum (assembly GCA_951799995.1). Taxonomy (NCBI): domain Eukaryota; kingdom Viridiplantae; phylum Streptophyta; class Magnoliopsida; order Fabales; family Fabaceae; genus Trifolium; species Trifolium subterraneum. The sequence continues at coordinate 30,138,200 of OX637466.1, forward strand.
GATGCCATTTTCATTATTTTTACACGACGAACGTGTTTTCAACTTCGCAACTTGTTCAAAAAAGTAAAAATATCGCCACAGGCATATAACAATCTTGGATTTATGCACTTTTTTTTTGCGTAGAGTACTATCAAAATACATAGATCGGTCTACAACATATCGTTGCATTCCGACTTGGCGATGCCATTTTCATTATTTTTACACGACGAACGTGTTTTCAACTTCGCAACTTGTTCAAAAAATTAAAAATATCGCCACAGGCATATAGGAATCTAGGATTTTTGCAATTTTTTTTGCGTAGAGTACTATCAAAATACATAGAACGGGTCTACAACATATCATAGTATTCCGGCTTGCCGATGCCATTTTCATTGTTTTTACACGACGAACGTGATTTATAATTCGCGACTTGTTCAAAAAAGTAAAAATATCGCCACAGGCATATAACAATCTAGGATTTGCACTTTTTTTTTGCGTAGAGTACTATCAAAACACATAGATCGGTCTACAACATATCGTTGCATTCCGACTTGGCGATGCCATTTTCATTATTTTTACACGACGAAGGTGTTTTCAACATCGCAACATGTTCAAAAAATTAAAAAATTCGCCACAGGGATATAGGAATCTAGGATTTTTGAATTTTTTTTTTGCATAGAGTACTATCAAAATACATACAGTGGGTCTTCAACATATCGTAGCATTCCGACTTGCCGATGCCATTATCATTGTTTTTACATGACGAGTGTGTTTTATAATTTGCCACTCGTTCAAAAAAGTAAAAATATCGCCATATGCATATAGGAATCTAGGATTTATGCACTTTTTTTTTTACGTAGAGTACTATCAAAATACATAGAGCGGGTCTACAACATATCGTAGTATTCCGGCTTGCCGATGCCATTTTCATTGTTTTTACACGATGAACGTGATTTATAATTCGCGACTTGTTCAAAAAAGTAAAAATATCGCCACAGGCATATAACAATCTTGGATTTATGCACTTTTTTTTTTGCGTAGAGTACTATCAAAATACATAGATCGGTCTACAACATATCGTTGCATTCCGACTTGGCGATGCCATTTTCATTATTTTTACACGACGAACGTGTTTTCAACATCGCAACTTGTTCAAAAAATTAAAAATATCGCCACTGGCATATAGGAATCTAGGATTTTTGAAATTTTTTTTTGCGTAGAGTACTATCAAAATACATAGAGTGTGTCTTCAACATATCGTAGCATTCCGACTTGCCGATGCCATTATCATTGTTTTTACATGACGAACGTGTTTTATAATTTGCCACTCGTTCAAAAAAGTAACAATATCGCCACATGCATATAGGAATCTAGGATTTATGCACTGGTTTTTTGCGTAGAGTACTATCAAAATACATAGAGCGGGTCTACAACATATCGTAGTATTCCGGCTTGCCGATGCCATTTTCATTGTTTTTACACGACGAACGTGATTTATAATTCGCGACTTGTTCAAAAAAGTAAAAATATCGCCACAGGCATATAACAATCTTGGATTTATGCACTTTTTTTTTGCGTAGAGAACTATCAAAATACATAGATCGGTCTACAACATATCGTTGCATTCCGACTTGGCGATGTCATATTCATTATTTTTACACGACGAACGTGTTTTCAACTTCGCAACTTGTTCAAAAAATTAAAAATATCTCCACAGGCATATAGGAATCTAGGATTTTTGCAATTTTTTTTTGCGTAGAATACTATCAAAATACATAGAGCTGATCTACAACATATCGTAGCATTCCGACTTGCCGATGTCATTTTCATTGTTTTTACACGACGAACGTGTTTTATAATTCGCGACTTGTTCAAAAAATTAAAAATATCGCCACAGGCATATAGGAATCTTGGATGTATGCACTTTTTTTTTGCGTAGAGTACTATCAAAATACATAGAACGGGTCTACAACATATCGTAGTATTCCGGCTTGCCGATGCCATTTTCATTTTTTTTACACGACGAACGTGATTTATAATTCGCGACTTGTTCAAAAAAGTAAAAATATCGCCACAGGCATATTACAATCTTGGATTTATGCACTTTTTTTTTGCGTAGAGGACTATCAAAATACATAGATCGGTCTACAAAATATCGTTGCATTCCGACTTGGCGATGCCATTTTCATTATTTTTACACGACGAACGTGTTTTCAACTTCGCAACTTGTTCAAAAAAGTAAAAATATCGCCACAGGCATATAACAATCTTGGATTTATGCACTTTTTTTTTGCGTAGAGTACTATCAAAATACATAGATCGGTCTACAACATATCGTTGCATTCCGACTTGGCGATGCCATTTTCATTATTTTTACACGACGAACGTGTTTTCAACATCGCAACTTGTTCAAAAAATTAAAAATATCGCCACAGGCATATAGGAATCTAGGATTTTTGCAATTTTTTTTTGCGTAGAGTACTATCAAAATACATAGATCGGTCTATAACATATCGTTGCATTCCGACTTGGCGATGCCATTTTCATTATTTTTACACGACGAACGTGTTTTCAACATCGCAACTTGTTCAAAAAATTAAAAATATCGCCACAGGCATATAGGAATCTAGGATTTTTGCAATTTTTTTTTGCGTAGAGTACTATCAAAATACATAGAGTGGGTCTTCAACATATCGTAGCATTCCGACTTGCCGATGCTATTTTCGTTGTTTTTACATGACGACCGTGTTTTATAATTTGCCACTCGTTCAAAAAAGTAAAAATATTGCCACATGCATATACGAATCTAGAATTTATGCACTTTTTTTTTGCGTAGAGTACTATCAAAATACATAGAACGGGTCTACAACATATCATAGTATTCCGGCTTGCCGATGCCATTTTCATTGTTTTTACACGACGAACGTGATTTATAATTCGCGACTTGTTCAAAAAAGTAAAAATATCGCCACAGGCATATAACAATCTAGGATTTATGCACTTTTTTTTTGCGTAGAGTACTATCAAAATACATAGAACGGGTCTACAACATATCATAGTATTCCGGCTTGCCGATGCCATTTTCATTGGTTTTACACGACGAACGTTATTTATAATTCGCGACTTGTTCAAAAAAGTAAAAATATCGCCACAGGCATATAATAATCTAGGATTTATGTACTTTTTTTTTGCGTAGAGTACTATCAAAATACATAGAGCGGTATACAACATATAGTAGCATTCCGACATGCCGATGCCATTTTCATTATTTTTACACGACGAACGTGTTTTCAACTTCGCAACTTGTTCAAAAAATTAAAAATATCGCCACAGGCATATAGGAATCTAGGATTTTTGCAATTTTTTTTTGTGTAGAGTACTATCAAAATACATAGAGTGGGTCTTCAACATATCGTAGCATTCCGACTTGCCGATGCCATTTTCATTGTTTTTACATGACGACCGTGTTTTATAATTTGCCACTCGTTCAAAAAAGTAAAAATATCGCCACATGCATATAGGAATCTAGAATTTATTCACTTTTTTTTTGCGTAGAGTACTATCAAAATACATAGAACGGGTCTACAACATATCATAGTATTCCGGCTTGCCTATGCCATTTTCATTGTTTTTACACGACGAACGTGATTTATAATTCGCGACTTGTTCAAAAAAGTAAAAATATCGCCACAGGCATATAACAATCTAGGATTTATGCACTTTTTTTTTTGCGTAGAGTACTATCAAAATACATAGATCGGTCTACAACATATCGTTGCATTCCGACTTGGCGATGCCATTTTCATTATTTTTACACGACGAACGTGTTTTCAACTTCGCAACTTGTTCAAAAAATTAAAAATATCTCCACAGGCATATAGGAATCTAGGATTTTTGCAATTTTTTTTTGCGTAGAGAACTATCAAAATACATAGAGTGGGTCTTCAACATATCGTAGCATTCCGACTTGGCGATGCCATTTTCATTGTTTTTACATGACGACCGTGTTTTTTAATTTGCCACTCGTTCAAAAAAGTAAAAATATCGCCACATGCATATAGGAATCTAGAATTTATTCACTTTTTTTTTGCGTAGAGTACTATCAAAATACATAGAACGGGTCTACAACATATCATAGTATTCCGGCTTGCCTATGCCATTTCATTGTTTTTACACGACGAACGTGATTTATAATTCGCGACTTGTTCAAAAAAGTAAAAATATCGCCACAGGCATATAACAATCTAGGATTTATGCACTTTTTTTTTTTGCGTAGAGTACTATCAAAATACATAGATCGGTCTACAACATATCGTTGCATTCCGACTTGGCGATGCCATTTTCATTATTTTTACACGACGAACGTGTTTTCAACTTCGCAACTTGTTCAAAAAATTAAAAATATCTCCACAGGCATATAGGAATCTAGGATTTTTGCAATTTTTTTTTGCGTAGAGAACTATCAAAATACATAGAGTGGGTCTTCAACATATCGTAGCATTCCGACTTGCCGATGCCATTTTCATTGTTTTTACATGACGACCGTGTTTTTTAATTTGCCACTCGTTCAAAAAAGTAAAAATATCGCCACATGCATATAGGAATCTAGAATTTATGCACTTTTTTTTTGCGTAGAGTACTATCAAAATACATAGAACGGGTCTACAACATATCATAGTATTCCGGCTTGCCGATGCCATTTTCATTGTTTTTACACGACGAACGTGATTTATAATTCGCGACTTGTTCAAAAAAGTAAAAATATCGCCACAGGCATATAATAATCTAGGATTTATGTACTTTTTTTTTGCGTAGAGTACTATCAAAATACATAGAGCGGTATACAACATATAGTAGCATTCCGACATGCCGATGCCATTTTCATTATTTTTACACGACGAACGTGTTTTCAACTTCGCAACTTGTTCAAAAAATTAAAAATATCGCCACAGGCATATAGGAATCTAGGATTTTTGCAATTTTTTTTTGTGTAGAGTACTATCAAAATACATAGAGTGGGTCTTCAACATATCGTAGCATTCCGACTTGCCGATGCCATTTTCATTGTTTTTACATGACGACCGTGTTTTATAATTTGCCACTCGTTCAAAAAAGTAAAAATATCGCCACATGCATATAGGAATCTAGAATTTATTCACTTTTTTTTTGCGTAGAGTACTATCAAAATACATAGAACGGGTCTACAACATATCATAGTATTCCGGCTTGCCTATGCCATTTTCATTGTTTTTACACGACGAACGTGATTTATAATTCGCGACTTGTTCAAAAAAGTAAAAATATCGCCACAGGCATATAACAATCTAGGATTTATGCACTTTTTTTTTTTGCGTAGAGTACTATCAAAATACATAGATCGGTCTACAACATATCGTTGCATTCCGACTTGGCGATGCCATTTTCATTATTTTTACACGACGAACGTGTTTTCAACTTCGCAACTTGTTCAAAAAATTAAAAATATCTCCACAGGCATATAGGAATCTAGGATTTTTGCAATTTTTTTTTTGCGTAGAGAACTATCAAAATACATAGAGTGGGTCTTCAACATATCGTAGCATTCCGACTTGCCGATGCCATTTTCATTGTTTTTACATGACGACCGTGTTTTTTAATTTGCCACTCGTTCAAAAAAGTAAAAATATCGCCACATGCATATAGGAATCTAGAATTTATGCACTTTTTTTTTGCGTAGAGTACTATCAAAATACATAGAACGGGTCTACAACATATCATAGTATTCCGGCTTGCCGATGCCATTTTCATTGTTTTTACACGACGAACGTGATTTATAATTCGCGACTTGTTCAAAAAAGTAAAAATATCGCCACAGGCATATAATAATCTAGGATTTATGTACTTTTTTTTTGCGTAGAGTACTATCAAAATACATAGAGCGGTATACAACATATAGTAGCATTCCGACATGCCGATGCCATTTTCATTATTTTTACACGACGAACGTGTTTTCAACTTCGCAACTTGTTCAAAAAATTAAAAATATCGCCACAGGCATATAGGAATCTAGGATTTTTGCAATTTTTTTTTGTGTAGAGTACTATCAAAATACATAGAGTGGGTCTTCAACATATCGTAGCATTCCGACTTGCCGATGCCATTTTCATTGTTTTTACATGACGACCGTGTTTTATAATTTGCCACTCGTTCAAAAAAGTAAAAATATCGCCACATGCATATAGGAATCTAGAATTTATTCACTTTTTTTTTGCGTAGAGTACTATCAAAATACATAGAACGGGTCTACAACATATCATAGTATTCCGGCTTGCCTATGCCATTTTCATTGTTTTTACACGACGAACGTGATTTATAATTCGCGACTTGTTCAAAAAAGTAAAAATATCGCCACAGGCATATAACAATCTAGGATTTATGCACTTTTTTTTTTGCGTAGAGTACTATCAAAATACATAGATCGGTCTACAACATATCGTTGCATTCCGACTTGGCGATGCCATTTTCATTATTTTTACACGACGAACGTGTTTTCAACTTCGCAACTTGTTCAAAAAATTAAAAATATCTCCACAGGCATATAGGAATCTAGGATTTTTGCAATTTTTTTTTGCGTAGAGAACTATCAAAATACATAGAGTGGGTCTTCAACATATCGTAGCATTCCGACTTGGCGATGCCATTTTCATTGTTTTTACATGACGACCGTGTTTTTTAATTTGCCACTCGTTCAAAAAAGTAAAAATATCGCCACATGCATATAGGAATCTAGAATTTATTCACTTTTTTTTTGCGTAGAGTACTATCAAAATACATAGAACGGGTCTACAACATATCATAGTATTCCGGCTTGCCGATGCCATTTTCATTGTTTTTACACGACGAACGTGATTTATAATTCGCGACTTGTTCAAAAAAGTAAAAATATCGCCACAGGCATATAACAATCTAGGATTTATGCACTTTTTTTTTGCGTAGAGTACTATCAAAATACATAGAACGGGTCTACAACATATCATAGTATTCCGGCTTGCCGATACCATTTTCATTGTTTTTACACGACGAACGTGATTTATAATTCGCGACTTGTTCAAAAAAGTAAAAATATCGCCACAGGCATATAATAATCTAGGATTTATGTACTTTTTTTTTGCGTAGAGTACTATCAAAATACATAGAGCGGTATACAACATATAGTAGCATTCCGACATGCCGATGCCATTTTCATTATTTTTACACGACGAACGTGTTTTCAACTTCGCAACTTGTTCAAAAAATTAAAAATATCGCCACAGGCATATAGGAATCTAGGATTTTTGCAATTTTTTTTTGTGTAGAGTACTATCAAAATACATAGAGTGGGTCTTCAACATATCGTAGCATTCCGACTTGCCGATGCCATTTTCATTGTTTTTACATGACGACCGTGTTTTATAATTTGCCACTCGTTCAAAAAAGTAAAAATATCGCCACATGCATATAGGAATCTAGAATTTATTCACTTTTTTTTTGCGTAGAGTACTATCAAAATACATAGAACGGGTCTACAACATATCATAGTATTCCGGCTTGCCTATGCCATTTTCATTGTTTTTACACGACGAACGTGATTTATAATTCGCGACTTGTTCAAAAAAGTAAAAATATCGCCACAGGCATATAACAATCTAGGATTTATGCACTTTTTTTTTTTGCGTAGAGTACTATCAAAATACATAGATCGGTCTACAACATATCGTTGCATTCCGACTTGGCGATGCCATTTTCATTATTTTTACACGACGAACGTGTTTTCAACTTCGCAACTTGTTCAAAAAATTAAAAATATCTCCACAGGCATATAGGAATCTAGGATTTTTGCAATTTTTTTTTTGCGTAGAGAACTATCAAAATACATAGAGTGGGTCTTCAACATATCGTAGCATTCCGACTTGCCGATGCCATTTTCATTGTTTTTACATGACGACCGTGTTTTTTAATTTGCCACTCGTTCAAAAAAGTAAAAATATCGCCACATGCATATAGGAATCTAGAATTTATGCACTTTTTTTTTGCGTAGAGTACTATCAAAATACATAGAACGGGTCTACAACATATCATAGTATTCCGGCTTGCCGATGCCATTTTCATTGTTTTTACACGACGAACGTGATTTATAATTCGCGACTTGTTCAAAAAAGTAAAAATATCGCCACAGGCATATAATAATCTAGGATTTATGTACTTTTTTTTTGCGTAGAGTACTATCAAAATACATAGAGCGGTATACAACATATAGTAGCATTCCGACATGCCGATGCCATTTTCATTATTTTTACACGACGAACGTGTTTTCAACTTCGCAACTTGTTCAAAAAATTAAAAATATCGCCACAGGCATATAGGAATCTAGGATTTTTGCAATTTTTTTTTGTGTAGAGTACTATCAAAATACATAGAGTGGGTCTTCAACATATCGTAGCATTCCGACTTGCCGATGCCATTTTCATTGTTTTTACATGACGACCGTGTTTTATAATTTGCCACTCGTTCAAAAAAGTAAAAATATCGCCACATGCATATAGGAATCTAGAATTTATTCACTTTTTTTTTGCGTAGAGTACTATCAAAATACATAGAACGGGTCTACAACATATCATAGTATTCCGGCTTGCCTATGCCATTTTCATTGTTTTTACACGACGAACGTGATTTATAATTCGCGACTTGTTCAAAAAAGTAAAAATATCGCCACAGGCATATAACAATCTAGGATTTATGCACTTTTTTTTTTGCGTAGAGTACTATCAAAATACATAGATCGGTCTACAACATATCGTTGCATTCCGACTTGGCGATGCCATTTTCATTATTTTTACACGACGACCGTGTTTTCAACTTCGCAACTTGTTCAAAAAATTAAAAATATCTCCACAGGCATATAGGAATCTAGGAATTTTGCAATTTTTTTTTGCGTAGAGAACTATCAAAATACATAGAGTGGGTCTTCAACATATCGTAGCATTCCGACTTGCCGATGCCATTTTCATTGTTTTTACATGACGACCGTGTTTTTTAATTTGCCACTCGTTCAAAAAAGTAAAAATATCGCCACATGCATATAGGAATCTAGAATTTATGCACTTTTTTTTTGCGTAGAGTACTATCAAAATACATAGAACGGGTCTACAACATATCATAGTATTCCGGCTTGCCGATGCCATTTTCATTGTTTTTACACGACGAACGTGATTTATAATTCGCGACTTGTTCAAAAAAGTAAAAATATCGCCACAGGCATATAACAATCTAGGATTTATGCACTTTTTTTTTGCGTAGAGTACTATCAAAATACATAGAACGGGTCTACAACATATCATAGTATTCCGGCTTGCCGATACCATTTTCATTGTTTTTACACGACGAACGTGATTTATAATTCGCGACTTGTTCAAAAAAGTAAAAATATCGCCACAGGCATATAATAATCTAGGATTTATGTACTTTTTTTTTGCGTAGAGTACTATCAAAATACATAGAGCGGTATACAACATATAGTAGCATTCCGACATGCCGATGCCATTTTCATTATTTTTACACGACGAACGTGTTTTCAACTTCGCAACTTGTTCAAAAAATTAAAAATATCGCCACAGGCATATAGGAATCTAGGATTTTTGCAATTTTTTTTTGTGTAGAGTACTATCAAAATACATAGAGTGGGTCTTCAACATATCGTAGCATTCCGACTTGCCGATGCCATTTTCATTGTTTTTACATGACGACCGTGTTTTATAATTTGCCACTCGTTCAAAAAAGTAAAAATATCGCCACATGCATATAGGAATCTAGAATTTATTCACTTTTTTTTTGCGTAGAGTACTATCAAAATACATAGAACGGGTCTACAACATATCATAGTATTCCGGCTTGCCTATGCCATTTTCATTGTTTTTACACGACGAACGTGATTTATAATTCGCGACTTGTTCAAAAAAGTAAAAATATCGCCACAGGCATATAACAATCTAGGATTTATGCACTTTTTTTTTTGCGTAGAGTACTATCAAAATACATAGATCGGTCTACAACATATCGTTGCATTCCGACTTGGCGATGCCATTTTCATTATTTTTACACGACGACCGTGTTTTCAACTTCGCAACTTGTTCAAAAAATTAAAAATATCTCCACAGGCATATAGGAATCTAGGATTTTTGCAATTTTTTTTTGCGTAGAGAACTATCAAAATACATAGAGTGGGTCTTCAACATATCGTAGCATTCCGACTTGCCGATGCCATTTTCATTGTTTTTACATGACGACCGTGTTTTTTAATTTGCCACTCGTTCAAAAAAGTAAAAATATCGCCACATGCATATAGGAATCTAGAATTTATGCACTTTTTTTTTGCGTAGAGTACTATCAAAATACATAGAACGGGTCTACAACATATCATAGTATTCCGGCTTGCCGATGCCATTTTCATTGTTTTTACACGACGAACGTGATTTATAATTCGCGACTTGTTCAAAAAAGTAAAAATATCGCCACAGGCATATAACAATCTAGGATTTATGCACTTTTTTTTTGCGTAGAGTACTATCAAAATACATAGAACGGGTCTACAACATATCATAGTATTCCGGCTTGCCGATACCATTTTCATTGTTTTTACACGACGAACGTGATTTATAATTCGCGACTTGTTCAAAAAAGTAAAAATATCGCCACAGGCATATAATAATCTAGGATTTATGTACTTTTTTTTTGCGTAGAGTACTATCAAAATACATAGAGCGGTATACAACATATAGTAGCATTCCGACATGCCGATGCCATTTTCATTATTTTTACACGACGAACGTGTTTTCAACTTCGCAACTTGTTCAAAAAATTAAAAATATCGCCACAGGCATATAGGAATCTAGGATTTTTGCAATTTTTTTTTGCGTAGAGAACTATCAAAATACATAGAGTGGGTCTTCAACATATCGTAGCATTCCGACTTGCCGATGCCATTTTCATTGTTTTTACATGACGACCGTGTTTTATAATTTGCCACTCGTTCAAAAAAGTAAAAATATCGCCACATGCATATAGGAATCTAGAATTTATTCACTTTTTTTTTGCGTAGAGTACTATCAAAATACATAGAACGGGTCTACAACATATCATAGTATTCCGGCTTGCCTATGCCATTTTCATTGTTTTTACACGACGAACGTGATTTATAATTCGCGACTTGTTCAAAAAAGTAAAAATATCGCCACAGGCATATAACAATCTAGGATTTATGCACTTTTTTTTTTGCGTAGAGTACTATCAAAATACATAGATCGGTCTACAACATATCGTTGCATTCCGACTTGGCGATGCCATTTTCATTATTTTTACACGACGACCGTGTTTTCAACTTCGCAACTTGTTCAAAAAATTAAAAATATCTCCACAGGCATATAGGAATCTAGGAATTTTGCAATTTTTTTTTGCGTAGAGAACTATCAAAATACATAGAGTGGGTCTTCAACATATCGTAGCATTCCGACTTGCCGATGCCATTTTCATTGTTTTTACATGACGACCGTGTTTTTTAATTTGCCACTCGTTCAAAAAAGTAAAAATATCGCCACATGCATATAGGAATCTAGAATTTATGCACTTTTTTTTTGCGTAGAGTACTATCAAAATACATAGAACGGGTCTACAACATATCATAGTATTCCGGCTTGCCGATGCCATTTTCATTGTTTTTACACGACGAACGTGATTTATAATTCGCGACTTGTTCAAAAAAGTAAAAATATCGCCACAGGCATATAACAATCTAGGATTTATGCACTTTTTTTTTGCGTAGAGTACTATCAAAATACATAGAACGGGTCTACAACATATCATAGTATTCCGGCTTGCCGATACCATTTTCATTGTTTTTACACGACGAACGTGATTTATAATTCGCGACTTGTTCAAAAAAGTAAAAATATCGCCACAGGCATATAATAATCTAGGATTTATGTACTTTTTTTTTGCGTAGAGTACTATCAAAATACATAGAGCGGTATACAACATATAGTAGCATTCCGACATGCCGATGCCATTTTCATTATTTTTACACGACGAACGTGTTTTCAACTTCGCAACTTGTTCAAAAAATTAAAAATATCGCCACAGGCATATAGGAATCTAGGATTTTTGCAATTTTTTTTTGTGTAGAGTACTATCAAAATACATAGAGTGGGTCTTCAACATATCGTAGCATTCCGACTTGCCGATGCCATTTTCATTGTTTTTACATGACGACCGTGTTTTATAATTTGCCACTCGTTCAAAAAAGTAAAAATATCGCCACATGCATATAGGAATCTAGAATTTATTCACTTTTTTTTTGCGTAGAGTACTATCAAAATACATAGAACGGGTCTACAACATATCATAGTATTCCGGCTTGCCTATGCCATTTTCATTGTTTTTACACGACGAACGTGATTTATAATTCGCGACTTGTTCAAAAAAGTAAAAATATCGCCACAGGCATATAACAATCTAGGATTTATGCACTTTTTTTTTTGCGTAGAGTACTATCAAAATACATAGATCGGTCTACAACATATCGTTGCATTCCGACTTGGCGATGCCATTTTCATTATTTTTACACGACGACCGTGTTTTCAACTTCGCAACTTGTTCAAAAAATTAAAAATATCTCCACAGGCATATAGGAATCTAGGATTTTTGCAATTTTTTTTTGCGTAGAGAACTATCAAAATACATAGAGTGGGTCTTCAACATATCGTAGCATTCCGACTTGCCGATGCCATTTTCATTGTTTTTACATGACGACCGTGTTTTTTAATTTGCCACTCGTTCAAAAAAGTAAAAATATCGCCACATGCATATAGGAATCTAGAATTTATGCACTTTTTTTTTGCGTAGAGTACTATCAAAATACATAGAACGGGTCTACAACATATCATAGTATTCCGGCTTGCCGATGCCATTTTCATTGTTTTTACACGACGAACGTGATTTATAATTCGCGACTTGTTCAAAAAAGTAAAAATATCGCCACAGGCATATAACAATCTAGGATTTATGCACTTTTTTTTTGCGTAGAGTACTATCAAAATACATAGAACGGGTCTACAACATATCATAGTATTCCGGCTTGCCGATACCATTTTCATTGTTTTTACACGACGAACGTGATTTATAATTCGCGACTTGTTCAAAAAAGTAAAAATATCGCCACAGGCATATAATAATCTAGGATTTATGTACTTTTTTTTTGCGTAGAGTACTATCAAAATACATAGAGCGGTATACAACATATAGTAGCATTCCGACATGCCGATGCCATTTTCATTATTTTTACACGACGAACGTGTTTTCAACTTCGCAACTTGTTCAAAAAATTAAAAATATCGCCACAGGCATATAGGAATCTAGGATTTTTGCAATTTTTTTTTGCGTAGAGAACTATCAAAATACATAGAGTGGGTCTTCAACATATCGTAGCATTCCGACTTGCCGATGCCATTTTCATTGTTTTTACATGACGACCGTGTTTTATAATTTGCCACTCGTTCAAAAAAGTAAAAATATCGCCACATGCATATAGGAATCTAGAATTTATTCACTTTTTTTTTGCGTAGAGTACTATCAAAATACATAGAACGGGTCTACAACATATCATAGTATTCCGGCTTGCCTATGCCATTTTCATTGTTTTTACACGACGAACGTGATTTATAATTCGCGACTTGTTCAAAAAAGTAAAAATATCGCCACAGGCATATAACAATCTAGGATTTATGCACTTTTTTTTTTGCGTAGAGTACTATCAAAATACATAGATCGGTCTACAACATATCGTTGCATTCCGACTTGGCGATGCCATTTTCATTATTTTTACACGACGACCGTGTTTTCAACTTCGCAACTTGTTCAAAAAATTAAAAATATCTCCACAGGCATATAGGAATCTAGGAATTTTGCAATTTTTTTTTGCGTAGAGAACTATCAAAATACATAGAGTGGGTCTTCAACATATCGTAGCATTCCGACTTGCCGATGCCATTTTCATTGTTTTTACATGACGACCGTGTTTTTTAATTTGCCACTCGTTCAAAAAAGTAAAAATATCGCCACATGCATATAGGAATCTAGAATTTATGCACTTTTTTTTTGCGTAGAGTACTATCAAAATACATAGAACGGGTCTACAACATATCATAGTATTCCGGCTTGCCGATGCCATTTTCATTGTTTTTACACGACGAACGTGATTTATAATTCGCGACTTGTTCAAAAAAGTAAAAATATCGCCACAGGCATATAACAATCTAGGATTTATGCACTTTTTTTTTGCGTAGAGTACTATCAAAATACATAGAACGGGTCTACAACATATCATAGTATTCCGGCTTGCCGATACCATTTTCATTGTTTTTACACGACGAACGTGATTTATAATTCGCGACTTGTTCAAAAAAGTAAAAATATCGCCACAGGCATATAATAATCTAGGATTTATGTACTTTTTTTTTGCGTAGAGTACTATCAAAATACATAGAGCGGTATACAACATATAGTAGCATTCCGACATGCCGATGCCATTTTCATTATTTTTACACGACGAACGTGTTTTCAACTTCGCAACTTGTTCAAAAAATTAAAAATATCGCCACAGGCATATAGGAATCTAGGATTTTTGCAATTTTTTTTTGCGTAGAGTACTATCAAAATACATAGAGTGGGTCTTCAACATATCGTAGCATTCCGACTTGCCGATGCCATTTTCATTGTTTTTACATGACGACCGTGTTTTATAATTTGCCACTCGTTCAAAAAAGTAAAAATATTGCCACATGCATATAGGAATCTAGAATTTATGCACTTTTTTTTTGCGTAGAGTACTATCAAAATACATAGAACGGGTCTACAACATATCATAGTATTCCGGCTTGCCGATGCCATTTTCATTGTTTTTACACGACGAACGTGATTTATAATTCGCGACTTGTTCAAAAAAGTAAAAATATCGCCACAGGCATATAACAATCTAGGATTTATGCACTTTTTTTTTGCGTAGAGTACTATCAAAATACATAGAACGGGTCTACAATATATCATAGTATTCCGGCTTGCCGATGCCATTTTCATTGTTTTTACACGACGAATGTAATTTATAATTCGCGACTTGTTCAAAAAAGTAAAAATATCGCCACAGGCATATAATAATCTAGGATTTATGTACTTTTTTTTTGCGTAGAGTACTATCAAAATACATAGAGCGGTATACAACATATAGTAGCATTCCGACATGCCGATGCCATTTTCATTATTTTTACACGACGAACGTGTTTTCAACTTCGCAACTTGTTCAAAAAATTAAAAATATCGCCACAGGCATATAGGAATCTAGGATTTTTGCAATTTGTTTTTGCGTAGAGTACTATCAAAATACATAGAGTGGGTCTTCAACATATCGTAGCATTCCGACTTGCCGATGCCATTTTCATTGTTTTTACATGACGACCGTGTTTTATAATTTGCCACTCGTTCAAAAAAGTAAAAATATTGCCACATGCATATAGGAATCTAGAATTTATGCACTTTTTTTTTGCGTAGAGTACTATCAAAATACATAGAACGGGTCTACAACATATCATAGTATTCCGGCTTGCCGATGCCATTTTCATTGTTTTTACACGACGAACGTGATTTATAATTCGCGACTTGTTCAAAAAAGTAAAAATATCGCCACAGGCATATAACAATCTAGGATTTATGCACTTTTTTTTTGCGTAGAGTACTATCAAAATACATAGAACGGGTCTACAATATATCATAGTATTCCGGCTTGCCGATGCCATTTTCATTGTTTTTACACGACGAATGTAATTTATAATTCGCGACTTGTTCAAAAAAGTAAAAATATCGCCACAGGCATATAATAATCTAGGATTTATGTACTTTTTTTTTGCGTAGAGTACTATCAAAATACATAGAGCGGTATACAACATATAGTAGCATTCCGACATGCCGATGCCATTTTCATTATTTTTACACGACGAACGTGTTTTCAACTTCGCAACTTGTTCAAAAAATTAAAAATATCGCCACAGGCATATAGGAATCTAGGATTTTTGCAATTTTTTTTTGCGTAGAGTACTATCAAAATACATAGAGTGGGTCTTCAACATATCGTAGCATTCCGACTTGCCGATGCCATTTTCATTGTTTTTACATGACGACCGTGTTTTATAATTTGCCACTCGTTCAAAAAAGTAAAAATATTGCCACATGCATATAGGAATCTAGAATTTATGCACTTTTTTTTTGCGTAGAGTACTATCAAAATACATAGAACGGGTCTACAACATATCATAGTATTCCGGCTTGCCGATGCCATTTTCATTGTTTTTACACGACGAACGTGATTTATAATTCGCGACTTGTTCAAAAAAGTAAAAATATCGCCACAGGCATATAACAATCTAGGATTTATGCACTTTTTTTTTGCGTAGAGTACTATCAAAATACATAGAACGGGTCTACAATATATCATAGTATTCCGGCTTGCCGATGCCATTTTCATTGTTTTTACACGACGAATGTAATTTATAATTCGCGACTTGTTCAAAAAAGTAAAAATATCGCCACAGGCATATAATAATCTAGGATTTATGTACTTTTTTTTTGCGTAGAGTACTATCAAAATACATAGAGCGGTATACAACATATAGTAGCATTCCGACATGCCGATGCCATTTTCATTATTTTTACACGACGAACGTGTTTTCAACTTCGCAACTTGTTCAAAAAATTAAAAATATCGCCACAGGCATATAGGAATCTAGGATTTTTGCAATTTTTTTCTGCGTAGAGTACTATCAAAATACATAGAGTGGGTCTTCAACATATCGTAGCATTCCGACTTGCCGATGCCATTTTCATTGTTTTTACATGACGACCGTGTTTTATAATTTGCCACTCGTTCAAAAAAGTAAAAATATTGCCACATGCATATAGGAATCTAGAATTTATGCACTTTTTTTTTGCGTAGAGTACTATCAAAATACATAGAACGGGTCTACAACATATCATAGTATTCCGGCTTGCCGATGCCATTTTCATTGTTTTTACACGACGAACGTGATTTATAATTCGCGACTTGTTCAAAAAAGTAAAAATATCGCCACAGGCATATAACAATCTAGGATTTATGCACTTTTTTTTTGCGTAGAGTACTATCAAAATACATAGAACGGGTCTACAACATATCATAGTATTCCGGCTTGCCGATGCCATTTTCATTGTTTTTACACGACGAACGTGATTTATAATTCGTGACTTGTTCAAAAAAGTAAAAATATCGCCACAGGCATATAACAATCTTGGATTTATGCACTTTTTTTTTGCGTAGAGTACTATCAAAATACATAGATCGGTCTATAACATATCGTTGCATTCCGACTTGGCGATGCCATTTTCATTATTTTTACACGACGAACGTGTTTTCAACTTCGCAACTTGTTCAAAAAATTAAAAATATCTCCACAGGCATATAGGAATCTAGGATTTTTGCAATTTTTTTTTGCGTAGAGAACTATCAAAATACATAGAGTGGGTCTTCAACATATCGTAGCATTCCGACTTGCCGATGCCATTTTCATTGTTTTTACATGACGACCGTGTTTTATAATTTGCCACTCGTTCAAAAAAGTAAAAATATCGCCACATGCATATAGGAATCTAGAATTTATTCACTTTTTTTTTGCGTAGAGTACTATCAAAATACATAGAACGGGTCTACAACATATCATAGTATTCCGGCTTGCCGATGCCATTTTCATTGTTTTTACACGACGAACGTGATTTATAATTCGCGACTTGTTCAAAAAAGTAAAAATATCGCCACAGGCATATAACAATCTAGGATTTATGCACTTTTTTTTTTGCGTAGAGTACTATCAAAATACATAGATCGGTCTACAAAATATCGTTGCATTCCGACTTGGCGATGCCATTTTCATTATTTTTACACGACGAACGTGTTTTCAACTTCGCAACTTGTTCAAAAAATAAAAATATCTCCACAGGCATATAGGAATCTAGGATTTTTGCAATTTTTTTTTGCGTAGAGAACTATCAAAATACATAGAGTGGGTCTTCAACATATCGTAGCATTCCGACTTGCCGATGCCATTTTCATTGTTTTTACATGACGACCGTGTTTTATAATTTGCCACTCGATCAAAAAAGTAAAAATATCGCCACATGCATATAGGAATCTAGAATTTATTCACTTTTTTTTTGCGTAGAGTACTATCAAAATAAATAGAACGGGTCTACAACATATCATAGTATTCCGGCTTGCCGATGCCATTTTCATTGTTTTTACACGACGAACGTGATTTATAATTCGCGACTTGTTCAAAAAAGTAAAAATATCGCCACAGGCATATAACAATCTAGGATTTATGCACTTTTTTTTTTGCGTAGAGTACTATCAAAATACATAGATCGGTCTATAACATATCGTTGCATTCCAACTTGGCGATGCCATTTTCATTATTTTTACACGACGAACGTGTTTTCAACATCGCAACTTGTTCAAAAAATTAAAAATATCGCCACAGGCATATAGGAATCTAGGATTTTTGAAAATTTTTTTTGTGTAGAGTACTATCAAAATACATAGAGTGGGTCTTCAACATATCGTAGCATTCCGACTTGCTGATGCCATTATCATTGTTTTTACATGACGAACGTGTTTTATAATTTGCCACTCGTTCAAAAAAGTAAAAATATCGCCACATGCATATAGGAATCTAGGATTTATGCACTTTTTTTTTGCGTAGAGTACTATCAAAATACATAGAGCGGGTCTACAACATATCGTAGTATTCCGGCTTGCCGATGCCATTTTCATTGTTTTTACAATACGAACGTGATTTATAATTCGTGACTTGTTCAAAAAAGTAAAAATATCGCCACAGGCATATAACAATCTAGGATTTATGCACTTTTTTTTTGCGTAGAGTACTATCAAAATACATAGAACGGGTCTACAATATATCATAGTATTCCGGCTTGCCGATGCCATTTTCATTGTTTTTACACGACGAATGTAATTTATAATTCGCGACTTGTTCAAAAAAGTAAAAATATCGCCACAGGCATATAATAATCTAGGATTTATGTACTTTTTTTTTGCGTAGAGTACTATCAAAATACATAGAGCGGTATACAACATATAGTAGCATTCCGACATGCCGATGCCATTTTCATTATTTTTACACGACGAACGTGTTTTCAACTTCGCAACTTGTTCAAAAAATTAAAAATATCGCCACAGGCATATAGGAATCTAGGATTTTTGCAATTTTTTTTTGCGTAGAGTACTATCAAAATACATAGAGTGGGTCTTCAACATATCGTAGCATTCCGACTTGCCGATGCCATTTTCATTGTTTTTACATGACGACCGTGTTTTATAATTTGCCACTCGTTCAAAAAAGTAAAAATATTGCCACATGCATATAGGAATCTAGAATTTATGCACTTTTTTTTTGCGTAGAGTACTATCAAAATACATAGAACGGGTCTACAACATATCATAGTATTCCGGCTTGCCGATGCCATTTTCATTGTTTTTACACGACGAACGTGATTTATAATTCGCGACTTGTTCAAAAAAGTAAAAATATCGCCACAGGCATATAACAATCTAGGATTTATGCACTTTTTTTTTGCGTAGAGTACTATCAAAATACATAGAACGGGTCTACAACATATCATAGTATTCCGGCTTGCCGATGCCATTTTCATTGTTTTTACACGACGAACGTGATTTATAATTCGTGACTTGTTCAAAAAAGTAAAAATATCGCCACAGGCATATAACAATCTTGGATTTATGCACTTTTTTTTTGCGTAGAGTACTATCAAAATACATAGATCGGTCTATAACATATCGTTGCATTCCGACTTGGCGATGCCATTTTCATTATTTTTACACGACGAACGTGTTTTCAACTTCGCAACTTGTTCAAAAAATTAAAAATATCTCCACAGGCATATAGGAATCTAGGATTTTTGCAATTTTTTTTTGCGTAGAGAACTATCAAAATACATAGAGTGGGTCTTCAACATATCGTAGCATTCCGACTTGCCGATGCCATTTTCATTGTTTTTACATGACGACCGTGTTTTATAATTTGCCACTCGTTCAAAAAAGTAAAAATATCGCCACATGCATATAGGAATCTAGAATTTATTCACTTTTTTTTTGCGTAGAGTACTATCAAAATACATAGAACGGGTCTACAACATATCATAGTATTCCGGCTTGCCGATGCCATTTTCATTGTTTTTACACGACGAACGTGATTTATAATTCGCGACTTGTTCAAAAAAGTAAAAATATCGCCACAGGCATATAACAATCTAGGATTTATGCACTTTTTTTTTTGCGTAGAGTACTATCAAAATACATAGATCGGTCTACAAAATATCGTTGCATTCCGACTTGGCGATGCCATTTTCATTATTTTTACACGACGAACGTGTTTTCAACTTCGCAACTTGTTCAAAAAATTAAAAATATCTCCACAGGCATATAGGAATCTAGGATTTTTGCAATTTTTTTTTGCGTAGAGAACTATCAAAATACATAGAGTGGGTCTTCAACATATCGTAGCATTCCGACTTGCCGATGCCATTTTCATTGTTTTTACATGACGACCGTGTTTTTTAATTTGCCATTCGTTCAAAAAAGTAAAAATATCGCCACATGCATATAGGAATCTAGAATTTATGCACTTTTTTTTTGCGTAGAGTACTATCAAAATACATAGAACGGGTCTACAACATATCATAGTATTCCGGCTTGCCGATGCCATTTTCATTGTTTTTACACGAACGGGTCTACAATATATCATAGTATTCCGGCTTGGCGATGCCATTTTCATTGTTTTTACACGACGAACGTGATTTATAATTCGCGACTTGTTCAAAAAAGTAAAAATATCGCCACAGGCATATAATAATCTAGGATTTATGTACTTTTTTTTTGCGTAGAGTACTATCAAAATACATAGAGCGGTATACAACATATAGTAGCATTCCGACATGCCGATGCCATTTTCATTATTTTTACACGACGAACGTGTTTTCAACTTCGCAACTTGTTCAAAAAATTAAAAATATCGCCACAGGCATATAGGAATCTAGGATTTTTGCAATTTTTTTTTGCGTAGAGTACTATCAAAATACATAGAGTGGGTCTTCAACATATCGTAGCATTCCGACTTGCCGATGCCATTTTCATTGTTTTTACATGACGACCGTGTTTTATAATTTGCCACTCGTTCAAAAAAGTAAAAATATTGCCACATGCATATAGGAATCTAGAATTTATGCACTTTTTTTTTGCGTAGAGTACTATCAAAATACATAGAACGGGTCTACAACATATCATAGTATTCCGGCTTGCCGATGCCATTTTCATTGTTTTTACACGACGAACGTGATTTATAATTCGCGACTTGTTCAAAAAAGTAAAAATATCGCCACAGGCATATAACAATCTAGGATTTATGCACTTTTTTTTTGCATAGAGTACTATCAAAATACATAGAACGGGTCTACAACATATCATAGTATTCCGGCTTGCCGATACCATTTTCATTGTTTTTACACGACGAACGTGATTTATAATTCGCGACTTGTTCAAAAAAGTAAAAATATCGCCACAGGCATATAATAATCTAGGATTTATGTACTTTTTTTTTGCGTAGAGTACTATCAAAATACATAGAGCGGTATACAACATATAGTAGCATTCCGACATGCCGATGCCATTTTCATTATTTTTACACGACGAACGTGTTTTCAACTTCGCAACTTGTTCAAAAAATTAAAAATATCGCCACAGGCATATAGGAATCTAGGATTTTTGCAATTTTTTTTTGCGTAGAGTACTATCAAAATACATAGAGTGGGTCTTCAACATATCGTAGCATTCCGACTTGCCGATGCCATTTTCATTGTTTTTACATGACGACCGTGTTTTATAATTTGCCACTCGTTCAAAAAAGTAAAAATATTGCCACATGCATATAGGAATCTAGAATTTATGCACTTTTTTTTTGCGTAGAGTACTATCAAAATACATAGAACGGGTCTACAACATATCATAGTATTCCGGCTTGCCGATGCCATTTTCATTGTTTTTACACGACGAACGTGATTTATAATTCGCGACTTGTTCAAAAAAGTAAAAATATCGCCACAGGCATATAACAATCTAGGATTTATGCACTTTTTTTTTGCGTAGAGTACTATCAAAATACATAGAACGGGTCTACAACATATCATAGTATTCCGGCTTGCCGATACCATTTTCATTGTTTTTACACGACGAACGTGATTTATAATTCGCGACTTGTTCAAAAAAGTAAAAATATCGCCACAGGCATATAATAATCTAGGATTTATGTACTTTTTTTTTGCGTAGAGTACTATCAAAATACATAGAGCGGTATACAACATATAGTAGCATTCCGACATGCCGATGCCATTTTCATTATTTTTACACGACGAACGTGTTTTCAACTTCGCAACTTGTTCAAAAAATTAAAAATATCGCCACAGGCATATAGGAATCTAGGATTTTTGCAATTTTTTTTTGCGTAGAGTACTATCAAAATACATAGAGTGGGTCTTCAACATATCGTAGCATTCCGACTTGCCGATGCCATTTTCATTGTTTTTACATGACGACCGTGTTTTATAATTTGCCACTCGTTCAAAAAAGTAAAAATATTGCCACATGCATATAGGAATCTAGAATTTATGCACTTTTTTTTTGCGTAGAGTACTATCAAAATACATAGAACGGGTCTACAACATATCATAGTATTCCGGCTTGCCGATGCCATTTTCATTGTTTTTACACGACGAACGTGATTTATAATTCGCGACTTGTTCAAAAAAGTAAAAATATCGCCACAGGCATATAACAATCTAGGATTTATGCACTTTTTTTTTGCGTAGAGTACTATCAAAATACATAGAACGGGTCTACAACATATCATAGTATTCCGGCTTGCCGATACCATTTTCATTGTTTTTACACGACGAACGTGATTTATAATTCGCGACTTGTTCAAAAAAGTAAAAATATCGCCACAGGCATATAATAATCTAGGATTTATGTACTTTTTTTTTGCGTAGAGTACTATCAAAATACATAGAGCGGTATACAACATATAGTAGCATTCCGACATGCCGATGCCATTTTCATTATTTTTACACGACGAACGTGTTTTCAACTTCGCAACTTGTTCAAAAAATTAAAAATATCGCCACAGGCATATAGGAATCTAGGATTTTTGCAATTTTTTTTTGCGTAGAGTACTATCAAAATACATAGAGTGGGTCTTCAACATATCGTAGCATTCCGACTTGCCGATGCCATTTTCATTGTTTTTACATGACGACCGTGTTTTACAATTTGCCACTCGTTCAAAAAAGTAAAAATATCGCCACATGCATATAGGAATCTAGAATTTATTCACTTTTTTTTTGCGTAGAGTACTATCAAAATACATAGAACGGGTCTACAACATATCACAGTATTCCGGCTTGCCGATGCCATTTTCATTGTTTTTACACGACGAACGTGATTTATAATTCGCGACTTGTTCAAAAAAGTAAAAATATCGCCACAGGCATATAATAATCTAGGATTTATGTACTTTTTTTTTGCGTAGAGTACTATCAAAATACATAGAGCGGTCTACAACATATCGTTGCATTCCGACTTGGCGATGCCATTTTCATTATTTTTACACGACGAAGGTGTTTTCAACATCGCAACTTGTTCAAAAAATTAAAAATATCGCCACAGGCATATAGGAATCTAGGATTTATGAAATTTTTTTTTGCGTAGAGTACTATCAAAATACATAGAGTGGGTCTTCAACATATCGTAGTATTCCGGCTTGCCGATGCCATTTTCATTGTTTTTACACGACGAACGTGATTTATAATTCGCGACTTGTTCAAAAAAGTAAAAATATCGCCACAGGCATATAACAATCTTGGATTTATCCACTTTTTTTTTGCGTAGAGTACTATCAAAATACATAGATCGGTCTATAACATATCGTTGCATTCCGACATGGCTATGCCATTTTCATTATTTTTACACGACGAACGTGTTTTCAACTTCGCAACTTGTTCAAAAAATTAAAAATATCTCCACAGGCATATAGGAATCTAGGATTTTTGCAATTTTTTTTTGCGTAGAGTACTATCAAAATACATAGAGTGGGTCTTCAACATATCGTAGCATTCCGACTTGCCGATGCCATTTTCATTGTTTTTACATGACGACCGTGTTTTATAATTTGCCACTCGTTCAAAAAAGTAAAAATATCGCTACATGCATATAGGAATCTAGAATTTATGCACTTTTTTTTTGCGTAGAGTACTATCAAAATACATAGAACGGGTCTACAACATATCATAGTATTCCGGCTTGCCGATGCCATTTTCATTGTTTTTACACGACGAACGTGATTTATAATTCGCGACTTGTTCAAAAAAGTAAAAATATCGCCACAGGCATATAACAATCTAGGATTTATGCACCTTTTTTTTTGCGTAGAGTACTATCAAAACACATAGATCGGTCTACAACATATCGTTGCATTCCGACTTGGCGATGCCATTTTCATTATTTTTACACGACGAAGGTGTTTTCAACATCGCAACTTGTTCAAAAAATTAAAAATATCGCCACAGGCATATAGGAATCTAGGATTTTAGAAATTTTTTTTTGCGTAGAGTACTATCAAAATACATAGAGTGGGTCTTCAACATATCGTAGCATTCCGACTTGCCGATGCCATTATCATTGTTTTTACATGACGAACGTGTTTTATAATTTGCCACTCGTTCAAAAAAGTAAAAATATCGCCACATGCATATAGGAATCTAGGATTTATGCACTTGTTTTTTGCGTAGAGTACTATCAAAATACATAGAGCGGGTCTACAACATATCGTAGTATTCCGGCTTGCCGATGCCATTTTCATTGTTTTTACACGACGAACGTGATTTATAATTCGCGACTTGTTAAAAAAAGTAAAAATATCGCCACAGGCATATAACAATCTTGGATTTATGCACTTTTTTTTTTGCGTAGAGAACTATCAAAATACATAGATCGGTCTACAACATATCGTTGCATTCCGACTTGGCGATGCCATTTTCATTATTTTTACACGACGAACGTGTATTCAACTTCGTAACTTGTTCAAAAAATTAAAAATATCTCCACAGGCATATAGGAATCTAGGATTTTTGCCATTTTTTTTTTGCGTAGAATACTAACAAAATAAATAGAGCTGATCTACAACATATCGTAGCATTCCGACTTGCCGATGTCATTTTCATTGTTTTTACACGACGAACGTGTTTTATAATTCGCGACTTGTTCAAAAAATTAAAAATATCGCCACAGGCATATAGGAATTTAGGATTTATGCACTTTTTTTTGCGTAGAGTACTATCAAAATACATAGAGAGGGTCTACAACATATCGTAGTATTCCGGCTTGCCGATGCCATTTTAATTGTTTTTACACGACGAACGTGTTTTATAATTCGCAACTTGTTAAAAAAAGTAAAAATATCGCCACAGGCATATAACAATCTTGGATTTATGCCCTTTTTTTTTGCGTAGAGAACTATAAAAATACATAGATCGGTCTACAACATATCGTTGCATTCCGACTTGGCGATGCCATTTTCATTATTTTTACACGACTAACGTGTTTTCAACTTCGCAACTTGTTCAAAATATTAAAAATATCTCCACAGGCATATAGGAATCTAGGATTTTTGCAATTTTTTTTTGCGTAGAATACTATCAAAATACATAGAGCTGATCTACAACATATCGTAGCATTCCGACTTGCCGATGTCATTTTCATTGTTTTTACACGACGAACGTGTTTTATAATTCGCGACTTGTTCAAAAAATTAGAAATATCGCCACAGGCATATAGGAATCTAGGATTTATGCACTTTTTTTTGCGTAGAGTACTATCAAAATATATAGAGCGGGTCTACAACATATCGTAGTATTCCGGCTTGCCGATGCCATTTTAATTGTTTTTACACGACGAACGTGTTTTATAATTCGCAACTTGTTAAAAAAAGTCAAATTATCCCCACAGGCATATAGGAATCTAGGATGTATGCACTTTTTTTTTGCGTAGAGTACTATCAAAATACATAGAACGGGTCTACAACATATCGTAGTATTCCGGCTTGCCGATGCCATTTTCATTTTTTTTACACGACGAACGTGATTTATAATTCGCGACTTGATCAAAAAAGTAAAAATATCGCCACAGGCATATTACAATCTTGGATTTATGCACTTTTTTTTTGCGTAGAGGACTATCAAAATACATAGATCGGTCTACAACATATCGTTGCATTCCGACTTGGCGATGCCATTTTAATTGTTTTTACACGACGAACGTGTTTAATAATTCGCAACTTGTTAAAAAAAGTCAAATTATCCCCACAGGCATATAGGAATCTAGGATGTATGCACTTTCTTTTTGCGAAGAGTACTATCAAAATACATAGAACGGGTCTACAACATATCGTAGTATTCCTGCTTGCCGATGCCATTTTCATTGTTTTTACACGACGAACGTGATTTTTAATTCGCGACTTGTTCAAAAAAGTATAAATATCGCCACAGGCATACATGAATCTAGGATTATGCACTTTTTTTTTGCGTAGAGTACTATCAAAATACATAGAGCAGGTCTACAACATATCGTAGAATTCCGGCTTGCCGATGCCATTTTCATTGTTTTTACACGACGAACGTGTTTTATAATTTGCCACTCGTTCAAAAAAGTAAAAATATCGCCACATGCATATAGGAATCTAGGATTTATGCACTTTTTTTTTCCGTTGAGTACTATCAAAATACATAGAATGGGTCTACAACATATCATAGTATTCCGGCTTGCCGATGCCATTTTCATTGTTTTTACACGACGAACGTAATTAATAATTCACGACTTGTTCAAAAAAGTAAAAATATCGCCACAGGCATATAACAATCTAGGATTTATGCACTTTTTTTTTTTGCGTAGAGTACTATCAAAATACATAGATCGGTCTACAACATATCGTTGCATTCCGACTTGGCGATGCCATTTTCATTATTTTTACACGACGAACGTATTTTCAACTTCGCAACTTGTTCAAAAAATTAAAAATATCTCCACAGGCATATAGGAATCTAGGATTTTTGCAATTTTTTTTTGCGTAGAATACTATCAAAATACATAGAGCTGATCTACAACATATCGTAGCATTCCGACTTGCCGATGTCATTTTCATTGTTTTTACACGACGAACGTGTTTTATAATTCGCGACTTGTTCAAAAAATTAAAAATATCGCCACAGGCATATAGGAATCTAGGATTTATGCACTTTTTTTTGCGTAGAGTACTATCAAAATACATAGAGCGGGTCTACAACATATCGTAGTATTCCGGCTTGCCGATGCCATTTTAATTGTTTTTACACGAGGAACGTGTTTTATAATTCGCAACTTGTTAAAAAAAGTCAAATTATCCCCACAGGCATATAGGAATCTAGGATGTATGCACTTTTTTTTTGCGTAGAGTACTATCAAAATACATAGAACGGATCTACAACATATCGTAGTATTCCTGCTTGCCGATGCCATTTTCATTGTTTTTACACGACAAACGTGATTTATAATTCGCGACTTGTTCAAAAAAGTAAAAATATCGCCACAGGCATATAACAATCTAGGATTTATGTACTTTTTTTTTTGCGTAGTGTACTATCAAAATACATAGAGCGGTATACAACATATAGTAGCATTCCGACTTGCGGATGCCATTTTCATTATTTTTACACGACGAACGTGTTTTCAACTTCGCAACTTGTTCAAAAAATTAAAAATATCGCCACAGGCATATAGGAATCAAGGATTTTTGCAATTTTTTTTTTGCGTAGAGTACTATCAAAATACATAGAGCGGGTCTACAATATATCGTAGCATTCCGAATTGCCGATGCCATTTTCATTGTTTTTACACGACGAACGTGTTTTATAATTCGCGACTCGTTCAAAAAATTAAAAATATCGCCACAGGCATATAGGAATCTAGGATTTTTGCAATTTTTTTTTGCGTAGAGTACTATCAAATTACATAGAACGGGTCTACAACATATCATAGTATTCCGGCTTGCCGATGCCATTTTCATTGTTTTTACACGACGAACGTGATTTATAATTCGCGACTTGTTCAAAAAAGTAAAAATATCGCCACAGGCATATAACAATCTAGGATTTATGCACTTTTTTTTTTGCGTAGAGGACTATCAAAATACATAGATCGGTCTACAACATATCGTTGCATTCCGACTTGGCGATGCCATTTTCATTATTTTTACACGACGAACGTGTTTTCATCATCGCAACTTGTTGAAAAAATTAAAAATATCGCCACAGGCATATAGGAATCTAGGATTTTTGAAATTTTTTTTTGCGTAGAGTACTATCAAAATACATAGAGTGGGTCTTCAACATATCGTAGCATTCCGACTTGCTGATGCCATTATCATTGTTTTTACATGACGAACGTGTTTTATAATTTGCCACTCGTTCAAAAAAGTAAAAATATCGCCACATGCATATAGGAATCTAGGATTTATGCACTTTTATTTTGCGTAGAGTACTATCAAAATACATAGAGCGGGTCTACAACATATCGTAGTATTCCGGCTTGCCGATTCCATTTTCATTGTTTTTACACGACGAACGTGATTTATAATTCGCGACTTGTTCAAAAAAGTAAAAATATCGCCACAGGCATATAACAATGTTGGATTTATGCACTTTTTTTTTGCGTAGAGGACTATCAAAATACATAGATCGGTCTACAACATATCGTTGCATTCCGACTTGGCGATGCCATTTTCATTATTTTTACACGACGAACGTGTTTTCAACTTCGCAACTTGTTCAAAAAATTAGAAATATCTCCACAGGCATATAGGAATCTAGGATTTTTGCAATTTTTTTTGCGTAGAATACTATCAAAATACATAGAGCTGATCTACAACATATCGTAGCATTCCGACTTGCCGATGTCATTTTCATTGTTTTTACACGACGAACGTGTTTTATAATTCGCAACTTGTTAAAAAAAGTCAAATTATCCCCACAGGCATATAGGAATCTAGGATGTATGCACTTTTTTTTTGCGTAGAGTACTATCAAAATATATAGAACGGATCTACAACATATCGTAGTATTCCTGCTTGCCGATGCCATTTTCATTGTTTTTACACGACAAACGTGATTTATAATTCGCGACTTGTTCAAAAAAGTAAAAATATCGCCACAGGCATATAATAATCTAGGATTTATATACTTTTTTTTTGCGTAGAGTACTATCAAAATACATAGAGCGGTATACAACATATCGTTGCATTCCGACTTGCCGATGCCATTTTCATTATTTTTACACGACGAACGTGTTTTCAACTTCGCAACTTGTTCAAAAAATTAAAAATATCTCCACAGGCATATAGGAATCTAGGATTTTTGAATTTTTTTTTTGCGTAGAGTACTATCAAAATACATACAGTGGGTCTTCAACATATCGTAGCATTCCGACTTGCCGATGCCATTATCATTGTTTTTACATGACGAACGTGTTTTATAATTTGCCACTCGTTCAAAAAAGTAAAAATATCGCCACATGCATATAGGAATCTAGGATTTATGCACTTTTTTTTTGCGTAGAGTACTATCAAAATACATAGAGCGGGTCTACAACATATCGTAGTATTCCGGCTTGCCGATGCCATTTTCATTGTTTTTACACGACGAACGTGATTTATAATTCGCGACTTGTTCAAAAAAGTAAAAATATCGCCACAAATCTAGGATTTATGCACTTTTTTTTTGCGTAGAGTACTATCAAAACACATAGATCGGTCTACAACATATCGTTGCATTCCGACTTGGCGATGCCATTTTCATTATTTTTACACGACGAAGGTGTTTTCAACATCGCAACTTGTTCAAAAAATTAAAAATATCGCCACAGGCATATAGGAATGTAGGATTTTTGAATTTTTTTTTTGCGTAGAGTACTATCAAAATACATACAGTGGGTCTTCAACATATCGTAGCATTCCGGCTTGCCGATGCCATTTTCATTGTTTTTACACGACGAACGTGATTTATAATTCGCAACTTGTTCAAAAAAGTAAAAATATCGCCACAGGCATATAACAATCTTGGATTTATGCACTTTTTTTTTGCGTAGAGTACTATCAAAATACATAGATCGGTCTACAACATATCGTTGCATTCCGACTTGGCGATGCCATTTTCATTATTTTTACACGACGAACGTGTATTCAACTTCGTAACTTGTTCAAAAAATTAAAAATATCTCCACAGGCATATAGGAATCTAGGATTTTTGCCATTTTTTTTTTGCGTAGAATACTAACAAAATAAATAGAGCTGATCTACAACATATCGTAGCATTCCGACTTGCCGATGTCATTTTCATTGTTTTTACACGACGAACGTGTTTTATAATTCGCGACTTGTTCAAAAAATTAAAAATATCGCCACAGGCATATAGGAATTTAGGATTTATGCACTTTTTTTTGCGTAGAGTACTATCAAAATACATAGAGAGGGTCTACAACATATCGTAGTATTCCGGCTTGCCGATGCCATTTTAATTGTTTTTACACGACGAACGTGTTTTATAATTCGCAACTTGTTAAAAAAAGTAAAAATATCGCCACAGGCATATAACAATCTTGGATTTATGCCCTTTTTTTTGCGTAGAGAACTATAAAAATACATAGATCGGTCTACAACATATCGTTGCATTCCGACTTGGCGATGCCATTTTCATTATTTTTACACGACTAACGTGTTTTCAACTTCGCAACTTGTTCAAAATAATAAAAATATCTCCACAGGCATATAGGAATCTAGGATTTTTGCAATTTTTTTTGCGTAGAATACTATCAAAATACATAGAGCTGATCTACAACATATCGTAGCATTCCGACTTGCCGATGTCATTTTCATTGTTTTTACACGACGAACGTGTTTTATAATTCGCGACTTGTTCAAAAAATTAGAAATATCGCCACAGGCATATAGGAATCTAGGATTTATGCACTTTTTTTTGCGTAGAGTACTATCAAAATATATAGAGCGGGTCTACAACATATCGTAGTATTCCGGCTTGCCGATGCCATTTTAATTGTTTTTACACGACGAACGTGTTTTATAATTCGCAACTTGTTAAAAAAAGTCAAATTATCCCCACAGGCATATAGGAATCTAGGATGTATGCACTTTTTTTTTGCGTAGAGTACTATCAAAATACATAGAACGGGTCTACAACATATCGTAGTATTCCGGCTTGCCGATGCCATTTTCATTTTTTTTACACGACGAACGTGATTTATAATTCGCGACTTGATCAAAAAAGTAAAAATATCGCCACAGGCATATTACAATCTTGGATTTATGCACTTTTTTTTTGCGTAGAGGACTATCAAAATACATAGATCGGTCTACAACATATCGTTGCATTCCGACTTGGCGATGCCATTTTAATTGTTTTTACACGACGAACGTGTTTTATAATTCGCAACTTGTTAAAAAAAGTCAAATTATCCCCACAGGCATATAGGAATCTAGGATGTATGCACTTTCTTTTTGCGAAGAGTACTATCAAAATACATAGAACGGGTCTACAACATATCGTAGTATTCCTGCTTGCCGATGCCATTTTCATTGTTTTTACACGACGAACGTGATTTTTAATTCGCGACTTGTTCAAAAAAGTATAAATATCGCCACAGGCATACATGAATCTAGGATTATGCACTTTTTTTTTGCGTAGAGTACTATCAAAATACATAGAGCAGGTCTACAACATATCGTAGAATTCCGGCTTGCCGATGCCATTTTCATTGTTTTTACACGACGAACGTGTTTTATAATTTGCCACTCGTTCAAAAAAGTAAAAATATCGCCACATGCATATAGGAATCTAGGATTTATGCACTTTTTTTTTCCGTTGAGTACTATCAAAATACATAGAATGGGTCTACAACATATCATAGTATTCCGGCTTGCCGATGCCATTTTCATTGTTTTTACACGACGAACGTAATTTATAATTCACGACTTGTTCAAAAAAGTAAAAATATCGCCACAGGCATATAACAATCTAGGATTTATGCACTTTTTTTTTTTTTGCGTAGAGTACTATCAAAATACATAGATCGGTCTACAACATATCGTTGCATTCCGACTTGGCGATGCCATTTTCATTATTTTTACACGACGAACGTATTTTCAACTTCGCAACTTGTTCAAAAAATTAAAAATATCTCCACAGGCATATAGGAATCTAGGATTTTTGCAATTTTTTTTTGCGTAGAATACTATCAAAATACATAGAGCTGATCTACAACATATCGTAGCATTCCGACTTGCCGATGTCATTTTCATTGTTTTTACACGACGAACGTGTTTTATAATTCGCGACTTGTTCAAAAAATTAAAAATATCGCCACAGGCATATAGGAATCTAGGATTTATGCACTTTTTTTTGCGTAGAGTACTATCAAAATACATAGAGCGGGTCTACAACATATCGTAGTATTCCGGCTTGCCGATGCCATTTTAATTGTTTTTACACGAGGAACGTGTTTTATAATTCGCAACTTGTTAAAAAAAGTCAAATTATCCCCACAGGCATATAGGAATCTAGGATGTATGCACTTTTTTTTTGCGTAGAGTACTATCAAAATACATAGAACGGATCTACAACATATCGTAGTATTCCTGCTTGCCGATGCCATTTTCATTGTTTTTACACGACAAACGTGATTTATAATTCGCGACTTGTTCAAAAAAGTAAAAATATCGCCACAGGCATATAACAATCTAGGATTTATGTACTTTTTTTTTTGCGTAGTGTACTATCAAAATACATAGAGCGGTATACAACATATAGTAGCATTCCGACTTGCGGATGCCATTTTCATTATTTTTACACGACGAACGTGTTTTCAACTTCGCAACTTGTTCAAAAAATTAAAAATATCGCCACAGGCATATAGGAATCAAGGATTTTTGCAATTTTTTTTTTGCGTAGAGTACTATCAAAATACATAGAGCGGGTCTACTATATATCGTAGCATTCCGAATTGCCGATGCCATTTTCATTGTTTTTACACGACGAACGTGTTTTATAATTCGCGACTCGTTCAAAAAATTAAAAATATCGCCACAGGCATATAGGAATCTAGGATTTTTGCAATTTTTTTTTGCGTAGAGTACTATCAAAATACATAGAACGGGTCTACAACATATCATAGTATTCCGGCTTGCCGATGCCATTTTCATTGTTTTTACACGACGAACGTGATTTATAATTCGCGACTTGTTCAAAAAAGTAAAAATATCGCCACAGGCATATAAGAATCTAGGATTTATGCACTTTTTTTTTTGCGTAGAGTACTATCAAAATACATAGATCGGTCTACAACATATCGTTGCATTCCGACTTGGCGATGCCATTTTCATTATTTTTACACGACGAACGTGTTTTCATCATCGCAACTTGTTGAAAAAATTAAAAATATCGCCACAGGCATATAGGAATCTAGGATTTTTGAAATTTTTTTTTGCGTAGAGTACTATCAAAATACATAGAGTAGGTCTTCAACATATCGTAGCATTCCGACTTGCTGATGCCATTATCATTGTTTTTACATGACGAACGTGTTTTATAATTTGCCACTCGTTCAAAAAAGTAAAAATATCGCCACATGCATATAGGAATCTAGGATTTATGCACTTTTATTTTGCGTAGAGTACTATCAAAATACATAGAGCGGGTCTACAACATATCGTAGTATTCCGGCTTGCCGATTCCATTTTCATTGTTTTTACACGACGAACGTGATTTATAATTCGCGACTTGTTCAAAAAAGTAAAAATATCGCCACAGGCATATAACAATGTTGGATTTATGCACTTTTTTTTTGCGTAGAGGACTATCAAAATACATAGATCGGTCTACAACATATCGTTGCATTCCGACTTGGCGATGCCATTTTCATTATTTTTACACGACGAACGTGTTTTCAACTTCGCAACTTGTTCAAAAAATTAGAAATATCTCCACAGGCATATAGGAATCTAGGATTTTTGCAATTTTTTTTGCGTAGAATACTATCAAAATACATAGAGCTGATCTACAACATATCGTAGCATTCCGACTTGCCGATGTCATTTTCATTGTTTTTACACGACGAACGTGTTTTATAATTCGCAACTTGTTAAAAAAAGTCAAATTATCCCCACAGGCATATAGGAATCTAGGATGTATGCACTTTTTTTTTGCGTAGAGTACTATCAAAATATATAGAACGGATCTACAACATATCGTAGTATTCCTGCTTGCCGATGCCATTTTCATTGTTTTTACACGACAAACGTGATTTATAATTCGCGACTTGTTCAAAAAAGTAAAAATATCGCCACAGGCATATAATAATCTAGGATTTATATACTTTTTTTTTGCGTAGAGTACTATCAAAATACATAGAGCGGTATACAACATATCGTTGCATTCCGACTTGCCGATGCCATTTTCATTATTTTTACACGACGAACGTGTTTTCAACTTCGCAACTTGTTCAAAAAATTAAAAATATCGCCACAGGCATATAGGAATGTAGGATTTTTGAATTTTTTTTTTGCGTAGAGTACTATCAAAATACATACAGTGGGTCTTCAACATATCGTAGCATTCCGGCTTGCCGATGCCATTTTCATTGTTTTTACACGACGAACGTGATTTATAATTCGCAACTTGTTCAAAAAAGTAAAAATATCGCCACAGGCATATAACAATCTTGGATTTATGCACTTTTTTTTTGCGTAGAGTACTATCAAAATACATAGATCGGTCTACAACATATCGTTGCATTCCGACTTGGCGATGCCATTTTCATTATTTTTACACGACGAACGTGTTTTCAACATCGCAACTTGTTCAAAAAATTAAAAATATCGCCACAGGCATATAGGAATCTAGGATTTTTGAAATTTTTTTTTGCGTAGAGTACTATCAAAATACATAGAGTGGGTCTTCAACATATCGTAGCATTCCGACTTGCCGATGCCATTATCATTGTTTTTACATGACGAACGTGTTTTATAATTTGCCACTCGTTCAAAAAAGTAAAAATATCGCCACATGCATATAGGAATCTAGGATTTATGCACTTGTTTTTTGCATAGAGTACTATCAAAATACATAGAGCGGGTCTACAACATATCGTAGTATTCCGTCTTGCCGATGCCATTTTCATTGTTTTTACACGACGAACGTGATTTATAATTCGCGACTTGTTAAAAAAAGTAAAAATATCGCCACAGGCATATAACAATCTTGGATTTATGCACTTTTTTTTTGCGTAGAGAACTATCAAAATACATAGATCGGTCTACAACATATCATTGCATTCCGACTTGGCGATGCCATTTTCATTATTTTTACACGACGAACGTGTTTTCAACTTCGCAACTTGTTCAAAAAATTAAAAATATCTCCACAGGCATATAGGAATCTAGGATTTTTGCAATTTTTTTTTGCGTAGAATACTATCAAAATACATAGAGCTGATCTACAACATATCGTAGCATTCCGACTTGCCGATGTCATTTTCATTGTTTTTACACGACGAACGTGTTTTATAATTCGCGATTTGTTCAAAAAATTAAAAATATCGCCACAGGCATATAGGAATCTAGGATTTAAGCACTTTTTTTTGCGTAGAGTACTATCAAAATACATAGAGCGGGTCTACAACATATCGTAGTATTCCGGCTTGCCGATGCCATTTTAATTGTTTTTACACGACGAACGTGTTTTATAATTCGCAACTTGTTAAAAAAAGTCAAATTATCCCCACAGGCATATAGGAATCTAGGATGTATGCACTTTTTTTTTTGCGTAGAGTACTATCAAAATACATAGAACGGGTCTACAACATATCGTTGCATTCCGACTTGGCGATGCCATTTTCATTATTTTTACACGACGAACGTGTTTTCAACTTCGCAACTTGTTCAAAAAAGTAAAAATATCGCCACAGGCATATAACAATCTTGGATTTATGCACTTTTTTTTTGCGTAGAGTACTATCAAAATACATAGATCGGTCTACAACATATCGTTGCATTCCGACTTGGCGATGCCATTTTCATTATTTTTACACGACGAACGTGTTTTCAACTTCGCAACTTGTTCAAAAAAGTAAAAATATCGCCACAGGCATATAGGAATCTAGGATTTTTGCAATTTTTTTTGCGTAGAGTACTATCAAAATACATAGAGTGGGTCTTCAACATATCGTAGCATTCCGACTTGCCGATGCCATTTTCATTGTTTTTACATGACGACCGTGTTTTATAATTTGCCACTCGTTCAAAAAAGTAAAAATATCGCCACATGCATATAGGAATCTAGAATTAATTCACTTTTTTTTTGCGTAGAGTACTATCAAAATACATAGAACGGGTCTACAACATATCATAGTATTCCGGCTTGCCGATGCCATTTTCATTGTTTTTACACGACGAACGTGATTTATAATTCGCGACTTGTTCAAAAAAGTAAAAATATCGCCACAGGCATATAACAATCTAGGATTTATGCACTTTTTTTTGCGTAGAGTACTATCAAAACACATAGATCGGTCTACAACATATCGTTGCATTCCGACTTGGCGATGCCATTTTCATTATTTTTACACGACGAACGTGTTTTCAACATCGCAACTTGTTCAAAAAATTAAAAAATTCGCCACAGGGGATATAGGAATCTAGGATTTTTGAATTTTTTTTTTGCATAGAGTACTATCAAAATACATACAGTGGGTCTTCAACATATCGTAGCATTCCGACTTGCCGATGCCATTATCATTGTTTTTACATGACGAACGTGTTTTATAATTTGCCACTCGTTCAAAAAAGTAACAATATCGCCACATGCATATAGGAATCTAGGATTTATGCACTGGTTTTTTGCGTAGAGTACTATCAAAATACATAGAGCGGGTCTACAACATATCGTAGTATTCCGGCTTGCCGATGCCATTTTCATTGTTTTTACACGACGAACGTGATTTATAATTCGCGACTTGTTAAAAAAAGTAAAAATATCGCCACAGGCATATAACAATCTTGGATTTATGCACTTTTTTTTTGCGTAGAGAACTATCAAAATACATAGATCGGTCTACAACATATCGTTGCATTCCGACTTGGCGA
This sequence comes from Trifolium subterraneum, assembly GCA_951799995.1. Taxonomy (NCBI): domain Eukaryota; kingdom Viridiplantae; phylum Streptophyta; class Magnoliopsida; order Fabales; family Fabaceae; genus Trifolium; species Trifolium subterraneum. The sequence goes on from OX637466.1 coordinate 30,175,648, forward strand.
TGTCATATTCATTATTTTTACACGAAGAACGTGTTTTCAACTTCGCAACTTGTTCAAAAAATTAAAAATATCTCCACAGGCATATAGGAATCTAGGATTTTTGCAATTTTTTTTTGCGTAGAATACTATCAAAATACATAGAGCTGATCTACAACATATCGTAGCATTCCGACTTGCCGATGTCATTTTCATTGTTTTTACACGACGAACGTGTTTTATAATTCGCGACTTGTTCAAAAAATTAAAAATATCGCCACAGGCATATAGGAATCTTGGATGTATGCACTTTTTTTTTGCGTAGAGTACTATCAAAATACATAGAACGGGTCTACAACATATCGTAGTATTCCGGCTTGCCGATGCCATTTTCATTTTTTTTACACGACGAACGTGATTTATAATTCGCGACTTGTTCAAAAAAGTAAAAATATCGCCACAGGCATATTACAATCTTGGATTTATGCACTTTTTTTTTGCGTAGAGGACTATCAAAATACATAGATCGGTCTACAACATATCGTTGCATTCCGACTTGGCGATGCCATTTTCATTATTTTTACACGACGAACGTGTTTTCAACTTCGCAACTTGTTCAAAAAAGTAAAAATATCGCCACAGGCATATAACAATCTTGGATTTATGCACTTTTTTTTTGCGTAGAGTACTATCAAAATACATAGATCGGTCTACAACATATCGTTGCATTCCGACTTGGCGATGCCATTTTCATTATTTTTACACGACGAACGTGTTTTCAACATCGCAACTTGTTCAAAAAATTAAAAATATCGCCACAGGCATATAGGAATCTAGGATTTTTGCAATTTTTTTTTGCGTAGAGTACTATCAAAATACATAGAGTGGGTCTTCAACATATCGTAGCATTCCGACTTGCCGATGCCATTTTCATTGTTTTTACATGACGACCGTGTTTTATAATTTGCCACTCGATCAAAAAAGTAAAAATATCGCCACATGCATATAGGAATCTAGAATTTATTCACTTTTTTTTTGCGTAGAGTACTATCAAAATACATAGAACGGGTCTACAACATATCATAGTATTCCGGCTTGCCGATGCCATTTTCATTGTTTTTACACGACGAACGTGATTTATAATTCGCGACTTGTTCAATAAAGTAAAAATATCGCCACAGGCATATAACAATCTAGGATTTATGCACTTTTTTTTTTGTGTAGAGTACTGTCAAAATACATAGATCGGTCTATAACATATCGTTGCATTCCGACTTGGCGATGCCATTTTCATTATTTTTACACGACGAACGTGTTTTCAACATCGCAACTTGTTCAAAAAATTAAAAATATCGCCACAGGCATATAGGAATCTAGGATTTTTGAAATTTTTTTTTGTGTAGAGTACTATCAAAATACATAGAGTGGGTCTTCAACATATCGTAGCATTCCGACTTGCTGATGCCATTATCATTGTTTTTACATGACGAACGTGTTTTATAATTTGCCACTCGTTCAAAAAAGTAAAAATATCGCCACATGCATATAGGAATCTAGGATTTATGCACTTTTTTTTTGCGTAGAGTACTATCAAAATACATAGAGCGGGTCTACAACATATCGTAGTATTCCGGCTTGCCGATGCCATTTTCATTGTTTTTACACGACGAACGTGATTTATAATTCGTGACTTGTTCAAAAAAGTAAAAATATCGCCACAGGCATATAACAATCTTGGATTTATGCACTTTTTTTTTGCGTAGAGTACTATCAAAATACATAGATCGGTCTATAACATATCGTTGCATTCCGACTTGGCGATGCCATTTTCATTATTTTTACACGACGAACGTGTTTTCAACTTCGCAACTTGTTCAAAAAATTAAAAATATCTCCACAGGCATATAGGAATCTAGGATTTTTGCAATTTTTTTTTGCGTAGAGAACTATCAAAATACATAGAGTGGGTCTTCAACATATCGTAGCATTCCGACTTGCCGATGCCATTTTCATTGTTTTTACATGACGACCGTGTTTTATAATTTGCCACTCGTTCAAAAAAGTAAAAATTTCGCCACATGCATATAGGAATCTAGAATTTATGCACTTTTTTTTTGCGTAGAGTACTATCAAAATACATAGAACGGGTCTACAACATATCATAGTATTCCGGCTTGCCGATGCCATTTTCATTGTTTTTACCCGACGAACGTGATTTATAATTCGCGACTTGTTCAAAAAAGTAAAAATATCGCCACAGGCATATAATAATCTAGGATTTATGTACTTTTTTTTTGCGTAGAGTACTATCAAAATACATAGAGCGGTATACAACATATAGTAGCATTCCGACATGCCGATGCCATTTTCATTATTTTTACACGACGAACGTGTTTTCAACTTCGCAACTTGTTCAAAAAATTAAAAATATCGCCACAGGCATATAGGAATCTAGGATTTTTGCAATTTTTTTTGCGTAGAGTACTATCAAAATACATAGAGTGGGTCTTCAACATATCGTAGCATTCCGACTTGCCGATGCCATTTTCATTGTTTTTACATGACGACCGTGTTTTATAATTTGCCACTCGTTCAAAAAAGTAAAAATATTGCCACATGCATATAGGAATCTAGAATTTATGCACTTTTTTTTTTTTGCGTAGAGTACTATCAAAATACATAGAACGGGTCTACAACATATCATAGTATTCCGGCTTGCCGATGCCATTTTCATTGTTTTTACACGACGAACGTGATTTATAATTCGCGACTTGTTCAAAAAAGTAAAAATATCGCCACAGGCATATAACAATCTAGGATTTATGCACTTTTTTTTTGCGTAGAGTACTATCAAGATACATAGAACGGGTCTACAACATATCATAGTATTCCGGCTTGCCGATGCCATTTTCATTGTTTTTACATGACGAACGTGATTTATAATTCCCGACTGGTTCAAAAAAGTAAAAATATCGCCACAGGCATATAATAATCTAGGATTTATGTACTTTTTTTTTGCGTAGAGTACTATCAAAATACATTGAGCGGTATACAACATATAGTAGCATTCCGACATGCCGATGCCATTTTCATTATTTTTACACGACGAACGTGTTTTCAACTTCGCAACTTGTTCAAAAAATTAAAAATATCGCCACAGGCATATAGGAATCTAGGATTTTTGCAATTTTTTTTTGTGTAGAGTACTATCAAAATACATAGAGTGGGTCTTCAACATATCGTAGCATTCCGACTTGCCGATGCCATTTTCATTGTTTTTACATGACGACCGTGTTTTATAATTTGCCACTCGTTCAAAAAAGTAAAAATATCGCCACATGCATATAGGAATCTAGAATTTATTCACTTTTTTTTTGCGTAGAGTACTATCAAAATACATAGAACGGGTCTACAACATATCATAGTATTCCGGCTTGCCTATGCCATTTTCATTGTTTTTACACGACGAACGTGATTTATAATTCGCGACTTGTTCAAAAAAGTAAAAATATCGCCACAGGCATATAACAATCTAGGATTTATGCACTTTTTTTTTTGCGTAGAGTACTATCAAAATACATAGATCGGTCTACAACATATCGTTGCATTCCGACTTGGCGATGCCATTTTCATTATTTTTACACGACGAACGTGTTTTCAACTTCGCAACTTGTTCAAAAAATTAAAAATATCTCCACAGGCATATAGGAATCTAGGATTTTTGCAATTTTTTTTTGCATAGAGAACTATCAAAATACATAGAGTGGGTCTTCAACATATCGTAGCATTCCGACTTGCCGATGCCATTTTCATTGTTTTTACATGACGACCGTGTTTTTTAATTTGCCACTCGTTCAAAAAAGTAAAAATATCGCCACATGCATATAGGAAGCTAGAATTTATGCACTTTTTTTTTGCGTAGAGTACTATCAAAATACATAGAACGGGTCTACAACATATCCTAGTATTCCGGCTTGCCGATGCCATTTTCATTGTTTTTACACGACGAACGTGATTTATAATTCGCGACTTGTTCAAAAAAGTAAAAATATCGCCACAGGCATATAACAATCTAGGATTTATGCACTTTTTTTTGCGTAGAGTACTATCAAAATACATAGAACGGGTCTACAACATATCATAGTATTCCGGCTTGCCGATACCATTTTCATTGTTTTTACACGACGAACGTGATTTATAATTCGCGACTTGTTCAAAAAAGTAAAAATATCGCTACAGGCATATAATAATCTAGGATTTATGTACTTTTTTTTTGCGTAGAGTACTATCAAAATACATAGAGCGGTATACAACATATAGTAGCATTCCGACATGCCGATGCCATTTTCATTATTTTTACACGACGAACGTGTTTTCAACTTCGCAACTTGTTCAAAAAATTAAAAATATCGCCACAGGCATATAGGAATCTAGGATTTTTGCAATTTTTTTTTGCGTAGAGTACTATCAAAATACATACAGTGGGTCTTCAACATATCGTAGCATTCCGACTTGCCGATGCCATTTTCATTGTTTTTACATGACGACCGTGTTTTATAATTTGCCACTCGATCAAAAAAGTAAAAATATCGCCACATGCATATAGGAATCTAGAATTTATTCACTTTTTTTTTGCGTAGAGTACTATCAAAATACATAGAACGGGTCTACAACATATCATAGTATTCCGGCTTGCCGATGCCATTTTCATTGTTTTTACACGACGAACGTGATTTATAATTCGCGACTTGTTCAAAAAAGTAAAAATATCGCCACAGGCATATAACAATCTAGGATTTATGCACTTTTTTTTTTGCGTAGAGTACTATCAAAATACATAGATCGGTCTATAACATATCGTTGCATTCCGACTTGGCGATGCCATTTTCATTATTTTTACACGACGAACGTGTTTTCAACATCGCAACTTGTTCAAAAAATTAAAAATATCGCCACAGGCATATAGGAATCTAGGATTTTTGAAATTTTTTTTTGTGTAGAGTACTATCAAAATACATAGAGTGGGACTTCAACATATCGTAGCATTCCGACTTGCTGATGCCATTATCATTGTTTTTACATGACGAACGTGTTTTATAATTTGCCACTCGTTCAAAAAAGTAAAAATATCGCCACATGCATATAGGAATCTAGGATTTATGCACTTTTTTTTTGCGTAGAGTACTATCAAAATACATAGAGCGGGTCTACAACATATCGTAGTATTCCGGCTTGCCGATGCCATTTTCATTGTTTTTACACGAAGAACGTGATTTATAATTCGTGACTTGTTCAAAAAAGTAAAAATATCGCCACAGGCATATAACAATCTTGGATTTATGCACTTTTTTTTTGCGTAGAGTACTATCAAAATACATAGATCGGTCTATAACATATCGTTGCATTCCGACTTGGCGATGCCATTTTCATTATTTTTACACGACGAACGTGTTTTCAACTTCGCAACTTGTTCAAAAAATTAAAACTATCTCCACAGGCATATAGGAATCTAGGATTTTTGCAATTTTTTTTTGCGTAGAGAACTATCAAAATACATAGAGTGGGTCTTCAACATATCGTAGCATTCCGACTTGCCGATGCCATTTTCATTGTTTTTACATGACGACCGTGTTTTATAATTTGCCACTCGTTCAAAAACGTAAAAATATCGCCACATGCATATAGGAATCTAGAATTTATTCACTTTTTTTTTGCGTAGAGTACTATCAAAATACATAGAACGGGTCTACAACATATCATAGTATTCCGGCTTGCCGATGCCATTTTCATTGTTTTTACACGACGAACGTGATTTATAATTCGCGACTTGTTCAAAAAAGTAAAAATATCGCCACACGCATATAACAATCTAGGATTTATGCACTTTTTTTTTTGCGTAGAGTACTATCAAAATACATAGATCGGTCTATAACATATCGTTGCATTCCGACTTGGCGATGCCATTTTCATTATTTTTACACGACGAACGTGTTTTCAACATCGCAACTTGTTCAAAAAATTAAAAATATCGCCACAGGCATATAGGAATCTAGGATTTTTGAAATTTTTTCTTGTGTAGAGTACTATCAAAATACATAGAGTGGGACTTCAACATATCGTAGCATTCCGACTTGCTGATGCCATTATCATTGTTTTTACATGACGAACGTGTTTTATAATTTGCCACTCGTTCAAAAAAGTAAAAATATCGCCACATGCATATAGGAATCTAGGATTTATGCACTTTTTTTTTGCGTAGAGTACTATCAAAATACATAGAGCGGGTCTACAACATATCGTAGTATTCCGGCTTGCCGATGCCATTTTCATTGTTTTTACACGACGAACGTGATTTATAATTCGTGACTTGTTCAAAAAAGTAAAAATATCGCCACAGGCATATAACAATCTTGGATTTATGCACTTTTTTTTTGCGTAGAGTACTATCAAAATACATAGATCGGTCTATAACATATCGTTGCATTCCGACTTGGCGATGCCATTTTCATTATTTTTACACGACGAACGTGTTTTCAACTTCGCAACTTGTTCAAAAAATTAAAAATATCTCCACAGGCATATAGGAATCTAGGATTTTTGCAATTTTTTTTTGCGTAGAGAACTATCAAAATACATAGAGTGGGTCTTCAACATATCGTAGCATTCCGACTTGCCGATGCCATTTTCATTGTTTTTACATGACGACCGTGTTTTTTAATTTGCCATTCGTTCAAAAAAGTAAAAATATCGCCACATGCATATAGGAATCTAGAATTTATGCACTTTTTTTTTGCGTAGAGTACTATCAAAATACATAGAACGGGTCTACAACATATCATAGTATTCCGGCTTGCCGATGCCATTTTCATTGTTTTTACACGACGAACGTGATTTATAATTCGCGACTTGTTCAAAAAAGTAAAAATATCGCCACAGGCATATAATAATCTAGGATTTATGTACTTTTTTTTTGCGTAGAGTACTATCAAAATACATAGAGCGGTATACAACATATAGTAGCATTTCGACATGCCGATGCCATTTTCATTATTTTTACACGACGAACGTGTTTTCAACTTCGCAACTTGTTCAAAAAATTAAAAATATCGCCACAGGCATATAGGAATCTAGGATTTTTGCAATTTTTTTTTGCGTAGAGTACTATCAAAATACATAGAGTGGGTCTTCAACATATCGTAGCATTCCGACTTGCCGATGCCATTTTCATTGTTTTTACATGACGACCGTGTTTTATAATTTGCCACTCGTTCAAAAAAGTAAAAATATTGCCACATGCATATAAGAATCTAGAATTTATGCACTTTTTTTTTGCGTAGAGTACTATCAAAATACATAGAACGGGTCTACAACATATCATAGTATTCCGGCTTGCCGATGCCATTTTCATTGTTTTTACACGACGAACGTGATTTATAATTCGCGACTTGTTCAAAAAAGTAAAAATATCGCCACAGGCATATAACAATCTAGGATTTATGCACTTTTTTTTTGCGTAGAGTACTATCAAAATACATAGAACGGGTCTACAACATATCATAGTATTCCGGCTTGCCGATGCCATTTTCATTGTTTTTACACGACGAACGTGATTTATAATTCGCGACTTGTTCAAAAAAGTAAAAATATCGCCTCAGGCATATAATAATCTAGGATTTATGTACTTTTTTTTTGCGTAGAGTACTATCAAAATACATAGAGCGGTATACAACATATAGTAGCATTCCGACATGCCGATGCCATTTTCATTATTTTTACACGACGAACGTGTTTTCAACTTCGCAACTTGTTCAAAAAATTAAAAATATCGCCACAGGCATATAGGAATCTAGGATTTTTGCAATTTTTTTTTGCGTAGAGTACTATCAAAATACATAGAGTGGGTCTTCAACATATCGTAGCATTCCGACTTGCCGATGCCATTTTCATTGTTTTTACATGACGACCGTGTTTTATAATTTGCCACTCGTTCAAAAAAGTAAAAATATTGCCACATGCATATAAGAATCTAGAATTTATGCACTTTTTTTTTGCGTAGAGTACTATCAAAATACATAGAACGGGTCTACAACATATCATAGTATTCCGGCTTGCCGATGCCATTTTCATTGTTTTTACACGACGAACGTGATTTATAATTCGCGACTTGTTCAAAAAAGTAAAAATATCGCCACAGGCATATAACAATCTAGGATTTATGCACTTTTTTTTTGCGTAGAGTACTATCAAAATACATAGAACGGGTCTACAACATATCATAGTATTCCGGCTTGCCGATGCCATTTTCATTGTTTTTACACGACGAACGTGATTTATAATTCGCGACTTGTTCAAAAAAGTAAAAATATCGCCTCAGGCATATAATAATCTAGGATTTATGTACTTTTTTTTTGCGTAGAGTACTATCAAAATACATAGAGCGGTATACAACATATAGTAGCATTCCGACATGCCGATGCCATTTTCATTATTTTTACACGACGAACGTGTTTTCAACTTCGCAACTTGTTCAAAAAATTAAAAATATCGCCACAGGCATATAGGAATCTAGGATTTTTGCAATTTTTTTTTGCGTAGAGTACTATCAAAATACATAGAGTGGGTCTTCAACATATCGTAGCATTCCGACTTGCCGATGCCATTTTCATTGTTTTTACATGACGACCGTGTTTTATAATTTGCCACTCGTTCAAAAAAGTAAAAATATCGCCACATGCATATAGGAATCTAGAATTTATTCACTTTTTTTTTGCGTAGAGTACTATCAAAATACATAGAACGGGTCTACAACATATCATAGTATTCCGGCTTGCCGATGCCATTTTCATTGTTTTTACACGACGAACGTGATTTATAATTCGCGACTTGTTCAAAAAAGTAAAAATATCGCCACAGGCATATAATAATCTAGGATTTATGTACTTTTTTTTTTTGCGTAGAGTACTATCAAAATACATAGAGCGGTCTACAACATATCGTTGCATTCCGACTTGGCGATGCCATTTTCATTATTTTTACACGACGAAGGTGTTTTCAACATCGCAACTTGTTCAAAAAATTAAAAATATCGCCACAGGCATATAGGAATCTAGGATTTTTGAAATTTTTTTTTGCGTAGAGTACTATCAAAATACATAGAGTGGGTCTTCAACATATCGTAGTATTCCGGCTTGCCGATGCCATTTTCATTGTTTTTACACGACGAACGTGATTTATAATTCGCGACTTGTTCAAAAAAGTAAAAATATCGCCACAGGCATATAACAATCTTGGATTTATCCACTTTTTTTTTGCGTAGAGTACTATCAAAATACATAGATCGGTATATAACATATCGTTGCATTCCGACTTGGCGATGCCATTTTCATTATTTTTACACGACGAACGTGTTTTCAACTTCGCAACTTGTTCAAAAAATTAAAAATATCTCCACAGGCATATAGGAATCTAGGATTTTTGCAATTTTTTTTCGCGTAGAGTACTATCAAAATACATAGAGTGGGTCTTCAACATATCGTAGCATTCCGACTTGCCGATGCCATTTTCATTGTTTTTACATGACGACCGTGTTTTATAATTTGCCACTCGTTCAAAAAAGTAAAAATATCGCTACATGCATATAGGAATCTAGAATTTATGCACTTTTTTTTTGCGTAGAGTACTATCAAAATACATAGAACGGGTCTACAACATATCATAGTATTCCGGCTTGCCGATGCCATTTTCATTGTTTTTACACGACGAACGTGATTTATAATTCGCGACTTGTTCAAAAAAGTAAAAATATCGCCACAGGCATATAACAATCTAGGATTTATGCACTTTTTTTTTGCGTAGAGTACTATCAAAACACATAGATCGGTCTACAACATATCGTTGCATTCCGACTTGGCGATGCCATTTTCATTATTTTTACACGACGAAGGTGTTTTCAACATCGCAACTTGTTCAAAAAATTAAAAATATCGCCACAGGCATATAGGAATCTAGGATTTTAGAAATTTTTTTTTGCGTAGAGTACTATCAAAATACATAGAGTGGGTCTTCAACATATCGTAGCATTCCGACTTGCCGATGCCATTATCATTGTTTTTACATGACGAACGTGTTTTATAATTTGCCACTCGTTCAAAAAAGTAAAAATATCGCCACATGCATATAGGAATCTAGGATTTATGCACTTGTTTTTTGCGTAGAGTACTATCAAAATACATAGAGCGGGTCTACAACATATCGTAGTATTCCGGCTTGCCGATGCCATTTTCATTGTTTTTACACGACGAACGTGATTTATAATTCGCGACTTGTTAAAAAAAGTAAAAATATCGCCACAGGCATATAACAATCTTGGATTTATGCACTTTTTTTTTGCGTAGAGAACTATCAAAATACATAGATCGGTCTACAACATATCGTTGCATTCCGACTTGGCGATGCCATTTTCATTATTTTTACACGACGAACGTGTTTTCAACTTCGCAACTTGTTCAAAAAATTAAAAATATCTCCACAGGCATATAGGAATCTAGGATTTTTGCAATTTTTTTTTTGCGTAGAATACTATCAAAATAAATAGAGCTGATCTACAACATATCGTAGCATTCCGACTTGCCGATGTCATTTTCATTGTTTTTACACGACGAACGTGTTTTATAATTCGCGACTTGTTCAAAAAATTAAAAATATCGCCACAGGCATATAGGAATTTAGGATTTATGCACTTTTTTTTGCGTAGAGTACTATCAAAATACATAGAGAGGGTCTACAACATATCGTAGTATTCCGGCTTGCCGATGCCATTTTAATTGTTTTTACACGACGAACGTGTTTTATAATTCGCAACTTGTTAAAAAAAGTCAAATTATCCCCACAGGCATATAGGAATCTAGGATGTATGCACTTTTTTTTTGCGTAGAGTACTATCAAAATACATAGAACGGGTCTACAACATATCGTAGTATTCCGGCTTGCCGATGCCATTTTCATTGTTTTTACACGACGAACGTGATTTATAATTCGCGACTTGTTCAAAAAAGTAAAAATATCGCCACAGGCATATAACAATGTTGGATTTATGCACTTTTTTTTTGCGTAGAGGACTATCAAAATACATAGATCGGTCTACAACATATCGTTGCATTCCGACTTGGCGATGCCATTTTCATTATTTTTACACGACGAAGGTGTTTTCAACATCGCAACTTGTTCAAAAAATTAAAAATATCGCCACAGGCATATAGGAATCTAGGATTTATGCACTTTTTTTTGCGTAGAGTACTATCAAAATACATAGAGCGGGTCTACAACATATCGTAGTATTCCGGCTTGCCGATGCCATTTTAATTGTTTTTACACGAGGAACGTGTTTTATAATTCGCAACTTGTTAAAAAAAGTCAAATTATCCCCACAGGCATATAGGAATCTAGGATGTATGCACTTTTTTTTTGCGTAGAGTACTATCAAAATACATAGAACGGATCTACAACATATCGTAGTATTCCTGCTTGCCGATGCCATTTTCATTGTTTTTACACGACAAACGTGATTTATAATTCGCGACTTGTTCAAAAAAGTAAAAATATCGCCACAGGCATATAACAATCTAGGATTTATGTACTTTTTTTTTTGCGTAGTGTACTATCAAAATACATAGAGCGGTATACAACATATAGTAGCATTCCGACTTGCGGATGCCATTTTCATTATTTTTACACGACGAACGTGTTTTCAACTTCGCAACTTGTTCAAAAAATTAAAAATATCGCCACAGGCATATAGGAATCAAGGATTTTTGCAATTTTTTTTTTGCGTAGAGTACTATCAAAATACATAGAGCGGGTCTACAATATATCGTAGCATTCCGAATTGCCGATGCCATTTTCATTGTTTTTACACGACGAACGTGTTTTATAATTCGCGACTCGTTCAAAAAATTAAAAATATCGCCACAGGCATATAGGAATCTAGGATTTTTGCAATTTTTTTTTGCGTAGAGTACTATCAAATTACATAGAACGGGTCTACAACATATCATAGTATTCCGGCTTGCCGATGCCATTTTCATTGTTTTTACACGACGAACGTGATTTATAATTCGCGACTTGTTCAAAAAAGTAAAAATATCGCCACAGGCATATAACAATCTAGGATTTATGCACTTTTTTTTTTGCGTAGAGGACTATCAAAATACATAGATCGGTCTACAACATATCGTTGCATTCCGACTTGGCGATGCCATTTTCATTATTTTTACACGACGAACGTGTTTTCATCATCGCAACTTGTTGAAAAAATTAAAAATATCGCCACAGGCATATAGGAATCTAGGATTTTTGAAATTTTTTTTTGCGTAGAGTACTATCAAAATACATAGAGTGGGTCTTCAACATATCGTAGCATTCCGACTTGCTGATGCCATTATCATTGTTTTTACATGACGAACGTGTTTTATAATTTGCCACTCGTTCAAAAAAGTAAAAATATCGCCACATGCATATAGGAATCTAGGATTTATGCACTTTTATTTTGCGTAGAGTACTATCAAAATACATAGAGCGGGTCTACAACATATCGTAGTATTCCGGCTTGCCGATTCCATTTTCATTGTTTTTACACGACGAACGTGATTTATAATTCGCGACTTGTTCAAAAAAGTAAAAATATCGCCACAGGCATATAACAATGTTGGATTTATGCACTTTTTTTTTGCGTAGAGGACTATCAAAATACATAGATCGGTCTACAACATATCGTTGCATTCCGACTTGGCGATGCCATTTTCATTATTTTTACACGACGAACGTGTTTTCAACTTCGCAACTTGTTCAAAAAATTAGAAATATCTCCACAGGCATATAGGAATCTAGGATTTTTGCAATTTTTTTTGCGTAGAATACTATCAAAATACATAGAGCTGATCTACAACATATCGTAGCATTCCGACTTGCCGATGTCATTTTCATTGTTTTTACACGACGAACGTGTTTTATAATTCGCAACTTGTTAAAAAAAGTCAAATTATCCCCACAGGCATATAGGAATCTAGGATGTATGCACTTTTTTTTTGCGTAGAGTACTATCAAAATATATAGAACGGATCTACAACATATCGTAGTATTCCTGCTTGCCGATGCCATTTTCATTGTTTTTACACGACAAACGTGATTTATAATTCGCGACTTGTTCAAAAAAGTAAAAATATCGCCACAGGCATATAATAATCTAGGATTTATATACTTTTTTTTTGCGTAGAGTACTATCAAAATACATAGAGCGGTATACAACATATCGTTGCATTCCGACTTGCCGATGCCATTTTCATTATTTTTACACGACGAACGTGTTTTCAACTTCGCAACTTGTTCAAAAAATTAAAAATATCGCCACAGGCATATAGGAATGTAGGATTTTTGAATTTTTTTTTTGCGTAGAGTACTATCAAAATACATACAGTGGGTCTTCAACATATCGTAGCATTCCGGCTTGCCGATGCCATTTTCATTGTTTTTACACGACGAACGTGATTTATAATTCGCAACTTGTTCAAAAAAGTAAAAATATCGCCACAGGCATATAACAATCTTGGATTTATGCACTTTTTTTTTGCGTAGAGTACTATCAAAATACATAGATCGGTCTACAACATATCGTTGCATTCCGACTTGGCGATGCCATTTTCATTATTTTTACACGACGAACGTGTTTTCAACATCGCAACTTGTTCAAAAAATTAAAAATATCGCCACAGGCATATAGGAATCTAGGATTTTTGAAATTTTTTTTTGCGTAGAGTACTATCAAAATACATAGAGTGGGTCTTCAACATATCGTAGCATTCCGACTTGCCGATGCCATTATCATTGTTTTTACATGACGAACGTGTTTTATAATTTGCCACTCGTTCAAAAAAGTAAAAATATCGCCACATGCATATAGGAATCTAGGATTTATGCACTTGTTTTTTGCATAGAGTACTATCAAAATACATAGAGCGGGTCTACAACATATCGTAGTATTCCGTCTTGCCGATGCCATTTTCATTGTTTTTACACGACGAACGTGATTTATAATTCGCGACTTGTTAAAAAAAGTAAAAATATCGCCACAGGCATATAACAATCTTGGATTTATGCACTTTTTTTTTGCGTAGAGAACTATCAAAATACATAGATCGGTCTACAACATATCATTGCATTCCGACTTGGCGATGCCATTTTCATTATTTTTACACGACGAACGTGTTTTCAACTTCGCAACTTGTTCAAAAAATTAAAAATATCTCCACAGGCATATAGGAATCTAGGATTTTTGCAATTTTTTTTTGCGTAGAATACTATCAAAATACATAGAGCTGATCTACAACATATCGTAGCATTCCGACTTGCCGATGTCATTTTCATTGTTTTTACACGACGAACGTGTTTTATAATTCGCGATTTGTTCAAAAAATTAAAAATATCGCCACAGGCATATAGGAATCTAGGATTTAAGCACTTTTTTTTGCGTAGAGTACTATCAAAATACATAGAGCGGGTCTACAACATATCGTAGTATTCCGGCTTGCCGATGCCATTTTAATTGTTTTTACACGACGAACGTGTTTTATAATTCGCAACTTGTTAAAAAAAGTCAAATTATCCCCACAGGCATATAGGAATCTAGGATGTATGCACTTTTTTTTTTGCGTAGAGTACTATCAAAATACATAGAACGGGTCTACAACATATCGTTGCATTCCGACTTGGCGATGCCATTTTCATTATTTTTACACGACGAACGTGTTTTCAACTTCGCAACTTGTTCAAAAAAGTAAAAATATCGCCACAGGCATATAACAATCTTGGATTTATGCACTTTTTTTTTGCGTAGAGTACTATCAAAATACATAGATCGGTCTACAACATATCGTTGCATTCCGACTTGGCGATGCCATTTTCATTATTTTTACACGACGAACGTGTTTTCAACTTCGCAACTTGTTCAAAAAAGTAAAAATATCGCCACAGGCATATAGGAATCTAGGATTTTTGCAATTTTTTTTGCGTAGAGTACTATCAAAATACATAGAGTGGGTCTTCAACATATCGTAGCATTCCGACTTGCCGATGCCATTTTCATTGTTTTTACATGACGACCGTGTTTTATAATTTGCCACTCGTTCAAAAAAGTAAAAATATCGCCACATGCATATAGGAATCTAGAATTAATTCACTTTTTTTTTGCGTAGAGTACTATCAAAATACATAGAACGGGTCTACAACATATCATAGTATTCCGGCTTGCCGATGCCATTTTCATTGTTTTTACACGACGAACGTGATTTATAATTCGCGACTTGTTCAAAAAAGTAAAAATATCGCCACAGGCATATAACAATCTAGGATTTATGCACTTTTTTTTGCGTAGAGTACTATCAAAACACATAGATCGGTCTACAACATATCGTTGCATTCCGACTTGGCGATGCCATTTTCATTATTTTTACACGACGAACGTGTTTTCAACATCGCAACTTGTTCAAAAAATTAAAAAATTCGCCACAGGGGATATAGGAATCTAGGATTTTTGAATTTTTTTTTTGCATAGAGTACTATCAAAATACATACAGTGGGTCTTCAACATATCGTAGCATTCCGACTTGCCGATGCCATTATCATTGTTTTTACATGACGAACGTGTTTTATAATTTGCCACTCGTTCAAAAAAGTAACAATATCGCCACATGCATATAGGAATCTAGGATTTATGCACTGGTTTTTTGCGTAGAGTACTATCAAAATACATAGAGCGGGTCTACAACATATCGTAGTATTCCGGCTTGCCGATGCCATTTTCATTGTTTTTACACGACGAACGTGATTTATAATTCGCGACTTGTTAAAAAAAGTAAAAATATCGCCACAGGCATATAACAATCTTGGATTTATGCACTTTTTTTTTGCGTAGAGAACTATCAAAATACATAGATCGGTCTACAACATATCGTTGCATTCCGACTTGGCGATGTCATATTCATTATTTTTACACGAAGAACGTGTTTTCAACTTCGCAACTTGTTCAAAAAATTAAAAATATCTCCACAGGCATATAGGAATCTAGGATTTTTGCAATTTTTTTTTGCGTAGAATACTATCAAAATACATAGAGCTGATCTACAACATATCGTAGCATTCCGACTTGCCGATGTCATTTTCATTGTTTTTACACGACGAACGTGTTTTATAATTCGCGACTTGTTCAAAAAATTAAAAATATCGCCACAGGCATATAGGAATCTTGGATGTATGCACTTTTTTTTTGCGTAGAGTACTATCAAAATACATAGAACGGGTCTACAACATATCGTAGTATTCCGGCTTGCCGATGCCATTTTCATTTTTTTTACACGACGAACGTGATTTATAATTCGCGACTTGTTCAAAAAAGTAAAAATATCGCCACAGGCATATTACAATCTTGGATTTATGCACTTTTTTTTTGCGTAGAGGACTATCAAAATACATAGATCGGTCTACAACATATCGTTGCATTCCGACTTGGCGATGCCATTTTCATTATTTTTACACGACGAACGTGTTTTCAACTTCGCAACTTGTTCAAAAAAGTAAAAATATCGCCACAGGCATATAACAATCTTGGATTTATGCACTTTTTTTTTGCGTAGAGTACTATCAAAATACATAGATCGGTCTACAACATATCGTTGCATTCCGACTTGGCGATGCCATTTTCATTATTTTTACACGACGAACGTGTTTTCAACATCGCAACTTGTTCAAAAAATTAAAAATATCGCCACAGGCATATAGGAATCTAGGATTTTTGCAATTTTTTTTTGCGTAGAGTACTATCAAAATACATAGAGTGGGTCTTCAACATATCGTAGCATTCCGACTTGCCGATGCCATTTTCATTGTTTTTACATGACGACCGTGTTTTATAATTTGCCACTCGATCAAAAAAGTAAAAATATCGCCACATGCATATAGGAATCTAGAATTTATTCACTTTTTTTTTGCGTAGAGTACTATCAAAATACATAGAACGGGTCTACAACATATCATAGTATTCCGGCTTGCCGATGCCATTTTCATTGTTTTTACACGACGAACGTGATTTATAATTCGCGACTTGTTCAATAAAGTAAAAATATCGCCACAGGCATATAACAATCTAGGATTTATGCACTTTTTTTTTTTGTGTAGAGTACTGTCAAAATACATAGATCGGTCTATAACATATCGTTGCATTCCGACTTGGCGATGCCATTTTCATTATTTTTACACGACGAACGTGTTTTCAACATCGCAACTTGTTCAAAAAATTAAAAATATCGCCACAGGCATATAGGAATCTAGGATTTTTGAAATTTTTTTTTGTGTAGAGTACTATCAAAATACATAGAGTGGGTCTTCAACATATCGTAGCATTCCGACTTGCTGATGCCATTATCATTGTTTTTACATGACGAACGTGTTTTATAATTTGCCACTCGTTCAAAAAAGTAAAAATATCGCCACATGCATATAGGAATCTAGGATTTATGCACTTTTTTTTTGCGTAGAGTACTATCAAAATACATAGAGCGGGTCTACAACATATCGTAGTATTCCGGCTTGCCGATGCCATTTTCATTGTTTTTACACGACGAACGTGATTTATAATTCGTGACTTGTTCAAAAAAGTAAAAATATCGCCACAGGCATATAACAATCTTGGATTTATGCACTTTTTTTTTGCGTAGAGTACTATCAAAATACATAGATCGGTCTATAACATATCGTTGCATTCCGACTTGGCGATGCCATTTTCATTATTTTTACACGACGAACGTGTTTTCAACTTCGCAACTTGTTCAAAAAATTAAAAATATCTCCACAGGCATATAGGAATCTAGGATTTTTGCAATTTTTTTTTGCGTAGAGAACTATCAAAATACATAGAGTGGGTCTTCAACATATCGTAGCATTCCGACTTGCCGATGCCATTTTCATTGTTTTTACATGACGACCGTGTTTTATAATTTGCCACTCGTTCAAAAAAGTAAAAATTTCGCCACATGCATATAGGAATCTAGAATTTATGCACTTTTTTTTTGCGTAGAGTACTATCAAAATACATAGAACGGGTCTACAACATATCATAGTATTCCGGCTTGCCGATGCCATTTTCATTGTTTTTACCCGACGAACGTGATTTATAATTCGCGACTTGTTCAAAAAAGTAAAAATATCGCCACAGGCATATAATAATCTAGGATTTATGTACTTTTTTTTTGCGTAGAGTACTATCAAAATACATAGAGCGGTATACAACATATAGTAGCATTCCGACATGCCGATGCCATTTTCATTATTTTTACACGACGAACGTGTTTTCAACTTCGCAACTTGTTCAAAAAATTAAAAATATCGCCACAGGCATATAGGAATCTAGGATTTTTGCAATTTTTTTTGCGTAGAGTACTATCAAAATACATAGAGTGGGTCTTCAACATATCGTAGCATTCCGACTTGCCGATGCCATTTTCATTGTTTTTACATGACGACCGTGTTTTATAATTTGCCACTCGTTCAAAAAAGTAAAAATATTGCCACATGCATATAGGAATCTAGAATTTATGCACTTTTTTTTTTTTGCGTAGAGTACTATCAAAATACATAGAACGGGTCTACAACATATCATAGTATTCCGGCTTGCCGATGCCATTTTCATTGTTTTTACACGACGAACGTGATTTATAATTCGCGACTTGTTCAAAAAAGTAAAAATATCGCCACAGGCATATAACAATCTAGGATTTATGCACTTTTTTTTTGCGTAGAGTACTATCAAGATACATAGAACGGGTCTACAACATATCATAGTATTCCGGCTTGCCGATGCCATTTTCATTGTTTTTACATGACGAACGTGATTTATAATTCCCGACTGGTTCAAAAAAGTAAAAATATCGCCACAGGCATATAATAATCTAGGATTTATGTACTTTTTTTTTGCGTAGAGTACTATCAAAATACATTGAGCGGTATACAACATATAGTAGCATTCCGACATGCCGATGCCATTTTCATTATTTTTACACGACGAACGTGTTTTCAACTTCGCAACTTGTTCAAAAAATTAAAAATATCGCCACAGGCATATAGGAATCTAGGATTTTTGCAATTTTTTTTTGTGTAGAGTACTATCAAAATACATAGAGTGGGTCTTCAACATATCGTAGCATTCCGACTTGCCGATGCCATTTTCATTGTTTTTACATGACGACCGTGTTTTATAATTTGCCACTCGTTCAAAAAAGTAAAAATATCGCCACATGCATATAGGAATCTAGAATTTATTCACTTTTTTTTTGCGTAGAGTACTATCAAAATACATAGAACGGGTCTACAACATATCATAGTATTCCGGCTTGCCTATGCCATTTTCATTGTTTTTACACGACGAACGTGATTTATAATTCGCGACTTGTTCAAAAAAGTAAAAATATCGCCACAGGCATATAACAATCTAGGATTTATGCACTTTTTTTTTTGCGTAGAGTACTATCAAAATACATAGATCGGTCTACAACATATCGTTGCATTCCGACTTGGCGATGCCATTTTCATTATTTTTACACGACGAACGTGTTTTCAACTTCGCAACTTGTTCAAAAAATTAAAAATATCTCCACAGGCATATAGGAATCTAGGATTTTTGCAATTTTTTTTTGCATAGAGAACTATCAAAATACATAGAGTGGGTCTTCAACATATCGTAGCATTCCGACTTGCCGATGCCATTTTCATTGTTTTTACATGACGACCGTGTTTTTTAATTTGCCACTCGTTCAAAAAAGTAAAAATATCGCCACATGCATATAGGAAGCTAGAATTTATGCACTTTTTTTTTGCGTAGAGTACTATCAAAATACATAGAACGGGTCTACAACATATCCTAGTATTCCGGCTTGCCGATGCCATTTTCATTGTTTTTACACGACGAACGTGATTTATAATTCGCGACTTGTTCAAAAAAGTAAAAATATCGCCACAGGCATATAACAATCTAGGATTTATGCACTTTTTTTTGCGTAGAGTACTATCAAAATACATAGAACGGGTCTACAACATATCATAGTATTCCGGCTTGCCGATACCATTTTCATTGTTTTTACACGACGAACGTGATTTATAATTCGCGACTTGTTCAAAAAAGTAAAAATATCGCTACAGGCATATAATAATCTAGGATTTATGTACTTTTTTTTTGCGTAGAGTACTATCAAAATACATAGAGCGGTATACAACATATAGTAGCATTCCGACATGCCGATGCCATTTTCATTATTTTTACACGACGAACGTGTTTTCAACTTCGCAACTTGTTCAAAAAATTAAAAATATCGCCACAGGCATATAGGAATCTAGGATTTTTGCAATTTTTTTTTGCGTAGAGTACTATCAAAATACATACAGTGGGTCTTCAACATATCGTAGCATTCCGACTTGCCGATGCCATTTTCATTGTTTTTACATGACGACCGTGTTTTATAATTTGCCACTCGATCAAAAAAGTAAAAATATCGCCACATGCATATAGGAATCTAGAATTTATTCACTTTTTTTTTGCGTAGAGTACTATCAAAATACATAGAACGGGTCTACAACATATCATAGTATTCCGGCTTGCCGATGCCATTTTCATTGTTTTTACACGACGAACGTGATTTATAATTCGCGACTTGTTCAAAAAAGTAAAAATATCGCCACAGGCATATAACAATCTAGGATTTATGCACTTTTTTTTTTGCGTAGAGTACTATCAAAATACATAGATCGGTCTATAACATATCGTTGCATTCCGACTTGGCGATGCCATTTTCATTATTTTTACACGACGAACGTGTTTTCAACATCGCAACTTGTTCAAAAAATTAAAAATATCGCCACAGGCATATAGGAATCTAGGATTTTTGAAATTTTTTTTTGTGTAGAGTACTATCAAAATACATAGAGTGGGACTTCAACATATCGTAGCATTCCGACTTGCTGATGCCATTATCATTGTTTTTACATGACGAACGTGTTTTATAATTTGCCACTCGTTCAAAAAAGTAAAAATATCGCCACATGCATATAGGAATCTAGGATTTATGCACTTTTTTTTTGCGTAGAGTACTATCAAAATACATAGAGCGGGTCTACAACATATCGTAGTATTCCGGCTTGCCGATGCCATTTTCATTGTTTTTACACGAAGAACGTGATTTATAATTCGTGACTTGTTCAAAAAAGTAAAAATATCGCCACAGGCATATAACAATCTTGGATTTATGCACTTTTTTTTTGCGTAGAGTACTATCAAAATACATAGATCGGTCTATAACATATCGTTGCATTCCGACTTGGCGATGCCATTTTCATTATTTTTACACGACGAACGTGTTTTCAACTTCGCAACTTGTTCAAAAAATTAAAACTATCTCCACAGGCATATAGGAATCTAGGATTTTTGCAATTTTTTTTTGCGTAGAGAACTATCAAAATACATAGAGTGGGTCTTCAACATATCGTAGCATTCCGACTTGCCGATGCCATTTTCATTGTTTTTACATGACGACCGTGTTTTATAATTTGCCACTCGTTCAAAAACGTAAAAATATCGCCACATGCATATAGGAATCTAGAATTTATTCACTTTTTTTTTGCGTAGAGTACTATCAAAATACATAGAACGGGTCTACAACATATCATAGTATTCCGGCTTGCCGATGCCATTTTCATTGTTTTTACACGACGAACGTGATTTATAATTCGCGACTTGTTCAAAAAAGTAAAAATATCGCCACACGCATATAACAATCTAGGATTTATGCACTTTTTTTTTTGCGTAGAGTACTATCAAAATACATAGATCGGTCTATAACATATCGTTGCATTCCGACTTGGCGATGCCATTTTCATTATTTTTACACGACGAACGTGTTTTCAACATCGCAACTTGTTCAAAAAATTAAAAATATCGCCACAGGCATATAGGAATCTAGGATTTTTGAAATTTTTTCTTGTGTAGAGTACTATCAAAATACATAGAGTGGGACTTCAACATATCGTAGCATTCCGACTTGCTGATGCCATTATCATTGTTTTTACATGACGAACGTGTTTTATAATTTGCCACTCGTTCAAAAAAGTAAAAATATCGCCACATGCATATAGGAATCTAGGATTTATGCACTTTTTTTTTGCGTAGAGTACTATCAAAATACATAGAGCGGGTCTACAACATATCGTAGTATTCCGGCTTGCCGATGCCATTTTCATTGTTTTTACACGACGAACGTGATTTATAATTCGTGACTTGTTCAAAAAAGTAAAAATATCGCCACAGGCATATAACAATCTTGGATTTATGCACTTTTTTTTTGCGTAGAGTACTATCAAAATACATAGATCGGTCTATAACATATCGTTGCATTCCGACTTGGCGATGCCATTTTCATTATTTTTACACGACGAACGTGTTTTCAACTTCGCAACTTGTTCAAAAAATTAAAAATATCTCCACAGGCATATAGGAATCTAGGATTTTTGCAATTTTTTTTTGCGTAGAGAACTATCAAAATACATAGAGTGGGTCTTCAACATATCGTAGCATTCCGACTTGCCGATGCCATTTTCATTGTTTTTACATGACGACCGTGTTTTTTAATTTGCCATTCGTTCAAAAAAGTAAAAATATCGCCACATGCATATAGGAATCTAGAATTTATGCACTTTTTTTTTGCGTAGAGTACTATCAAAATACATAGAACGGGTCTACAACATATCATAGTATTCCGGCTTGCCGATGCCATTTTCATTGTTTTTACACGACGAACGTGATTTATAATTCGCGACTTGTTCAAAAAAGTAAAAATATCGCCACAGGCATATAATAATCTAGGATTTATGTACTTTTTTTTTGCGTAGAGTACTATCAAAATATATAGAGCGGTATACAACATATAGTAGCATTTCGACATGCCGATGCCATTTTCATTATTTTTACACGACGAACGTGTTTTCAACTTCGCAACTTGTTCAAAAAATTAAAAATATCGCCACAGGCATATAGGAATCTAGGATTTTTGCAATTTTTTTTTGCGTAGAGTACTATCAAAATACATAGAGTGGGTCTTCAACATATCGTAGCATTCCGACTTGCCGATGCCATTTTCATTGTTTTTACATGACGACCGTGTTTTATAATTTGCCACTCGTTCAAAAAAGTAAAAATATTGCCACATGCATATAAGAATCTAGAATTTATGCACTTTTTTTTTGCGTAGAGTACTATCAAAATACATAGAACGGGTCTACAACATATCATAGTATTCCGGCTTGCCGATGCCATTTTCATTGTTTTTACACGACGAACGTGATTTATAATTCGCGACTTGTTCAAAAAAGTAAAAATATCGCCACAGGCATATAACAATCTAGGATTTATGCACTTTTTTTTTGCGTAGAGTACTATCAAAATACATAGAACGGGTCTACAACATATCATAGTATTCCGGCTTGCCGATGCCATTTTCATTGTTTTTACACGACGAACGTGATTTATAATTCGCGACTTGTTCAAAAAAGTAAAAATATCGCCTCAGGCATATAATAATCTAGGATTTATGTACTTTTTTTTTGCGTAGAGTACTATCAAAATACATAGAGCGGTATACAACATATAGTAGCATTCCGACATGCCGATGCCATTTTCATTATTTTTACACGACGAACGTGTTTTCAACTTCGCAACTTGTTCAAAAAATTAAAAATATCGCCACAGGCATATAGGAATCTAGGATTTTTGCAATTTTTTTTTGCGTAGAGTACTATCAAAATACATAGAGTGGGTCTTCAACATATCGTAGCATTCCGACTTGCCGATGCCATTTTCATTGTTTTTACATGACGACCGTGTTTTATAATTTGCCACTCGTTCAAAAAAGTAAAAATATTGCCACATGCATATAAGAATCTAGAATTTATGCACTTTTTTTTTGCGTAGAGTACTATCAAAATACATAGAACGGGTCTACAACATATCATAGTATTCCGGCTTGCCGATGCCATTTTCATTGTTTTTACACGACGAACGTGATTTATAATTCGCGACTTGTTCAAAAAAGTAAAAATATCGCCACAGGCATATAACAATCTAGGATTTATGCACTTTTTTTTTGCGTAGAGTACTATCAAAATACATAGAACGGGTCTACAACATATCATAGTATTCCGGCTTGCCGATGCCATTTTCATTGTTTTTACACGACGAACGTGATTTATAATTCGCGACTTGTTCAAAAAAGTAAAAATATCGCCTCAGGCATATAATAATCTAGGATTTATGTACTTTTTTTTTGCGTAGAGTACTATCAAAATACATAGAGCGGTATACAACATATAGTAGCATTCCGACATGCCGATGCCATTTTCATTATTTTTACACGACGAACGTGTTTTCAACTTCGCAACTTGTTCAAAAAATTAAAAATATCTCCACAGGCATATAGGAATCTAGGATTTTTGCAATTTTTTTTCGCGTAGAGTACTATCAAAATACATAGAGTGGGTCTTCAACATATCGTAGCATTCCGACTTGCCGATGCCATTTTCATTGTTTTTACATGACGACCGTGTTTTATAATTTGCCACTCGTTCAAAAAAGTAAAAATATCGCTACATGCATATAGGAATCTAGAATTTATGCACTTTTTTTTTGCGTAGAGTACTATCAAAATACATAGAACGGGTCTACAACATATCATAGTATTCCGGCTTGCCGATGCCATTTTCATTGTTTTTACACGACGAACGTGATTTATAATTCGCGACTTGTTCAAAAAAGTAAAAATATCGCCACAGGCATATAACAATCTAGGATTTATGCACTTTTTTTTTGCGTAGAGTACTATCAAAACACATAGATCGGTCTACAACATATCGTTGCATTCCGACTTGGCGATGCCATTTTCATTATTTTTACACGACGAAGGTGTTTTCAACATCGCAACTTGTTCAAAAAATTAAAAATATCGCCACAGGCATATAGGAATCTAGGATTTTAGAATTTTTTTTTTGCGTAGAGTACTATCAAAATACATAGAGTGGGTCTTCAACATATCGTAGCATTCCGACTTGCCGATGCCATTATCATTGTTTTTACATGACGAACGTGTTTTATAATTTGCCACTCGTTCAAAAAAGTAAAAATATCGCCACATGCATATAGGAATCTAGGATTTATGCACTTGTTTTTTGCGTAGAGTACTATCAAAATACATAGAGCGGGTCTACAACATATCGTAGTATTCCGGCTTGCCGATGCCATTTTCATTGTTTTTACACGACGAACGTGATTTATAATTCGCGACTTGTTAAAAAAAGTAAAAATATCGCCACAGGCATATAACAATCTTGGATTTATGCACTTTTTTTTTGCGTAGAGAACTATCAAAATACATAGATCGGTCTACAACATATCGTTGCATTCCGACTTGGCGATGCCATTTTCATTATTTTTACACGACGAACGTGTTTTCAACTTCGCAACTTGTTCAAAAAATTAAAAATATCTCCACAGGCATATAGGAATCTAGGATTTTTGCAATTTTTTTTTTGCGTAGAATACTATCAAAATAAATAGAGCTGATCTACAACATATCGTAGCATTCCGACTTGCCGATGTCATTTTCATTGTTTTTACACGACGAACGTGTTTTATAATTCGCGACTTGTTCAAAAAATTAAAAATATCGCCACAGGCATATAGGAATTTAGGATTTATGCACTTTTTTTTGCGTAGAGTACTATCAAAATACATAGAGAGGGTCTACAACATATCGTAGTATTCCGGCTTGCCGATGCCATTTTAATTGTTTTTACACGACGAACGTGTTTTATAATTCGCAACTTGTTAAAAAAAGTCAAATTATCCCCACAGGCATATAGGAATCTAGGATGTATGCACTTTTTTTTTGCGTAGAGTACTATCAAAATACATAGAACGGGTCTACAACATATCGTAGTATTCCGGCTTGCCGATGCCATTTTCATTGTTTTTACACGACGAACGTGATTTATAATTCGCGACTTGTTAAAAAAAGTAAAAATATCGCCACAGGCATATAACAATCTTGGATTTATGCCCTTTTTTTTTGCGTAGAGAACTATCAAAATACATAGATCGGTCTACAACATATCGTTGCATTCCGACTTGGCGATGCCATTTTCATTATTTTTACACGACGAACGTGTTTTCAACTTCGCAACTTGTTCAAAAAATTAAAAATATCTCCACAGGCATATAGGAATCTAGGATTTTTGCAATTTTTTTTTGCGTAGAATACTATCAAAATACATAGAGCTGATCTACAACATATCGTAGCATTCCGACTTGCCGATGTCATTTTCATTGTTTTTACACGACGAACGTGTTTTATAATTCGCGACTTGTTCAAAAAATTAGAAATATCGCCACAGGCATATAGGAATCTAGGATTTATGCACTTTTTTTTGCGTAGAGTACTATCAAAATACATAGAGCGGGTCTACAACATATCGTAGTATTCCGGCTTGCCGATGCCATTTTAATTGTTTTTACACGACGAACGTGTTTTATAATTCGCAACTTGTTAAAAAAAGTCAAATTATCCCCACAGGCATATAGGAATCTAGGATGTATGCACTTTTTTTTTGCGTAGAGTACTATCAAAATACATAGAACGGGTCTACAACATATCGTAGTATTCCGGCTTGCCGATGCCATTTTCATTTTTTTTACACGACGAACGTGATTTATAATTCGCGACTTGATCAAAAAAGTAAAAATATCGCCACAGGCATATTACAATCTTGGATTTATGCACTTTTTTTTTGCGTAGAGGACTATCAAAATACATAGATCGGTCTACAACATATCGTTGCATTCCGACTTGGTGATGCCATTTTCATTATTTTTACACGACGAACGTGATTTATAATTCGCGACTTGTTCAAAAAAGTAAAAATATCGCCACAGGCATATAACAATCTAGGATTTATGCACTTTTTTTTTGCGTAGAGTACTGTCAAAACACATAGATCGGTCTACAACATTTCGTTGCATTCCGACTTGGCGATGCCATTTTCATTATTTTTACACGACGAAGGTGTTTTCAACATCGCAACTTGTTCAAAAAATTAAAAATATCGCCACAGGCATATAGGAATCTAGGATTTTTGAAATTTTTTTTTGCGTAGAGTACTATCAAAATACATAGAGTGGGTCTTCAACATATCGTAGCATTCCGACTTGCCGATGCCATTCTCATTGTTTTTACATGACGAACGTGTTTTATAATTTGCCACTCGTTCAAAAAAGTAAAAATATCGCCACATGCATATAGGAATCTAGGATTTATGCACATGTTTTTTGCGTAGAGTACTATCAAAATACATAGAGCGGGTCTACAACATATCGTAGTATTCCGGCTTGCCGATGCCATTTTCATTGTTTTTACACGACGAACGTGATTTATAATTCGCGACTTGTTAAAAAAAGTAAAAATATCGCCACAGGCATATAACAATCTTGGATTTATGCACTTTTTTTTTGCGTAGAGAACTATCAAAATACATAGATCGGTCTACAACATATCGTTGCATTCCGACTTGGCGATGCCATTTTCATTATTTTTACACGACGAACGTGTTTTCAACTTCGCAACTTGTTCAAAAAATTAAAAATATCTCCACAGGCATATAGGAATCTAGGATTTTTGCAATTTTTTTTTTGCGTAGAATACTATCAAAATAAATAGAGCTGATCTACAACATATCGTAGCATTCCGACTTGCCGATGTCATTTTCATTGTTTTTACACGACGAACGTGTTTTATAATTCGCGACTTGTTCAAAAAATTAAAAATATCGCCACAGGCATATAGGAATTTAGGATTTATGCACTTTTTTTTGCGTAGAGTACTATCAAAATACATAGAGAGGGTCTACAACATATCGTAGTATTCCGGCTTGCCGATGCCATTTTAATTGTTTTTACACGACGAACGTGTTTTATAATTCGCAACTTGTTAAAAAAAGTCAAATTATCCCCACAGGCATATAGGAATCTAGGATGTATGCACTTTTTTTTTGCGTAGAGTACTATCAAAATACATAGAACGGGTCTACAACATATCGTAGTATTCCGGCTTGCCGATGCCATTTTCATTGTTTTTACACGACGAACGTGATTTATAATTCGCGACTTGTTAAAAAAAGTAAAAATATCGCCACAGGCATATAACAATCTTGGATTTATGCCCTTTTTTTTTGCGTAGAGAACTATCAAAATACATAGATCGGTCTACAACATATCGTTGCATTCCGACTTGGCGATGCCATTTTCATTATTTTTACACGACGAACGTGTTTTCAACTTCGCAACTTGTTCAAAAAATTAAAAATATCTCCACAGGCATATAGGAATCTAGGATTTTTGCAATTTTTTTTTGCGTAGAGAACTATCAAAATACATAGAGTGGGTCTTCAACATATCGTAGCATTCCGACTTGCCGATGCCATTTTCATTGTTTTTACATGACGACCGTGTTTTATAATTTGCCACTCGTTCAAAAAAGTAAAAATTTCGCCACATGCATATAGGAATCTAGAATTTATGCACTTTTTTTTTGCGTAGAGTACTATCAAAATACATAGAACGGGTCTACAACATATCATAGTATTCCGGCTTGCCGATGCCATTTTCATTGTTTTTACACGACGAACGTGATTTATAATTCGCGACTTGTTCAAAAAAGTAAAAATATCGCCACAGGCATATAATAATCTAGGATTTATGTACTTTTTTTTTGCGTAGAGTACTATCAAAATACATAGAGCGGTATACAACATATAGTAGCATTCCGACATGCCGATGCCATTTTCATTATTTTTACACGACGAACGTGTTTTCAACTTCGCAACTTGTTCAAAAAATTAAAAATATCGCCACAGGCATATAGGAATCTAGGATTTTTGCAATTTTTTTTTGCGTAGAGTACTATCAAAATACATAGAGTGGGTCTTCAACATATCGTAGCATTCCGACTTGCCGATGCCATTTTCATTGTTTTTACATGACGACCGTGTTTTATAATTTGCCACTCGTTCAAAAAAGTAAAAATATTGCCACATGCATATAGGAATCTAGAATTTATGCACTTTTTTTTTTTTGCGTAGAGTACTATCAAAATACATAGAACGGGTCTACAACATATCATAGTATTCCGGCTTGCCGATGCCATTTTCATTGTTTTTACACGACGAACGTGATTTATAATTCGCGACTTGTTCAAAAAAGTAAAAATATCGCCACAGGCATATAACAATCTAGGATTTATGCACTTTTTTTTTGCGTAGAGTACTATCAAAATACATAGAACGGGTCTACAACATATCATAGTATTCCGGCTTGCCGATGCCATTTTCATTGTTTTTACATGACGAACGTGATTTATAATTCGCGACTGGTTCAAAAAAGTAAAAATATCGCCACAGGCATATAATAATCTAGGATTTATGTACTTTTTTTTTGCGTAGAGTACTATCAAAATACATTGAGCGGTATACAACATATAGTAGGATTCCGACATGCCGATGCCATTTTCATTATTTTTACACGACGAACGTGTTTTCAACTTCGCAACTTGTTCAAAAAATTAAAAATATCGCCACAGGCATATAGGAATCTAGGATTTTTGCAATTTTTTTTTGTGTAGAGTACTATCAAAATACATAGAGTGGGTCTTCAACATATCGTAGCATTCCGACTTGCCGATGCCATTTTCATTGTTTTTACATGACGACCGTGTTTTATAATTTGCCACTCGTTCAAAAAAGTAAAAATATTGCCACATGCATATAGGAATCTAGAATTTATTCACTTTTTTTTTGCGTAGAGTACTATCAAAATACATAGAACGGGTCTACAACATATCATAGTATTCCGGCTTGCCTATGCCATTTTCATTGTTTTTACACGACGAACGTGATTTATAATTCGCGACTTGTTCAAAAAAGTAAAAATATCGCCACAGGCATATAACAATCTAGGATTTATGCACTTTTTTTTTTGCGTAGAGTACTATCAAAATACATAGATCGGTCTACAACATATCGTTGCATTCCGACTTGGCGATGCCATTTTCATTATTTTTACACGACGAACGTGTTTTCAACTTCGCAACTTGTTCAAAAAATTAAAAATATCTCCACAGGCATATAGGAATCTAGGATTTTTGCAATTTTTTTTTGCATAGAGAACTATCAAAATACATAGAGTGGGTCTTCAACATATCGTAGCATTCCGACTTGCCGATGCCATTTTCATTGTTTTTACATGACGACCGTGTTTTTTAATTTGCCACTCGTTCAAAAAAGTAAAAATATCGCCACATGCATATAGGAAGCTAGAATTTATGCACTTTTTTTTTGCGTAGAGTACTATCAAAATACATAGAACGGGTCTACAACATATCCTAGTATTCCGGCTTGCCGATGCCATTTTCATTGTTTTTACACGACGAACGTGATTTATAATTCGCGACTTGTTCAAAAAAGTAAAAATATCGCCACAGGCATATAACAATCTAGGATTTATGCACTTTTTTTTTGCGTAGAGTACTATCAAAATACATAGAACGGGTCTACAACATATCATAGTATTCCGCCTTGCCGATACCATTTTCATTGTTTTTACACGACGAACGTGATTTATAATTCGCGACTTGTTCAAAAAAGTAAAAATATCGCCACAGGCATATAATAATCTAGGATTTATGTACTTTTTTTTTGCGTAGAGTACTATCAAAATACATAGAGCGGTATACAACATATAGTAGCATTCCGACATGCCGATGCCATTTTCATTATTTTTACACGACGAACGTGTTTTCAACTTCGCAACTTGTTCAAAAAATTAAAAATATCGCCACAGGCATATAGGAATCTAGGATATTTGCAATTTTTTTTTGCGTAGAGTACTATCAAAATACATACAGTGGGTCTTCAACATATCGTAGCATTCCGACTTGCCGATGCCATTTTCATTGTTTTTACATGACGACCGTGTTTTATAATTTGCCACTCGATCAAAAAAGTAAAAATATCGCCACATGCATATAGGAATCTAGAATTTATTCACTTTTTTTTTGCGTAGAGTACTATCAAAATACAAAGAACGGGTCTACAACATATCATAGTATTCCGGCTTGCCGATGCCATTTTCATTGTTTTTACACGACGAACGTGATTTATAATTCGCGACTTGTTCAAAAAAGTAAAAATATCGCCACAGGCATATAACAATCTAGGATTTATGCACTTTTTTTTTGCGTAGAGTACTATCAAAACACATAGATCGGTCTACAACATATCGTTGCATTCCGACTTGGCGATGCCATTTTCATTATTTTTACACGACGAAGGTGTTTTCAACATCGCAACTTGTTCAAAAAATTAAAAATATCGCCACAGGCATATAGGAATCTAGGATTTTAGAAATTTTTTTTTGCGTAGAGTACTATCAAAATACATAGAGTGGGTCTTCAACATATCGTAGCATTCCGACTTGCCGATGCCATTATCATTGTTTTTACATGACGAACGTGTTTTATAATTTGCCACTCGTTCAAAAAAGTAAAAATATCGCCACATGCATATAGGAATCTAGGATTTATGCACTTGTTTTTTGCGTAGAGTACTATCAAAATACATAGAGCGGGTCTACAACATATCGTAGTATTCCGGCTTGCCGATGCCATTTTCATTGTTTTTACACGACGAACGTGATTTATAATTCGCGACTTGTTAAAAAAAGTAAAAATATCGCCACAGGCATATAACAATCTTGGATTTATGCACTTTTTTTTTGCGTAGAGAACTATCAAAATACATAGATCGGTCTACAACATATCGTTGCATTCCGACTTGGCGATGCCATTTTCATTATTTTTACACGACGAACGTGTTTTCAACTTCGCAACTTGTTCAAAAAATTAAAAATATCTCCACAGGCATATAGGAATCTAGGATTTTTGCAATTTTTTTTTTGCGTAGAATACTATCAAAATAAATAGAGCTGATCTACAACATATCGTAGCATTCCGACTTGCCGATGTCATTTTCATTGTTTTTACACGACGAACGTGTTTTATAATTCGCGACTTGTTCAAAAAATTAAAAATATCGCCACAGGCATATAGGAATTTAGGATTTATGCACTTTTTTTTGCGTAGAGTACTATCAAAATACATAGAGAGGGTCTACAACATATCGTAGTATTCCGGCTTGCCGATGCCATTTTAATTGTTTTTACACGACGAACGTGTTTTATAATTCGCAACTTGTTAAAAAAAGTCAAATTATCCCCACAGGCATATAGGAATCTAGGATGTATGCACTTTTTTTTTGCGTAGAGTACTATCAAAATACATAGAACGGGTCTACAACATATCGTAGTATTCCGGCTTGCCGATGCCATTTTCATTGTTTTTACACGACGAACGTGATTTATAATTCGCGACTTGTTAAAAAAAGTAAAAATATCGCCACAGGCATATAACAATCTTGGATTTATGCCCTTTTTTTTTGCGTAGAGAACTATCAAAATACATAGATCGGTCTACAACATATCGTTGCATTCCGACTTGGCGATGCCATTTTCATTATTTTTACACGACGAACGTGTTTTCAACTTCGCAACTTGTTCAAAAAATTAAAAATATCTCCACAGGCATATAGGAATCTAGGATTTTTGCAATTTTTTTTTGCGTAGAATACTATCAAAATACATAGAGCTGATCTACAACATATCGTAGCATTCCGACTTGCCGATGTCATTTTCATTGTTTTTACACGACGAACGTGTTTTATAATTCGCGACTTGTTCAAAAAATTAGAAATATCGCCACAGGCATATAGGAATCTAGGATTTATGCACTTTTTTTTGCGTAGAGTACTATCAAAATACATAGAGCGGGTCTACAACATATCGTAGTATTCCGGCTTGCCGATGCCATTTTAATTGTTTTTACACGACGAACGTGTTTTATAATTCGCAACTTGTTAAAAAAAGTCAAATTATCCCCACAGGCATATAGGAATCTAGGATGTATGCACTTTTTTTTTGCGTAGAGTACTATCAAAATACATAGAACGGGTCTACAACATATCGTAGTATTCCGGCTTGCCGATGCCATTTTCATTTTTTTTACACGACGAACGTGATTTATAATTCGCGACTTGATCAAAAAAGTAAAAATATCGCCACAGGCATATTACAATCTTGGATTTATGCACTTTTTTTTTGCGTAGAGGACTATCAAAATACATAGATCGGTCTACAACATATCGTTGCATTCCGACTTGGTGATGCCATTTTCATTATTTTTACACGACGAACGTGATTTATAATTCGCGACTTGTTCAAAAAAGTAAAAATATCGCCACAGGCATATAACAATCTAGGATTTATGCACTTTTTTTTTGCGTAGAGTACTGTCAAAACACATAGATCGGTCTACAACATTTCGTTGCATTCCGACTTGGCGATGCCATTTTCATTATTTTTACACGACGAAGGTGTTTTCAACATCGCAACTTGTTCAAAAAATTAAAAATATCGCCACAGGCATATAGGAATCTAGGATTTTTGAAATTTTTTTTTGCGTAGAGTACTATCAAAATACATAGAGTGGGTCTTCAACATATCGTAGCATTCCGACTTGCCGATGCCATTCTCATTGTTTTTACATGACGACCGTGTTTTATAATTTGCCACTCGTTCAAAAAAGTAAAAATATCGC
This sequence comes from Trifolium subterraneum, assembly GCA_951799995.1. Lineage (NCBI taxonomy): Eukaryota > Viridiplantae > Streptophyta > Magnoliopsida > Fabales > Fabaceae > Trifolium > Trifolium subterraneum. Next base: position 30,209,517 of record OX637466.1, read on the forward strand.
TACATGCATATAGGAATCTAGAATTTATGCACTTTTTTTTTGCGTAGAGTACTATCAAAATACATAGAACGGGTCTACAACATATCATAGTATTCCGGCTTGCCGATGCCATTTTCATTGTTTTTACACGACGAACGTGATTTATAATTCGCGACTTGTTCAAAAAAGTAAAAATATCGCCACAGGCATATAACAATCTAGGATTTATGCACTTTTTTTTTGCGTAGAGTACTATCAAAACACATAGATCGGTCTACAACATATCGTTGCATTCCGACTTGGCGATGCCATTTTCATTATTTTTACACGACGAAGGTGTTTTCAACATCGCAACTTGTTCAAAAAATTAAAAATATCGCCACAGGCATATAGGAATCTAGGATTTTAGAAATTTTTTTTTGCGTAGAGTACTATCAAAATACATAGAGTGGGTCTTCAACATATCGTAGCATTCCGACTTGCCGATGCCATTATCATTGTTTTTACATGACGAACGTGTTTTATAATTTGCCACTCGTTCAAAAAAGTAAAAATATCGCCACATGCATATAGGAATCTAGGATTTATGCACTTGTTTTTTGCGTAGAGTACTATCAAAATACATAGAGCGGGTCTACAACATATCGTAGTATTCCGGCTTGCCGATGCCATTTTCATTGTTTTTACACGACGAACGTGATTTATAATTCGCGACTTGTTAAAAAAAGTAAAAATATCGCCACAGGCATATAACAATCTTGGATTTATGCACTTTTTTTTTGCGTAGAGAACTATCAAAATACATAGATCGGTCTACAACATATCGTTGCATTCCGACTTGGCGATGCCATTTTCATTATTTTTACACGACGAACGTGTTTTCAACTTCGCAACTTGTTCAAAAAATTAAAAATATCTCCACAGGCATATAGGAATCTAGGATTTTTGCAATTTTTTTTTTGCGTAGAATACTATCAAAATAAATAGAGCTGATCTACAACATATCGTAGCATTCCGACTTGCCGATGTCATTTTCATTGTTTTTACACGACGAACATGTTTTATAATTCGCGACTTGTTCAAAAAATTAAAAATATCGCCACAGGCATATAGGAATTTAGGATTTATGCACTTTTTTTTGCGTAGAGTACTATCAAAATACATAGAGAGGGTCTACAACATATCGTAGTATTCCGGCTTGCCGATGCCATTTTAATTGTTTTTACACGACGAACGTGTTTTATAATTCGCAACTTGTTAAAAAAAGTCAAATTATCCCCACAGGCATATAGGAATCTAGGATGTATGCACTTTTTTTTTGCGTAGAGTACTATCAAAATACATAGAACGGGTCTACAACATATCGTAGTATTCCGGCTTGCCGATGCCATTTTCATTGTTTTTACACGACGAACGTGATTTATAATTCGCGACTTGTTAAAAAAAGTAAAAATATCGCCACAGGCATATAACAATCTTGGATTTATGCCCTTTTTTTTTGCGTAGAGAACTATCAAAATACATAGATCGGTCTACAACATATCGTTGCATTCCGACTTGGCGATGCCATTTTCATTATTTTTACACGACGAACGTGTTTTCAACTTCGCAACTTGTTCAAAAAATTAAAAATATCTCCACAGGCATATAGGAATCTAGGATTTTTGCAATTTTTTTTTGCGTAGAATACTATCAAAATACATAGAGCTGATCTACAACATATCGTAGCATTCCGACTTGCCGATGTCATTTTCATTGTTTTTACACGACGAACGTGTTTTATAATTCGCGACTTGTTCAAAAAATTAGAAATATCGCCACAGGCATATAGGAATCTAGGATTTATGCACTTTTTTTTGCGTAGAGTACTATCAAAATACATAGAGCGGGTCTACAACATATCGTAGTATTCCGGCTTGCCGATGCCATTTTAATTGTTTTTACACGACGAACGTGTTTTATAATTCGCAACTTGTTAAAAAAAGTCAAATTATCCCCACAGGCATATAGGAATCTAGGATGTATGCACTTTTTTTTTGCGTAGAGTACTATCAAAATACATAGAACGGGTCTACAACATATCGTAGTATTCCGGCTTGCCGATGCCATTTTCATTTTTTTTACACGACGAACGTGATTTATAATTCGCGACTTGATCAAAAAAGTAAAAATATCGCCACAGGCATATTACAATCTTGGATTTATGCACTTTTTTTTTGCGTAGAGGACTATCAAAATACATAGATCGGTCTACAACATATCGTTGCATTCCGACTTGGTGATGCCATTTTCATTATTTTTACACGACGAACGTGATTTATAATTCGCGACTTGTTCAAAAAAGTAAAAATATCGCCACAGGCATATAACAATCTAGGATTTATGCACTTTTTTTTTGCGTAGAGTACTGTCAAAACACATAGATCGGTCTACAACATTTCGTTGCATTCCGACTTGGCGATGCCATTTTCATTATTTTTACACGACGAAGGTGTTTTCAACATCGCAACTTGTTCAAAAAATTAAAAATATCGCCACAGGCATATAGGAATCTAGGATTTTTGAAATTTTTTTTTGCGTAGAGTACTATCAAAATACATAGAGTGGGTCTTCAACATATCGTAGCATTCCGACTTGCCGATGCCATTCTCATTGTTTTTACATGACGAACGTGTTTTATAATTTGCCACTCGTTCAAAAAATTAGAAATATCGCCACAGGCATATAGGAATCTAGTATTTATGCACTTTTTTTTGCGTAGAGTACTATCAAAATACATAGAGCGGGTCTACAACATATCGTAGTATTCCGGCTTGCCGATGCCATTTTAATTGTTTTTACACGACGAACGTGTTTTATAATTCGCAACTTGTTAAAAAAAGTCAAATTATCCCCACAGGCATATAGGAATCTAGGATGTATGCACTTTTTTTTTGCGTAGAGTACTATCAAAATACATAGAACGGGTCTACAACATATCGTAGTATTCCGGCTTGCCGATGCCATTTTCATTTTTTTTACACGACGAACGTGATTTATAATTCGCGACTTGATCAAAAAAGTAAAAATATCGCCACAGGCATATTACAATCTTGGATTTATGCACTTTTTTTTTGCGTAGAGGACTATCAAAATACATAGATCGGTCTACAACATATCGTTGCATTCCGACTTGGTGATGCCATTTTCATTATTTTTACACGACGAACGTGATTTATAATTCGCGACTTGTTCAAAAAAGTAAAAATATCGCCACAGGCATATAACAATCTAGGATTTATGCACTTTTTTTTTGCGTAGAGTACTGTCAAAACACATAGATCGGTCTACAACATTTCGTTGCATTCCGACTTGGCGATGCCATTTTCATTATTTTTACACGACGAAGGTGTTTTCAACATCGCAACTTGTTCAAAAAATTAAAAATATCGCCACAGGCATATAGGAATCTAGGATTTTTGAAATTTTTTTTTGCGTAGAGTACTATCAAAATACATAGAGTGGGTCTTCAACATATCGTAGCATTCCGACTTGCCGATGCCATTCTCATTGTTTTTACATGACGAACGTGTTTTATAATTTGCCACTCGTTCAAAAAAGTAAAAATATCGCCACATGCATATAGGAATCTAGGATTTATGCACATGTTTTTTGCGTAGAGTACTATCAAAATACATAGAGCGGGTCTACAACATATCGTAGTATTCCGCCTTGCCGATGCCATTTTCATTGTTTTTACACGACGAACGTGATTTATAATTCGCGACTTGTTAAAAAAAGTAAAAATATCGCCACAGGCATATAACAATCTTGGATTTATGCACTTTTTTTTTGCGTAGAGAACTATCAAAATACATAGATCGGTCTACAACATATCGTTGCATTCCGACTTGGCGATGCCATTTTCATTATTTTTACACGACGAACGTGTTTTCAACTTCGCAACTTGTTCAAAAAATTAAAAATATCTCCACAGGCATATAGGAATCTAGGATTTTTGCAATTTTTTTTTTGCGTAGAATACTATCAAAATAAATAGAGCTGATCTACAACATATCGTAGCATTCCGACTTGCCGATGTCATTTTCATTGTTTTTACACGACGAACGTGTTTTATAATTCGCGACTTGTTCAAAAAATTAAAAATATCGCCACAGGCATATAGGAATTTAGGATTTATGCACTTTTTTTTGCGTAGAGTACTATCAAAATACATAGAGAGGGTCTACAACATATCGTAGTATTCCGGCTTGCCGATGCCATTTTAATTGTTTTTACACGACGAACGTGTTTTATAATTCGCAACTTGTTAAAAAAAGTCAAATTATCCCCACAGGCATATAGGAATCTAGGATGTATGCACTTTTTTTTTGCGTAGAGTACTATCAAAATACATAGAACGGGTCTACAACATATCGTAGTATTCCGGCTTGCCGATGCCATTTTCATTGTTTTTACACGACGAACGTGATTTATAATTCGCGACTTGTTAAAAAAAGTAAAAATATCGCCACAGGCATATAACAATCTTGGATTTATGCCCTTTTTTTTTGCGTAGAGAACTATCAAAATACATAGATCGGTCTACAACATATCGTTGCATTCCGACTTGGCGATGCCATTTTCATTATTTTTACACGACGAACGTGTTTTCAACTTCGCAACTTGTTCAAAAAATTAAAAATATCTCCACAGGCATATAGGAATCTAGGATTTTTGCAATTTTTTTTTGCGTAGAGAACTATCAAAATACATAGAGTGGGTCTTCAACATATCGTAGCATTCCGACTTGCCGATGCCATTTTCATTGTTTTTACATGACGACCGTGTTTTATAATTTGCCACTCGTTCAAAAAAGTAAAAATTTCGCCACATGCATATAGGAATCTAGAATTTATGCACTTTTTTTTTGCGTAGAGTACTATCAAAATACATAGAACAGGTCTACAACATATCATAGTATTCCGGCTTGCCGATGCCATTTTCATTGTTTTTACACGACGAACGTGATTTATAATTCGCGACTTGTTCAAAAAAGTAAAAATATCGCCACAGGCATATAATAATCTAGGATTTATGTACTTTTTTTTTGCGTAGAGTACTATCAAAATACATAGAGCGGTATACAACATATAGTAGCATTCCGACATGCCGATGCCATTTTCATTATTTTTACACGACGAACGTGTTTTCAACTTCGCAACTTGTTCAAAAAATTAAAAATATCGCCACAGGCATATAGGAATCTAGGATTTTTGCAATTTTTTTTTGCGTAGAGTACTATCAAAATACATAGAGTGGGTCTTCAACATATCGTAGCATTCCGACTTGCCGATGCCATTTTCATTGTTTTTACATGACGACCGTGTTTTATAATTTGCCACTCGTTCAAAAAAGTAAAAATATTGCCACATGCATATAGGAATCTAGAATTTATGCACTTTTTTTTTTTGCGTAGAGTACTATCAAAATACATAGAACGGGTCTACAACATATCATAGTATTCCGGCTTGCCGATGCCATTTTCATTGTTTTTACACGACGAACGTGATTTATAATTCGCGACTTGTTCAAAAAAGTAAAAATATCGCCACAGGCATATAACAATCTAGGATTTATGCACTTTTTTTTTGCGTAGAGTACTATCAAAATACATAGAACGGGTCTACAACATATCATAGTATTCCGGCTTGCCGATGCCATTTTCATTGTTTTTACATGACGAACGTGATTTATAATTCGCGACTGGTTCAAAAAAGTAAAAATATCGCCACAGGCATATAATAATCTAGGATTTATGTACTTTTTTTTTGCGTAGAGTACTATCAAAATACATTGAGCGGTATACAACATATAGTAGGATTCCGACATGCCGATGCCATTTTCATTATTTTTACACGACGAACGTGTTTTCAACTTCGCAACTTGTTCAAAAAATTAAAAATATCGCCACAGGCATATAGGAATCTAGGATTTTTGCAATTTTTTTTTGTGTAGAGTACTATCAAAATACATAGAGTGGGTCTTCAACATATCGTAGCATTCCGACTTGCCGATGCCATTTTCATTGTTTTTACATGACGACCGTGTTTTATAATTTGCCACTCGTTCAAAAAAGTAAAAATATTGCCACATGCATATAGGAATCTAGAATTTATTCACTTTTTTTTTGCGTAGAGTACTATCAAAATACATAGAACGGGTCTACAACATATCATAGTATTCCGGCTTGCCTATGCCATTTTCATTGTTTTTACACGACGAACGTGATTTATAATTCGCGACTTGTTCAAAAAAGTAAAAATATCGCCACAGGCATATAACAATCTAGGATTTATGCACTTTTTTTTTTGCGTAGAGTACTATCAAAATACATAGATCGGTCTACAACATATCGTTGCATTCCGACTTGGCGATGCCATTTTCATTATTTTTACACGACGAACGTGTTTTCAACTTCGCAACTTGTTCAAAAAATTAAAAATATCTCCACAGGCATATAGGAATCTAGGATTTTTGCAATTTTTTTTTGCATAGAGAACTATCAAAATACATAGAGTGGGTCTTCAACATATCGTAGCATTCCGACTTGCCGATGCCATTTTCATTGTTTTTACATGACGACCGTGTTTTTTAATTTGCCACTCGTTCAAAAAAGTAAAAATATCGCCACATGCATATAGGAAGCTAGAATTTATGCACTTTTTTTTTGCGTAGAGTACTATCAAAATACATAGAACGGGTCTACAACATATCCTAGTATTCCGGCTTGCCGATGCCATTTTCATTGTTTTTACACGACGAACGTGATTTATAATTCGCGACTTGTTCAAAAAAGTAAAAATATCGCCACAGGCATATAACAATCTAGGATTTATGCACTTTTTTTTTTCGTAGAGTACTATCAAAATACATAGAACGGGTCTACAACATATCATAGTATTCCGCCTTGCCGATACCATTTTCATTGTTTTTACACGACGAACGTGATTTATAATTCGCGACTTGTTCAAAAAAGTAAAAATATCGCCACAGGCATATAATAATCTAGGATTTATGTACTTTTTTTTTGCGTAGAGTACTATCAAAATACATAGAGCGGTATACAACATATAGTAGCATTCCGACATGCCGATGCCATTTTCATTATTTTTACACGACGAACGTGTTTTCAACTTCGCAACTTGTTCAAAAAATTAAAAATATCGCCACAGGCATATAGGAATCTAGGATTTTTGCAATTTTTTTTTGCGTAGAGTACTATCAAAATACATACAGTGGGTCTTCAACATATCGTAGCATTCCGACTTGCCGATGCCATTTTCATTGTTTTTACATGACGACCGTGTTTTATAATTTGCCACTCGATCAAAAAAGTAAAAATATCGCCACATGCATATAGGAATCTAGAATTTATTCACTTTTTTTTTGCGTAGAGTACTATCAAAATACAAAGAACGGGTCTACAACATATCATAGTATTCCGGCTTGCCGATGCCATTTTCATTGTTTTTACACGACGAACGTGATTTATAATTCGCGACTTGTTCAAAAAAGTAAAAATATCGCCACAGGCATATAACAATCTAGGATTTATGCACTTTTTTTTTTGCGTAGAGTACTATCAAAATACATAGATCGGTCTATAACATATCGTTGCATTCCGACTTGGCGATGCCATTTTCATTATTTTTACACGACGAACGTGTTTTCAACATCGCAACTTGTTCAAAAAATTAAAAATATCGCCACAGGCATATAGGAATCTAGGATTTTTGAAATTTTTTTTTGTGTAGAGTACTATCAAAATACATAGAGTGGGACTTCAACATATCGTAGCATTGCGACTTGCTGATGCCATTATCATTGTTTTTACATGACGAACGTGTTTTATAATTTGCCACTCGTTCAAAAAAGTAAAAATATCGCCACATGCATATAGGAATCTAGGATTTATGCACTTTTTTTTTGCGTAGAGTACTATCAAAATACATAGAGCGGGTCTACAACATATCGTAGTATTCCGGCTTGCCGATGCCATTTTCATTGTTTTTACACGACGAACGTGATTTATAATTCGTGACTTTTTCAAAAAAGTAAAAATATCGCCACAGGCATATAACAATCTTGGATTTATGCACTTTTTTTTTGCGTAGAGTACTATCAAAATACATAGATCGGTCTATAACATGTCGTTGCATTCCGACTTGGCGATGCCATTTTCATTATTTTTACACGACGAACGTGTTTTCAACTTCGCAACTTGTTCAAAAAATTAAAAATATCTCCACAGGCATATAGGAATCTAGGATTTTTGCAATTTTTTTTTGCGTAGAGAACTATCAAAATACATAGAGTGGGTCTTCAACATATCGTAGCATTCCGACTTGCCGATGCCATTTTCATTGTTTTTACATGACGACCGTGTTTTATAATTTGCCACTCGTTCAAAAACGTAAAAATATCGCCACATGCATATAGGAATCTAGAATTTAATCACTTTTTTTTTGCGTAGAGTACTATCAAAATACATAGAACGGGTCTACAACATATCATAGTATTCCGGCTTGCCGATGCCATTTTCATTGTTTTTACACGACGAACGTGATTTATAATTCGCGACTTGATCAAAAAAGTAAAAATATCGCCACAGGCATATAACAATCTAGGATTTATGCACTTTTTTTTTTGCGTAGAGTACTATCAAAATACATAGATCGGTCTACAAAATATCGTTGCATTCCGACTTGGCGATGCCATTTTCTTTATTTTTACACGACGAACGTGTTTTCAACTTCGCAACTTGTTCAAAAAATTAAAAATATCTCCACAGGCATATAGGAATCTAGGATTTTTGCAATTTTTTTTTGCGTAGAGAACTATCAAAATACATAGAGTGGGTCTTCAACATATCGTAGCATTCCGACTTGCCGATGCCATTTTCATTGTTTTTACATGACGACCGTGTTTTTTAATTTGCCATTCGTTCAAAAAAGTAAAAATATCGCCACATGCATATAGGAATCTAGAATTTATGCACTTTTTTTTTGCGTAGAGTACTATCAAAATACATAGAACGGGTCTACAACATATCATAGTATTCCAGCTTGCCGATGCCATTTTCATTGTTTTTACACGACGAACGTGATTTATAATTCGCGACTTGTTCAAAAAAGTAAAAATATCGCCACAGGCATATAATAATCTAGGATTTATGTACTTTTTTTTTGCGTAGAGTACTATCAAAATACATAGAGCGGTATACAACATATAGTAGCATTTCGACATGCCGATGCCATTTTCATTATTTTTACACGACGAACGTGTTTTCAACTTCGCAACTTGTTCAAAAAATTAAAAATATCGCCACAGGCATATAGGAATCTAGGATTTTTGCAATTTTTTTTTTGCGTAGAGTACTATCAAAATACATAGAGTGGGTCTTCAACATATCGTAGCATTCCGACTTGCCGATGCCATTTTCATTGTTTTTACATGACGACCGTGTTTTATAATTTGCCACTCGTTCAAAAAAGTAAAAATATTGCCACATGCATATAAGAATCTAGAATTTATGCACTTTTTTTTTGCGTAGAGTACTATCAAAATACATAGAACGGGTCTACAACATATCATAGTATTCCGGCTTGCCGATGCCATTTTCATTGTTTTTACACGACGAACGTGATTTATAATTCGCGACTTGTTCAAAAAAGTAAAAATATCGCCACAGGCATATAACAATCTAGGATTTATGCACTTTTTTTTTGCGTAGAGTACTATCAAAATACATAGAACGGGTCTACAACATATCATAGTATTCCGGCTTGCCGATGCCATTTTCATTGTTTTTACACGACGAACGTGATTTATAATTCGCGACTTGTTCAAAAAAGTAAAAATATCGCCTCAGGCATATAATAATCTAGGATTTATGTACTTTTTTTTTGCGTAGAGTACTATCAAAATACATAGAGCGGTATACAACATATAGTAGCATTCCGACATGCCGATGCCATTTTCATTATTTTTACACGACGAACGTGTTTTCAACTTCGCAACTTGTTCAAAAAATTAAAAATATCGCCACAGGCATATAGGAATCTAGGATTTTTGCAATTTTTTTTTGCGTAGAGTACTATCAAAATACATAGAGTGGGTCTTCAACATATCGTAGCATTCCGACTTGCCGATGCCATTTTCATTGTTTTTACATGACGACCGTGTTTTATAATTTGCCACTCGTTCAAAAAAGTAAAAATATCGCCACATGCATATAGGAATCTAGAATTTATTCACTTTTTTTTTGCGTAGAGTACTATCAAAATACATAGAACGGGTCTACAACATATCATAGTATTCCGGCTTGCCGATGCCATTTTCATTGTTTTTACACGACGAACGTGATTTATAATTCGCGACTTGTTCAAAAAAGTAAAAATATCGCCACAGGCATATAATAATCTAGGATTTATGTACTTTTTTTTTTGCGTAGAGTACTATCAAAATACATAGAGCGGTCTAAAACATATCGTTGCATTCCGACTTGGCGATGCCATTTTCATTATTTTTACACGACGAAGGTGTTTTCAACATCGCAACTTGTTCAAAAAATTAAAAATATCGCCACAGGCATATAGGAATCTAGGATTTTTGAAAATTTTTTTTGCGTAGAGTACTATCAAAATACATAGAGTGGGTCTTCAACATATCGTAGTATTCCGGCTTGCCGATGCCATTTTCATTGTTTTTACACGACGAACGTGATTTATAATTCGCGACTTGTTCAAAAAAGTAAAAATATCGCCACAGGCATATAACAATCTTGGATTTATCCACTTTTTTTTTGCGTAGAGTACTATCAAAATACATAGATCGGTCTATAACATATCGTTGCATTCCGACTTGGCGATGCCATTTTCATTATTTTTACACGACGAACGTGTTTTCAACTTCGCAACTTGTTCAAAAAATTAAAAATATCTCCACAGGCATATAGGAATCTAGGATTTTTGCAATTTTTTTTTGCGTAGAGTACTATCAAAATACATAGAGTGGGTCTTCAACATATCGTAGCATTCCGACTTGCCGATGCCATTTTCATTGTTTTTACATGACGACCGTGTTTTATAATTTGCCACTCGTTCAAAAAAGTAAAAATATCGCCACATGCATATAGGAATCTAGAATTTATTCACTTTTTTTTTGCGTAGAGTACTATCAAAATACATAGAACGGGTCTACAACATATCATAGTATTCCGGCTTGCCGATGCCATTTTCATTGTTTTTACACGACGAACGTGATTTATAATTCGCGACTTGATCAAAAAAGTAAAAATATCGCCACAGGCATATAACAATCTAGGATTTATGCACTTTTTTTTTTGCGTAGAGTACTATCAAAATACATAGATCGGTCTACAAAATATCGTTGCATTCCGACTTGGCGATGCCATTTTCATTATTTTTACACGACGAACGTGTTTTCAACTTCGCAACTTGTTCAAAAAATTAAAAATATCTCCACAGGCATATAGGAATCTAGGATTTTTGCAATTTTTTTTTGCGTAGAGAACTATCAAAATACATAGAGTGGGTCTTCAACATATCGTAGCATTCCGACTTGCCGATGCCATTTTCATTGTTTTTACATGACGACCGTGTTTTTTAATTTGCCATTCGTTCAAAAAAGTAAAAATATCGCCACATGCATATAGGAATCTAGAATTTATGCACTTTTTTTTTGCGTAGAGTACTATCAAAATACATAGAACGGGTCTACAACATATCATAGTATTCCGGCTTGCCGATGCCATTTTCATTGTTTTTACACGACGAACGTGATTTATAATTCGCGACTTGTTCAAAAAAGTAAAAATATCGCCACAGGCATATAATAATCTAGGATTTATGTACTTTTTTTTTGCGTAGAGTACTATCAAAATACATAGAGCGGTATACAACATATAGTAGCATTTCGACATGCCGATGCCATTTTCATTATTTTTACACGACGAACGTGTTTTCAACTTCGCAACTTGTTCAAAAAATTAAAAATATCGCCACAGGCATATAGGAATCTAGGATTTTTGCAATTTTTTTTTGCGTAGAGTACTATCAAAATACATAGAGTGGGTCTTCAACATATCGTAGCATTCCGACTTGCCGATGCCATTTTCATTGTTTTTACATGACGACCGTGTTTTATAATTTGCCACTCGTTCAAAAAAGTAAAAATATTGCCACATGCATATAAGAATCTAGAATTTATGCACTTTTTTTTTGCGTAGAGTACTATCAAAATACATAGAACGGGTCTACAACATATCATAGTATTCCGGCTTGCCGATGCCATTTTCATTGTTTTTACACGACGAACGTGATTTATAATTCGCGACTTGTTCAAAAAAGTAAAAATATCGCCACAGGCATATAACAATCTAGGATTTATGCACTTTTTTTTTGCGTAGAGTACTATCAAAATACATAGAACGGGTCTACAACATATCATAGTATTCCGGCTTGCCGATGCCATTTTCATTGTTTTTACACGACGAACGTGATTTATAATTCGCGACTTGTTCAAAAAAGTAAAAATATCGCCTCAGGCATATAATAATCTAGGATTTATGTACTTTTTTTTTGCGTAGAGTACTATCAAAATACATAGAGCGGTATACAACATATAGTAGCATTCCGACATGCCGATGCCATTTTCATTATTTTTACACGACGAACGTGTTTTCAACTTCGCAACTTGTTCAAAAAATTAAAAATATCGCCACAGGCATATAGGAATCTAGGATTTTTGCAATTTTTTTTTGCGTAGAGTACTATCAAAATACATAGAGTGGGTCTTCAACATATCGTAGCATTCCGACTTGCCGATGCCATTTTCATTGTTTTTACATGACGACCGTGTTTTATAATTTGCCACTCGTTCAAAAAAGTAAAAATATCGCCACATGCATATAGGAATCTAGAATTTATTCACTTTTTTTTTGCGTAGAGTACTATCAAAATACATAGAACGGGTCTACAACATATCATAGTATTCCGGCTTGCCGATGCCATTTTCATTGTTTTTACACGACGAACGTGATTTATAATTCGCGACTTGTTCAAAAAAGTAAAAATATCGCCACAGGCATATAATAATCTAGGATTTATGTACTTTTTTTTTTTGCGTAGAGTACTATCAAAATACATAGAGCGGTCTACAACATATCGTTGCATTCCGACTTGGCGATGCCATTTTCATTATTTTTACACGACGAAGGTGTTTTCAACATCGCAACTTGTTCAAAAAATTAAAAATATCGCCACAGGCATATAGGAATCTAGGATTTTTGAAAATTTTTTTTGCGTAGAGTACTATCAAAATACATAGAGTGGGTCTTCAACATATCGTAGTATTCCGGCTTGCCGATGCCATTTTCATTGTTTTTACACGACGAACGTGATTTATAATTCGCGACTTGTTCAAAAAAGTAACAATATCGCCACAGGCATATAACAATCTTGGATTTATCCACTTTTTTTTTGCGTAGAGTACTATCAAAATACATAGATCGGTCTATAACATATCGTTGCATTCCGACTTGGCGATGCCATTTTCATTATTTTTACACGACGAACGTGTTTTCAACTTCGCAACTTGTTCAAAAAATTAAAAATATCTCCACAGGCATATAGGAATCTAGGATTTTTGCAATTTTTTTTCGCGTAGAGTACTATCAAAATACATAGAGTGGGTCTTCAACATATCGTAGCATTCCGACTTGCCGATGCCATTTTCATTGTTTTTACATGACGACCGTGTTTTATAATTTGCCACTCGTTCAAAAAAGTAAAAATATCGCTACATGCATATAGGAATCTAGAATTTATGCACTTTTTTTTTGCGTAGAGTACTATCAAAATACATAGAACGGGTCTACAACATATCATAGTATTCCGGCTTGCCGATGCCATTTTCATTGTTTTTACACGACGAACGTGATTTATAATTCGCGACTTGATCAAAAAAGTAAAAATATCGCCACAGGCATATAACAATCTAGGATTTATGCACTTTTTTTTTTTGCGTAGAGTACTATCAAAATACATAGATCGGTCTACAAAATATCGTTGCATTCCGACTTGGCGATGCCATTTTCATTATTTTTACACGACGAACGTGTTTTCAACTTCGCAACTTGTTCAAAAAATTAAAAATATCTCCACAGGCATATAGGAATCTAGGATTTTTGCAATTTTTTTTTGCGTAGAGAACTATCAAAATACATAGAGTGGGTCTTCAACATATCGTAGCATTCCGACTTGCCGATGCCATTTTCATTGTTTTTACATGACGACCGTGTTTTTTAATTTGCCATTCGTTCAAAAAAGTAAAAATATCGCCACATGCATATAGGAATCTAGAATTTATGACCTTTTTTTTTGCGTAGAGTACTATCAAAATACATAGAACGGGTCTACAACATATCATAGTATTCCGGCTTGCCGATGCCATTTTCATTGTTTTTACATGACGAACGTGATTTATAATTCGCGACTTGTTCAAAAAAGTAAAAATATCGCCACAGGCATATAATAATCTAGGATTTATGTACTTTTTTTTTGCGTAGAGTACTATCAAAATACATAGAGCGGTATACAACATATAGTAGCATTTCGACATGCCGATGCCATTTTCATTATTTTTACACGACGAACGTGTTTTCAACTTCGCAACTTGTTCAAAAAATTAAAAATATCGCCACAGGCATATAGGAATCTAGGATTTTTGCAATTTTTTTTTTGCGTAGAGTACTATCAAAATACATAGAGTGGGTCTTCAACATATCGTAGCATTCCGACTTGCCGATGCCATTTTCATTGTTTTTACATGACGACCGTGTTTTATAATTTGCCACTCGTTCAAAAAAGTAAAAATATTGCCACATGCATATAAGAATCTAGAATTTATGCACTTTTTTTTTGCGTAGAGTACTATCAAAATACATAGAACGGGTCTACAACATATCATAGTATTCCGGCTTGCCGATGCCATTTTCATTGTTTTTACACGACGAACGTGATTTATAATTCGCGACTTGTTCAAAAAAGTAAAAATATCGCCACAGGCATATAACAATCTAGGATTTATGCACTTTTTTTTTGCGTAGAGTACTATCAAAATACATAGAACGGGTCTACAACATATCATAGTATTCCGACTTGCCGATGCCATTTTCATTGTTTTTACACGACGAACGTGATTTATAATTCGCGACTTGTTCAAAAAAGTAAAAATATCGCCTCAGGCATATAATAATCTAGGATTTATGTACTTTTTTTTTGCGTAGAGTACTATCAAAATACATAGAGCGGTATACAACATATAGTAGCATTCCGACATGCCGATGCCATTTTCATTATTTTTACACGACGAACGTGTTTTCAACTTCGCCACTTGTTCAAAAAATTAAAAATATCGCCACAGGCATATAGGAATCTAGGATTTTTGCAATTTTTTTTTGCGTAGAGTACTATCAAAATACATAGAGTGGGTCTTCAACATATCGTAGCATTCCGACTTGCCGATGCCATTTTCATTGTTTTTACATGACGACCGTGTTTTATAATTTGCCACTCGTTCAAAAAAGTAAAAATATCGCCACATGCATATAGGAATCTAGAATTTATTCACTTTTTTTTTGCGTAGAGTACTATCAAAATACATAGAACGGGTCTACAACATATCATAGTATTCCGGCTTGCCGATGCCATTTTCATTGTTTTTACACGACGAACGTGATTTATAATTCGCGACTTGTTCAAAAAAGTAAAAATATCGCCACAGGCATATAATAATCTAGGATTTATGTACTTTTTTTTTTTGCGTAGAGTACTATCAAAATACATAGAGCGGTCTACAACATATCGTTGCATTCCGACTTGGCGATGCCATTTTCATTATTTTTACACGACGAAGGTGTTTTCAACATCGCAACTTGTTCAAAAAATTAAAAATATCGCCACAGGCATATAGGAATCTAGGATTTTTGAAAATTTTTTTTGCGTAGAGTACTATCAAAATACATAGAGTGGGTCTTCAACATATCGTAGTATTCCGGCTTGCCGATGCCATTTTCATTGTTTTTACACGACGAACGTGATTTATAATTCGCGACTTGTTCAAAAAAGTAAAAATATCGCCACAGGCATATAACAATCTTGGATTTATCCACTTTTTTTTTGCGTAGAGTACTATCAAAATACATAGATCGGTCTATAACATATCGTTGCATTCCGACTTGGCGATGCCATTTTCATTATTTTTACACGACGAACGTGTTTTCAACTTCGCAACTTGTTCAAAAAATTAAAAATATCTCCACAGGCATATAGGAATCTAGGATTTTTGCAATTTTTTTTCGCGTAGAGTACTATCAAAATACATAGAGTGGGTCTTCAACATATCGTAGCATTCCGACTTGCCGATGCCATTTTCATTGTTTTTACATGACGACCGTGTTTTATAATTTGCCACTCGTTCAAAAAAGTAAAAATATCGCTACATGCATATAGGAATCTAGAATTTATGCACTTTTTTTTTGCGTAGAGTACTATCAAAATACATAGAACGGGTCTACAACATATCATAGTATTCCGGCTTGCCGATGCCATTTTCATTGTTTTTACACGACGAACGTGATTTATAATTCGCGACTTGTTCAAAAAAGTAAAAATATCGCCACAGGCATATAACAATCTAGGATTTATGCACTTTTTTTTTGCGTAGAGTACTATCAAAACACATAGATCGGTCTACAACATATCGTTGCATTCCGACTTGGCGATGCCATTTTCATTATTTTTACACGACGAACGTGTTTTCAACTTCGCAACTTGTTCAAAAAAGTAAAAATATCGCCACAGGCATATAACAATCTAGGATTTATGCACTTTTTTTTTGCGTAGAGTACTATCAAAATACATAGAACGGGTCTACAACATATCATAGTATTCCGGCTTGCCGATGCCATTTTCATTGTTTTTACACGACGAACGTGATTTATAATTCGCGACTTGTTAAAAAAAGTAAAAATATCGCCACAGGCATATAACAATCTTGGATTTATGCACTTTTTTTTTGCGTAGAGAACTATCAAAATACATAGATCGGTCTACAACATATCGTTGCATTCCGACTTGGCGATGCCATTTTCATTATTTTTACACGACGAACGTGTTTTCAACTTCGCAACTTGTTCAAAAAATTAAAAATATCTCCACAGGCATATAGGAATCTAGGATTTTTGCAATTTTTTTTTTGCGTAGAATACTATCAAAATAAATAGAGCTGATCTACAACATATCGTAGCATTCCGACTTGCCGATGTCATTTTCATTGTTTTTACACGACGAACGTGTTTTATAATTCGCGACTTGTTCAAAAAATTAAAAATATCGCCACAGGCATATAGGAATTTAGGATTTATGCACTTTTTTTTGCGTAGAGTACTATCAAAATACATAGAGAGGGTCTACAACATATCGTAGTATTCCGGCTTGCCGATGCCATTTTAATTGTTTTTACACGACGAACGTGTTTTATAATTCGCAACTTGTTAAAAAAAGTCAAATTATCCCCACAGGCATATAGGAATCTAGGATGTATGCACTTTTTTTTTGCGTAGAGTACTATCAAAATACATAGAACGGGTCTACAACATATCGTAGTATTCCGGCTTGCCGATGCCATTTTTATTGTTTTTACACGACGAACGTGATTTATAATTCGCGACTTGTTAAAAAAAGTAAAAATATCGCCACAGGCATATAACAATCTTGGATTTATGCCCTTTTTTTTTGCGTAGAGAACTATCAAAATACATAGATCGGTCTACAACATATCGTTGCATTCCGACTTGGCGATGCCATTTTCATTATTTTTACACGACGAACGTGTTTTCAACTTCGCAACTTGTTCAAAAAATTAAAAATATCTCCACAGGCATATAGGAATCTAGGATTTTTGCAATTTTTTTTTGCGTAGAATACTATCAAAATACATAGAGCTGATCTACAACATATCGTAGCATTCCGACTTGCCGATGTCATTTTCATTGTTTTTACACGACGAACGTGTTTTATAATTCGCGACTTGTTCAAAAAATTAGAAATATCGCCACATGCATATAGGAATCTAGGATTTATGCACTTTTTTTTGCGTAGAGTACTATCAAAATACATAGAGCGGGTCTACAACATATCGTAGTATTCCGGCTTGCCGATGCCATTTTAATTGTTTTTACACGACGAACGTGTTTTATAATTCGCAACTTGTTAAAAAAAGTCAAATTATCCCCACAGGCATATAGGAATCTAGGATGTATGCACTTTTTTTTTGCGTAGAGTACTATCAAAATACATAGAACGGGTCTACAACATATCGTAGTATTCCGGCTTGCCGATGCCATTTTCATTTTTTTTACACGACGAACGTGATTTATAATTCGCGACTTGATCAAAAAAGTAAAAATATCGCCACAGGCATATTACAATCTTGGATTTATGCACTTTTTTTTTGCGTAGAGGACTATCAAAATACATAGATCGGTCTACAACATATCGTTGCATTCCGACTTGGCGATGCCATTTTCATTATTTTTACACGACGAACGTGATTTATAATTCGCGACTTGTTCAAAAAAGTAAAAATATCGCCACAGGCATATAACAATCTAGGATTTATGCACTTTTTTTTTGCGTAGAGTACTGTCAAAACACATAGATCGGTCTACAACATATCGTTGCATTCCGACTTGGCGATGCCATTTTCATTATTTTTACACGACGAAGGTGTTTTCAACATCGCAACTTGTTCAAAAAATTAAAAATATCGCCACAGGCATATAGGAATCTAGGATTTTTGAAAATTTTTTTTGCGTAGAGTACTATCAAAATACATAGAGTGGGTCTTCAACATATCGTAGCATTCCGACTTGCCGATGCCATTATCATTGTTTTTACATGACGAACGTGTTTTTTAATTTGCCACTCGTTCAAAAAAGTAAAAATATCGCCACATGCATATAGGAATCTAGGATTTATGCACATGTTTTTTGCGTAGAGTACTATCAAAATACATAGAGCGGGTCTACAACATATCGTAGTATTCCGGCTTGCCGATGCCATTTTCATTGTTTTTACACGACGAACGTGATTTATAATTCGCGACTTGTTAAAAAAAGTAAAAATATCGCCACAGGCATATAACAATCTTGGATTTATGCACTTTTTTTTTGCGTAGAGAACTATCAAAATACATAGATCGGTCTACAACATATCGTTGCATTCCGACTTGGCGATGCCATTTTCATTATTTTTACACGACGAACGTGTTTTCAACTTCGCAACTTGTTCAAAAAATTAAAAATATCTCCACAGGCATATAGGAATCTAGGATTTTTGCAATTTTTTTTTTGCGTAGAATACTATCAAAATAAATAGAGCTGATCTACAACATATCGTAGCATTCCGACTTGCCGATGTCATTTTCATTGTTTTTACACAACGAACGTGTTTTATAATTCGCGACTTGTTCAAAAAATTAAAAATATCGCCACAGGCATATAGGAATTTAGGATTTATGCACTTTTTTTTTGCGTAGAGTACTATCAAAATACATAGAGAGGGTCTACAACATATCGTAGTATTCCGGCTTGCCGATGCCATTTTAATTGTTTTTACACGACGAACGTGTTTTATAATTCGCAACTTGTTAAAAAAAGTCAAATTATCCCCACAGGCATATAGGAATCTAGGATGTATGCACTTTTTTTTTGCGTAGAGTACTATCAAAATACATAGAACGGGTCTACAACATATCGTAGTATTCCGGCTTGCCGATGCCATTTTCATTGTTTTTACACGACGAACGTGATTTATAATTCGTGACTTGTTAAAAAAAGTAAAAATATCGCCACAGGCATATAACAATCTTGGATTTATGCCCTTTTTTTTTGCGTAGAGAACTATCAAAATACATAGATCGGTCTACAACATATCGTTGCATTCCGACTTGGCGATGCCATTTTCATTATTTTTACACGACGAACGTGTTTTCAACTTCGCAACTTGTTCAAAAAATTAAAAATATCTCCACAGGCATATAGGAATCTAGGATTTTTGCAATTTTTTTTTGCGTAGAATACTATCAAAATACATAGAGCTGATCTACAACATATCGTAGCATTCCGACTTGCCGATGTCATTTTCATTGTTTTTACACGACGAACGTGTTTTATAATTCGCGACTTGTTCAAAAAATTAAAAATATCGCCACAGGCATATAGGAATTTAGGATTTATGCACTTTTTTTTGCGTAGAGTACTATCAAAATACATAGAGAGGGTCTACAACATATCGTAGTATTCCGGCTTGCCGATGCCATTTTAATTGTTTTTACACGACGAACGTGTTTTATAATTCGCAACTTGTTAAAAAAAGTCAAATTATCCCCACAGGCATATAGGAATCTAGGATGTATGCACTTTTTTTTTGCGTAGAGTACTATCAAAATACATAGAACGGGTCTACAACATATCGTAGTATTCCGGCTTGCCGATGCCATTTTCATTGTTTTTACACGACGAACGTGATTTATAATTCGTGACTTGTTAAAAAAAGTAAAAATATCGCCACAGGCATATAACAATCTTGGATTTATTCCCTTTTTTTTTGCGTAGAGAACTATCAAAATACATAGATCGGTCTACAACATATCGTTGCATTCCGACTTGGCGATGCCATTTTCATTATTTTTACACGACGAACGTGTTTTCAACTTCGCAACTTGTTCAAAAAATTAAAAATATCTCCACAGGCATATAGGAATCTAGGATTTTTGCAATTTTTTTTTGCGTAGAATACTATCAAAATACATAGAGCTGATCTACAACATATCGTAGCATTCCGACTTGCCGATGTCATTTTCATTGTTTTTACACGACGAACGTGTTTTATAATTCGCGACTTGTTCAAAAAATTAGAAATATCGCCACAGGCATATAGGAATCTAGGATTTATGCACTTTTTTTTGCGTAGAGTACTATCAAAATACATAGAGCGGGTCTACAACATATCGTAGTATTCCGGCTTGCCGATGCCATTTTAATTGTTTTTACACGACGAACGTGTTTTATAATTCGCAACTTGTTAAAAAAAGTCAAATTATCCCCACAGGCATATAGGAATCTAGGATGTATGCACTTTTTTTTTGCGTAGAGTACTATCAAAATACATAGAACGGGTCTACAACATATCGTAGTATTCCGGCTTGCCGATGCCATTTTCATTTTTTTTACACGACGAACGTGATTTATAATTCGCGACTTGATCAAAAAAGTAAAAATATCGCCACAGGCATATTACAATCTTGGATTTATGCACTTTTTTTTTGCGTAGAGGACTATCAAAATACATAGATCGGTCTACAACATATCGTTGCATTCCGACTTGGCGATGCCATTTTCATTATTTTTACACGACGAACGTGATTTATAATTCGCGACTTGTTCAAAAAAGTAAAAATATCGCCACAGGCATATAACAATCTAGGATTTATGCACTTTTTTTTTGCGTAGAGTACTGTCAAAACACATAGATCGGTCTACAACATATCGTTGCATTCCGACTTGGCGATGCCATTTTCATTATTTTTACACGACGAAGGTGTTTTCAACATCGCAACTTGTTCAAAAAATTAAAAATATCGCCACAGGCATATAGGAATCTAGGATTTTTGAAATTTTTTTTTGCGTAGAGTACTATCAAAATACATAGAGTGGGTCTTCAACATATCGTAGCATTCCGACTTGCCGATGCCATTATCATTGTTTTTACATGACGAACGTGTTTTATAATTTGCCACTCGTTCAAAAAAGTAAAAATATCGCCACATGCATATAGGAATCTAGGATTTATGCACTTGTTTTTTGCGTAGAGTACTATCAAAATACATAGAGCGGGTCTACAACATATCGTAGTATTCCGGCTTGCCGATGCCATTTTCATTGTTTTTACACGACGAACGTGATTTATAATTCGCAACTTGTTAAAAAAAGTAAAAATATCGCCACAGGCATATAACAATCTTGGATTTATGCACTTTTTTTTTGCGTAGAGAACTATCAAAATACATAGATCGGTCTACAACATATCGTTGCATTCCGACTTGGCGATGCCATTTTCATTATTTTTACACGACGAACGTGTTTTCAACTTCGCAACTTGTTCAAAAAATTAAAAATATCTCCACAGGCATATAGGAATCTAGGATTTTTGCAATTTTTTTTTTGCGTAGAATACTATCAAAATACATAGAGCTGATCTACAACATATCGTAGCATTCCGACTTGCCGATGTCATTTTCATTGTTTTTACACGACGAACGTGTTTTATAATTCGCGACTTGTTCAAAAAATTAAAAATATCGCCACAGGCATATAGGAATCTAGGATTTATGCACTTTTTTTTGCGTAGAGTACTATCAAAATACATAGAGAGGGTCTACAACATATCGTAGTATTCCGGCTTGCCGATGCCATTTTAATTGTTTTTACACGACGAACGTGTTTTATAATTCGCAACTTGTTAAAAAAAGTCAAATTATCCCCACAGGCATATAGGAATCTAGGATGTATGCACTTTTTTTTTGCGTAGAGTACTATCAAAATACATAGAACGGGTCTACAACATATCGTAGTATTCCGGCTTGCCGATGCCATTTTCATTGTTTTTACACGACGAACGTGATTTATAATTCGCGAGTTGTTAAAAAAAGTAAAAATATCGCCACAGGCATATAACAATCTTGGATTTATACACTTTTTTTTTGCGTAGAGAACTATCAAAATACATAGATCGGTCTACAACATATCGTTGCATTCCGACTTGGCGATGCCATTTTCATTATTTTTACACGACGAACGTGTTTTCAACTTCGCAACTTGTTCAAAAAATTAAAAATATCTCCACAGGCATATAGGAATCTAGGATTTTTGCAATTTTTTTTTGCGTAGAATACTATCAAAATACATAGAGCTGATCTACAACATATCGTAGTATTCCGGCTTGCCGATGCCATTTTCATTTTTTTTACACGACGAACGTGATTTATAATTCGCGACTTGATCAAAAAAGTAAAAATATCGCCACAGGCATATTACAATCTTGGATTTATGCACTTTTTTTTTGCGTAGACGACTATCAAAATACATAGATCGGTCTACAACATATCGTTGCATTCCGACTTGGCGATGCCATTTTCATTATTTTTACACGACGAACGTGTTTTCAACTTCGCAACTTGTTCAAAAAAGTAAAAATATCGCCACAGGCATATAACAATCTTGGATTTATGCACTTTTTTTTTGCGTAGAGTACTATCAAAATACATAGATCGGTCTACAACATATCGTTGCATTCCGACTTGGCGATGCCATTTTTATTATTTTTACACGACGAACGTGTTTTCAACATCGAAACTTGTTCAAAAAATTAAAAATATCGCCACAGGCATATAGGAATCTAGGATTTTTGCAATTTTTTTTTGCGTAGAGTACTATCAAAATACATAGAGTGGGTCTTCAACATATCGTAGTATTCCGGCTTGCCGATGCCATTTTCGTTGTTTTTACACGACGAACGTGATTTATAATTCGCGACTTGTTCAAAAAAGTAAAAATATCGCCATAGGCATATAACAATCTTGGATTTATGCACTTTTTTTTTGCGTAGAGTACTATCAAAATACATAGATCGGTCTATAACATATCGTTGCATTCCGACTTGGCGATGCCATTTTCATTATTTTTACACGACGAACGTGTTTTCAACTTCGCAACTTGTTCAAAAAATTAAAAATATCTCCACAGGCATATAGGAATCTAGGATTTTTGCAATTTTTTTTTTGCGTAGAGAACTATCAAAATACATAGAGTGGGTCTTCAACATATCGTAGCATTCCGACTTGCCGATGCCATTTTCATTGTTTTTACATGACGACCGTGTTTTATAATTTGCCACTCGTTCAAAAAAGTAAAAATATCGCCACATGCATATAGGAATCTAGAATTTATGCACTTTTTTTTTGCGTAGAGTACTATCAAAATACATAGAACGGGTCTACAACATATCATAGTATTCCGGCTTGCCGATGCCATTTTCATTGTTTTTACACGACGAACGTGATTTATAATTCGCGACTTGTTCAAAAAAGTAAAAATATCGCCACAGGCATATAACAATCTAGGATTTAAGCACTTTTTTTTTTGCGTAGAGTACTATCAAAATACATAGATCGGTCTACAACATATCGTTGCATTCCGCCTTGGCGATGCCATTTTCATTATTTTTACACGACGAAGGTGTTTTCAACATCGCAACTTGTTCAAAAAATTAAAAATATCGCCACGGGCATATGGAATCTAGGATTTTTGAAATTTTTTTTTGCGTAGAGTACTATCAAAATACATACAGTGGGTCTTCAACATATCGTAGCATTCCGACTTGCCGATGCCATTATCATTGTTTTTACATGACGAACATGTTTTATAATTTCTACTCGTTCAAAAAAGTAAAAATATCGCCACATGCATATAGGAATCTAGGATTTATGCAATTTTTTTTTGCGTAGAGTACTATCAAAATACATAGAGTGGGTCTTCAACATATCGTAGTATTCCGGCTTGCCGATGCCATTTTCGTTGTTTTTACACAACGAACTTGATTTATAATTCGCGACTTGTTCGAAAAAGTAAAAATATCGCCACAGGCATATAACAATCTTGGATTTATGCACTTTTTTGTTGCGTAGAGTACTGTCAAATTACATAGATCGGTCTATAACATATCGTTGCATTCCGACTTGGCGATGCCATTTTCATTATTTTTACACGACGAACGTGTTTTCAACTTCGCAACTTGTTCAAAAAATTAAAAATATCTCAACAGGCATATAGGAATCTAGGATTTTTGCAATTTTTTTTTGTGTAGAGAACTATCAAAATACATAGAGTGGGTCTTCAACATATCGTAGCATTCCGACTTGCCGATGCCATTTTCAATGTTTTTACATGACGACCGTGTTTTATAATTTGCCACTCGTTCAAAAAAGTAAAAATATCGCCACATGCATATAGGAATCTAGAATTTATGCACTTTTTTTTTGCGTAGAGTACTATCAAAATACATAGAACGGGTCTACAACATATCATAGTATTCCGGCTTGCCGATGCCATTTTCATTGTTTTTACACGACGAACGTGATTTATAATTCGCGACTTGTTCAAAAAAGTAAAAATATCGCCACAGGCATATAACAATCTTGGATTTATGCACTTTTTTTTGCGTAGAGAACTATCAAAATACATAGTTCGGTCTACAACATATCGTTGCATTTCGACTTGGCGATGCCATTTTCATTATTTTTACACGACGAACGTGTTTTCAACTTCGCAACTTGTTCAAAAAATTAAAAATATCTCCACAGGCATATAGGAATCTAGGATTTTTGCAATTTTTTTTTGCGTAGAATACTATCAAAATACATAGAGCTGATCTACAACATATCGTAGCATTCCGACTTGCCGATGTCATTTTCATTGTTTTTACACGACGAACGTGTTTTATAATTCGCGACTTGTTCAAAAAATTAGAAATATCGCCACAGGCATATAGGAATCTAGGATTTATGCACTTTTTTTTGCGTAGAGTACTATCAAAATACATAGAGCGGGTCTACAACATATCGTAGTATTCCGGCTTGCCGATGCCATTTTAATTGTTTTTACACGACGAAAGTGTTTTATAATTCGCAACTTGTTAAAAAAAGTCAAATTATCCCCATAGGCATATAGGAATCTAGGATGTATGCACTTTTTTTTTGCGTAGAGTACTATCAAAATACATAGAACGGGTCTACAACATATCGTAGTATTCCGGCTTGCCGATGCCATTTTCATTTTTTTTACACGACGAACGTGATTTATAATTCGCGACTTGTTCAAAAAAGTAAAAATATCGCCACAGGCATATTACAATCTTGGATTTATGCACTTTTTTTTTGAGTAGAGGACTATAAAAATACATAGATCGGTCTACAACATATCGTTGCATTCCGACTTGGCGATGCCATTTTCATTATTTTTACACGACGAACGTGTTTTCAATTTCGTAACTTGTTCAAAAAAGTAAAAATGTCGCCACAGGCATATAACAATCTTGGATTTATGCACTTTTTTTTTTGCGTAGAGTACTATCAACATACATAGATCGGTCTACAACATATCGTTGCATTCCGACTTGGCGATGCCATTTTCATTATTTTTACACGACGAACGTGTTTTCAACATCGCAACTTGTTCAAAAAATTAAAAATATCGCCACAGGCATAGAGGAATCTAGGATTTTTGAAATTTTTTTTTGCGTAGAGTACTATCAAAATACATAGAGTGGGTCTTCAACATATCGTAGCATTCCGACTTGCCGATGCCATTATCATTGTTTTTACATGACGAACGTGTTTTATAATTTGCCACTCGTTCAAAAAAGTAAAAATATCGCCACATGCATATAGGAATCTAGGATTTATACACTTGTTTTTTGCGTAGAGTACTATCAAAATACATAGAGCGGGTCTACAACATATCGTAGTATTCCGGCTTGCCGATGCCATTTTCATTTTTTTTATACGACGAACGTGATTTATAATTCACGACTTGTTCAAAAAAGTAAAAATATCGCCACAGGCATATAACAATCTAGGATTTATGTACTTTTTTTTTTGCGTAGAGTACTATCAAAATACATAGAGCGGTATACAACATATAGTAGAATTCCGACTTGCCGATGCCATTTTCATTATTTTTACACGACGAACGTGTTTTCAACTTCGCAACTTGTTCAAAAAATTAAAAATATCGCCACAGGCATATAGGAATCTAGGATTTTTGCAATTTTTTTTTTGCGTAGAGACCTATCAAAATACATAGAGCGGGTCTACAATATATCGTAGCATTCCGACTTGCCGATACCATTTTCATTGTTTTTACACGACGAACGTGTTTTATAATTTGCGACTTGTTCAAAAAAGTAAAAATATCGCCACAGGCATATAACAATCTAGGATTTATGCACATTTTTTTTGCGTAGAGTACTATCAAAATACATAGATCGGTCTACAACATATCGTTGTATTCCGACTTGGCGATGCCATTTTCATTATTTTTACACGACGAAGGTGTTTTCAACATCGCAACTTGTTCAAAAAATTAAAAATATCGCCACGGGCATATGGAATCTAGGATTTTTGAAATTTTTTTTTGCGTAGAGTACTATCAAAATACATACAGTGGGTCTTCAACATATCGTAGCATTCCGACTTGCCGATGCCATTATCATTGTTTTTACATGACGAACATGTTTTATAATTTCCACTCGTTCAAAAAAGTAAAAATATCGCCACATGCATATAGGAATCTAGGATTTATGCAATTTTTTTTTGCGTAGAGTACTATCAAAATACATATAGTGGGTCTTCAACATATCGTAGTATTCCGGCTTGCCGATGTCATTTTCATTGTTTTTACACGACGAACGTGTTTTATAATTCGCGACTTGTTCAAAAAATTAAAAATATCGCCACAGGCATATAGGAATCTAGGATTTATGCACTTTTTTTTTGCGTAGAGTACTATCAAAATACATAGAACGAGTCTACAACATATCGTAGTATTCCGGCTTGCCGATGCCATTTTCATTTTTTTTACACGACGAACGTGTTTTCAACTTCCCAACTTGTTCAAAAAATTAAAAATATCTCCACAGGCATATAGGAATCTAGGATTTTTGCAATTTTTTTTTGCGTAGAATACTATCAAAATACATAGAGCTGATCTACAACATATCGTAGCATTCCGACTTGCCGATGTCATTTTCATTGTTTTTACACGACGAACGTGTTTTATAATTCGCGACTTGTTCAAAAAATTAAAAATAACGCCACAGGCATATAGGAATCTAGGATTTATGCACTTTTTTTTGCGTAGAGTACTATCAAAATACATAGAGCAGGTCTACAACATATCGTAGTATTCCGGCTTGCCAATGCCATTTTAATTGATTTTACACGACGAACGTGTTTTATAATTCGCAACTTGTTAAAAAAAGTCAAATTATCCCCATAGGCATATAGGAATCTAGGATGTATGCACTTTTTTTTTGCGTAGAGTACTATCAAAATACATAGAACGGGTCTACAACATATCGTAGTATTCCAGCTTGCCGATGCCATTTTCATTTTTTTTACACGACGAACGTGATTTATAATTCGCGACTTGTTCAAAAAAGTAAAAATATCGCCACAGGCATATTACAATCTTGGATTTATTCACTTTTTTTTTGAGTAGAGGACTATAAAAATACATAGATCGGTCTACAACATATCGTTGCATTCCGACTTGGCGATGCCATTTTCATTATTTTTACACGACGAACGTGTTTTCAATTTCGCAACTTGTTCAAAAAAGTAAAAATGTCGCCACAGGCATATAACAATCTTGGATTTATGCACTTTTTTTTTTGCGTAGAGTACAATCAAAATACATAGATCGGTCTACAACATATCGTTGCATTCCGACTTGGCGATGCCATTTTCATTATTTTTACACGACGAACGTGTTTTCAACATCGCAACTTGTTCAAAAAATTAAAAATATCGCCACAGGCATATAGGAATCTAGGATTTTTGAAATTTTTTTTTGCGTAGAGTATCAAAATACATAGAGTGGGTCTTCAACATATCGTAGCATTCCGACTTGCCGATGCCATTATCATTGTTTTTACATGACGAACGTGTTTTATAATTTGCCACTCGTTCAAAAAATATCGCCACATGCATATAGGAATCTAGGATTTATACACTTGTTTTTTGCGTAGAGTACTATCAAAATACATAGAGCGGGTCTACAACATATCGTAGTATTCCGGCTTGCCGATGCCATTTTCATTTTTTTTACACGACGAACGTGATTTATAATTCACGACTTGTTCAAAAAAGTAAAAATATCGCCACAGGCATATAACAATCTAGGATTTATGTACTTTTTTTTTGCGTAGAGTACTATCAAAATACATAGAGCGGTATACAACATATAGTAGAATTCCGACTTGCCGATGCCATTTTCATTATTTTTACACGACGAACGTGTTTTCAACTTCGCAACTTGTTCAAAAAATTAAAAATATCGCCACAGGCATATAGCAATCTAGGATTTTTGCAATTTTTTTTTTGCGTAGAGACCTATCAAAATACATAGAGCGGGTCTACAATATATCGTAGCATTCCGACTTGCCGATGCCATTTTCATTGTTTTTACACGACGAACGTGTTTTATAATTTGCGACTTGTTCAAAAAATTAAAAATATCGCCACAGGCATATAGGAATCTAGGATTTATGCACTTTTTTTTTACGTAGAGTACTATCAAAATACATAGAACGAGTCTACAACATATCGTAGTATTCCGGCTTGCCGATGCCATTTTCATTTTTTTTACACGACGAACGTGTTTTCAACTTCGCAACTTGTTCAAAAAATTAAAAATATCTCCACAGGCATATAGGAATCTAGGATTTTTGCAATTTTTTTTTGCGTATAATACTATCAAAATACATAGAGCTGATCTACAACATATCGTAGCATTCCGACTTGCCGATGTCATTTTCATTGTTTTTACACGACGAACGTGTTTTATAATTCGCGACTTGTTCAAAAAATTAAAAATATCGCCACAGGCATATAGGAATCTAGGATTTATGCACTTTTTTTTGCGTAGAGTACTATCAAAATACATAGAGCGGGTCTACAACATATCGTAGTATTCCGGCTTGCCGATGCCATTTTAATTGTTTTTACACGACGAACGTGTTTTATAATTCGCAACTTGTTAAAAAAAGTCAAATTATCCCCATAGGCATATAGGAATCTAGGATGTATGCACTTTTTTTTTGCGTAGAGTACTATCAAAATACATAGAACGGGTCTACAACATATCGTAGTATTCCGGCTTGCCGATGCCATTTTCATTTTTTTTACACGACGAACGTGATTTATAATTCGCGACTTGTTCAAAAAAGTAAAAATATCGCCACAGGCATATTACAATCTTGGATTTATGCACTTTTTTTTTGAGTAGAGGACTATAAAAATACATAGATCGGTCTACAACATATCGTTGCATTCCGACTTGGCGATGCCATTTTCATTATTTTTACACGACGAACGTGTTTTCAACATCGCAACTTGTTCAAAAAATTAAAAATATCGCCACAGGCATATAGGAATCTAGGATTTTTGAAATTTTTTTTTGCGTAGAGTACTATCAAAATACATAGAGTGGGTCTTCAACATATCGTAGCATTCCGACTTGCCGATGCCATTATCATTGTTTTTACATGACGAACGTGTTTTATAATTTGCCACTCGTTCAAAAAAGTAAAAATATCGCCACAGACATATAGGAATCTAGGATTTATGCACTTTTTTTTTGCGTAGAGTACTATCAAAATACATAGAACGAGTCTACAACATATCGTAGTATTCCGGCTTGCCGATGCCATTTTCATTTTTTTTACACGACGAACGTGATTTATAATTCGCGACTTGTTCAAAAAAGTAAAAATATCGCCACAGGCATATAACAATCTAGGATTTATGTACTTTTTTTTTGCGTAGAGTACTATCAAAATACATAGAGCGGTATACAATTTATAGTAGAATTCCGACTTGCCGATGCCATTTTCATTATTTTTACACGACGAACGTGTTTTCAACTTCGCAACTTGTTCAAAAAATTAAAAATATCGCCACAGGCATATAGGAATCTAGGATTTTTGCAATTTTTTTTTTCCGTAGAGTACTATCAAAACACATAGAGCGGGTCTACAATATATCGTAGCATTCCGAATTGCCGATGCCATTTTCATTGTTTTCACACGACGAACGTGTTTTATAATTCGCGACTTGTTCAAAAAATTAAAAATATCGCCACAGGCATATAGGAATCTAGGATTTTTGCAATTTTTTTTTGCGTAGAGTACTATCAAAATACATAGAGTGGGTCTTCAACATATCGTAGCATTCCGATTTGCCGATGCCATTTTCATTGTTTTTACATGACGACCGTGTTTTATAATTTGCCACTCGTTCATAAAAGTAAAAATATCGCCACATGTATATAGGAATCTAGAATTTATTCACTTTTTTTTTGCTTAGAGTACTATCAAAATACATAGAACGGGTCTACAACATATCATAGTATTCCGGCTTGCCGATGCCATTTTCATTGTTTTTACACGACGAACGTGATTTATAATTCGCGACTTGTTCAAAAAAGTAAAAATATCGCCACAGGCATATAACAATCTAGGATTTATGCACTTTTTTTTTGTGTAGAGTACTATCAAAATACATAGATCGGTCTACAACATATCGTTGCATTCCGACTTGGCGATGCCATTTTCATTATTTTTACACGACGAACGTGTTTTCATCATCGCAACTTGTTCAAAAAATTAAAAATATCGCCACAGGCATATAGGAATCTAGGATTTTTGAAAATTTTTTTTGCGTAGAGTACTATCAAAATACATAGAGTGGGTCTTCAACATATCGTAGCATTCCGCCTTGATGATGCCATTATCATTGTTTTTACATGACGAACGTGTTTTATAATTTGCCACTCGTTCAAAAAAGTAAAAATATCGCCACATGCATATAGGAATCTAGGATTTATGCACTTTTTTTTTGCGTAGAGTACTATCAAAATACATAGAGCGGGTCTACAACATATCGTAGTATTCCGGCTTGCCGATGCCAGTTTCATTGTTTTTACACGACGAACGTGATTTATAATTCACGACTTGTTCAAAAAAGTAAAAATATCGCCACAGGCATATAACAATCTAGGATTTATGTACTTTTTTTTTGCGTAGACTACTATCAAAATACATAGAGCGGTATACAACATATAGTAGAATTCCGACTTGCCGATGCCATTTTCATTATTTTTACACGACGAACGTGTTTTCAACTTCGCAACTTGTTCAAAAAATTAAAAATATCGCCACAGGCATATAGGAATCTAGGATTTTTGCAATTTTTTTTTTGCGTAGAGTACTATCAAAATACATAGAGCGGTATACAATATATAGTATAATTCCGACTTGCCGATGCCATTTTCATTATTTTTACACGACGAACGTGTTTTCAACTTCGCAACTTGTTCAAAAAATTAAAAATATCGCCACAGGCATATAGGAATCTAGGATTTTTGCAATTTTTTTTTTGCGTAGAGTACTATCAAAATACATAGAGCGGGTCTACAATATATCGTAGCATTCCGACTTGCCGATGCCATTTTCATTGATTTTACACGACGAACGTGTTTTATAATTTGCGACTTGTTCAAAAAATTAAAAATATCGCCACAGGCATATAGGAATCTAGGATTTATGCACTTTTTTTTTGCGTAGAGTACTATCAAAATACATAGAACGAGTCTACAACATATCGTAGTATTCCGGCTTGCCGATGCCATTTTCATTTTTTTTACACGACGAACGTGATTTATAATTCGCGACTTGTTCAAAAAAGTAAAAATATCGCCACAGGCATATAACAATCTAGGATTTATGTACTTTTTTATTGCGTAGAGTACTATCAAAAGACATAGAGCGGTATACAACATATAGTTGCATTCCGACTTGCCGATGCCATTTTCATTATTTTTACACGACGAACGTGTTTTCAACTTCGCAACTTGTTCAAAAAATTAAAAATATCGCCACAGGCATATAGGAATCTAGGATTTTTGCAATTTTTTTTTTCCGTAGAGTACTATCAAAACACATAGAGCGGGTCTACAATATATCGTAGCATTCCGAATTGCCGATGCCATTTTCATTGT
This sequence comes from Trifolium subterraneum, assembly GCA_951799995.1. Taxonomy (NCBI): domain Eukaryota; kingdom Viridiplantae; phylum Streptophyta; class Magnoliopsida; order Fabales; family Fabaceae; genus Trifolium; species Trifolium subterraneum. The sequence continues at coordinate 30,242,521 of OX637466.1, forward strand.
TTTCACACGACGAACGTGTTTTATAATTCGCGACTTGTTCAAAAAATTAAAAATATCGCCACAGGCATATAGGAATCTAGGATTTTTGCAATTGTTTTTTGCGTAGAGTACTATCAAAATACATAGAGTGGGTCTTCAACATATCGTAGCATTCCGACTTGCCGATGCCATTTTCATTGTTTTTACATGACGACCGTGTTTTATAATTTGCCACTCGTTCATAAAAGTAAAAATATCGCCACATGTATAGAGGAATCTAGAATTTATTCACTTTTTTTTTGCTTAGAGTACTATCAAAATACATAGAACGGGTCTACAACATATCATAGTATTCCGGCTTGCCGATGCCATTTTCATTGTTTTTACACGACGAACGTGATTTATAATTCGCGACTTGTTCAAAAAAGTAAAAATATCGCCACAGGCATATAACAATCTAGGATTTATGCACTTTTTTTTTGTGTAGAGTACTATCAAAATACATAGATCGGTCTACAACATATCGTTGCATTCCGACTTGGCGATGCCATTTTCATTATTTTTACACGACGAACGTGTTTTCATCATCGCAACTTGTTCAAAAAATTAAAAATATCGCCACAGGCATATAGGAATCTAGGATTTTTGAAATTTTTTTTTGCGTAGAGTACTATCAAAATACATAGAGTGGGTCTTCAACATATCGTAGCATTCCGCCTTGCTGATGCCATTATCATTGTTTTTACATGACGAACGTGTTTTATAATTTGCCACTCGTTCAAAAAAGTAAAAATATCGCCACATGCATATAGGAATCTAGGATTTATGCACTTTTTTTTTGCGTAGAGTACTATCAAAATACATAGAGCGGGTCTACAACATATCGTAGTATTCCGGCTTGCCGATGCCAGTTTCATTGTTTTTACACGACGAACGTGATTTATAATTCACGACTTGTTCAAAAAAGTAAAAATATCGCCACAGGCATATAACAATCTAGGATTTATGTACTTTTTTTTTGCGTAGACTACTATCAAAATACATAGAGCGGTATACAACATATAGTAGAATTCCGACTTGCCGATGCCATTTTCATTATTTTTACACGACGAATGTGTTTTCAACTTCGCAACTTGTTCAAACAATTAAAAATATCGCCACAGGCATATAGGAATCTAGGATTTTTGCAATTTTTTTTTTGCGTAGAGTACTATCAAAATACATAGAGCGGTATACAATATATAGTATAATTCCGACTTGCCGATGCCATTTTCATTATTTTTACACGACGAACGTGTTTTCAACTTCGCAACTTGTTCAAAAAATTAAAAATATCGCCACAGGCATATAGGATTCTAGGATTTTTGCAATTTTTTTTTTGCGTAGAGTACTATCAAAATACATAGAGCGGGTCTACAATATATCGTAGCATTCCGACTTGCCGATGCCATTTTCATTGATTTTACACGACGAACGTGTTTTATAATTTGCGACTTGTTCAAAAAATTAAAAATATCGCCACAGGCATATAGGAATCTAGGATTTATGCACTTTTTTTTTGCATAGAGTACTATCAAAATACATAGAACGAGTCTACAACATATCGTAGTATTCCGGCTTGCCGATGCCATTTTCATTTTTTTTACACGACGAACGTGATTTATAATTCGCGACTTGTTCAAAAAAGTAAAAATATCGCCACAGGCATATAACAATCTAGGATTTATGTACTTTTTTATTGCGTAGAGTACTATCAAAAGAGATAGAGCGGTATACAACATATAGTTGCATTCCGACTTGCCGATGCCATTTTCATTATTTTTACACGACGAACGTGTTTTCAACTTCGCAACTTGTTCAAAAAATTAAAAATATCGCCACAGGCATATAGCAATCTAGGATTTTTGCAATTTTTTTTTTGCGTAGAGACCTATCAAAATACATAGAGCGGGTCTACAATATATCGTAGCATTCCGACTTGCCGATGCCATTTTCATTGTTTTTACACGACGAACGTGTTTTATAATTTGCGACTTGTTCAAAAAATTAAAAATATCGCCACAGGCATATAGGAATCTAGGATTTATGCAGTTTTTTTTTGCGTAGAGTACTATCAAAATACATAGAACGAGTCTACAACATATCGTAGTATTCCGGCTTGCCGATGCCATTTTCATTTTTTTTACACGACGAACGTGATTTATAATTCGCGACTTGTTCAAAAAAGTAAAAATATCGCCACAGGCATATAACAATCTAGGATTTATGTACTTTTTTTTTTGCGTAGAGTACTATCAAAAGACATAGAGCGGTATACAACATATAGTTGCATTCCGACTTGCCGATGCCATTTTCATTATTTTTACACGACGAACGTGTTTTCAACTTCGCAACTTGTTCAAAAAATTAAAAATATCGCCACAGGCATATAGGAATCTAGGATTTTTGCAATTTTTTTTTTGCGTAGAGTACTATCAAAGTACATAGAGCGGGTCTACAATATATCGTAGCATTCCGAATTGCCGATGCCATTTTCATTGTTTTCACATGACGAACGTGTTTTATAATTCGCGACTTGTTCAAAAAATTAAAAATATCGCCACAGGCATATAGGAATCTAGGATTTTTGCAATTTTTTTTTTGCGTAGAGTACTATCAAAATACATAGAGCGGTATACAATATATAGTATAATTCCGACTTGCCGATGCCATTTTCATTATTTTTACACGACGAACGTGTTTTCAACTTCGCAACTTGTTCAAAAAATTAAAAATATCGCCACAGGCATATAGGAATCTAGGATTTTTGCAATTTTTTTTTGCGTAGAGTACTATCAAAATACATAGAGCGGGTCTACAATATATCGTAGCATTCCGACTTGCCGATGCCATTTTCATTGATTTTACACGACGAACGTGTTTTATAATTTGCGACTTGTTCAAAAAATTAAAAATATCGCCACAGGCATATAGGAATCTAGGATTTATGCACTTTTTTTTTGCGTAGAGTACTATCAAAATACATAGAACGAGTCTACAACATATCGTAGTATTCCGGCTTGCCGATGCCATTTTCATTTTTTTTACACGACGAACGTGATTTATAATTCGCGACTTGTTCAAAAAAGTAAAAATATCGCCACAGGCATATAACAATCTACGATTTATGTACTTTTTTTTTGCGTAGAGTACTATCAAAAGACATAGAGCGGTATACAACATATAGTTGCATTCCCACTTGCCGATGCCATTTTCATTATTTTTACACGACGAACGTGTTTTCAACTTCGCAACTTGTTCAAAAAATTAAAAATATCGCCACAGGCATATAGCAATCTAGGATTTTTGCAATTTTTTTTTTGCGTAGAGACCTATCAAAATACATAGAGCGGGTCTACAATATATCGTAGCATTCCGACTTGCCGATGCCATTTTCATTGTTTTTACACGACGAACGTGTTTTATAATTTGCGACTTGTTCAAAAAATTAAAAATATCGCCACAGGCATATAGGAATCTAGGATTTATGCACTTTTTTTTTGCGTAGAGTACTATCAAAATACATAGAACGAGTCTACAACATATCGTAGTATTCCGGCTTGCCGATGCCATTTTCATTTTTTTTACACGACGAACGTGATTTATAATTCACGACTTGTTCAAAAAAGTAAAAATATCGCCACAGGCATATAACAATCTAGGATTTATGTACTTTTTTTTTGCGTAGAGTACTATCAAAAGACATAGAGCGGTATACAACATATAGTTGCATTCCGACTTGCCGATGCCATTTTCATTATTTTTACACGACGAACGTGTTTTCAACTTCGCAACTTGTTCAAAAAATTAAAAATATCGCCACAGGCATATAGGAATCTAGGATTTTTGCAATTTTTTTTTTGCGTAGAGTACTATCAAAATACATAGAGCGGGTCTACAATATATCGTAGCATTCCGAATTGCCGATGCCATTTTCATTGTTTTCACATGACGAACGTGTTTTATAATTCGCGACTTGTTCAAAAAATTAAAAATATCGCCACAGGCATATAGGAATCTAGGATTTTTGCAATTTTTTTTTGCGTAGAGTACTATCAAAATACATAGAGTGGGTCTTCAACATATCGTAGCATTCCGACTTGCCGATGCCATTTTCATTGTTTTTACATGACGAACGTGTTTTATAATTTGCCACTCATTCATAAAAGTTAAAATATCGCCACATGTATATAGGAATCTAGAATTTATTCACTTTTTTTTTGCGTAGAGTACTATCAAAATACATAGAACGGGTCTACAACATATCATAGTATTCCGGCTTGCCGATGCCATTTTCATTGTTTTTACACGACGAACGTGATTTATAATTCGCGACTTGTTCAAAAAAGTAAAAATATCGCCACAGGCATATAACAATCTAGGATTTATGCACTTTTTTTTTTGCGTAGAGTACTATCAAAATACATAGATCGGTCTACAACATATCGTTGCATTCCGACTTGGCGATGCCATTTTCATTATTTTTACACGACGAACGTGTTTTCATCATCGCCACTTGTTCAAAAAATTAAAAATATCGCCACAGGCATATAGGAATCTAGGATTTTTGAAATTTTTTTTTGCGTAGAGTACTATCAAAATACATAGAGTGGGTCTTCAACATATCGTAGCATTCCGCCTTGCTGATGCCATTATCATTGTTTTTACATGACGAACGTGTTTTATAATTTGCCACTCGTTCAAAAAAGTAAAAATATCGCCACATGCATATAGGAATCTAGGATTTATGCACTTTTTTTTTGCGTAGAGTACTATCAAAATACATAGAGAGGGTCTACAACATATCGTAGTATTCCGGCTTGCCGATGCCAGTTTCATTGTTTTTACACGACGAACGTGATTTATAATTCACGACTTGTTCAAAAAAGTAAAAATATCGCCACAGGCATATAACAATCTAGGATTTATGTACTTTTTTTTTGCGTAGAGTACTATCAAAATACATAGAGCGGTATACAACATATAGTAGAATTCCGACTTGCCGATGCCATTTTCATTATTTTTCACGACGAACGTGTTTTCAACTTCGCAACTTGTTCAAAAAATTAAAAATATCGCCACAGGCATATAGGAATCTAGGATTTTTGCAATTTTTTTTTTGCGTAGAGTACTATCAAAATACATAGAGCGGGTCTACAATATATCGTAGCATTCCGACTTGCCGATGCCATTTTCATTGTTTTTACACGACGAACGTGTTTTATAATTTGCGACTTGTTCAAAAAATTAAAAATATCGCCACAGGCATATAGGAATCTAGGATTTATGCACTTTTTTTTTGCGTAGAGTACTATCAAAATACAAAGAACGAGTCTACAACATATCGTAGTATTCCGGCTTGCCGATGCCATTTTCATTTTTTTTACACGACGAACGTGATTTATAATTCGCGACTTGTTCAAAAAAGTAAAAATATCGCCACAGGCATATAACAATCTAGGATTTATGTACTTTTTTTTTGCGTAGAGTACTATCAAAAGACATAGAGCGGTATACAACATATAGTTGCATTCCGACTTGCCGATGCCATTTTCATTATTTTTACACGACGAACGTGTTTTCAACTTCGCAACTTGTTCAAAAAATTAAAAATATCGCCACAGGCATATAGGAATCTAGGATTTTTTTGCGTAGAGTACTATCAAAATACATAGAGCGGGTCTACAATATATCGTAGCATTCCGAATTGCCGATGCCATTTTCATTGTTTTCACACGACGAACGTGTTTTATAATTCGCGACTTGTTCAAAAACTTAAAAATATCGCCACAGGCATATAGGAATCTAGGATTTTTGCAATTTTTTTTTGCGTAGAGTACTATCAAAATACATAGAGTGGGTCTTCAACATATCGTAGCATTCCGACTTGCGGATGCCATTTTCATTGTTTTTACATGACGAACGTGTTTTATAATTTGCCACTCATTCATAAAAGTAAAAATATCGCCACATGCATATAGGAATCTAGGATTTATGCACTTTTTTTTTGCGTAGAGTACTATCAAAATACATAGAGCGGGTCTACAACATATCATAGTATTCCGGCTTGCCGATGCCATTTTCATTGTTTTTACACGACGAACGTGATTTATAATTCGCGACTTGTTCAAAAAAGTAAAAATATCGCCACAGGCATATAACAATCTAGGATTTATGCACTTTTTTTTTTGCGTAGAGTACTATCAAAATACATAGATCGGTCTACAACATATCGTTGCATTCCGACTTGGCGATGCCATTTTCATTATTTTTACACGACGAACGTGTTTTCAATTTCGCAACTTGTTCAAAAAAGTAAAAATGTCGCCACAGGCATATAACAATCTTGGATTTATGCACTTTTTTTTTTGCGTAGAGTACTATCAAAATACATAGATCGGTCTACAACATATCGTTGCATTCCGACTTGGCGATGCCATTTTCATTATTTTTACACGACGAACGTGTTTTATAATTCGCGACTTGTTCAAAAAATTAAAAATATCGCCACAGGCATATAGGAATCTAGGATTTTTGAAATTTTTTTTTGCGTAGAGTACTATCAAAATACATAGAGTGGGTCTTCAACAAATCGTAGCATTCCGCCTTGCTGATGCCATTATCATTGTTTTTACATGACGAACGTGTTTTATAATTTGCCACTCGTTCAAAAAAGTAAAAATATCGCCACATGCATATAGGAATCTAGGATTTATGCACTTTTTTTTTGCGTAGAGTACTATCAAAATACATAGAACGAGTCTACAACATATCGTAGTATTCCGGCTTGCCGATGCCATTTTCATTTTTTTTACACGACGAACGTGATTTATAATTCACGACTTGTTCAAAAAAGTAAAAATATCGCCACAGGCATATAACAATCTAGGATTTATGTACTTTTTTTTTGCGTAGAGTACTATCAAAATACATAGAGCGGTATACAATATATAGTAGAATTCCGACTTGCCGATGCCATTTTCATTATTTTTACACGACGAACGTGTTTTCAACTTCGCAACTTGTTCAAAAAATTAAAAATATCGCCACAGGCATATAGGAATCTAGGATTTTTGCAATTTTGTTTTTGCGTAGAGTACTATCAAAATACATAGAGCGGGTCTACAATATATCGTAGCATTCCGACTTGCCGATGCCATTTTCATTGTTTTTACACTACGAACGTGTTTTATAATTTGCGACTTGTTCAAAAAATTAAAAATATCGCCACAGGCATATAGGAATCTAGGATTTATGCACTTTTTTTTTGCGTAGAGTACTATCAAAATACATAGAACGAGTCTACAACATATCGTAGTATTCCGGCTTGCCGATGCCATTTTCATTTTTTTTACACGACGAACGTGATTTATAATTCGCGACTTGTTCAAAAAAGTAAAAATATCGCCACAGGCATATAACAATCTAGGATTTATGTACTTTTTTTTGCGTAGAGTACTATCAAAATACATAGAGCGGTATACAATATATAGTAGAATTCCGAATTGCCGATGCCATTTTCATTGTTTTCACACGACGAACGTGTTTTATAATTCGCGACTTGTTCAAAAAATTAAAAATATCGCCACAGGCATATAGGAATCTAGGATTTATGCACTTTTTTTTTGCGTAGAGTACTATCAAAATACATAGAGCGGGTCTACAATATATCGTAGCATTCCGAATTGCCGATGCCATTTTCATTGTTTTCACACGACGAACGTGTTTTATAATTCGCGACTTGTTCAAAAAATTAAAAATATCGGCACAGGCATATAGGAATCTAGGATTTTTGCAATTTTTTTTTTGCGTAGAGTACTATCAAAATACATAGAGCGGGTCTACAATATATCGTAGCATTCCGAATTGCCGATGCCATTTTCATTGTTTTCACACGACGAACGTGTTTTATAATTCGCGACTTGTTCAAAAAATTAAAAATATCGCCACAGGCATATAGGAATCTAGGATTTTTGCAATTTTTTTTTTGCGTAGAGTACTATCAAAATACATAGAGCGGGTCTACAATATATCGTAGCATTCCGAATTGCCGATGCCATTTTCATTGTTTTCACACGACGAACGTGTTTTATAATTCGCGACTTGTTCAAAAAATTAAAAATATCGCCACAGGCATATAGGAATCTAGGATTTTTGCAATTTTTTTTTGCGTAGAGTACTATCAAAATACATAGAGTGGGTCTTCAACATATCGTAGCATTCCGCCTTGCTGATGCCATTATCATTGTTTTTACATGACGAACGTGTTTTATAATTTGCCACTCGTTCAAAAAAGTAAAAATATCGCCACATGCATATAGGAATCTAGGATTTATGCACTTTTTTTTTGCGTAGAGTACTATCAAAATACATAGAGCGGGTCTACAACATATCGTAGTATTCCGGCTTGCCGATGCCAGTTTCATTGTTTTTACACGACGAACGTGATTTATAATTCACGACTTGTTCAAAAAAGTAAAAATATCGCCACAGGCATATAACAATCTAGGATTTATGTACTTTTTTTTTGCGTAGAGTACTATCAAAATACATAGAGCGGTATACAACATATAGTAGAATTCCGACTTGCCGATGCCATTTTCATTGTTTTTACACGACGAACGTGTTTTATAATTTGCGACTTGTTCAAAAAATTAAAAATATCGCCACAGGCATATAGGAATCTAGGATTTATGCACTTTTTTTTTGCGTAGAGTACTATCAAAATACATAGAACGAGTCTACAACATATCGTAGTATTCCGGCTTGCCGATGCCATTTTCATTTTTTTTACACGACGAACGTGATTTATAATTCGCGACTTGTTCAAAAAAGTAAAAATATCGCCACAGGCATATAACAATCTAGGATTTATGTACTTTTTTTTGCGTAGAGTACTATCAAAATACATAGAGCGGTATACAATATATAGTAGAATTCCGAATTGCCGATGCCATTTTCATTGTTTTCACACGACGAACGTGTTTTATAATTCGCGACTTGTTCAAAAAATTAAAAATATCGCCACAGGCATATAGGAATCTAGGATTTATGCACTTTTTTTTTGCGTAGAGTACTATCAAAATACATAGAGCGGGTCTACAATATATCGTAGCATTCCGAATTGCCGATGCCATTTTCATTGTTTTCACACGACGAACGTGTTTTATAATTCGCGACTTGTTCAAAAAATTAAAAATATCGGCACAGGCATATAGGAATCTAGGATTTTTGCAATTTTTTTTTTGCGTAGAGTACTATCAAAATACATAGAGCGGGTCTACAATATATCGTAGCATTCCGAATTGCCGATGCCATTTTCATTGTTTTCACACGACGAACGTGTTTTATAATTCGCGACTTGTTCAAAAAATTAAAAATATCGCCACAGGCATATAGGAATCTAGGATTTTTGCAATTTTTTTTTTGCGTAGAGTACTATCAAAATACATAGAGCGGGTCTACAATATATCGTAGCATTCCGAATTGCCGATGCCATTTTCATTGTTTTCACACGACGAACGTGTTTTATAATTCGCGACTTGTTCAAAAAATTAAAAATATCGCCACAGGCATATAGGAATCTAGGATTTTTGCAATTTTTTTTTGCGTAGAGTACTATCAAAATACATAGAGTGGGTCTTCAACATATCGTAGCATTCCGCCTTGCTGATGCCATTATCATTGTTTTTACATGACGAACGTGTTTTATAATTTGCCACTCGTTCAAAAAAGTAAAAATATCGCCACATGCATATAGGAATCTAGGATTTATGCACTTTTTTTTTGCGTAGAGTACTATCAAAATACATAGAGCGGGTCTACAACATATCGTAGTATTCCGGCTTGCCGATGCCAGTTTCATTGTTTTTACACGACGAACGTGATTTATAATTCACGACTTGTTCAAAAAAGTAAAAATATCGCCACAGGCATATAACAATCTAGGATTTATGTACTTTTTTTTTGCGTAGAGTACTATCAAAATACATAGAGCGGTATACAACATATAGTAGAATTCCGACTTGCCGATGCCATTTTCATTGTTTTTACACGACGAACGTGTTTTATAATTTGCGACTTGTTCAAAAAATTAAAAATATCGCCACAGGCATATAGGAATCTAGGATTTATGCACTTTTTTTTTGCGTAGAGTACTATCAAAATACATAGAACGAGTCTACAACATATCGTAGTATTCCGGCTTGCCGATGCCATTTTCATTTTTTTTACACGACGAACGTGATTTATAATTCGCGACTTGTTCAAAAAAGTAAAAATATCGCCACAGGCATATAACAATCTAGGATTTATGTACTTTTTTTTTGCGTAGAGTACTATCAAAATACATAGAGCGGTATACAATATATAGTAGAATTCCGACTTGCCGATGCCATTTTCATTATTTTTACACGACGAACGTGTTTTCAACTTCGCAACTTGTTCAAAAAATTAAAAATATCGCCACAGGCATATAGGAATCTAGGATTTTTGCAATTTTTTTTTTGCGTAGAGTACTATCAAAATACATAGAGCGGGTCTACAATATATCGTAGCATTCCGACTTGCCGATGCCATTTTCATTGTTTTTACACGAAGAATGTGTTTTATAATTTGCCACTCTTTCATAAAAGTAAAAATATCGCCACAGGCATATAGGAATCTAGGATTTATGCACTTTTTTTTTGCGTAGAGTACTATCAAAATACATAGAGCGGGTCTACAACATATCGTCGTATTCCGGCTTGCCGATGCCATTTTAATTGTTTTTACACGACGAACGTGTTTTATAATTCGCAACTTGTTAAAAAAAGTCAAATTATCCCCACAGGCATATAGGAATCTAGGATGTATGCACTTTTTTTTTGCGTAGAGTACTATCAAAATACATAGAACGGGTCTACAACATATCGTAGTATTCCTGCTTGCCGATGCCATTTTCATTGTTTTTACACGACGAACGTGTTTTATAATTCGCGAATTGTTCAAAAAAGTAAAAATATCGCCACAGGCATATAACAATCTAGGATTTATGTACCTTTTTTTTTGCGTAGAGTACTATCAAAATACATAGAGCGGTCTACAACATATAGTAGCATTCCGACTTGCCGATGTCATTTTCATTATTTTTACACGACGAACGTGTTTTCAACTTCGCAACTTGTTCAAAAAATTAAAAATATCGCCACAGGCATATAGGAATCTAGGATTTTTGCAATTTTTTTTTTGCGTAGAGTACTATCAAAATACATAGAGCGGGTCTACGATATATCGTAGCATTCCGACTTGCCGATGCCATTTTCATTGTTTTTACACGACGAACGTGTTTTATAATTTTCGACTTGTTCAAAAAATTAAAAATATCGCCACAGGCATATAGGAATCTAGGATTTATGTACTTTTTTTTTGCGTAGAGTACTATCAAAATACATAGAGCGGGTCTACAACATATCGTAGTATTCCGGCTTGCTGATGCCAGTTTCATTGTTTTTACACGACGAACGTGTTTTATAATTCGCGACTTGTTAAAAAAAGTCAAATTATCCCCTACAGGCATAAAGGAATCTAGGATTTATGCACTTTTTTTTTGCGTAAGTACTATCAAAATACATAGAGCGGGTCTACAACATATTGTAGCATTCCGATTTGCCAATGCCATTTTCATTATTTTTACACGACGAACGTGTTTTCAACTTCGCGACTTGTTCAAAAAATTAAACATATCGCCACAGGCATATAGTAATCTAGGATTTTTGTAAATTTTTTTTGCGTAGAGTACTATCAAAATACATAGAGCGGGTCTACAATATATCGTAGCATTCCGACTTGCCGATGCCATTTTCATTGTTTTTACACGACGAACGTGTTTTATAATTTGCCACTCGTTCATAAAAGTAAAAATATCGCCACAATCATATAGGAATCTAGGATTTATGCACTTTTTTTTTGCGTAGAGTACTATCAAAATACATAGAGCGGGTCTACAACATATCGTAGTATTCCGGCTTGCCGATGCCATTTTAATTGTTTTTACACGAGGAACGTGTTTTATAATTCGCAACTTGTTAGAAAAAGTCAAATTATCCCCACAGGCATATAGGAATCTAGGATGTATGCACTTTTTTTTTGCGTAGAGTACTATCAAAATACATAGAACGGGTCTACAATATATCGTATTATTCCTGCTTGCCGATGCCATTTTCATTGTTTTTACACGACGAACGTGATTTATAATTCGCGACTTGTTCAAAAAAGTAAAAATATCGCCACAGGCATATAACAATCTAGGATTTATGTACTTTTTTTTTGCGTAGAGTACTATCAAAATACATAGAGCGGTCTACAACATATAGTAGCATTCCGACTTGCCGATGTCATTTTCATTATTTTTACACGACGAACGTGTTTTCAACTTCGCAACTTGTTCAAAAAATTAAAAATATCGCCACAGGCATATAGGAATCTAGGATTTTTGCAATTTTTTTTTTGCGTAGAGTACTATCAAAATACATAGAGCGGGTCTACAATATATCGTAGCATTCCGACTTGCCGATGCCATTTTCATTGTTTTTACACGACGAACGTGTTTTATAATATCGCCACAGGCATATAGGAATCACTACCACAATTTTAGCTTACAATAGCACTAATTTAATAGCACTTTTACAGAAGTGCTATTAAAGATCTCACTCAAATATGTATAGTAGCACTTTCCTATAAAAAGCTGCTATTGTAGATTGTAAAATAAATTTATCAAAAGTATTTTATAGCACTTTTGGGGCAAGCGCTATAATAAATAAACTTTAGATAGCACTTTTGAAAAGCGCTATTATACTTAGATAAAAAAAAAAAACCACTATGTTTCAAAAAAAAAAAATTTACGCATCGTTCTAAATAACGCATATATAGCTTCTTTCCTTAAAAAATCCTGAATCCTCCATATCGTTCAATCGCTCTCCACTCTTAGATCTCAATCTCGTTGAACCTCCATCTCCTTCGTTTTGACCCAACACTCTCATATTTCAATCTCAATCTGCGCCGAACCCTAAATCTCGTGAGTTCTCTCCCAACCCAGAAGAACCTCAATGTCGAACCCTAATTTCTTGCGCCAAATACCTGTGATGCCCTCATTCCCTTCTTATACGTCTTTTCGTGTGTATTTTGAAAGGCCAAGAATCCATATACATGGAAAGGGCAATTCAGATTAACAACCCTTATTTCACTATATTTTTTTCTACTTTTCCTAAATCATGAACTTTGATTTCGCCGCTAGACCTGTACAAGGTGAGAACATTGATTTTATTGTTATTGTTAATTTTTAAATTGATTAGTATTTACAAAAATTGCAGGCTCAATCATGAACTCCATAGATTATTTTGATTTTGACGAATTTGCCGATCTCACTACTCTTTATGATAGGCACACTAAATAGTTGAAATCACCCCCTAAGCTTGATTCCAGCATATATAGGGGAACTTTTAATTTCAAGCCTGGGCATGTACAAGGTGAGTGACCAACATTTTGATTGGTTTTATTTGTTAATTTGATTGATGATAATTGTTAATATTAGTCAGTATTTTGATTGTTGTTATTGATTTTTTTTCTATGAGGGGTTGTTCTTGTGGACGAGTGCATTTCTGTAATTGATGCAAATGGATGGTAAGCTGGATTGTTTCAATTTCTCACACTGATTTCAAGTTTTCATGAATTTTTCTTTGCATTGTTCTTATCTTTTTTGAGCTTTTTATGTCACATACTTCAGGAACTGTTTGATAATTTTGGGGCATTGAAACGTTTTATGAACATTATTAACAACTTATACATCTTTTTATTTATTTATCTTTGACTGGTATATCCACTAGCTTAACTATGTGTGTCCCCTAAACCAAAGTTGCTAAAGTTATAAGCAGTTTGAACCTTGAGAAAGGATTTGGTTGAGCTGAAGGAGACAGTGAGTTCTCTTTTTCTTATGCAACTTTTCATTCAAAGGGATTGTATTCTTGTATCTTACTTTTATTGTTTCGTGTGATTTAGCTTCTATAAGTTTAGTACATGAGGATAGGATTATAAGTTTATTTTAATGGTTTTCATCTCTCAGGCAAGTATGGTGATTTTAAATCCATGAAATGATTTTCTTAAACTTTGATTCTAATGCTAAATGTAAATGTGTTTATTATTTTTTTACTGACACCACAGTATCTTCATCGTTATATAAGCACCAAGAAGCTTACATTTGACCGATTCGCAGTTCTGTTTTCAATCGCAATTGCTTGGTTATTTGCACAGCTTCTTACTTCAAGCACTGCATATAACAACAAGCCATAAGTCACACAAAATAGTTGTCGCACTGATCGGGCTGGTTGTATTAGTTCTGCTCCATGGTAACAAAATGGACACACTATTATGTTTTTTCATTTATCAATAATCTTCATGCCTTTTTTGAATCAGAGTTTGAGATTTTTCATTTTATGGATGTTTAAATTTTAAGAAACTTGGTCTAGAATTTACCTTTTTATGCAACTTAAATTTTAAAAAAACTGTTTGCATTATTATACAGGGTGTATTTGCCTTTACTCTTCCAATGGGGAAGTCCTACCTTCAACTATGGGGAAATTTTTGCTATGTTAACTGCTTCTTTTGTTTCTCTTTTTGAGGTAAGCATATTAGGTCACATGATAATATCTTCATAATATTTTATATATTTTGATTTTGAATTTCAACAATTTTCATACTTGCGTGTAGTCTACCGGTACATTTTATGCTGCGGCCAGATATGGAAGTGCAACGCCTGTGCCACTGTCTGTTATCAGCCGCGAAACAGGTTGGCTAGTAAGGTTTACTATGTTTTGTAATTCTTTCTGGAATTATAGACAAGAAGAAACTTATGATTGATTTTTATGTGTCACTCTTATTGTTATTTTAGGGAGTAGCTTCTTTTTTCAATGGCATGTTTGGTTCTGTAACTGGAAGCGCAGCATCGGTGTAAGTTCAATGATGGTTTTATGGGTTGTGGGGTGATTTTTAGAAACAATTTAAGGACTGTGTTTATTTATTTGACAGATGCACTCTGATCTCTCCAACTAAACTGTTGGATTCATAGCTCTATTTTGCTAGCTGGTGAGTTTTTTCCTTATCCTTGTAGTGGTTTGATGCATAAGTAAGTATACAACATGATTTGTTTACAGTGATTAAGAAAATGAGGCTATTGAGTAAATTGTCTTTCTCTTTATTTATAGCGTTCACATTGCATTGAATAATTGTTCCATTGTCTCATGATGTAATTTTTGTCTTCTGTATGTTTGCTGGGTTAGCAATAGGCCTGTTTTTATTTCGTGACTGGTGTGCATTTTAACTTCAATTACAAGCAATACAATGTTTGCATTTTATAAAGCCTACCTCATTATTGTGTTGGTTCAATACTCAACTTGTTTGTTTGTTTCCCTTTTTGCATATTGACTTTTATGATATAAATAAATTAGATGTTCCGAAATAATTTTTGTGGTCAGAGAATTTTTTCTTAAATGAATTTTGTAATATGATGAAGCTATCATTCAATTCCTTATTTAGTGATTTCTACTGCAGATGTTGAATTGCTGCAGACGTTGAAGTTTTCCCGACTGAACCGTGTTCTTGGTTGTTCGTGTTCTATTCGAGACGGAAGGAGTATTACTTTCATTTGTTGGCCGGACTGATTTATAAATTTTGTGATTTTTTTACTTGAAGTATTTTGATGAATACAATGGTACATACTCTAAGGATAAGTTAGATGAAATGAAGGACGACTGGGCGGAATATATGTTCACAAATGTTATCCCCGGCGGAAGTTGGATAAAGTAAGTATACTCTTCTTTGATTTGGGTTTATTCCGATTTTACATCATTATGAGAACTATATATGAACGTTGTTGCTCATGATAATTTAGTTGGACTGTTGACTCAAAATTATGAAATGTAATTGGTGCTAAACTTTTCCATCCTCTTCTTTTTAATTTTCAGAAACTTCTTGGAGACATGAGAGATGCAGTGGAT
Source organism: Trifolium subterraneum (assembly GCA_951799995.1). Taxonomy (NCBI): domain Eukaryota; kingdom Viridiplantae; phylum Streptophyta; class Magnoliopsida; order Fabales; family Fabaceae; genus Trifolium; species Trifolium subterraneum. The sequence continues at coordinate 30,258,567 of OX637466.1, forward strand.
TTGGCAATTGGCAATTGGCAATTGGCAGAGGATTTGCTTAGGTTAATTAGTTTGTCTTGTTATAATCACTACTACAAAAAAGAGCTTTAATAGCGCCTATTCAATAGCGCTTATTTAAAAAGCGCTATTAAAACATAGAAACGGAGCCTTATAATAGCGGTTTTAGTAGGAACGCTATTAAATCCTTGAACCCATGAATGCTACAATAGCGTTTTTGAGAGAAGCGCTATTAAATCTATATGCGCGGAACTCTATAATAGCACTTTTGTAAAGCGCTATTACTGCTGATACCCTATAATAGCGCGTGTTTGCTTGAGCGCTATAGTAAAGAAAATTAATAAATTAAAAACTGTGGTGGGTGGGTGTCGAACCTTTGACCCTTTGGTTGATGAATAAAAAAAAAAACATTTTTGTTTTTAAAATAAAGAAAGAAAAACTTATCTCCTACCCCACAAGGCCACAACTGCATCTTTCCTTTGTTCCTCTTCTCTCCATTGTTCATCTACTCTTACACCACCGTCCCGTCAATCCTCCATCTCGATCCATCCTCGTCAAAACCCTTCGTTTTGATCCAACACCTTGTCATCGAACCCTAATTCCTCTTATACCCTCGTTCAATCTCAATCTCCGTTGAATCCTAGGTCCTCGTTTCAGCCCAACACCTCCATCTCCGTCGAACCCTAAATCTCGCGATTCTCAGTATATTCATTTGATTTATATTGTATTGTTATTGTTACTGTTATTGTGAATTTTCAATTTGACTAGTATTTACAAAAACTACAGGGCCAGTCTCCATAAATTAGTTTGATTTTGGCGAAGTCGCCGATCCACTACGAAGAAACTTCTTTATGATAACCACATTAAGCAATTGAAAACACTCCCTAAGTTTGATTCCATCATAGATATTGGAAGGTGAATCAAGCTTTGACATGTACAAGGTGAATGCCCACTGTTTTAATTTGGGTTTATCTTTTATTTTAATTTTAATTTCATTGATTCATTTCATACTATATGGGATTGTTAATTGTTGATTTGATTGATGATGATTGTTAATATTAACTAGTATTACTGGTATTTTTTAATTTCAAGCTGTTTGTTTTTCTTCCATTTGAACTCTAGTTACTGCATGTTTATACTGGTGTTTTGCTGCTGTTTTTGTCTTGTGAGAGGAGGTGTAGGCTGTTTCAGGATATTGTTGATTTGTGCTTTAATTGGTTTGGTATGGCTGTGTGTTTTTGATGGGTTTTGCAGAGGGATTTTGTGTCTTTTTTCCGTTGTTTCCTTTAAATCGTTACGCCTCGGTTTGGTTTGATGTATTGTGCTTCTTGATAATAGTTGAAATAGTCATCAAGCTAATGTTAATGTGGCAGCTCTCTTTGAGCCTATAATGTCAAGTTTATACAATATTGTACAATGAGCTTGATTCATTCCCCAATTCTACTAGTGTAGGTAATCTATTTACTTGAGTACTACTTATTTGCAACTTGTTAATGTTTATAATTGAGTACTACTTCATTTTGAACTATACTTGGAACATGTAAATCAAAGGCACAACACAAAATATGTAATCAACTCTTTTTGAAACAGAAAATATTTACATATATCATATTGTGTATAAACTCTATTATGCGTTGGACGAAGTAAGAATACAAGTTCTAGACTTCTAGTTAGTATGTGAATTAATTCTTGTATGATTTCTTTTGAGTAACATTAAATCTATCTTTAAAGAAATGATTTTGGTCTGGACTTGATTTGGTTATTGTCACTAATTGTATTGAGTTGCTATGGATATGATTTTGTCGCATGAACCGCCTTTACAATTATAATTCTAATTGCAATTATATCCCTTAAAATGAATGTTTGTTTTATAAGGTCAATTGTATGTAGATTTGATGTTGGCAATTTTTATCCTTGATTGTGGATTGAAATGGTCCTGTGATGACAGAGAACTTGCTTCAATTCATGGTTTTCATTAATGCCATTTTAAATGATGGTAAAATTGTTATAAACTTATATTTCAAATGATCAAAACCTGGCTAACTTGTTAATTAACTCAGAATAATCAGAACTCATATTTTTTAAGCACATGTTAATGTTTATAATTGAATACTACTTTCTTATCTGCAACATGTTCATATTTAAAAGAATGGTTCTATGATCGGTTTAAGTGTTTGTTGTGGTAAGGGGTCGATTCATGTTTTTTGACAGCGAGGTGTTGTTTTGTGGTTGTACTGTGAGGTGATGTTTCTATCGGTTAAGAGTTTTGCTATGCCTGTGGTCTGTTGTAGCAGGCCTGCATTTTTTATTCTGGTATGAATTTCTTCTTCGCCTTGATTATTGGAAAATAGTATAGGGAAAAGAATGCAAGACAATTTGAGCTTCTCATCAATTTGGTGGTGCGTTAAATGTGAGTTAGGTGTCGTGGTCTTGGTTAACTTTTTCTTGCGTCTAGATTTGCATATGATGTTATAATCATTTTCTCTTTAATATTATTAATTTGAAGTAAATTTTGGATCAATCTCTCATGAACACAAGATATTGACTTTAAGAATATTTTTAATTTTTCAGTGACTTCTACGCCCTCTTTGATAAACAAAACTTACTGTCAAGTCAAAGCTACTTCAATCAAGAGAAACAAACTTCAGGTTTAATCATAGAATACTTATTTATCATAAGTAGAATCAAATAGTAATTGTTGTTTAAGAGAAACATTTCAGTGATTGAGTTTATTGTCAGGTAAAGGATATCGTAGAAGAAGACTGTTCTAAATATGGGCAGGTAAAGGATATCGTTGTTGACAAGTAAGTTTATAACACTTATACATGCATATTACTCTGTTCTAAATATGTAGTGTAATGGCAAGGTGCTGGATTTGTGTGTTTGAGGAATGCACTTTAAACCATATTCTCATAATCGTCGACTGCTCTTGTCAAATTGTAGATCTGACTGTGTTCTGTCACTACGACATACCCCTGCCACAGCCATGAAGCACATGCATGATCCTTGTGGTTGATACTTGATAACAATCTGAACCTGCATATTTAAAGTTGTGATTTTGACATAGCTCTCTCTATCAATAGTATGGTTTCAATTGCAAATCTCTTGCTGAATTGAAGAATGATGAATAAAGAAGAAATTGAACTCTTGCCTAAGTTCTCAAACTGATCATGTAAGTCCATTGCAAATTCTTTGGTGTATGTGATTTATCATTATCTCATCTTTTTAAAATTCCTTATTTAATAACAATTATGGATTTGTTTAAATGTCTTTTTATAACATGGTATTTTTTTCTCATATACCTTTGAATTGATTCTATTTTATACTTTTTAGTTTTTATCTGTCCTATGATTAATTTAACCTTATTGGATTTCAATTTTTAGTAGATTAGATTACAATTTTTTTTCCTATGGAAACAATTGGTTTGATGGTAATGGTACATAGTAGATAGTTTCCTTGTCTGATGAGTTTTTGTTTTAATTCTTGACAGATCATTTAAGTTGTTAGTGCATGCATAAATTTATAGCTAAATTTGCCATTTGAAGTTAAATTTTCTTGAGTCACAAGCTTTGGAATAGTTTATAGCTACTAGTATTAATTCTTTATCAGAAGTGCTTGACCCTCCCTTTTTTCATTTGAGTTTATCATGCTACTTATATTTAACTATTAAGGCCAATGTTTGGTAATCATCTATGCACAATGATCTGTTATTCACTTTCTCTTTTTCTCTGTCATCCATGCTAGCTTTATATTGAGGCATGTTCAGTTCTTCAAACTTTCTGATATATAGTCATTAAAATTGATAATGATTTTCCTAATAATTACTTGAGTTTCTTAAATTGATAATGATTTTTCTAATAATTACTTGAGTCTCTTAAATTGATTATGATTTGTAATTTGATTTTTGTCTTGACCTTTTTGCAGGGTGTTGACCTAGGGGGAAGAATAATACAATGGAGATATTAAGGAAAAAAAAACTCTATTGTCACCGTTCTAGTCTCTTAATTATGACCATAGTTACATTTGTGTATTTTTTGGCTACTTTTTCTTGATGATATATCAATTGTATTTTAATTAGTTACACTTGTGATTGAATATCATATGTGGTGTTTAATTAAGATCAATAAAATTAATTTAGTTCTTTTGTTATTCAAGTATAGCCTTTATATAAATTTTTTTTTGGATAAACAGCAGTATTTTTTTAAGAATAACCTTTAATAGCGATTATTCAATAAAGCGCTATAATAGGTAGCACGGGCGCTATTAAAGCTTGTATATTTGAAGGATTATAATAGCGCTTTATGCGCGGGCGCTATTAAAATGCGACGTATGATAGCGTTTTAAAACATACCTGCTATTAAAGGCCATTTCCAGAAGTGCTTATTCGCAGTGTTACGTAGCATACAATAGCGCGTTTTTCCAGAAACGCTATAATAGGTAGACATTTGATAGCGCTTTAAAAACGCTATTATAGGCATCAGACTTTTAATAGCCCCACCAGTAATAGCGCTTTTAAGCGCTATTAAAAGCCAAAAAAAGCGCTATTAAAGCTCTTTTTTGTAGTAGTGAATTAGTGTCATGAACATCATCTAGCGAGTTAGGATAATTAGTTTGTTTTAGTCTTTGACACAATTGTCTTGCTTCTTATTTGTTTTGTGATGGATGGGAGACTCATGTAATATTATGGTACTTATATTGGCCTACTTTGTGCCTTTTTATCTTTATTAATATAATTTTTGCCATTTGTATTATTTCATACTATATTATAAGTTTCAAATTAAGCTTTGGGTCAAAAATTCAATTGGAAAAAAAAAAAAAACTGCAGCTTGTAAAAAAACAGATGTATTAAACGTTGGGCAATTGCAGCTTGTAAAAGAAAATTGTGTAAAAAATCAATTGCATACAATAGCGCTTTTGTTACAAAGTGCTATTAAACGTTAGGCAAACGATAGCACTTTTAAACGCAAGTGCTATTGAAACTGAATCATATAATAGCACTTTTCTGAAAAGCGCTATTAAATCATGTTGCATAATCAGGTCTACTGTAGCATTTTTACAGTACGAAGCGCTATTAAAGATTCATCCTACAATAGCGCTTTTAAAAGCGCTATAATAGCTGCATACCTACTATAGCGCCAGCTTCAATAGCACTTTAAAGTGCTATTATAGCTAAAAAAAAGTGCTATAGTAGCCCTTTTTTGTAGTAGTGAATCTAGGATTTATGTATTTTTTTTTTGCGTAGAGTACTATCAAAATACATAGAGCGGGTCTACAACATATCGTAGTATTCCGGCTTGCAGATGCCAGTTTTATTGTTTTTACACGACGAACGTGTTTTATAATTCGCGACTTGTTAAAAAAAGTCAAATTATCCCCACAGGCATATAGGAATCTAGGATTTATACACTTTTTTTTTGCGTAGAGTACTATCAAAATACATAGAGCGGGTCTACAACATATCGTAGTATTCCGGCTTGCCGATGCCATTTTCATTGTTTTTACACGACGAACGTGTTTTATAATTCGCGACTTGTTAAAAAAAGTCAAATTATCCCCACAGGCATATAGGAATCTAGGATTTATGCTTTTTTTTTGCGTAGAGTACTATCAAAATACATAGAGCGGGTCTACAACATATCGTAGCATTCCGCCTTGCCGATGCCATTTTCATTATTTTTACACGACGAACGTGTTTTCAACTTCGCGACTTGTTCAAAAAGTTAAAAACATCGCCACAGACATATATGAATCTAGGATTTATGCACTTTTTTTTTGCGTAGAGTACTATGAATATACATAGAGCGGGTCTACAACATATCGTAGTATTCCGGCTTGCCGATGCCATTTTCATTGTTTTTACACGACGAACGTGTTTTATAATTCGCGACTTGTTCAAAAAAGTAAAAATATCGCCATAGGCATATACGAATCTAGGATTTATGCACTTTTTTTTTGCGTAGAGTACTATCAAAATACATAGAGCGGGTCTACAACATATCGTAGAATTCCGCCTTGCCGATGCCATTTTCATTATTTTTACACGACGAACGTGTTTTCAACTACGCGACTTGTTCAAAAAGTTAAAAATATCGCCACAGACATATATGAATCTAGGATTTATGCACTTTTTTTTTGCGTAGAGTACTATCAAAATACATAGAGCGGGTCTACAACATATCGTGGTATTCCTGCTTGCCAATGCCATTTTCATTGTTTTTACACGACGAAAGTGTTTTACAATTCGCGACTTGTTCAAAAAAGTAAAAATATCGCCACAGGCATATAGGAAACTAGGATTTATGCACTTTTTTTTTTGCGTAGAGTACTATCAAAATACAGAGAGCAGGTCTACAACATATCGTAGTATTCCGGTTTGCCGATGTCATTTTCATTATTTTTACACGACGAACGTTTTTATAATTCGCAACTTGTTCAAAAAAGTAAAAATATCGCCACAGGCATATACGAATCTAGGATTTATGCACTTTTTTTTTGCGTAGAGTACTATCAAAATACATAGAGCGGGTCTACAACATATCATAGCATTCCGATTTGCCGATACCATTTTCATTATTTTTACACGACAAACGTGTTTTCAACTTCGCGACTTGTTCAAAAAATTAAAAATATCGCCACAGGCATATAGTAATCTAGGATTTTTGCAATTTTTTTTTTGCGTAGAGTACTGTCAAAATACATAGAGTGGGTCTTCAACATATGGTAGCATTCCGACTTGCAATGCCATTTTCATTGTTTTTACATGACGAACGTGTTTTATAATATGCCACTCGTTCAGAAGAGTAAAAATATCGCCACATGCATATAGGAATCTAGGATTTATGCACATTCTTTTTGCGTAGAGTACCATCAAAATACATAGAGCGGGTCTACAACATATCGTAGTATTCCGACTTGCCGATGCCATTTTCATTGTTTTTACACGACGAACGTGATTTATAATTCGCGACTTGTTCAAAAAAGTAAAAATATCGCCACAGGCATATAACAATCTAGGATTTATGTACTTTTTTTTTTGCGTAGAGTACTATCAAAATACATAGAGCGGTCTACAACATATAGTAGCATTCCGACTTGCCGATGTCATTTTCATTATTTTTACACGCCGAACGTGTTTTCAACTTCGCAACTTGTTAAAAAAATTGAAAATATCGCCACAGGCATATAGGAATCTAGGATTTTTGCACTTTTTTTTTTGCGTAGAGTACTATCAAAATACATAGAGCTGGTCTATAATATATCGTAGCATTCCGACTTGCCGATGCCATTTTCATTGTTTTTACACGACGAACGTGTTTTATAATTTGCGACTTGTTAAAAAATTAAAAATATCGCCACAGGCATATAGGAATCTAGGATTTATGTACTTTTTTTTTGCGTAGAGTACTATCAAAATACATAGAGCGGGTCTACAACATATCGTAGTATTCCGGTTTGCCGATGCCAGTTTCATTGTTTTTACACGACGAACGTGTTTTATAATTCGCGACTTGTTAAAAAAAGTCAAATTATCCCCACAGGCATATAGGAATCTAGGATTTATGCACTTTTTTTTTGCGTAGAGTACTATCAAAATACATAGAGCGGGTCTACAACATATCGTAGTATTCCGGCTTGCCGATGCCATTTTCATTGTTTTTACACGACGAACGTGTTTTATAATTCGCGACTTGTTAAAAAAAGTCAAATTATCCCCACAGGCATATAGGAATCTAGGATTTATGCACTTTTTTTTTGCGTAGAGTACTATCAAAATACATAGAGCGGGTCTACAACATATCGTAGCATTCCGCCTTGCCGATGCCATTTTCATTATTTTTACACGACGAACGTGTTTTCAACTTCGCGACTTGTTCAAAAAGTTAAAAATATCGCCACAGACATATATGAATCTAGGATTTATGCACTTTTTTTTTGCGTAGAGTACTATCAAAATACATAGAGCGGGTCTACAACATATCGTAGTATTCCGACTTGCCGATGCCATTTTCATTATTTTTACATGACGAACGTGTTTTCAACTTCGCGACTAGTTCAAAAAATTAAAAATATCGCCACAGGCTTATTGGAATCTAGGACTTATGCACTTTTTTTTAGTAGAGTACTATCAAAATACATAGAGCGGGTCTACAACATATCGTAGCATTCCGGCTTGCCGATGCCATTTTCATTGTTTTTACACGACGAACGTGTTTTATAATTCGCGACTTGTTCAAAAAAGTAAATATATCGCCACAGGCATATAGGAATCTAGGATTTATGCAATTTTTTTTTTGCGTAGAGTACTATCAAAATACATAGAGCGGGTCTACAACATATCGTAGCATTCCGCCTTGCCGATGCCATTTTCATTATTTTTACACGACGAACGTGTTTTCAACTTCGCGACTTGTTCAAAAAGTTAAAAACATCGCCACAAACATATATGAATCTAGGATTTATGCACTTTTTTTTTGCGTAGAGTACTATCAAAATACATAGAGCGGGTCTACAACATATCGTAGTATTCCGGCTTGTCGATGCTATTTTCATTGTTTTTACACGACGAACATGTTTTATAATTCGCGACTTGTTAAAAAAATTAAAAATATCGCCACAGGCATATAGGAATCTTGGATTTTTGCAATTTTTTTTTTTGCGTAGAGTACTATCAAAATACATAGAGCGGATCTACAACATATCGTAGCATTCCGCCTTGCCGATGCCATTTTCATTATTTTTACACGACGAACGTGTTTTCAACTACGCGACTTGTTCAAAAAGTTAAAAATATCGCCACAGACATATATGAATCTAGGATTTATGCGCTTTTTTTTTGCGTAGAGTACTATCAAAATACATAGAGCGGGTCTACAACATATCGTAGCATTCCGGTTTGCCGATGCCATTTTCATTGTTTTTACACGACGAAAGTGATTTATAATTCGCGACTTGTTCAAAAAAGTAAAAATATCACCACAGGCATATAGGAATCTAGGATTTATGCACTTTTGTTTTAGTAGAGTACTATCAAAATACATAGAGCGGGTCTACAACATATCGTAGTATTCCGACTTGCCGATGCCATTTTCATTATTTTTACATGACGAACGTGTTTTCAACTTCGCGACTAGTTCAAAAAATTAAAAATATCGCCACAGGCTTATAGGAATCTAGGATTTATGCACTTTTTTTTAGTAGAGTACTATCAAAATACATAGAGCCGGTCTACAACATATCGTAGCATTCCGGCTTGCCGATGCCATTTTCATTGTTTTTACACGACGAACGTGTTTTATAATTCGCGACTTGTTAAAAAAATTAAAAATATCGCCACAGGCATATAGGAATCTAGGATTTTTGCAATTTTTTTTTTTGTGTAGAGTACTATCAAAATACATAGAGCGGGTCTACAACATATCGTAGTATTCCGACTTGCCGATGCCATTTTCATTGTTTTTACACGACGAACGTGATTTATAATTCGCGACTTGTTCAAAAAAGTAAAAATATCGCCACAGGCATATAACAATCTAGGATTTATGTACTTTTTTTTTTGCGTAGAGTACTATCAAAATACATAGAGCGGTCTACAACATATAGTAGCATTCCGACTTGCCGATGTCATTTTCATTATTTTTACACGCCGAACGTGTTTTCAACTTCGCAACTTGTTAAAAAAATTGAAAATATCGCCACAGGCATATAGGAATCTAGGATTTTTGCAATTTTTTTTTTTGTGTAGAGTACTATCAAAATACATAGAGCGGGTCTACAACATATCGTAGCATTCCGGTTTGCCGATGCCATTTTCATTGTTTTTACACGACGAACGTGTTTTATAATTCGCGACTTGTTCAAAAAAGTAAAAATATCGCCAGAGGCATATAGGAATCTAGGATTTATGCACTTTTTTTTTTGCGTAGAGTACTATCAATATTTATAGAGCGGGTCTACAACATATCGTAGCATTCTGCCTTGCCGATGCCATTTTCATTATTTTTATACGACGAACGTGTTTTCAACTTCGCGACTTGTTCAAAAAGTTAAAAATATCGCCACAGACATATATGAATCTAGGATTTATGCACTCTTTTTTTTGCGTAGAGTACTATCAATATACATAGAGCGGGTCTACAACATATCGTAGTATTCCGGCTTGCCGATGCCATTTTCATTGTTTTTACACGACGAACGTGTTTTATAATTCGCGACTTGTTCAAAAAAGTAAAAATATCGCCATAGGCATATACGAATCTAGGATTTATGCACTTTTTTTTTTGCGTAGAGTACTATCAAAATACATAGAGCGGGTCTACAACATATCGTAGCATTCCGCCTTGCCGATGCCATTTTCATTATTTTTACACGACGAACGTGTTTTCAACTACGCGACTTGTTCAAAAAGTTAAAAATATCGCCACAGACATATATGAATCTAGGATTTATGCACTTTTTTTTTGCGTAGAGTACTATCAATATACATAGAGCGGGTCTACAACATATCGTAGTATTCCGGCTTGCCGATGCTATTTTCATTGTTTTTACACAACGAACTTGTTTTATAATTCGCGACTTGTTAAAAAAATTATAAATATCGCCATAGGCATATAGGAATCTAGGATTTTTGCAATTTTTTTTTTTTTGCGTAGAGTACTATCAAAATACATAGAGCGGATCTACAACATATCGTAGCATTCCGGTTTGCCGATGCCATTTTCATTGTTTTTACGCGACGAACGTGTTTTATAATTCGCGACTTGTTCAAAAAAGTAAAAATATCGCCAGAGGCATATAGGAATCTAGGATTTATGCACTTTTTTTTTGCGTAGAGTACTATCAAAATACATAGAGCGGGTCTACAACATATCGTAGCCTTCCGCCTTGCCGATGCCATTTTCATTATTTTTACACGACGAACGTGTTTTCATCTTCGCGACTTGTTCAAAAAGTTAAAAATATCGCCACAGACATATATGATTCTAGGATTTATGCACTTTTTTTTTGCGTAGAGTACTATCAATATACATAGGGTGGGTCTACAACATATCGTAGTATTCCGGCTTGCCGATGCCATTTTCATTGTTTTACACGACGAACGTGTTTTATAATTCGCGACTTGTTAAAAAAATTAAAAATATCGCCACAAGCATATAGGAATCTAGGATTTTTGCAATTTTTTTTTTTGCGTAGAGTACTATCAAAATACATAGAGCGGGTCTACAATATATATCGTAGCATTCCGGTTTGACGATGCCATTTTCATTGTTTTTACACGACGAACGTGTTTTGTAATTCGCGACTTGTTCAAAAAAGTAAAAATATCGCCACAGGCATATAGGAATCTAGGATTTATGCTCTTTTGTTTTAGTAGAGTACTATCCAAATACATAGAGCGGGTCTACAACATATCGTAGTATTCCGACTTGCCGATGCCATTTTCATTATTTTTACATGACGAACGTGTTTTCAACTTCGAGACTAGTTCAAAAAATTAAAAATATCGCCACAGGCTTATAGGAATCTAGGATTTATGCACTTTTTTTTAGTAGAGTACTATCAAAATACATAGAGCGGGTCTACAACATATCGTAGCATTCCGCCTTGCCGATGCCATTTTCATTATTTTTACACGACGAACGTGTTTTCAACTTCGCGACTTGTTCAAAAAGTTAAAAACATCGCCACAGACATATATGAATCTAGGATTTATGCACTTTTTTTTTGCATAGAGTACTATCAAAATACATAGAGCGGGTCTAAAACATATCGTAGTATTCCGGCTTGCCGATGCTATTTTCATTGTTTTAACACGACGAACATGTTTTATAATTCGCGACTTGTTAAAAAAATTATAAATATCGCCACAGGCATATAGGAATCTAGGATTTTTGCAATTTTTTTTTTTGCGTAGAGTACTATCAAAATACATAGAGCGGGTCTACAACATATCGTAGCATTCCGCCTTGCCGATGCCATTTTCATTATTTTTACACGACGAACGTGTTTCCAACTTCGCGACTTGTTCAAAAAGTTAAAAACATCGCCACAGACATATATGAATCTAGGATTTATGCACTTTTTTTTTGCGTAGAGTACTATCAAAATACATAGAGCGGGTCTACAACATATCGTAGTATTCCGGCTTGCCGATGCTATTTTCATTGTTTTTACACGACGAACATGTTTTATAATTCGAGACTTGTTAAAAAAATTAAAAATATCGCCACAGGAATATAGGAATCTTGGATTTTTGCAATTTTTTTTTTTGCGTAGAGTACTATCAAAATACATAGAGCGGGTCTACAACATATCGTAGCATTCTGGTTTGCCGATGCCATTTACATTGTTTTTACGCGACGAACGTGTTTTATAATTCGCGACTTGTTCAAAAAAGTAAAAATATCGCCAGAGGCATATAGGTATCTAGGATTTATGCACTTTTTTTTTTGCGTAGAGTACTATCAAAATTCATAGAGCGGGTCTACAACATATCGTAGCATTCTGCCTTGCCGATGCCATTTTCATTATTTTTATACGACGAACGTGTTTTCAATTTCGCGGCTTGTTCAAAAAGTTAAAAATATCGCCACAGACATATATGAATCTAGGATTTATGCACTTTTTTTTTGCGTAGAGTACTATCCATATACATAGAGCGGGTCTACAACATATCGTAGTATTCCGGCTTGCCGATGCCATTTTCATAGTTTTTACACGACGAACGTGTTTTATAATTCGCGACTTGTTCAAAAAAGTAAAAATATCGCCATAGGCATATACGAATCTAGGATTTATGCACTTTTTTCTTTGCGTAGAGTACTATAAAAATACATAGAGCGGTTCTACAACATATCGTAGTATTCCGGCTTGCCGATGCCATTTTCATTATTTTTACACGACGAACGTGTTTCCAACTACGCGGCTTGTTCAAAAAGTTAAAAATATCGCCACAGACATATATGAATCTAGGATTTATGCACTTTTTTTTTGCGTAGAGTACTATCAAAATACATAGAGCGGGTCTACAACATATCGTAGTATTCCGGCTTGCCGATGCTATTTTCATTGTTTTTACACGACGAACATGTTTTATAATTCGCGACTTGTTAAAAAAATTAAAAATATCGCCACAGGCATATAGGAATCTTGGATTTTTGCAATTTTTTTTTTTGCGTAGAGTACTATCAAAATACATAGAGCGGGTCTACAACATATCGTAGCATTCTGGTTTGCCGATGCCATTTTCATTGTTTTTACGCGACGAACGTGTTTTATAATTCGCGACTTGTTCAAAAAAGTAAAAATATCGCCAGAGGCATATAGGAATCTAGGATTTATGCACTTTTTTTTTTGCGTAGAGTACTATCAAAATTCATAGAGCGGGTCTACAACATTTCGTAGCATTCTGCCTTGCCGATGCCATTTTCATTATTTTTATACGACGAACGTGTTTTCAATTTCGCGGCTTGTTCAAAAAGTTAAAAATATCGCCACAGACATATATGAATCTAGGATTTATGCACTTTTTTTTTGCGTAGAGTACTATCCATATACATAGAGCGGGTCTACAACATATCGTAGTATTCCGGCTTGCCGATGCCATTTTCATAGTTTTTACACGACGAACGTGTTTTATAATTCGCGACTTGTTCAAAAAAGTAAAAATATCGCCATAGGCATATACGAATCTAGGATTTATGCACTTTTTTCTTTGCGTAGAGTACTATCAAAATACATAGAGCGGGTCTACAACATATCGTAGTATTCCGGCTTGCCGATGCCATTTTCATTATTTTTACACGACGAACGTGTTTCCAACTACGCGACTTGTTCAAAAAGTTAAAAATATCGCCACAGACATATATGAATCAAGGATTTATGCACTTTTTTTTTGCGTAGAGTACTATCAAAATACATAGAGCGGGTCTACAACATATCGTAGTATTCCGGCTTGCCGATGCTATTTTCATTGTTTTTACACGACGAACTTGTTTTATAATTCGCGACTTGTTAAAAAAATTATAAATATCGCCACAGGCATATAGGAATCTAGGATTTTTGCAATTTTTTTTTTTTGCGTAGAGTACTATCAAAATACGTAGAGCGGATCTACAACATATCGTAGCATTCCGGTAGGCCGATGCCATTTTCATTGTTTTTACGCGACGAACGTGTTTTATAATTCGCGACTTGTTCAAAAAAGTAAAAATATCGCCAGAGGCATATAGGAATCTAGGATTTATGCACTTTTGTTTTAGTAGAGTACTATCAAAATACATAGAGCGGGTCTACAACATATTGTAGTATTCCGACTTGCCGATGCCATTTTCATTATTTTTACATGACGAACGTGTTTTCAACTTCGCGACTAGTTCAAAAAATTAAAAATATCGCCACAGGCTTATAGGAATCTAGGATTTATGCACTTTTTTTTAGTAGAGTACTATCAAAATACATAGAGCGGGTCTACAACATATCGTAGCATTCCGCCTTGCCGATGCCATTTTCATTATTTTTACACGACGAACGTGTTTTCAACTTCGCGACTTGTTCAAAAAGTTAAAAACATCGCCACAGACATATATGAATCTAGGATTTATGCACTTTTTTTTTTGCGTAGAGTACTATCAAAATACATAGAGCGGGTCTACAACATATCGTAGTATTCCGGCTTGCCGATGCTATTTTCATTGTTTTTACACGAAGAACATGTTTTATAATTCGCGACTTGTTAAAAAAATTAAAAATATCGCCACAGGCATATAGGAATCTTGGATTTTTGCAATTTTTTTTTTTTGCGTAGAGTACTATCAAAATACATAGAGCGGGTCTACAACATATCGTAGCATTCTGGTTTGCCGATGCCATTTTCATTGTTTTTACGCGACGAATGTGTTTTATAATTCGCGACTTGTTCAAAAAAGTAAAAATATCGCCAGAGGCATATAGGAATCTAGGATTTATGCACTTTTTTTTTTTGCGTAGAGTACTATCAAAATACTTAGAGCGGCTCTACAACATATCGTAGCATTCCGGTTTGCCGATGCCATTTTCATTGTTTTTACACGACGAAAGTGATTTATAATTCGCGACTTGTTCAAAAAAGTAAAAATATCACCACAGGCATATAGGAATCTAGGATTTATGCACTTTTGTTTTAGTAGAGTACTATCAAAATACATAGAGCGGGTCTACAACATATTGTAGTATTCCGACTTGCCGATGCCATTTTCATTATTTTTACATGACGAACGTGTTTTCAACTTCGCGACTAGTTCAAAAAATTAAAAATATCGCCACAGGCTTATAGGAATCTAGGATTTATGCACTTTTTTTTAGTAGAGTACTATCAAAATACATAGAGCGGGTCTACAACATATCGTAGCATTCCGCCTTGCCGATGCCATTTTCATTATTTTTACACGAAGAACGTGTTTCCAACAACGGGACTTGTTCAAAAAGTTAAAAATATCGCCACAGACATATATGAATCTAGGATTTATGCACTTTTTTTTTGCGTAGAGTACTATCAAAATACATAGAGCGGGTCTACAACATATCGTAGTATTCCGGCTTGCCGATGCTATTTTCATTGTTTTTACACGACGAACATGTTTTATAATTCGCGACTTGTTAAAAAAATTAAAAATATCGCCACAGGCATATAGGAATCTTGGATTTTTGCAATTTTTTTTTTTTGCGTAGAGTACTATCAAAATACATAGAGCGGGTCTACAACATATCGTAGCATTCTGGTTTGCCGATGCCATTTTCATTGTTTTTACGCGACGAACGTGTTTTATAATTCGCGACTTGTTCAAAAAAGTAAAAATATCGCCAGAGGCATATAGGAATCTAGGATTTATGCACTTTTTTTTTTGCGTAGAGTACTATCAAAATTCATAGAGCGGGTCTACAACATATCGTAGCATTCTGCCTTGCCGATGCCATTTTCATTATTTTTATACGACGAACGTATTTTCAACTTCGCGACTTGTTCAAAAAGTTAAAAATATCGCCACAGACATATATGAATCTAGGATTTATGCACTTTTTTTTTGCGTAGAGTACTATCAAAATACATAGAGCGGGTCTACAACATATCGTAGCATTCCGCCTTGCCGATGCCATTTTCATTATTTTTACACGACGAACGTGTTTCAAACTACGCGACTTGTTCAAAAAGTTAAAAATATCGCCACAGACATATATGAATCTAGGATTTATGCACTTTTTTTTTGCGTAGAGTACTATCAAAATACATAGAGCGGGTCTACAACATATCGTACCATTCCGCCTTGCCGATGCCATTTTCATTATTTTTACACGACGAACGTGTTTCCAACTACACGACTTGTTCAATAGGAATCTAGGATTTATGCACTTTTTTTTTGCGTAGAGTACTATCAATATACATAGAGCGGGTCTACAACATATCGTAGTATTCCGGCTTGCCAATACCATTTTCATAGTTTTTACACGACGAACGTGTTTTATAATTCGCGACTTGTTCAAAAAAGTAAAAATATCGCCATAGGCATATACGAATCTAGGATTTATGCACTTTTTTTTTTGCGTAGAGTACTATCAAAATACATAGAGCGGGTCTACAACATATCGTAGCATTCCGCCTTGCCGATGCCATTTTCATTATTTTTACACGACGAACGTGTTTCCAACTACGCGACTTGTTCAAAAAGTTAAAAATATCGCCACAGACATATATGAATCTAGGATTTATGCACTTTTTTTTTGCGTAGAGTACTATCAAAATACATAGAGCGGGTCTACAACATATCGTAGCATTCCGCCTTGCCGATGCCATTTTCATTATTTTTACACGACGAACGTGTTTTCAACTTCGCGACTTGTTCAAAAAGTTAAAAACATCCCCACAGACATATATGTATCTAGGATTTATGCACTTTTTTTTTTGCGTAGAGTACTATCAAAATACATAGAGCGGGTCTACAACATATCGTAGTATTCCGGCTTGCCGATGCTATTTTCATTGTTTTTACACGACGAACATGTTTTATAATTCGCGACTTGTTAAAAAAATTAAAAATATCGCCACAGGCATATAGGAATCTTGGATTTTTGCAATTTTTTTTTTTTGCGTAGAGTACTATCAAAATACATAGAGCGGGTCTACAACATATCGTAGCATTCTGGTTTGCCGATGCCATTTTCATTGTTTTTACGCGACGAACGTGTTTTATAATTCGCGACTTGTTCAAAAAAGTAAAAATATCGCCAGAGGCATATAGGAATCTAGGATTTATGCACTTTTTTTTTTTGCGTAGAGTACTATCAAAATTCATAGAGCGGGTCTACAACATATCGTAGCATTCTGCGTTGCCGATGCCATTTTCATTATTTTTATACGACGAACTTGTTTTCAACTTCGCGACTTGTTCAAAAAGTTAAAAATATCGCCACAGACATATATGAATCTAGGATTTATGCACTTTTTTTTTGCGTAGAGTACTATCAAAATACATAGAGCGGGTCTACAACATATCGTAGCATTCCGCCTTGCCGATGCCATTTTCATTATTTTTACACGACGAACGTGTTTCCAACTACGCGACTTGTTCAAAAAGTTAAAAATATCGCCACAGACATATATGAATCTAGGATTTATGCACTTTTTTTTTGCGTAGAGTACTATCAAAATACATAGAGGGGGTCTACAACATATCGTAGCATTCCGCCTTGCCGATGCCATTTTCATTATTTTTACACGACGAACGTGTTTCCAACTACGCGACTTGTTCAAAAAGTTAAAAATATCGCCACAGACATATATGAATCTAGGATTTATGCACTTTTTTTTTGCGTAGAGTACTATCCATATACATAGAGCGGGTCTACAACATATCGTAGTATTCCGGCTTGCCGATGCCATTTTCATAGTTTTTACACGACGAACGTGTTTTATAATTCGCGACTTGTTCAAAAAAGTAAAAATATCGCCATAGGCATATACGAATCTAGGATTTATGCACTTTTTTCTTTGCGTAGAGTACTATCAAAATACATAGAGCGGGTCTACAACATATCGTAGTATTCCGGCTTGCCGATGCCATTTTCATTATTTTTACACGACGAACGTGTTTCCAACTACGCGACTTGTTCAAAAAGTTAAAAATATCGCCACAGACATATATGAATCTAGGATTTATGCACTTTTTTTTTGCGTAGAGTACTATCAAAATACATAGAGCGGGTCTACAACATATCGTAGTATTCCGGCTTGCCGATGCTATTTTCATTGTTTTTACACGACGAACTTGTTTTATAATTCGCGACTTGTTAAAAAAATTATAAATATCGCCACAGGCATATAGGAATCTAGGATTTTTGCAATTTTTTTTTTTTGCGTAGAGTACTATCAAAATACGTAGAGCGGATCTACAACATATCGTAGCATTCCGGTAGGCCGATGCCATTTTCATTGTTTTTACGCGACGAACGTGTTTTATAATTCGCGACTTGTTCAAAAAAGTAAAAATATCGCCAGAGGCATATAGGAATCTAGGATTTATGCACTTTTGTTTTAGTAGAGTATTATCAAAATACATAGAGCGGGTCTACAACATATTGTAGTATTCCGACTTGCCGATGCCATTTTCATTATTTTTACATGACGAACGTGTTTTCAACTTCGCGACTAGTTCCAAAAATTAAAAATATCGCCACAGGCTTATAGGAATCTAGGATTTATGCACTTTTTTTTAGTAGAGTACTATCAAAATACATAGAGCGGGTCTACAACATATCGTAGCATTCCGCCTTGCCGATGCCATTTTCATTATTTTTACACGACGAACGTGTTTTCAACTTCGCGACTTGTTCAAAAAGTTAAAAACATCGCCACAGACATATATGAATCTAGGATTTATGCACTTTTTTTTTTGCGTAGAGTACTATCAAAATACATAGAGCGGGTCTACAACATATCGTAGTATTCCGGCTTGCCGATGCTATTTTCATTGTTTTTACACGAAGAACATGTTTTATAATTCGCGACTTGTTAAAAAAATTAAAAATATCGCCACAGGCATATAGGAATCTTGGATTTTTGCAATTTTTTTTTTTTGCGTAGAGTACTATCAAAATACATAGAGCGGGTCTACAACATATCGTAGCATTCTGGTTTGCCGATGCCATTTTCATTGTTTTTACGCGACGAATGTGTTTTATAATTCGCGACTTGTTCAAAAAAGTAAAAATATCGCCAGAGGCATATAGGAATCTAGGATTTATGCACTTTTTTTTTTTGCGTAGAGTACTATCAAAATACTTAGAGCGGCTCTACAACATATCGTAGCATTCCGGTTTGCCGATGCCATTTTCATTGTTTTTACACGACGAAAGTGATTTATAATTCGCGACTTGTTCAAAAAAGTAAAAATATCACCACAGGCATATAGGAATCTAGGATTTATGCACTTTTGTTTTAGTAGAGTACTATCAAAATACATAGAGCGGGTCTACAACATATTGTAGTATTCCGACTTGCCGATGCCATTTTCATTATTTTTACATGACGAACGTGTTTTCAACTTCGCGACTAGTTCAAAAAATTAAAAATATCGCCACAGGCTTATAGGAATCTAGGATTTATGCACTTTTTTTTAGTAGAGTACTATCAAAATACATAGAGCGGGTCTACAACATATCGTAGCATTCCGCCTTGCCGATGCCATTTTCATTATTTTTACACGAAGAACGTGTTTCCAACAACGGGACTTGTTCAAAAAGTTAAAAATATCGCCACAGACATATATGAATCTAGGATTTATGCACTTTTTTTTTGCGTAGAGTACTATCAAAATACATAGAGCGGGTCTACAACATATCGTAGTATTCCGGCTTGCCGATGCTATTTTCATTGTTTTTACACGACGAACATGTTTTATAATTCGCGACTTGTTAAAAAAATTAAAAATATCGCCACAGGCATATAGGAATCTTGGATTTTTGCAATTTTTTTTTTTTGCGTAGAGTACTATCAAAATACATAGAGCGGGTCTACAACATATCGTAGCATTCTGGTTTGCCGATGCCATTTTCATTGTTTTTACGCGACGAACGTGTTTTATAATTCGCGACTTGTTCAAAAAAGTAAAAATATCGCCAGAGGCATATAGGAATCTAGGATTTATGCACTTTTTTTTTTGCGTAGAGTACTATCAAAATTCATAGAGCGGGTCTACAACATATCGTAGCATTCTGCCTTGCCGATGCCATTTTCATTATTTTTATACGACGAACGTATTTTCAACTTCGCGACTTGTTCAAAAAGTTAAAAATATCGCCACAGACATATATGAATCTAGGATTTATGCACTTTTTTTTTGCGTAGAGTACTATCAAAATACATAGAGCGGGTCTACAACATATCGTAGCATTCCGCCTTGCCGATGCCATTTTCATTATTTTTACACGACGAACGTGTTTCCAACTACGCGACTTGTTCAAAAAGTTAAAAATATCGCCACAGACATATATGAATCTAGGATTTATGCACTTTTTTTTTGCGTAGAGTACTATCAAAATACATAGAGGGGGTCTACAACATATCGTAGCATTCCGCCTTGCCGATGCCATTTTCATTATTTTTACACGACGAACGTGTTTCCAACTACGCGACTTGTTCAAAAAGTTAAAAATATCGCCACAGACATATATGAATCTAGGATTTATGCACTTTTTTTTTGCGTAGAGTACTATCCATATACATAGAGCGGGTCTACAACATATCGTAGTATTCCGGCTTGCCGATGCCATTTTCATAGTTTTTACACGACGAACGTGTTTTATAATTCGCGACTTGTTCAAAAAAGTAAAAATATCGCCATAGGCATATACGAATCTAGGATTTATGCACTTTTTTCTTTGCGTAGAGTACTATCAAAATACATAGAGCGGGTCTACAACATATCGTAGTATTCCGGCTTGCCGATGCCATTTTCATTATTTTTACACGACGAACGTGTTTCCAACTACGCGACTTGTTCAAAAAGTTAAAAATATCGCCACAGACATATATGAATCTAGGATTTATGCACTTTTTTTTTGCGTAGAGTACTATCAAAATACATAGAGCGGGTCTACAACATATCGTAGTATTCCGGCTTGCCGATGCTATTTTCATTGTTTTTACACGACGAACTTGTTTTATAATTCGCGACTTGTTAAAAAAATTATAAATATCGCCACAGGCATATAGGAATCTAGGATTTTTGCAATTTTTTTTTTTTGCGTAGAGTACTATCAAAATACGTAGAGCGGATCTACAACATATCGTAGCATTCCGGTAGGCCGATGCCATTTTCATTGTTTTTACGCGACGAACGTGTTTTATAATTCGCGACTTGTTCAAAAAAGTAAAAATATCGCCAGAGGCATATAGGAATCTAGGATTTATGCACTTTTGTTTTAGTAGAGTACTATCAAAATACATAGAGCGGGTCTACAACATATTGTAGTATTCCGACTTGCCGATGCCATTTTCATTATTTTTACATGACGAACGTGTTTTCAACTTCGCGACTAGTTCAAAAAATTAAAAATATCGCCACAGGCTTATAGGAATCTAGGATTTATGCACTTTTTTTTAGTAGAGTACTATCAAAATACATAGAGCGGGTCTACAACATATCGTAGCATTCCGCCTTGCCGATGCCATTTTCATTATTTTTACACGACGAACGTGTTTTCAACTTCGCGACTTGTTCAAAAAGTTAAAAACATCGCCACAGACATATATGAATCTAGGATTTATGCACTTTTTTTTTTGCGTAGAGTACTATCAAAATACATAGAGCGGGTCTACAACATATCGTAGTATTCCGGCTTGCCGATGCTATTTTCATTGTTTTTACACGAAGAACATGTTTTATAATTCGCGACTTGTTAAAAAAATTAAAAATATCGCCACAGGCATATAGGAATCTTGGATTTTTGCAATTTTTTTTTTTTGCGTAGAGTACTATCAAAATACATAGAGCGGGTCTACAACATATCGTAGCATTCTGGTTTGCCGATGCCATTTTCATTGTTTTTACGCGACGAATGTGTTTTATAATTCGCGACTTGTTCAAAAAAGTAAAAATATCGCCAGAGGCATATAGGAATCTAGGATTTATGCACTTTTTTTTTTTGCGTAGAGTACTATCAAAATACTTAGAGCGGCTCTACAACATATCGTAGCATTCCGGTTTGCCGATGCCATTTTCATTGTTTTTACACGACGAAAGTGATTTATAATTCGCGACTTGTTCAAAAAAGTAAAAATATCACCACAGGCATATAGGAATCTAGGATTTATGCACTTTTGTTTTAGTAGAGTACTATCAAAATACATAGAGCGGGTCTACAACATATTGTAGTATTCCGACTTGCCGATGCCATTTTCATTATTTTTACATGACGAACGTGTTTTCAACTTCGCGACTAGTTCAAAAAATTAAAAATATCGCCACAGGCTTATAGGAATCTAGGATTTATGCACTTTTTTTTAGTAGAGTACTATCAAAATACATAGAGCGGGTCTACAACATATCGTAGCATTCCGCCTTGCCGATGCCATTTTCATTATTTTTACACGAAGAACGTGTTTCCAACAACGGGACTTGTTCAAAAAGTTAAAAATATCGCCACAGACATATATGAATCTAGGATTTATGCACTTTTTTTTTGCGTAGAGTACTATCAAAATACATAGAGCGGGTCAACAACATATCGTAGTATTCCGGCTTGCCGATGCTATTTTCATTGTTTTTACACGACGAACATGTTTTATAATTCGCGACTTGTTAAAAAAATTAAAAATATCGCCACAGGCATATAGGAATCTTGGATTTTTGCAATTTTTTTTTTTTGCGTAGAGTACTATCAAAATACATAGAGCGGGTCTACAACATATCGTAGCATTCTGGTTTGCCGATGCCATTTTCATTGTTTTTACGCGACGAACGTGTTTTATAATTCGCGACTTGTTCAAAAAAGTAAAAATATCGCCAGAGGCATATAGGAATCTAGGATTTATGCCCTTTTTTTTTTACGTAGAGTACTATCAAAATTCATAGAGCGGGTCTACAACATATCGTAGCATTCTGCCTTGCCGATGCCATTTTCATTATTTTTATACGACGAACGTATTTTCAACTTCGCGACTTGTTCAAAAAGTTAAAAATATCGCCACAGACATATATGAATCTAGGATTTATGCACTTTTTTTTTGCGTAGAGTACTATCAAAATACATAGAGCGGGTCTACAACATATCGTAGCATTCCGCCTTGCCGATGCCATTTTCATTATTTTTACACGACGAACGTGTTTCAAACTACGCGACTTGTTCAAAAAGTTAAAAATATCGCCACAGACATATATGAATCTAGGATTTATGCACTTTTTTTTTGCGTAGAGTACTATCAAAATACATAGAGCGGGTCTACAACATATCGTACCATTCCGCCTTGCCGATGCCATTTTCATTATTTTTACACGACGAACGTGTTTCCAACTACACGACTTGTTCAATAGGAATCTAGGATTTATGCACTTTTTTTTTGCGTAGAGTACTATCAAAATACATAGAGCGGGTCTACAACATATCGTAGCATTCTGGTTTGCCGATGCCATTTTCATTGTTTTTACGCGACGAACGTGTTTTATAATTCGCGACTTGTTCAAAAAAGTAAAAATATCGCCAGAGGCATATAGGAATCTAGGATTTATGCACTTTTTTTTTTGCGTAGAGTACTATCAAAATTCATAGAGCGGGTCTACAACATATCGTAGCATTCTGCCTTGCCGATGCCATTTTAATTATTTTTATACGACGAACGTATTTTCAACTTCGCGACTTGTTCAAAAAGTTAAAAATATCGCCACAGACATATATGAATCTAGGATTTATGCACTTTTTTTTTGCGTAGAGTACTATCAAAATACATAGAGCGGGTCTACAACATATCGTAGCATTCCGCCTTGCCGATGCCATTTTCATTATTTTTACACGACGAACGTGTTTCAAACTACGCGACTTGTTCAAAAAGTTAAAAATATCGCCACAGACATATATGAATCTAGGATTTATGCACTTTTTTTTTGCGTAGAGTACTATCAAAATACATAGAGCGGGTCTACAACATATCGTACCATTCCGCCTTGCCGATGCCATTTTCATTATTTTTACACGACGAACGTGTTTCCAACTACACGACTTGTTCAATAGGAATCTAGGATTTATGCACTTTTTTTTTGCGTAGAGTACTATCAATATACATAGAGCGGGTCTACAACATATCGTAGTATTCCGGCTTGCCAATACCATTTTCATAGTTTTTACACGACGAACGTGTTTTATAATTCGCGACTTGTTCAAAAAAGTAAAAATATCGCCATAGGCATATACGAATCTAGGATTTATGCACTTTTTTTTTTGCGTAGAGTACTATCAAAATACATAGAGCGGGTCTACAACATATCGTAGCATTCCGCCTTGCCGATGCCATTTTCATTATTTTTACACGACGAACGTGTTTCCAACTACGCGACTTGTTCAAAAAGTTAAAAATATCGCCACAGACATATATGAATCTAGGATTTATGCACTTTTTTTTGCGTAGAGTACTATCAAAATACATAGAGCGGGTCTACAACATATCGTAGCATTCCGCCTTGCCGATGCCATTTTCATTATTTTTACACGACGAACGTGTTTTCAACTTCGCGACTTGTTCAAAAAGTTAAAAACATCCCCACAGACATATATGTATCTAGGATTTATGCACTTTTTTTTTGCGTAGAGTACTATCAAAATACATAGAGCGGGTCTACAACATATCGTAGTATTCCGGCTTGCCGATGCTATTTTCATTGTTTTTACACGACGAACATGTTTTATAATTCGCGACTTGTTAAAAAAATTAAAAATATCGCCACAGGCATATAGGAATCTTGGATTTTTGCAATTTTTTTTTTTGCGTAGAGTACTATCAAAATACATAGAGCGGGTCTACAACATATCGTAGCATTCTGGTTTGCCGATGCCATTTTCATTGTTTTTACGCGACGAACGTGTTTTATAATTCGCGACTTGTTCAAAAAAGTAAAAATATCGCCAGAGGCATATAGGAATCTAGGATTTATGCACTTTTTTTTTTTGCGTAGAGTACTATCAAAATTCATAGAGCGGGTCTACAACATATCGTAGCATTCTGCGTTGCCGATGCCATTTTCATTATTTTTATACGACGAACTTGTTTTCAACTTCGCGACTTGTTCAAAAAGTTAAAAATATCGCCACAGACATATATGAATCTAGGATTTATGCACTTTTTTTTTGCGTAGAGTACTATCAAAATACATAGAGCGGGTCTACAATATATCGTAGCATTCCGCCTTGCCGATGCCATTTTCATTATTTTTACACGACGAACGTGTTTCCAACTACGCGACTTGTTCAAAAAGTTAAAAATATCGCCACAGACATATATGAATCTAGGATTTATGCACTTTTTTTTTGCGTAGAGTACTATCAAAATACATAGAGGGGGTCTACAACATATCGTAGCATTCCGCCTTGCCGATGCCATTTTCATTATTTTTACACGACGAACGTGTTTCCAACTACGCGACTTGTTCAAAAAGTTAAAAATATCGCCACAGACATATATGAATCTAGGATTTATGCACTTTTTTTTTGCGTAGAGTACTATCAAAATACATAGAGTGGGTCTACAACATATCGTAGTATTCCGGCTTGCCGATGCTATTTTCATTGTTTTTACACGACGAACTTGTTTTATAATTCGCGACTTGTTAAAAAAATTATAAATATCGCCACAGGCATATAGGAATCTAGGATTTTTGCAATTTTTTTTTTTTGCATAGAGTACTATCAAAATACATAGAGCGGATCTACAACATATCGTAGCATTCCGGTAGGCCGATGCCATTTTCATTGTTTTTACGCGACGAACGTGTTTTATAATTCGCGACTTGTTCAAAAAAGTAAAAATATCGCCAGAGGCATATAGGAATCTAGGATTTATGCACTTTTTTTTTGCGTAGAGTACTATCAAAATACATAGAGCGGGTCTACAACATATCGTAGCATTCTGGTTTGCCGATGCCATTTTCATTGTTTTTACGCGACGAACGTGTTTTATAATTCGCGACTTGTTCAAAAAAGTAAAAATATCGCCAGAGGCATATAGGAATCTAGGATTTATGCACTTTTTTTTTTGCGTAGAGTACTATCAAAATTCATAGAGCGGGTCTACAACATATCGTAGCATTCTGCCTTGCCGATGCCATTTTCATTATTTTTATACGACGAACGTATTTTCAACTTCGCGACTTGTTCAAAAAGTTAAAAATATCGCCACAGACATATATGAATCTAGGATTTATGCACTTTTTTTTTGCGTAGAGTACTATCAAAATACATAGAGCGGGTCTACAACATATCGTAGCATTCCGCCTTGCCGATGCCATTTACATTATTTTTACACGACGAACGTGTTTCAAACTACGCGACTTGTTCAAAAAGTTAAAAATATCGCCACAGACATATATGAATCTAGGATTTATGCACTTTTTTTTTGCGTAGAGTACTATCAAAATACATAGAGCGGGTCTACAACATATCGTACCATTCCGCCTTGCCGATGCCATTTTCATTATTTTTACACGACGAACGTGTTTCCAACTACGCGACTTGTTCAATAGGAATCTAGGATTTATGCACTTTTTTTTTGCGTAGAGTACTATCAATATACATAGAGCGGGTCTACAACATATCGTAGCATTCTGCGTTGCCGATGCCATTTTCATTATTTTTATACGACGAACTTGTTTTCAACTTCGCGACTTGTTCAAAAAGTTAAAAATATCGCCACAGACATATATGAATCTAGGATTTATGCACTTTTTTTTTGCGTAGAGTACTATCAAAATACATAGAGCGGGTCTACAACATATCGTAGCATTCCGCCTTGCCGATGCCATTTTCATTATTTTTACACGACGAACGTGTTTCCAACTACGCGACTTGTTCAAAAAGTTAAAAATATCGCCACAGACATATATGAATCTAGGATTTATGCACTTTTTTTTTGCGTAGAGTACTATCAAAATACATAGAGGGGGTCTACAACATATCGTAGCATTCCGCCTTGCCGATGCCATTTTCATTATTTTTACACGACGAACGTGTTTCCAACTACGCGACTTGTTCAAAAAGTTAAAAATATCGCCACAGACATATATGAATCTAGGATTTATGCACTTTTTTTTTGCGTAGAGTACTATCAAAATACATAGAGCGGGTCTACAACATATCGTAGTATTCCGGCTTGCCGATGCTATTTTCATTGTTTTTACACGACGAACTTGTTTTATAATTCGCGACTTGTTAAAAAAATTATAAATATCGCCACAGGCATATAGGAATCTAGGATTTTTGCAATTTTTTTTTTTTGCATAGAGTACTATCAAAATACATAGAGCGGATCTACAACATATCGTAGCATTCCGGTAGGCCGATGCCATTTTCATTGTTTTTACGCGACGAACGTATTTTATAATTCGCGACTTGTTCAAAAAAGTAAAAATATCGCCAGAGGCATATAGGAATCTAGGATTTATGCACTTTTTTTTTGCGTAGAGTACTATCAAAATACATAGAGCGGGTCTACAACATATCGTAGCATTCTGGTTTGCCGATGCCATTTTCATTGTTTTTACGCGACGAACGTGTTTTATAATTCGCGACTTGTTCAAAAAAGTAAAAATATCGCCAGAGGCATATAGGAATCTAGGATTTATGCACTTTTTTTTTTGCGTAGAGTACTATCAAAATTCATAGAGCGGGTCTACAACATATCGTAGCATTCTGCCTTGCCGATGCCATTTTCATTATTTTTATACGACGAACGTATTTTCAACTTCGCGACTTGTTCAAAAAGTTAAAAATATCGCCACAGACATATATGAATCTAGGATTTATGCACTTTTTTTTTGCGTAGAGTACTATCAAAATACATAGAGCGGGTCTACAACATATCGTAGCATTCCGCCTTGCCGATGCCATTTACATTATTTTTACACGACGAACGTGTTTCAAACTACGCGACTTGTTCAAAAAGTTAAAAATATCGCCACAGACATATATGAATCTAGGATTTATGCACTTTTTTTTTGCGTAGAGTACTATCAAAATACATAGAGCGGGTCTACAACATATCGTACCATTCCGCCTTGCCGATGCCATTTTCATTATTTTTACACGACGAACGTGTTTCCAACTACGCGACTTGTTCAATAGGAATCTAGGATTTATGCACTTTTTTTTTGCGTAGAGTACTATCAATATACATAGAGCGGGTCTACAACATATCGTAGTATTCCGGCTTGCCAATGCCATTTTCATAGTTTTTACACGACGAACGTGTTTTATAATTCGCGACTTGTTCAAAAAAGTAAAAATATCGCCATAGGCATATACGAATCTTGGATTTATGCACTTTTTTTTTTGCGTAGAGTACTATCAAAATACATAGAGCGGGTCTACAACATATCGTAGCATTCCGCCTTGCCGATGCCATTTTCATTATTTTTACACGACGAACGTGTTTCCAACTACGCGACTTGTTCAAAAAGTTAAAAATATCGCCACAGACATATATGAATCTAGGATTTATGCACTTTTTTTTTGCGTAGAGTACTATCAAAATACATAGAGCGGGTCTACAACATATCGTAGTATTCCGGCTTGCCGATGCTATTTTCATTGTTTTTACACGACGAACTTGTTTTATAATTCGCGACTTGTTAAAAAAATTATAAATATCGCCACAGGCATATAGGAATCTAGGATTTTTGCAATTTTTTTTTTTTGCATAGAGTACTATCAAAATACATAGAGCGGATCTACAACATATCGTAGCATTCCGGTAGGCCGATGCCATTTTCATTGTTTTTACGCGACGAACGTGTTTTATAATTCGCGACTTGTTCAAAAAAGTAAAAATATCGCCAGAGGCATATAGGAATCTAGGATTTATG
Source organism: Trifolium subterraneum (assembly GCA_951799995.1). Lineage (NCBI taxonomy): Eukaryota > Viridiplantae > Streptophyta > Magnoliopsida > Fabales > Fabaceae > Trifolium > Trifolium subterraneum. The sequence goes on from OX637466.1 coordinate 30,287,657, forward strand.
CACTTTTTTTTTGCGTAGAGTACTATCAAAATACATAGAGCGGGTCTACAACATATCGTAGCATTCCGCCTTGCCGATGCCATTTTCATTATTTTTACACGACGAACGTGTTTTCATCTTCTTGACTTGTTCAAAAAGTTAAAAATATCGCCACAGACATATATGATTCTAGGATTTATGCACTTTTTTTTTGCGTAGAGTACTATCAATATACATAGAGTGGGTCTACAACATATCGTAGTATTCCGGCTTGCCGATGCCATTTTCATTGTTTTTACACGACGAACGTGTTTTATAATTCGCGACTTGTTAAAAAAATTAAAAATATCGCCACAAGCATATAGGAATCTAGGATTTTTGCAATTTTTTTTTTTTGCGTAGAGTACTATCAAAATACATAGAGCGGGTCTACAATATATATCGTAGCATTCCGGTTTGACGATGCCATTTTCATTGTTTTTACACGACGAACGTGTTTTGTAATTCGCGACTTGTTCAAAAAAGTAAAAATATCGCCACAGGCATATAGGAATCTAGGATTTATGCTCTTTTGTTTTAGTAGAGTACTATCAAAATACATAGAGCGGGTCTACAACATATCGTAGTATTCCGACTTGCCGATGCCATTTTCATTATTTTTACATGACAAACGTGTTTTCAACTTCGCGACTTGTTCAAAAAGTTAAAAATATCGCCACACACATGTAGGAATCTAGGATTTGTGCACTTTTTTTTTGCGTAGAGCGGGTCTACAACATATCTTAGTATTCCAGCTTGCCGATGCCATTTTCATTGTTTTTACACGACGAACGTGTTTTATAATTCGCGACTTGTTAAAAAAATTAAAAATATCGCCCCATGCATATAGGAATCTAGGATTTTTGCAATTTTTTTTTTTTTTTTTTGCGTAGAGTACTATCAAAATACATAGAGCGGGTCTACAACATATCGTAGCATTCCGGTTTGCCGATGCCATTTTCATTGTTTTTACACGACGAAAGTGATTTATAATTCGCGACTTGTTCAAAAAAGTAAAAATATCACCACAGGCATATAGGAATCTAGGATTTATGCACTTTTGTTTTAGTAGAGTACTATCAAAATACATAGAGCGGGTCTACAACATATTGTAGTATTCCGACTTGCCGATGCCATTTTCATTATTTTTACATGACGAACGTGTTTTCAACTTCGCGACTAGTTCAAAAAATTAAAAATATCGCCACAGGCTTATAGGAATCTAGGATTTATGCACTTTTTTTTAGTAGAGTACTATCAAAATACATAGAGCGGGTCTACAACATATCGTTGCATTCCGGCTTGCCGATGCCATTTTCACTGTTTTTCACGACAAACGTGTTTTATAATTCGCGACTTGTTAAAAAAATTAAAAATATCGCCACAGGCATATAGGAATCTAGGATTTATGCACTTTTTTTTTTGCGTAGAGTACAATCAAAATACATAGAACGGGTCTACAACATATCGTAGCATTCCGCCTTGCCGATGCCATTTTGATTATTTTTACACGACGAACGTGTTTTCAACTTCGCGACTTGTTCAAAAAGTTAAAAACATCGCCACAGACATATATGAATCTAGGATTTATGCACTTTTTTTTTGCGTAGAGTACTATCAAAATACATAGAGCAGGTCTACAACATGTCGTAGTATTCCGGCTTGCCGATGCTATTTTCATTGTTTTTACACGACGAACATGTTTTATAATTCGCGACTTGTTAAAAAAATTAAAAATATCGCCACAGGCATATAGGAATCTTGGATTTTTGCAATTTTTTTTTTTGCGTAGAGTACTATCAAAATAGATAGAGCGGGTCTACAACATATCGTAGCATTCTGGTTTGCCGATGCCATTTTCATTGTTTTTACGCGACGAACGTGTTTTATAATTCGCGACTTGTTCAAAAAAGTAAAAATATCGCCAGAGGCATATAGGAATCTAGGATTTATGCACTTTTTTTTTTTCGTAGAGTACTATCAAAATTCATAGAGCGGGTCTACAACATATCGTAGCATTCTGCCTTGCCGATCCCATTTTCATTATTTTTATACGACGAACGTGTTTTCAATTTCGCGGCTTGTTCAAAAAGTTAAAAATATCGCCACAGACATATATGAATCTAGGATTTATGCACTTTTTTTTTGCGTAGAGTACTATCAATATACATAGAGCGGGTCTACAACATATCGTAGTTTTCCGGCTTGCCGATGCCATTTTCATAGTTTTTACACGACGAACGTGTTTTTAATTCGTGACTTGTTCAAAAAAGTAAAAATATCGCCATAGGCATATACGAATCTAGGATTTATGCACTTTTTTCTTTGCGTAGAGTACTATCAAAATACATAGAGCGGGTCTACAACATATCGTAGCATTCCGCCTTGCCGATGCCATTTTCATTATTTTTACACGACGAACGTGTTTCCAACTACGCGACTTGTTCAAAAAGCTAAAAATATCGCCACAGACATATATGAATCTAGGATTTATGCACTTTTTTTTTGCGTAGAGTACTATCAAAATACATAGAGCGGGTCTACAACATATCGTAGTATTCCGGCTTGCCGATGCTATTTTCATTGTTTTTACACGACGAACTTGTTTTATAATTCGCGACTTGTTAAAAAAATTATAAATATCGCCACAGGCATATAAGAATCTAGGATTTTTGCAATTTTTTTTTTTTTGCATAGAGTACTATCAAAATACATAGAGCGGATCTACAACATATCGTAGCATTCCGGTAGGCCGATGCCATTTTCATTGTTTTTACGCGACGAACGTGTTTTATAATTCGCGACTTGTTCAAAAAAGTAAAAATATCGCCAGAGGCATATAGGAATCTAGGATTTATGCACTTTTTTTTTGCGTAGAGTACTATCAAAATACATAGAGCGGGTCTACAACATATCGTAGCATTCCGCCTTGCCGATGCCATTTTCATTATTTTTACACGACGAACGTGTTTTCATCTTCTTGACTTGTTCAAAAAGTTAAAAATATCGCCACAGACATATATGATTCTAGGATTTATGCACTTTTTTTTTGCGTAGAGTACTATCAATATACATAGAGTGGGTCTACAACATATCGTAGTATTCCGGCTTGCCGATGCCATTTTCATTGTTTTTACACGACGAACGTGTTTTATAATTCGCGACTTGTTAAAAAAATTAAAAATATCGCCACAAGCATATAGGAATCTAGGATTTTTGCAATTTTTTTTTTTTGCGTAGAGTACTATCAAAATACATAGAGCGGGTCTACAATATATATCGTAGCATTCCGGTTTGACGATGCCATTTTCATTGTTTTTACACGACGAACGTGTTTTGTAATTCGCGACTTGTTCAAAAAAGTAAAAATATCGCCACAGGCATATAGGAATCTAGGATTTATGCTCTTTTGTTTTAGTAGAGTACTATCAAAATACATAGAGCGGGTCTACAACATATCGTAGTATTCCGACTTGCCGATGCCATTTTCATTATTTTTACATGACAAACGTGTTTTCAACTTCGCGACTTGTTCAAAAAGTTAAAAATATCGCCACACACATGTAGGAATCTAGGATTTGTGCACTTTTTTTTTGCGTAGAGCGGGTCTACAACATATCTTAGTATTCCAGCTTGCCGATGCCATTTTCATTGTTTTTACACGACGAACGTGTTTTATAATTCGCGACTTGTTAAAAAAATTAAAAATATCGCCCCATGCATATAGGAATCTAGGATTTTTGCAATTTTTTTTTTTTTTTTTTTGCGTAGAGTACTATCAAAATACATAGAGCGGGTCTACAACATATCGTAGCATTCCGGTTTGCCGATGCCATTTTCATTGTTTTTACACGACGAAAGTGATTTATAATTCGCGACTTGTTCAAAAAAGTAAAAATATCACCACAGGCATATAGGAATCTAGGATTTATGCACTTTTGTTTTAGTAGAGTACTATCAAAATACATAGAGCGGGTCTACAACATATTGTAGTATTCCGACTTGCCGATGCCATTTTCATTATTTTTACATGACGAACGTGTTTTCAACTTCGCGACTAGTTCAAAAAATTAAAAATATCGCCACAGGCTTATAGGAATCTAGGATTTATGCACTTTTTTTTAGTAGAGTACTATCAAAATACATAGAGCGGGTCTACAACATATCGTTGCATTCCGGCTTGCCGATGCCATTTTCACTGTTTTTCACGACAAACGTGTTTTATAATTCGCGACTTGTTAAAAAAATTAAAAATATCGCCACAGGCATATAGGAATCTAGGATTTATGCACTTTTTTTTTTGCGTAGAGTACAATCAAAATACATAGAACGGGTCTACAACATATCGTAGCATTCCGCCTTGCCGATGCCATTTTGATTATTTTTACACGACGAACGTGTTTTCAACTTCGCGACTTGTTCAAAAAGTTAAAAACATCGCCACAGACATATATGAATCTAGGATTTATGCACTTTTTTTTTGCGTAGAGTACTATCAAAATACATAGAGCAGGTCTACAACATGTCGTAGTATTCCGGCTTGCCGATGCTATTTTCATTGTTTTTACACGACGAACATGTTTTATAATTCGCGACTTGTTAAAAAAATTAAAAATATCGCCACAGGCATATAGGAATCTTGGATTTTTGCAATTTTTTTTTTTGCGTAGAGTACTATCAAAATAGATAGAGCGGGTCTACAACATATCGTAGCATTCTGGTTTGCCGATGCCATTTTCATTGTTTTTACGCGACGAACGTGTTTTATAATTCGCGACTTGTTCAAAAAAGTAAAAATATCGCCAGAGGCATATAGGAATCTAGGATTTATGCACTTTTTTTTTTTCGTAGAGTACTATCAAAATTCATAGAGCGGGTCTACAACATATCGTAGCATTCTGCCTTGCCGATCCCATTTTCATTATTTTTATACGACGAACGTGTTTTCAATTTCGCGGCTTGTTCAAAAAGTTAAAAATATCGCCACAGACATATATGAATCTAGGATTTATGCACTTTTTTTTTGCGTAGAGTACTATCAATATACATAGAGCGGGTCTACAACATATCGTAGTTTTCCGGCTTGCCGATGCCATTTTCATAGTTTTTACACGACGAACGTGTTTTTAATTCGTGACTTGTTCAAAAAAGTAAAAATATCGCCATAGGCATATACGAATCTAGGATTTATGCACTTTTTTCTTTGCGTAGAGTACTATCAAAATACATAGAGCGGGTCTACAACATATCGTAGCATTCCGCCTTGCCGATGCCATTTTCATTATTTTTACACGACGAACGTGTTTCCAACTACGCGACTTGTTCAAAAAGCTAAAAATATCGCCACAGACATATATGAATCTAGGATTTATGCACTTTTTTTTTGCGTAGAGTACTATCAAAATACATAGAGCGGGTCTACAACATATCGTAGTATTCCGGCTTGCCGATGCTATTTTCATTGTTTTTACACGACGAACTTGTTTTATAATTCGCGACTTGTTAAAAAAATTATAAATATCGCCACAGGCATATAGGAATCTAGGATTTTTGCAATTTTTTTTTTTTTGCATAGAGTACTATCAAAATACATAGAGCGGATCTACAACATATCGTAGCATTCCGGTAGGCCGATGCCATTTTCATTGTTTTTACGCGACGAACGTGTTTTATAATTCGCGACTTGTTCAAAAAAGTAAAAATATCGCCAGAGGCATATAGGAATCTAGGATTTATGCACTTTTTTTTTGCGTAGAGTACTATCAAAATACATAGAGCAGGTCTACAACATGTCGTAGTATTCCGGCTTGCCGATGCTATTTTCATTGTTTTTACACGACGAACATGTTTTATAATTCGCGACTTGTTAAAAAAATTAAAAATATCGCCACAGGCATATAGGAATCTTGGATTTTTGCAATTTTTTTTTTTGCGTAGAGTACTATCAAAATACATAGAGCGGGTCTACAACATATCGTAGCATTCTGGTTTGCCGATGCCATTTTCATTGTTTTTACGCGACGAACGTGTTTTATAATTCGCGACTTGTTCAAAAAAGTAAAAATATCGCCAGAGGCATATAGGAATCTAGGATTTATGCACTTTTTTTTTTGCGTAGAGTACTATCAAAATTCATAGAGCGGGTCTACAACATATCGTAGCATTCTGCCTTGCCGATGCCATTTTCATTATTTTTATACGACGAACGTGTTTTCAATTTCGCGGCTTGTTCAAAAAGTTAAAAATATCGCCACAGACATATATGAATCTAGGATTTATGCACTTTTTTTTTGCGTAGAGTACTATCAATATACATAGAGCGGGTCTACAACATATCGTAGTATTCCGGCTTGCCGATGCCATTTTCATAGTTTTTACACGACGAACGTGTTTTTAATTCGTGACTTGTTCAAAAAAGTAAAAATATCGCCATAGGCATATACGAATCTAGGATTTATGCACTTTTTTCTTTGCGTAGAGTACTATCAAAATACATAGAGCGGGTCTACAACATATCGTAGCATTCCGCCTTGCCGATGCCATTTTCATTATTTTTACACGACGAACGTGTTTCCAACTACGCGACTTGTTCAAAAAGCTAAAAATATCGCCACAGACATATATGAATCTAGGATTTATGCACTTTTTTTTTGCGTAGAGTACTATCAAAATACATAGAGCGGGTCTACAACATATCGTAGTATTCCGGCTTGCCGATGCTATTTTCATTGTTTTTACACGACGAACTTGTTTTATAATTCGCGACTTGTTAAAAAAATTATAAATATCGCCACAGGCATATAGGAATCTAGGATTTTTGCAATTTTTTTTTTTGCATAGAGTACTATCAAAATACATAGAGCGGATCTACAACATATCGTAGCATTCCGGTAGGCCGATGCCATTTTCATTGTTTTTACGCGACGAACGTGTTTTATAATTCGCGACTTGTTCAAAAAAGTAAAAATATCGCCAGAGGCATATAGGAATCTAGGATTTATGCACTTTTTTTTTGCGTAGAGTACTATCAAAATACATAGAGCGGGTCTACAACATATCGTAGCATTCCAGTTTGCCGATGCCATTTTCATTGTTTTTAAACGACGAACGTGTTTTATAATTCGCGACTTGTTCAAAAAAGTAAAAATATCGCCACAGGCATATAGGAATCTAGGATTTATGCACTTTTTTTTTTGCATAGAGTACTATCAAAATACATAGAGCGGGTCTACAACATATCGTAGCATTCCGCCTTGCCGATGCCATTTTCATTATTTTTACACGACGAACGTGTTTCCAACTACGCGACTTTTCAAAAAGCTAAAAATATCGCCACAGACATATATGAATCTAGGATTTATGCACTTTTTTTTTGCGTAGAGTACTATCAAAATACATAGAGCGGGTCTACAACATATCGTAGTATTCTGGCTTGCCGATGCTATTTTCATTGTTTTTACACGACGAACTTGTTTTATAATTCGCGACTTGTTCAAAAAAGTAAAAATATCGCCAGAGGCATATAGGAATCTAGGATTTATGCACTTTTTTTTTGCGTAGAGTACTATCAAAATACATAGAGCGGGTCTACAACATATCGTAGCATTCCGCCTTGCCGATGCCATTTTCATTATTTTTACACGACGAACGTGTTTTCATCTTCGCGACTTGTTCAAAAAGTTAAAAATATCGCCACAGACATATATGATTCTAGGATTTATGCACTTTTTTTTTGCGTAGAGTACTATCAATATACATAGAGTGGGTCTACAACATATCGTAGTATTCCGGCTTGCCGATGCCATTTTCATTGTTTTTACACGACGAACGTGTTTTATAATTCGCGACTTGTTAAAAAAATTAAAAATATCGCCACAAGCATATAGGAATCTAGGATTTTTGCAATTTTTTTTTTTTGCGTAGAGTACTATCAAAATACATAGAGCGGGTCTACAATATATATCGTAGCATTCCGGTTTGACGATGCCATTTTCATTGTTTTTACACGACGAACGTGTTTTGTAATTCGCGACTTGTTCAAAAAAGTAAAAATATCGCCACAGGCATATAGGAATCTAGGATTTATGCTCTTTTGTTTTAGTAGAGTACTATCAAAATACATAGAGCGGGTCTACAACATATCGTAGTATTCCGACTTGCCGATGCCATTTTCATTATTTTTATATGACAAACGTGTTTTCGACTTCGCGACTTGTTCAAAAAGTTAAAAATATCGCCACACACATGTAGGAATCTAGGATTTATGCACTTTTTTTTTGCGTAGAGTACTATCAAAATACATAGAGCGGGTCTACAACATATCTTAGTATTCCAGCTTGCCGATGCCATTTTGATTGTTTTTACACGACGAACGTGTTTTATAATTCGCGACTTGTTAAAAAAATTAAAAATATCGCCCCATGCATATAGGAATCTAGGATTTTTGCATTTTTTTTTTTTTTTTTGCGTAGAGTACTATCAAAATACATAGAGCGGGTCTACAACATATCGTAGCATTCCGGTTTGCCGATGCAATTTTCATTGTTTTTACACGACGAAAGTGATTTATAATTCGCGACTTATTCAAAAAAGTAAAAATATCGCCAGAGGCATATAGGAATCTAGGATTTATGCACTTTTTTTTTTGCGTAGAGTACTATCAAAATTCATAGAGCGGGTCTACAACATATCGTAGCATTCTGCCTTGCCGATGCCATTTTCATTATTTTTATACGACGAACGTGTTTTCAATTTCGCGGCTTGTTCAAAAAGTTAAAAATATCGCCACAGACATATATGAATCTAGGATTTATGCACTTTTTTATCGCGTAGAGTACTATCACAATTCATAGAGCGGGTCTACAACATATCGTAGCATTCTGCCTTGCCGATGCCATTTTCATTATTTTTATACGACGAACGTGTTTTCAATTTCGCGGCTTGTTCAAAAAGTTAAATATATCGCCACAGACATATATGAATCTAGGATTTATGCACTTTTTTTTTGCGTAGAGTACTATCAATATACATAGAGCGGGTCTACAACATATCGTAGTATTCCGGCTTGCCGATGCCATTTTCATAGTTTTTACACGACGAACGTGTTTTTAATTCGCGACTTGTTCAAAAAAGTAAAAATATCGCCATAGGCATATACGAATCTAGGATTTATGCACTTTTTTCTTTGCGTAGAGTACTATCAAAATACATAGAGCGGGTCTACAACATATCGTAGCATTCCGCCTTGCCGATGCCATTTTCATCATTTTTACACGACGAACGTGTTTCCAACTACGCGACTTGTTCAAAAAGTTAAAAATATCGCCATAGACATATATGAATCTAGGATTTATGCACTTTTTTTTTGCGTAGAGTACTATCAAAATACATAGAGCGGGTCTACAACATATCGTAGTATTCCGGCTTGCCGATGCTATTTTCATTGTTTTTACACGACGAACTTGTTTTATAATTCGCGACTTGTTAAAAAAATTATAAATATCGCCACAGGCATATAGGAATCTAGGATTTTTGCAATTTTTTTTTTTGCATAGAGTACTATCAAAATACATAGAGCGGATCTACAACATATCGTAGCATTCCGGTAGGCCGATGCCATTTTCATTGTTTTTACGCGACGAACGTGTTTTATAATTCGCGACTTGTTCAAAAAAGTAAAAATATCGCCATAGGCATATACGAATCTAGGATTTATGCACTTTTTTCTTTGCGTAGAGTACTATCGAAATACATAGAGCGGGTCTACAACATATCGTAGCATTCCGCCTTGCCGATGCCATTTTCATTATTTTTACACGACGAACGTGTTTCCAACTACGCGACTTGTTCAAAAAGTTAAAAATATCGCCACAGACATATATGAATCTAGGATTTATGCACTTTTTTTTTGCGTAGAGTACTATCAAAATACATAGAGTGGGTCTACAACATATCGTAGTATTCCGGCTTGCCGATGCCATTTTCATTGTTTTTACACGACGAACGTGTTTTATAATTCGCGACTTGTTAAAAAAATTAAAAATATCGCCACAAGCATATAGGAATCTAGGATTTTTGCAATTTTTTTTTTTTTGAGTAGAGTACTATCAAAATACATAGAGCGGGTCTACAATATATATCGTAGCATTCCGGTTTGAGGATGCCATTTTCATTGTTTTTACACGACGAACGTGTTTTGTAATTCGCGACTTGTTCAAAAAAGTAAAAATATCGCCACAGGCATATAGGAATCTAGGATTTATGCTCTTTTGTTTAAGTAGAGTACTATCAAAATACATAGAGCGGGTTTACAACATATCGTAGTATTCCGACTTGCCGATGCCATTTTCATTATTTTTACATGACAAACGTGTTTTCAACTTCGCGACTTGTTCAAAATGTTAAAAATATCGCCACACACATGTAGGAATCTAGGATTTATGCACTTTTTTTTTGCGTAGAGTACTATCAAAATACATAGAGCGGGTCTACAACATATCTTAGTATTCCAGCTTGCCGATGCCATTTTCATTGTTTTTACACGACGAACGTGTTTTATAATTCGCGACTTGTTAAAAAAATTAAAAATATCGCCCCATGCTTATAGGAATCTAGGATTTTTGCAATTTTTTTTTTTTTTTTTGCGTAGAGTACTATCAAAATACATAGAGCGGGTCTACAACATATCGTAGCATTCCGGTTTGCCGATGCCATTTTCATTGTTTTTACACGACGAAAGTGATTTATAATTCGCGACTTGTTCAAAAAAGTAAAAATATCACCACAGGCATATAGGAATCTATGATTTATGCACTTTTGTTTTAGTAGAGTACTATCAAAATACATAGAGCGGGTCTACAACATATCGTAGCATTCCGGTTTGCCGATGCCATTTTCATTGTTTTTACACGACGAAAGTGATTTATAATTCGCGACTTGTTCAAAAAAGTAAAAATATCACCACTGGCATATAGGAATCTAGGATTTATGCACTTTTGTTTTAGTAGAGTACTATCAAAATACATAGAGCGGGTCTACAACATATTGTAGTATTCCGACTTGCCGATGCCATTTTCATTATTTTTACATGACGAACGTGTTTTCAACTTCGCGACTAGTTCAAAAAATTAAAAATATCGCCACAGGCTTATAGGAATCTAGGATTTATGCACTTTTTTTTAGTAGAGTACTATCAAAATACATAGAGCGGGTCTACAACATATCGTAGCATTCCGCCTTGCCGATGCCATTTTCATTATTTTTACACGACGAACGTGTTTTCAACTTCGCGACTTGTTCAAAAAGTTAAAAACATCGCCACAGACATATATGAATCTAGGATTTATGCACTTTTTTTTTGCGTAGAGTACTATCAAAATACATAGAGCGGGTCTACAACATATCGTAGTATTCCGGCTTGCCGATGCTATTTTCATTGTTTTTACACGAAGAACATGTTTTATAATTCGCGACTTGTTAAAAAAATTAAAAATATCGCCACAGGCATATAGGAATCTTGGATTTTTGCAATTTTTTTTTTTGCGTAGAGTACTATCAAAATACATAGAGCGGGTCTACAACATATCGTAGCATTCTGGTTTGCCGATGCCATTTTCATTGTTTTTACGCGACGAACGTGTTTTATAATTCGCGACTTGTTCAAAAAAGTAAAAATATCGCCAGAGGCATATAGGAATCTAGGATTTATGCACTTTTTTTTTAGTAGAGTACTATCAAAATACATAGAGCGGGTCTACAACATATTGTAGTATTCCGACTTGCCGATGCCATTTTCATTATTTTTACATGACGAACGTGTTTTCAACTTCGCGACTAGTTCAAAAAATTAAAAATATCGCCACAGGCTTATAGGAATCTAGGATTTATGCACTTTTTTTTAGTAGAGTACTATCAAAATACATAGAGCGGGTCTACAACATATCGTAGCATTCCGCCTTGCCGATGCCATTTTCATTGTTTTTACACGAAGAACGTGTTTCCAACTACGCGACTTGTTCAAAAAGTTAAAAATATCGCCACAGACATATATGAATCTAGGATTTCTGCACTTTTTTTTTGCGTAGAGTACTATCAAAATACATAGAGCGGGTCTACAACATATCGTAGCATTCTGGTTTGCCGATGCCATTTTCATTGTTTTTACGCGACGAACGTGTTTTATAATTCGCGACTTGTTCAAAAAAGTAAAAATATCGCCAGAGGCATATAGGAATCTAGGATTTATGCACTTTTTTTTTTGCGTAGAGTACTATCAAAATTCATAGAGCGGGTCTACAACATATCGTAGCATTCCGCCTTGCCGATGCCATTTTCATTATTTTTACACGACGAATGTGTTTGCAACTTCGCGACTTGTTCAAAAAGTTAAAAACATCGCCACAGACATATATGAATCTAGGATTTCTGCACTTTTTTTTTGCGTAGAGTACTATCAAAATACATAGAGCGGGTCTACAACATATCGTAGCATTCCACCTTGCCGATGCCATTTTCATTATTTTTACACGACGAACGTCCTTCCAACTACGTGACTTGTTCAAAAAGTTAAAAATATCGCCACAGACATATATGAATCTAGGATTTATGCACTTTTTTTTTGCGTAGAGTACTATCAAAATACATAGAGCGGGTCTACAACATATCGTAGCATTCCGCCTTGCCGATGCCATTTTCATTATTTTTACACGACGAACGTGTTTCCAACTACGCGACTTGTTCAAAAAGTTAAAAATATCGCCACAGACATATATGAATCTAGGATTTATGCACTTTTTTTTTGCGTAGAGTACTATCAAAATACATAGAGCGGGTCTACAACATATCGTAGTATTCCGGCTTGCCGATGCTATTTTCATTGTTTTTACACGACGAACATGTTTTATAATTCGCGACTTGTTAAAAAAATCAAAAATATCGCCACAGGCATATAGGAATCTAGGATTTTTGCAATTTTTTTTTTTGCGTAGAGTACTATCAAAATACATAGAGCGGGTCTACAACATATCGTAGCATTCCAGTTTGCCGATGCCATTTTCATTGTTTTTAAACGACGAACGTGTTTTATAATTCGCGACTTGTTCAAAAAAGTAAAAATATCGCCACAGGCATATAGGAATCTAGGATTTATGCACTTTATTTTTTGCATAGAGTACTATCAAAATACATAGAGCGGGTCTACAACATATCGTAGCATTCCGCCTTGCCGATGCCATTTTGATTATTTTTACACGACGAAAGTGTTTTCAACTTCGCGACTTGTTCAAAAAGTTAAAAATATCGCCACAGACATATATGAATCTAGGATTTATGCACTTTTTTTTTGCGTAGAGTACTATCAAAATACATAGAGCGGGTCTACAACATATCGTAGCATTCCACCTTGCCGATGCCATTTTCATTATTTTTACACGACGAACGTGTTTCCAACTACGCGACTTGTTCAAAAAGTTAAAAATATCGCCACAGACATATATGAATCTAGGATTTATGCACTTTTTTTTTGCGTAGAGTACTATCAAAATACATAGAGCGGGTCTACAACATATCGTAGTATTCCGGCTTGCCGATGCTATTTTCATTGTTTTTACACGACGAACATGTTTTATAATTCGCGACTTGTTAAAAAAATCAAAAATATCGCCACAGGCATATAGGAATCTAGGATTTTTGCAATTTTTTTTTTTGCGTAGAGTACTATCAAAATACATAGAGCGGGTCTACAACATATCGTAGCATTCCAGTTTGCCGATGCCATTTTCATTGTTTTTAAACGACGAACGTGTTTTATAATTCGCGACTTGTTCAAAAAAGTAAAAATATCGCCACAGGCATATAGGAATCTAGGATTTATGCACTTTTTTTTTTGCATAGAGTACTATCAAAATACATAGAGCGGGTCTACAACATATCGTAGCATTCCGCCTTGCCGATGCCATTTTGATTATTTTTACACGACGAACGTGTTTTCAACTTCGCGACTTGTTCAAAAAGTTAAAAACATCGCCACAGACATATATGAATCTAGGATTTATGCACTTTTTTTTTGCGTAGAGTACTATCAAAATACATAGAGCAGGTCTACAACATGTCGTAGTATTCCGGCTTGCCGATGCTATTTTCATTGTTTTTACACGACGAACATGTTTTATAATTCGCGACTTGTTAAAAAAATTAAAAATATCGCCACAGGCATATAGGAATCTTGGATTTTTGCAATTTTTTTTTTGCGTAGAGTACTATCAAAATACATAGAGCGGGTCTACAACATATCGTAGCATTCTGGTTTGCCGATGCCATTTTCATTGTTTTTACGCGACGAACGTGTTTTATAATTCGCGACTTGTTCAAAAAAGTAAAAATATCGCCAGAGGCATATAGGAATCTAGGATTTATGCACTTTTTTTTTTGCGTAGAGTACTATCAAAATTCATAGAGCGGGTCTACAACATATCGTAGCATTCTGCCTTGCCGATGCCATTTTCATTATTTTTATACGACGAACGTGTTTTCAATTTTGCGGCTTGTTCAAAAAGTTAAAAATATCGCCACAGACATATATGAATCTAGGATTTATGCACTTTTTTTTTGCGTAGAGTACTATCAATATACATAGAGCGGGTCTACAACATATCGTAGTATTCCGGCTTGCCGATGCCATTTTCATAGTTTTTACACGACGAACGTGTTTTTAATTCGCGACTTGTTCAAAAAAGTAAAAATATCGCCATAGGCATATACGAATCTAGGATTTATGCACTTTTTTCTTTGCGTAGAGTACTATCAAAATACATAGAGCGGGTCTACAACATATCGTAGCATTCCGCCTTGCCGATGCCATTTTCATCATTTTTACACGACGAACGTGTTTCCAACTACGCGACTTGTTCAAAAAGTTAAAAATATCGCCATAGACATATATGAATCTAGGATTTATGCACTTTTTTTTTGCGTAGAGTACTATCAAAATACATAGAGCGGGTCTACAACATATCGTAGTATTCCGGCTTGCCGATGCTATTTTCATTGTTTTTACACGACGAACTTGTTTTATAATTCGCGACTTGTTAAAAAAATTATAAATATCGCCACAGGCATATAGGAATCTAGGATTTTTGAAATTTTTTTTTTTGCATAGAGTACTATCAAAATACATAGAGCGGATCTACAACATATCGTAGCATTCCGGTAGGCCGATGCCATTTTCATTGTTTTTACGCGACGAACGTGTTTTGTAATTCGCGACTTGTTCAAAAAAGTAAAAATATCGCCACAGGCATATAGGAATCTAGGATTTATGCTCTTTTGTTTTAGTAGAGTACTATCAAAATACATAGAGCGGGTCTACAACATATCGTAGTATTCCGACTTGCCGATGCCATTTTCATTATTTTTACATGACAAACGTGTTTTCAACTTCGCGACTTGTTCAAAAAGTTAAAAATATCGCCACACACATGTAGGAATCTAGGATTTATGCACTTTTTTTTTGCGTAGAGTACTATCAAAATACATAGAGCGGGTCTACAACATATCTTAGTATTCCAGCTTGCCGATGCCATTTTCATTGTTTTTACACGACGAACGTGTTTTATAATTCGCGACTTGTTAAAAAAATTAAATATATCGCCCCATGCATATAGGAATCTAGGATTTTTGCAATTTTTTTTTTTTTTTTGCGTAGAGTACTATCAAAATACATAGAGCGGGTCTACAACATATCGTTGCATTCCGGTTTGCCGATGCCATTTTCATTGTTTTTACACGACGAAAGTAATTTATAATTCGCGACTTGTTCAAAAAAGTAAAAATATCACCACAGGCATATAGGAATCTAGGATTTATGCACTTTTGTTTTAGTAGAGTACTATCAAAATACATAGAGCGGGTCTACAACATATTGTAGTATTCCGACTTGCCGATGCCATTTTCATTATTTTTACATGACGAAGGTGTTTTCAACTTCGCGACTAGTTCAAAAAATTAAAAATATCGCCACAGGCTTATAGGAATCTAGGATTTATGCAATTTTTTTTAGTAGAGTACTATCAAAATACATAGAGCGGGTCTACAACATATCGTAGCATTCCGGTTTGCCGATGCCATTTTCATTGTTTTTACACGACGAAAGTAATTTATAATTCGCGACTTGTTCAAAAAAGTAAAAATATCACCACAGGCATATAGGAATCTAGGATTTATGCACTTTTGTTTTAGTAGAGTACTATCAAAATACATAGAGCGGGTCTACAACATATTGTAGTATTCCGACTTGCCAATGCCATTTTTATTATTTTTACATGACGAACGTGTTTTCAACTTCCCGACTAGTTCAAAAAATTAAAAATATCGCCACAGACATATATGAATCTAGGATTTATGCACTTTTTTTTTGCGTAGAGTACTATCAATATACATAGAGCGGGTCTACAACATATCGTAGTATTCCAGCTTGCCGATGCCATTTTCATAGTTTTTACACGACGAACGTGTTTTTAATTCGCGACTTGTTCAAAAAAGTAAAAATATCGCCATAGGCATATACGAATCCAGGATTTATGCACTTTTTTCTTTGCGTAGAGTACTATCAAAATACATAGAGCGGGTCTACAACATATCGTAGCATTCCGCCTTGCCGATGCCATTTTCATTATTTTTACACGACGAACGTGTTTCCAACTACGCGACTTGTTCAAAAAGTTAAAAATATCGCCACAGACATATATGAATCTAGGATTTATGCACTTTTTTTTTGCGTAGAGTACTATCAAAATATATAGAGCGGGTCTACAACATATCGTAGTATTCCGGCTTGCCGATGCCATTTTCATTGTTTTTACACGACGAACGTGTTTTATAATTCGCGACTTGTTAAAAAAATTAAAAATATCGCCACAAGCATATAGGAATCTAGGATTTTTGCAATTTTTTTTTTTTTAGTAGAGTACTATCAAAATACATAGAGCGGGTCTACAATATATATCGTAGCATTCCGGTTTGAGGATGCCATTTTCATTGTTTTTACACGACGAACGTGTTTTGTAATTCGCGACTTGTTCAAAAAAGTAAAAATATCGCCACAGGCATATAGGAATCTAGGATTTATGCTCTTTTGTTTTAGTAGAGTACTATCAAAATACATAGAGCGGGTCTACAACATATCGTAGTATTCCGACTTGCCGATGCCATTTTCATTATTTTTACATGACAAACGTGTTTTCAACTTCGCGACTTGTTCAAAAAGTTAAAAATATCGCCACACACATGTAGGAATCTAGGATTTATGCACTTTTTTTTTGCGTAGAGTACTATCAAAATACATATAGCGGATCTACAACATATCTTAGTATTCCAGCTTGCCGATGCCATTTTCATTGTTTTTACACGACGAACGTGTTTTATAATTCGCGACTTGTTAAAAAAATTAAAAATATCGCCCCATGCTTATAGGAATCTAGGATTTTTGCAATTTTTTTTTTTTTTTTTTGCGTAGAGTACTATCAAAATACATAGAGCGGGTCTACAACATATCGTAGCATTCCGGTTTGCCGATGCCATTTTCATTGTTTTTACACGACGAAAGTGATTTATAATTCGCGACTTGTTCAAAAAAGTAAAAATATCACCACAGGTATATAGGAATCTAGGATTTATGCACTTTTGTTTTAGTAGAGTACTATCAAAATACATAGAGCGGGTCTACAACATATCGTAGCATTCCGGTTTGCCGATGCCATTTTCATTGTTTTTACACGACGAAAGTGATTTATAATTCGCGACTTGTTCAAAAAAGTAAAAATATCACCACAGGCATATAGGAATCTAGGATTTATGCACTTTTGTTTTAGTAGAGTACTATCAAAATACATAGAGCGGGTCTACAACATATCGTAGTATTCCGGCTTGCCGATGCTATTTTCATTGTTTTTACACGACGAACTTGTTTTATAATTCGCGACTTGTTAAAAAAATTATAAATATCGCCACAGGCATATAGGAATCTAGGATTTTTGCATTTTTTTTTTTTTGCATAGAGTACTATCAAAATACATAGAGCGGATCTACAACATATCGTAGCATTCCGGTACGCCGATGCCATTTTCATTGTTTTTACGCGACGAACGTGTTTTATAATTCGCGACTTGTTCAAAAAAGTAAAAATATCGCCATAGGCATATACGAATCTAGGATTTATGCACTTTTTTCTTTGCGTAGAGTACTATCAAAATACATAGAGCGGGTCTACAACATATCGTAGCATTCCGCCTTGCCGATGCCATTTTCATTATTTTTACACGACGAACGTGTTTCCAACTACGCGACTTGTTCAAAAAGTTAAAAATATCGCCACAGACATATATGAATCTAGGATTTATGCACTTTTTTTTTGCGTAGAGTACTATCAAAATACATAGAGTGGGTCTACAACATATCGTAGTATTCCGGCTTGCCGATGCTATTTTCATTGTTTTTACACGACGAACATGTTTTATAATTCGCGACTTGTTAAAAAAATTAAAAATATCGCCACAGGCATATAGGAATCTTGGATTTTTGCAATTTTTTTTTTTGCGTAGAGTACTATCAAAATACATAGAGCGGGTCTACAACATATCGTAGCATTCTGGTTTGCCGATGCCATTTTCGTTGTTTTTACGCGACGAACGTGTTTTATAATTCGCGACTTGTTCAAAAAAGTAAAAATATCGCCAGAGGCATATAGGAATCTAGAATTTATGCACTTTTTTTTTTGCGTAGAGTACTATCAAAATTCATAGAGCGGGTCTACAACATATCGTAGCATTCTGCCTTGCCGATGCCATTTTCATTATTTTTATACGACGAACGTGTTTTCAATTTCGCGGCTTGTTCAAAAAGTTAAAAATATCGCCACAGACATATATGAATCTAGGATTTATGCACTTTTTTTTTGCGTAGAGTACTATCAATATATATAGAGCGGGTCTACAACATATCGTAGTATTCCAGCTTGCCGATGCCATTTTCATAGTTTTTACACGACGAACGTGTTTTTAATTCGCGACTTGTTCAAAAAAGTAAAAATATCGCCATAGGCATATACGAATCTAGGATTTATGCACTTTTTTCTTTGCGTAGAGTACTATCAAAATACATAGAGCGGGTCTACAACATATCGTAGCATTCCGCCTTGCCGATGCCATTTTCATTATTTTTACACGACGAACGTGTTTCCAACTACGCGACTTGTTCAAAAAGTTAAAAATATCGCCACAGACATATATGAATCTAGGATTTATGCACTTTTTTTTTGCGTAGAGTACTATCAAAATACATAGAGCGGGTCTACAACATATCGTAGTATTCCGGCTTGCCGATGCTATTTTCATTGTTTTTACACGACGAACTTGTTTTATAATTCGCGACTTGTTAAAAAAATTATAAATATCGCCACAGGCATATAGGAATCTAGGATTTTTGCAATTTTTTTTTTTTGCATAGAGTACTATCAAAATACATAGAGCGGATCTACAACATATCGTAGCATTCCGGTAGGCCGATGCCATTTTCATTGTTTTTACGCGACGAACGTGTTTTATAATTCGCGACTTGTTCAAAAAAGTAAAAATATCGCCATAGGCATATACGAATCTAGGATTTATGCACTTTTTTCTTTGCGTAGAGTACTATCAAAATACATAGAGTGGGTCTACAACATATCGTAGTATTCCGGCTTGCCGATGCCATTTTCATTGTTTTTACACGACGAACGTGTTTTATAATTCGCGACTTGTTAAAAAAATTAAAAATATCGCCACAGGCATATAGGAATCTTGGATTTTTGCAATTTTTTTTTTTTGCGTAGAGTACTATCAAAATACATAGAGCGGGTCTACAACATATCGTAGCATTCTGGTTTGCCGATGCCATTTTCATTGTTTTTACACGACGAATGTGTTTTATAATTCGCGACTTGTTAAAAAAATTAAAAATATCGCCACAAGCATATAGGAATCTAGGATTTTTGCAATTTTTTTTTTTTTGAGTAGAGTACTATCAAAATACATAGAGCGGGTCTACAATATATATCGTAGCATTCCGGTTTGAGGATGCCATTTTCATTGTTTTTACACGACGAACGTGTTTTGTAATTCGCGACTTGTTCAAAAAAGTAAAAATATCGCCACAGGCATATAGGAATCTAGGATTTATGCTCTTTTGTTTTAGTAGAGTACTATCAAAATACATAGAGCGGGTCTACAACATATCGTAGTATTCCGACTTGCCGATGCCATTTTCATTATTTTTACATGACAAACGTGTTTTCAACTTCGCGACTTGTTCAAAAAGTTAAAAATATCGCCACACACATGTAGGAATCTAGGATTTATGCACTTTTTTTTTGCGTAGAGTACTATCAAAATACATAGAGCGGGTCTACAACATATCGTAGCATTCCGGTTTGCCGATGCCATTTTCATTGTTTTTACACGACGAAAGTGATTTATAATTCGCGACTTGTTCAAAAAAGTAAAAATATCACCACAGGCATATAGGAATCTAGGATTTATGCACTTTTGTTTTAGTACAGTACTATCAAAATACATAGAGCGGGTCTACAACATATCGTAGCATTCCGGTTTGCCGATGCCATTTTCATTGTTTTTACACGACGAAAGTGATTTATAATTCGCGACTTGTTCAAAAAAGTAAAAATATCACCACAGGCATATAGGAATCTAGGATTTATGCACTTTTGTTTTAGTAGAGTACTATCAAAATACATAGAGCGGGTCTACAACATATTGTAGTATTCCGACTTGCCGATGCCATTTTCATTATTTTTACATGACGAACGTGTTTTCAACTTCGCGACTAGTTCAAAAAATTAAAAATATCGCCACAGGCTTATAGGAATCTAGGATTTATGCACTTTTTTTTAGTAGAGTACTATCAAAATACATAGAGCGGGTCTACAACATATCGTAGCATTCCGCGTTGCCGATGCCATTTTCATTATTTTTACACGAAGAACGTGTTTCCAACTACGCGACTTGTTCAAAAAGTTAAAAATATCGCCACAGACATATATGAATCTAGGATTTATGCACTTTTTTTTTGCGTAGAATACTAGCAAAATACATAGAGCGGGTCTACAACATATCGTAGTATTCCGGCTTGCCGATGCTATTTTCATTGTTTTTACACGACGAACATGTTTTATAATTCGCGACTTGTTAAAAAAATTAAAAATATCGCCACAGGCATATAGGAATCTTGGATTTTTGCAATTTTTTTTTTTTTGCGTAGAGTACTCTCAAAATACATAGAGTGGGTCTACAACATATTGTAGCATTCTGGTTTGCCGATGCCATTTTCATTGTTTTTACGCGACGAACGTGTTTTATAATTCGCGACTTGTTCAAAAAAGTAAAAATATCGCCAGAGGCATATAGGAATCTAGGATTTATGCACTTTTTTTTTTGCGTAGAGTACTATCAAAATTCATAGAGCGGGTCTACAACATATCGTAGCATTCTGCCTTGCCGATGCCATTTTCATTATTTTTATACGACGAACGTGTTTTCAACTTCGCGACTTGTTCAAAAAGTTAAAAATATCGCCACAGACATATATGAATCTAGGATTTATGCACTTTTTTTTTGCGTAGAGTACTATCAAGATACATAGAGCGGGTCTACAACATATCGTAGCATTCCGCCTTGCCGATGCCATTTTCATTATTTTTACATGACGAACGTGTTTCCAACTACGCGACTTGTTCAAAAAGTTAAAAATATCGCCACAGACATATATGAATCTAGGATTTATGCACTTTTTTTTTTCGTAGAGTACTATCAAAATACATAGAGCGGGTCTACAACATATCGTAGCATTCCGCCTTGCCGATGCCATTTTCATTATTTTTACACGACGAACGTGTTTCCAACTACGCGACTTGTTCAAAAAGTTAAAAATATCGCCACAGACATATATGAATCTAGGATTTATGCACTTTTTTTTTGCGTAGAGTACTATCAAAATACATAGAGCGGGTCTACAACATATCGTAGCATTCCGCCTTGCCGATGCCATTTTCATTATTTTTACACGACGAACGTGTTTCCAACTACGCGACTTGTTCAAAAAGTTAAAAATATCGCCACAGACATATATGAATCTAGGATTTATGCACTTTTTTTTTGCGTAGAGTACTATCAAAATACATAGAGCGGGTCTACAACATATCGTAGCATTCCGCCTTGCCGATGCCATTTTCATTATTTTTACATGACGAACGTGTTTTCAACTTCCCGACTAGTTCAAAAAATTAAAAATATCGCCACAGGCTTATAGGAATCTAGGATTTATGCACTTTTTTTTAGTAGAGTACTATCAAAATACATAGAGCGGGTCTACAACATATCGTTGCATTCCGGCTTGCCGATGCCATTTTCATTGTTTTTACACGACAAACGTGTTTTATAATTCGCGACTTGTTAAAAAAATTAAAAATATCGCCACAGGCATATAGGAATCTAGGATTTTTGCAATTTTTTTTTGCGTAGAGTACTATCAAAATACATGGAGCGGGTCTACAACATATCGTAGCATTCCAGTTTGCCGATGCCATTTTCATTGTTTTTAAACGACGAACGTGTTTTACAATTCGCGACTTGTTAAAAAAATTAAAAATATCGCCACAGGCATATAGGAATCTTGGATTTTTGCAATTTTTTTTTTTTGCGTAGAGTACTATCAAAATACATAGAGCGGGTCTACAACATATCGTAGCATTCTGGTTTGCCGATGCCATTTTCATTGTTTTTACGCGACGAACGTGTTTTATAATTCGCGACTTGTTCAAAAAAGTAAAAATATCGCCAGAGGCATATAGGAATCTAGGATTTATGCACTTTTTTTTTTGCGTAGAGTACTATCAAAATTCATAGAGCGGGTCTACAACATATCGTAGCATTCTGCCTTGCCGATGCCATTTTCATTATTTTTATACGAGGAACTTGTTTTCAACTTCGCGACTTGTTCAAAAAGTTAAAAATATCGCCACAGACATATATGAATCTAGGATTTATGCACTTTTTTTTTGCGTAGAGTACTATCAAAATACATAGAGCGGGTCTACAACATATCGTAGCATTCCGCCTTTCCGATGCCATTTTCATTATTTTTACACGACGAACGTGTTTCCAACTACGCGACTTGTTCAAAAAGTTAAAAATATCGCCACAGACATATATGAATCTAGGATTTATGAACTTTTT
The DNA here is from genome assembly GCA_951799995.1 of Trifolium subterraneum. Classification (NCBI taxonomy): domain Eukaryota; kingdom Viridiplantae; phylum Streptophyta; class Magnoliopsida; order Fabales; family Fabaceae; genus Trifolium; species Trifolium subterraneum. The sequence continues at coordinate 30,310,954 of OX637466.1, forward strand.
TTTTGCGTAGAGTACTATCAAAATACATAGAGCGGGTCTACAACATATCGTAGCATTCCGCCTTGCCGATGCCATTTTCATTATTTTTACACGACGAACGTGTTTCCAACTACGCGACTTGTTCAAAAAGTTAAAAATATCGCCACAGACATATATGAATCTAGGATTTATGCACTTTTTTTTTGCGTAGAGTACTATCAAAATACATAGAGCGGGTCTACAACATATCGTAGCATTCCGCCTTGCCGATGCCATTTTCATTGTTTTTACTCGACGAACGTGTTTTATAATTCGCGACTTGTTCAAAAAGGTAAAAATATCGCCAGAGGCATATAGGAATCTAGGATTTATGCACTTTTTTTTTGCGTAGAGTACTATCAAAATACATAGAGCGGGTCTACAACATATCGTAGCATTCCGCCTTGCCGATGCCATTTTCATTATTTTTACACGACGAACGTGTTTTCATCTTCGCGACTTGTTCAAAAAGTTAAAAATATCGCCACAGACATATATGATTCTAGGATTTATGCACTTTTTTTTTGCGTAGAGTACTATCAAAATACATAGAGCGGGTCTACAACATATCGTAGCATTCCGCCTTGCCGATGCCATTTTCATTATTTTTACACGACGAACGTGTTTCCAACTACGCGACTTGTTCAAAATGTTAAAAATATCGCCACAGACATAGATGAATCTAGGATTTATGCACTTTTTTTTTGCGTAGAGTACTATCAAAATACATAGAGCGGGTCTACAACATATCGTAGCATTCCGCCTTGCCGATGCCATTTTCATTATTTTTACACGACGAACGTGTTTCCAACTACGCGACTTGTTCAAAAAGTTAAAAATATCGCCACAGACATATATGAATCTAGGATTTATGCACTTTTTTTTTGCGTAGAGTACTATCAAAATACATAGAGCGGGTCTACAACATATCGTAGCATTCCGCCTTGCCGATGCCATTTTCATTATTTTTACACGACGAACGTGTTTTCAACTTCGCGACTTGTTCAAAAAGTTAAAAACATCGCCACAGACATATATGAATCTAGGATTTATGCACTTTTTTTTTGCGTAGAGTACTATCAAAATACATAGAGCGGGTCTACAACATATCGTAGTATTCCGGCTTGCCGATGCTATTTTCATTGTTTTTACACGACGAACATGTTTTATAATTCGCGACTTGTTAAAAAAATCAAAAATATCGCCACAGGCATATAGGAATCTTGGATATTTGCAATTTTTTTTTTTGCGTAGAGTACTATCAAAATACATAGAGCGGGTCTACAACATATCGTAGCATTCTGGTTTGCCGATGCCATTTTCATTGTTTTTACGCGACGAACGTGTTTTATAATTCGCGACTTGTTCAAAAAAGTAAAAATATCGCCAGAGGCATATAGGAATCTAGGATTTATGCACTTTTTTTTTTGCGTAGAGTACTATCAAAATTCATAGAGCGGGTCTACAACATATCGTAGCATTCTGCCTTGCCGATGCCATTTTCATTATTTTTATACGAGGAACTTGTTTTCAACTTCGCGACTTGTTCAAAAAGTTAAAAATATCGCCACAGACATATATGAATCTAGGATTTATGCACTTTTTTTTTGCGTAGAGTACTATCAAAATACATAGAGCGGGTCTACAACATATCGTAGCATTCCGCCTTTCCGATGCCATTTTCATTATTTTTACACGACGAACGTGTTTCCAACTACGCGACTTGTTCAAAAAGTTAAAAATATCGCCACAGACATATATGAATCTAGGATTTATGCACTTTTTTTTTGCGTAGAGTACTATCAAAATACATAGAGCGGGTCTACAACATATCGTAGCATTCCGCCTTGCCGATGCCATTTTCATTATTTTTACACGACGAACGTGTTTCCAACTACGCGAGTTGTTCAAAAAGTTAAAAATATCGCCACAGACATATATGAATCTAGGATTTATGCACTTTTTTTTTTGCGTAGAGTACTATCAAAATACATAGAGCGGGTCTACAACATATCGTAGCATTCCGCCTTGCCGATGCCATTTTCATTGTTTTTACGCGAAGAACGTGTTTTATAATTCGCGACTTGTTCAAAAAAGTAAAAATATCGCCAGAGGCATATAGGAATCTAGGATTTATGCACTTTTTTTTTGCGTAGAGTACTATCAAAATACATAGAGCGGGTCTACAACATATCGTAGCATTCCGCCTTGCCGATGCCATTTTCATTATTTTTACACGACGAACGTGTTTTCATCTTCACGACTTGTTCAAAAAGTTAAAAATATCGCCACAGACATATATGATTCTAGGATTTATGCACTTTTTTTTTGCGTAGAGTACTATCAAAATACACAGAGCGGGTCTACAACATATCGTAGCATTCCGCCTTGCCGATGCCATTTTCATTATTTTTACACGACGAACGTGTTTCCAACTACGCGACTTGTTCAAAAAGTTAAAAATATCGCCACAGACATATATGAATCTAGGATTTATGCACTTTTTTTTTGCGTAGAGTACTATCAAAATACATAGAGCGGGTCTACAACATATCGTAGCATTCCGCCTTGCCGATGCCATTTTCATTATTTTTACACGACGAACGTGTTTCCAACTACGCGACTTGTTCAAAAAGTTAAAAATATCGCCACAGACATATATGAATCTAGGATTTATGCACTTTTTTTTTGCGTAGAGTACTATCAAAATACATGGAGCGGGTCTACAACATATCGTAGCATTCCGCCTTGCCGATGCCATTTTCATTATTTTTACACGACGAACGTGTTTTCAACTTCGCGACTTGTTCAAAAAGTTAAAAACATCGCCACAGACATATATGAATCTAGGATTATTGCACTTTTTTTTTGCGTAGAGTACTATCAAAATACATAGAGCGGGTCTACAACATATCGTAGTATTCCGGCTTGCCGATGCTATTTTCATTGTTTTTACATGACGAACATGTTTTATAATTCGCGACTTGTTAAAAAAATCAAAAATATCGCCACAGGCATATAGGAATCTTGGATATTTGCAATTTTTTTTTTTGCGTAGAGTACTATCAAAATACATAGAGCGGGTCTACAACATATCGTAGCATTCTGGTTTGCCGATGCCATTTTCATTGTTTTTACGCGACGAACGTGTTTTATAATTCGCGACTTGTTCAAAAAAGTAAAAATATCGCCAGAGGCATATAGGAATCTAGGATTTATGCACTTTTTTTTTTGCGTAGAGTACTATCAAAATTCATAGAGCGGGTCTACAACATATCGTAGCATTCTGCCTTGCCGATGCCATTTTCATTATTTTTATACGAGGAACTTGTTTTCAACTTCGCGACTTGTTCAAAAAGTTAAAAATATCGCCACAGACATATATGAATCTAGGATTTATGCACTTTTTTTTTGCGTAGAGTACTATCAAAATACATAGAGCGGGTCTACAACATATCGTAGCATTCCGCCTTTCCGATGCCATTTTCATTATTTTTACACGACGAACGTGTTTCCAACTACGCGACTTGTTCAAAAAGTTAAAAATATCGCCACAGACATATATGAATCTAGGATTTATGCACTTTTTTTTTTGCGTAGAGTACTATCAAAATACATAGAGCGGGTCTACAACATATCGTAGCATTCCGCCTTGCCGATGCCATTTTCATTATTTTTACATGACGAACGTGTTTTCAACTTCCCGACTAGTTCAAAAAATTAAAAATATCGCCACAGGCTTATAGGAATCTAGGATTTATGCACTTTTTTTTAGTAGAGTACTATCAAAATACATAGAGCGGGTCTACAACATATCGTTGCATTCCGGCTTGCCGATGCCATTTTCATTGTTTTTACACGACAAACGTGTTTTATAATTCGCGACTTGTTAAAAAAATTAAAAATATCGCCACAGGCATATAGGAATCTAGGATTTTTGCAATTTTTTTTTGCGTAGAGTACTATCAAAATACATGGAGCGGGTCTACAACATATCGTAGCATTCCAGTTTGCCGATGCCATTTTCATTGTTTTTAAACGACGAACGTGTTTTATAATTCGCGACTTGTTAAAAAAATTAAAAATATCGCCACAGGCATATAGGAATCTTGGATTTTTGCAATTTTTTTTTTTGCGTAGAGTACTATCAAAATACATAGAGCGGGTCTACAACATATCGTAGCATTCTGGTTTGCCGATGCCATTTTCATTGTTTTTACGCGACGAACGTGTTTTATAATTCGCGACTTGTTCAAAAAAGTAAAAATATCGCCAGAGGCATATAGGAATCTAGGATTTATGCACTTTTTTTTTTGCGTAGAGTACTATCAAAATTCATAGAGCGGGTCTACAACATATCGTAGCATTCTGCCTTGCCGATGCCATTTTCATTATTTTTATACGAGGAACTTGTTTTCAACTTCGCGACTTGTTCAAAAAGTTAAAAATATCGCCACAGACATATATGAATCTAGGATTTATGCACTTTTTTTTTGCGTAGAGTACTATCAAAATACATAGAGCGGGTCTACAACATATCGTAGCATTCCGCCTTTCCGATGCCATTTTCATTATTTTTACACGACGAACGTGTTTCCAACTACGCGACTTGTTCAAAAAGTTAAAAATATCGCCACAGACATATATGAATCTAGGATTTATGCACTTTTTTTTTGCGTAGAGTACTATCAAAATACATAGAGCGGGTCTACAACATATCGTAGCATTCCGCCTTGCCGATGCCATTTTCATTATTTTTACACGACGAACGTGTTTCCAACTACGCGACTTGTTCAAAAAGTTAAAAATATCGCCACAGACATATATGAATCTAGGATTTATGCACTTTTTTTTTGCGTAGAGTACTATCAAAATACATAGAGCGGGTCTACAACATATCGTAGCATTCCGCCTTGCCGATGCCATTTTCATTGTTTTTACTCGACGAACGTGTTTTATAATTCGCGACTTGTTCAAAAAGGTAAAAATATCGCCAGAGGCATATAGGAATCTAGGATTTATGCACTTTTTTTTTGCGTAGAGTACTATCAAAATACATAGAGCGGGTCTACAACATATCGTAGCATTCCGCCTTGCCGATGCCATTTTCATTATTTTTACACGACGAACGTGTTTTCATCTTCGCGACTTGTTCAAAAAGTTAAAAATATCGCCACAGACATATATGATTCTAGGATTTATGCACTTTTTTTTTGCGTAGAGTACTATCAAAATACATAGAGCGGGTCTACAACATATCGTAGCATTCCGCCTTGCCGATGCCATTTTCATTATTTTTACACGACGAACGTGTTTCCAACTACGCGACTTGTTCAAAAAGTTAAAAATATCGCCACAGACATAGATGAATCTAGGATTTATGCACTTTTTTTTTGCGTAGAGTACTATCAAAATACATAGAGCGGGTCTACAACATATCGTAGCATTCCGCCTTGCCGATGCCATTTTCATTATTTTTACACGACGAACGTGTTTCCAACTACGCGACTTGTTCAAAAAGTTAAAAATATCGCCACAGACATATATGAATCTAGGATTTATGCACTTTTTTTTTGCGTAGAGTACTATCAAAATACATAGAGCGGGTCTACAACATATCGTAGCATTCCGCCTTGCCGATGCCATTTTCATTATTTTTACACGACGAACGTGTTTTCAACTTCGCGACTTGTTCAAAAAGTTAAAAACATCGCCACAGACATATATGAATCTAGGATTTATGCACTTTTTTTTTGCGTAGAGTACTATCAAAATACATAGAGCGGGTCTACAACATATCGTAGTATTCCGGCTTGCCGATGCTATTTTCATTGTTTTTACACGACGAACATGTTTTATAATTCGCGACTTGTTAAAAAAATCAAAAATATCGCCACAGGCATATAGGAATCTTGGATATTTGCAATTTTTTTTTTTGCGTAGAGTACTATCAAAATACATAGAGCGGGTCTACAACATATCGTAGCATTCTGGTTTGCCGATGCCATTTTCATTGTTTTTACGCGACGAACGTGTTTTATAATTCGCGACTTGTTCAAAAAAGTAAAAATATCGCCAGAGGCATATAGGAATCTAGGATTTATGCACTTTTTTTTTTGCGTAGAGTACTATCAAAATTCATAGAGCGGGTCTACAACATATCGTAGCATTCTGCCTTGCCGATGCCATTTTCATTATTTTTATACGAGGAACTTGTTTTCAACTTCGCGACTTGTTCAAAAAGTTAAAAATATCGCCACAGACATATATGAATCTAGGATTTATGCACTTTTTTTTTGCGTAGAGTACTATCAAAATACATAGAGCGGGTCTACAACATATCGTAGCATTCCGCCTTTCCGATGCCATTTTCATTATTTTTACACGACGAACGTGTTTTCAACTTCGCGACTTGTTCAAAAAGTTAAAAACATCGCCACAGACATATATGAATCTAGGATTTATGCACTTTTTTTTTGCGTAGAGTACTATCAAAATACATAGAGCGGGTCTACAACATATCGTAGTATTCCGGCTTGCCGATGCTATTTTCATTGTTTTTACACGACGAACATGTTTTATAATTCGCGACTTGTTAAAAAAATCAAAAATATCGCCACAGGCATATAGGAATCTTGGATATTTGCAATTTTTTTTTTTGCGTAGAGTACTATCAAAATACATAGAGCGGGTCTACAACATATCGTAGCATTCTGGTTTGCCGATGCCATTTTCATTGTTTTTACGCGACGAACGTGTTTTATAATTCGCGACTTGTTCAAAAAAGTAAAAATATCGCCAGAGGCATATAGGAATCTAGGATTTATGCACTTTTTTTTTTGCGTAGAGTACTATCAAAATTCATAGAGCGGGTCTACAACATATCGTAGCATTCTGCCTTGCCGATGCCATTTTCATTATTTTTATACGAGGAACTTGTTTTCAACTTCGCGACTTGTTCAAAAAGTTAAAAATATCGCCACAGACATATATGAATCTAGGATTTATGCACTTTTTTTTTGCGTAGAGTACTATCAAAATACATAGAGCGGGTCTACAACATATCGTAGCATTCCGCCTTTCCGATGCCATTTTCATTATTTTTACACGACGAACGTGTTTCCAACTACGCGACTTGTTCAAAAAGTTAAAAATATCGCCACAGACATATATGAATCTAGGATTTATGCACTTTTTTTTTGCGTAGAGTACTATCAAAATACATAGAGCGGGTCTACAACATATCGTAGCATTCCGCCTTGCCGATGCCATTTTCATTATTTTTACACGACGAACGTGTTTCCAACTACGCGAGTTGTTCAAAAAGTTAAAAATATCGCCACAGACATATATGAATCTAGGATTTATGCACTTTTTTTTTGCGTAGAGTACTATCAAAATACATAGAGCGGGTCTACAACATATCGTAGCATTCCGCCTTGCCGATGCCATTTTCATTGTTTTTACGCGACGAACGTGTTTTATAATTCGCGACTTGTTCAAAAAAGTAAAAATATCGCCAGAGGCATATAGGAATCTAGGATTTATGCACTTTTTTTTTGCGTAGAGTACTATCAAAATACATAGAGCGGGTCTACAACATATCGTAGCATTCCGCCTTGCCGATGCCATTTTCATTATTTTTACACGACGAACGTGTTTTCATCTTCACGACTTGTTCAAAAAGTTAAAAATATCGCCACAGACATATATGATTCTAGGATTTATGCACTTTTTTTTTGCGTAGAGTACTATCAAAATACACAGAGCGGGTCTACAACATATCGTAGCATTCCGCCTTGCCGATGCCATTTTCATTATTTTTACACGACGAACGTGTTTCCAACTACGCGACTTGTTCAAAAAGTTAAAAATATCGCCACAGACATATATGAATCTAGGATTTATGCACTTTTTTTTTGCGTAGAGTACTATCAAAATACATAGAGCGGGTCTACAACATATCGTAGCATTCCGCCTTGCCGATGCCATTTTCATTATTTTTACACGACGAACGTGTTTCCAACTACGCGACTTGTTCAAAAAGTTAAAAATATCGCCACAGACATATATGAATCTAGGATTTATGCACTTTTTTTTTGCGTAGAGTACTATCAAAATACATAGAGCGGGTCTACAACATATCGTAGCATTCCGCCTTGCCGATGCCATTTTCATTATTTTTACACGACGAACGTGTTTTCAACTTCGCGACTTGTTCAAAAAGTTAAAAACATCGCCACAGACATATATGAATCTAGGATTATTGCACTTTTTTTTTGCGTAGAGTACTATCAAAATACATAGAGCGGGTCTACAACATATCGTAGTATTCCGGCTTGCCGATGCTATTTTCATTGTTTTTACATGACGAACATGTTTTATAATTCGCGACTTGTTAAAAAAATCAAAAATATCGCCACAGGCATATAGGAATCTTGGATATTTGCAATTTTTTTTTTTGCGTAGAGTACTATCAAAATACATAGAGCGGGTCTACAACATATCGTAGCATTCTGGTTTGCCGATGCCATTTTCATTATTTTTATACGAGGAACTTGTTTTCAACTTCGCGACTTGTTCAAAAAGTTAAAAATATCGCCACAGACATATATGAATCTAGGATTTATGCACTTTTTTTTTGCGTAGAGTACTATCAAAATACATAGAGCGGGTCTACAACATATCGTAGCATTCCGCCTTGCCGATGCCATTTTCATTGTTTTTACGCGACGAACGTGTTTTATAATTCGCGACTTGTTCAAAAAAGTAAAAATATCGCCAGAGGCATATAGGAATCTAGGATTTATGCACTTTTTTTTTGCGTAGAGTACTATCAAAATACATAGAGCGGGTCTACAACATATCGTAGCATTCCGCCTTGCCGATGCCATTTTCATTATTTTTACACGACGAACGTGTTTTCATCTTCACGACTTGTTCAAAAAGTTAAAAATATCGCCACAGACATATATGATTCTAGGATTTATGCACTTTTTTTTTGCGTAGAGTACTATCAAAATACACAGAGCGGGTCTACAACATATCGTAGCATTCCGCCTTGCCGATGCCATTTTCATTATTTTTACACGACGAACGTGTTTCCAACTACGCGACTTGTTCAAAAAGTTAAAAATATCGCCACAGACATATATGAATCTAGGATTTATGCACTTTTTTTTTGCGTAGAGTACTATCAAAATACATAGAGCGGGTCTACAACATATCGTAGCATTCCGCCTTGCCGATGCCATTTTCATTATTTTTACACGACGAACGTGTTTCCAACTACGCGACTTGTTCAAAAAGTTAAAAATATCGCCACAGACATATATGAATCTAGGATTTATGCACTTTTTTTTTGCGTAGAGTACTATCAAAATACATAGAGCGGGTCTACAACATATCGTAGCATTCCGCCTTGCCGATGCCATTTTCATTATTTTTACACGACGAACGTGTTTTCAACTTCGCGACTTGTTCAAAAAGTTAAAAACATCGCCACAGACATATATGAATCTAGGATTATTGCACTTTTTTTTTGCGTAGAGTACTATCAAAATACATAGAGCGGGTCTACAACATATCGTAGTATTCCGGCTTGCCGATGCTATTTTCATTGTTTTTACATGACGAACATGTTTTATAATTCGCGACTTGTTAAAAAAATCAAAAATATCGCCACAGGCATATAGGAATCTTGGATATTTGCAATTTTTTTTTTTGCGTAGAGTACTATCAAAATACATAGAGCGGGTCTACAACATATCGTAGCATTCTGGTTTGCCGATGCCATTTTCATTGTTTTTACGCGACGAACGTGTTTTATAATTCGCGACTTGTTCAAAAAAGTAAAAATATCGCCAGAGGCATATAGGAATCTAGGATTTATGCACTTTTTTTTTTGCGTAGAGTACTATCAAAATTCATAGAGCGGGTCTACAACATATCGTAGCATTCTGCCTTGCCGATGCCATTTTCATTATTTTTATACGAGGAACTTGTTTTCAACTTCGCGACTTGTTCAAAAAGTTAAAAATATCGCCACAGACATATATGAATCTAGGATTTATGCACTTTTTTTTTGCGTAGAGTACTATCAAAATACATAGAGCGGGTCTACAACATATCGTAGCATTCCGCCTTTCCGATGCCATTTTCATTATTTTTACACGACGAACGTGTTTCCAACTACGCGACTTGTTCAAAAAGTTAAAAATATCGCCACAGACATATATGAATCTAGGATTTATGCACTTTTTTTTTGCGTAGAGTACTATCAAAATACATAGAGCGGGTCTACAACATATCGTAGCATTCCGCCTTGCCGATGCCATTTTCATTATTTTTACACGACGAACGTGTTTCCAACTACGCGACTTGTTCAAAAAGTTAAAAATATCGCCACAGACATATATGAATCTAGGATTTATGCACTTTTTTTTTGCGTAGAGTACTATCAAAATACATAGAGCGGGTCTACAACATATCGTAGCATTCCGCCTTGCCGATGCCATTTTCATTGTTTTTACGCGACGAACGTGTTTTATAATTCGCGACTTGTTCAAAAAAGTAAAAATATCGCCAGAGGCATATAGGAATCTAGGATTTATGCACTTTTTTTTTGCGTAGAGTACTATCAAAATACATAGAGCGGGTCTACAACATATCGTAGCATTCCGCCTTGCCGATGCCATTTTCATTATTTTTACACGACGAACGTGTTTTCATCTTCGCGACTTGTTCAAAAAGTTAAAAATATCGCCACAGACATATATGATTCTAGGATTTATGCACTTTTTTTTTGCGTAGAGTACTATCAATATACATAGAGTGGGTCTACAACATATCGTAGTATTCCGGCTTGCCGATGCTATTTTCATTGTTTTTACACGACGAACGTGTTTTATAATTCGCGACTTGTTAAAAAAATTAAAAATATCGCCACAAGCATATAGGAATCTAGGATTTTTGCAATTTTTTTTTTTTGCGTAGAGTACTATCAAAATACATAGAGCGGGTCTACAATATATATTGTAGCATTCCGGTTTGACGATGCCATTTTCATTGTTTTTACACGACGAACGTGTTTTGTAATTCGCGACTTGTTCAAAAAAGTAAAAATATCGCCACAGGCATATAGGAATCTAGGATTTATGCTCTTTTGTTTTAGTAGAGTACTATCAAAATAAATAGAGCGGGTCTACAACATATCGTATTATTCCGACTTGCCGATGCCATTTTCATTATTTTTACATGACAAACGTGTTTTCAACTTCGCAACTTGTTCAAAAAGTTAAAAATATCGCCACACACATGTAGGAATCTAGGATTTATGCACTTTTTTTTTGCGTAGAGTACTATCAAAATACATAGAGCGGGTCTACAACATATCTTAGTATTCCAGCTTGCCGATGCCATTTTCATTGTTTTTACACGACGAATGTGTTTTATAATTCGCGACTTGTTCAAAAAAGTAAAAATATCACCACAGGCATATAGGAATCTAGGATTTATGCACTTTTGTTTTAGTAGAGTACTATCAAAATACATAGAGCGGGTCTACAACATATTGTAGTATTCCGACTTGCCGATGCCATTTTCATTATTTTTACATGACGAACGTGTTTTCAACTTCGCGACTAGTTCAAAAAATTAAAAATATCGCCACAGGCTTATAGGAATCTAGGATTTATGCACTTTTTTTTTTGCGTAGAGTACTATCAAAATTCATAGAGCGGGTCTACAACATATCGTAGCATTCTGCCTTGCCGATGCCATTTTCATTATTTTTATACGACGAACGTGTTTTCAATTTCGCGGCTTGTTCAAAAAGTTAAAAATATCGCCACAGACATATATGAATCTAGGATTTATGCACTTTTTTTTTGCGTAGAGTACTATCAATATACATAGAGCGGGTCTACAACATATCGTAGTATTCCGGCTTGCCGATGCCATTTTCATAGTTTTTAACCGACGAACGTGTTTTTAATTCGCGACTTGTTCAAAAAAGTAAAAATATCGCCATAGGCATATACGAATCTAGGATTTATGCTCTTTTTTCTTTGCGTAGAGTACTATCAAAATACATAGAGCGGGTCTACAACATATCGTAGCATTCCGCCTTTCCGATGCCATTTTCATTATTTTTACACGACGAACGTGTTTCCAACTACGCGACTTGTTCAAAAAGTTAAAAATATCGCCACAGACATATATGAATCTAGGATTTATGCACTTTTTTTTTGCGTAGAGTACTATCAAAATACATAGAGCGGGTCTACAACATATCGTAGTATTCCGGCTTGCCGATGCTATTTTCATTGTTTTTACACGACGAACTTGTTTTATAATTCGCGACTTGTTAAAAAAATTATAAATATCGCCACAGGCATATAGGAATCTAGGATTTTTGCAATTTTTTTTTTTTGCATAGAGTACTATCAAAATACATAGAGCGGATCTACAACATATCGTAGCATTCCGGTAGGCCGATGCCATTTTCATTGTTTTTACGCGACGAACGTGTTTTATAATTCGCGACTTGTTCAAAAAAGTAAAAATATCGCCATAGGCATATACGAATCTAGGATTTATGCACTTTTTTCTTTGCGTAGAGTACTATCAAAATACATAGAGCGGGTCTACAACATATCGTAGCATTCCGCCTTGCCGATGCCATTTTCATTATTTTTACACGACGAACGTGTTTCCAACTACGCGACTTGTTCAAAAAGTTAAAAATATCGCCACGGACATATATGAATCTAGGATTTATGCACTTTTTTTTTGCGTAGAGTACTATCAAAATACATAGAGTGGGTCTACAACATATCGTAGTATTCCGGCTTGCCGATGCCATTTTCATTGTTTTTACACGACGAACGTGTTTTATAATTCGCGACTTGTTAAAAAAATTAAAAATATCGCCACAAGCATATAGGAATCTAGGAATTTTGCAATTTTTTTTTTTTGAGTAGAGTACTATCAAAATACATAGAGCGGGTCTACAACATATCGTAGTATTCCGACTTGCCGATGCAATTTTCATTATTTTTACATGACAAACGTGTTTTCAACTTCGCGACTTGTTCAAAAAGTTAAAAATATCGCCACACACATGTAGGAATCTAGGATTTATGCACTTTTTTTTTGCGTAGATTACTATCAAAATACATAGAGCGGGTCTACAACATATCTTAGTATTCCAGCTTGCCGATGCCATTTTCATTGTTTTTACACGACGAATGTTTTATAATTCGCGACTTGTTCAAAAAAGTAAAAATATCACCACAGGCATATAGGAATCTAGGATTTATGCACTTTTGTTTTAGTAGAGTACTATCAAAATACATAGAGCGGGTCTACAACATATTGTAGTATTCCGACTTGCCGATGCCATTTTCATTATTTTTACATGACGAACGTGTTTTCAACTTCGCGACTAGTTCAAAAAATTAAAAATATCGCCACAGGCTTATAGGAATCTAGGATTTATGCACTTTTTTTTAGTAGAGTACTATCAAAATACATAGAGCGGGTCTACAACATATTGTTGCATTCCGGCTTGCCAATGAAATTTTCATTGTTTTTACACGACGAACGTGTTTTATAATTCGCGACTTGTTCAAAAAAGTAAAAATATCGCCAGAGGCATATAGGAATCTAGGATTTATGCACTTTTTTTTTTGCGTAGAGTACTATCAAAATTCATAGAGCGGGTCTACAACATATCGTAGCATTCTGCCTTGCCGATGACATTTTCATTATTTTTATACGACGAACGTGTTTTCAACTTCGCGACTTGTTCAAAAAGTTAAAAATATCGCCACAGACATATATGAATCTAGGATTTATGCACTTTTTTTTTGCGTAGAGTACTATCAAGATACATAGAGCGGGTCTACAACATATCGTAGCATTCCGCCTTGCCGATGCCATTTTCATTATTTTTACATGACGAACGTGTTTCCAACTACGCGACTTGTTCAAAAAGTTAAAAATATCGCCACAGACATATATAAATCTAGGATTTATGCACTTTTTTTTTGCGTAGAGTACTATCAAAATACATAGAGCGGGTCTACAACATATCGTAGCATTCCGCCTTGCCAATGCCATTTTCATTATTTTTACACGACGAACGTGTTTCCAACTACGCGACTTGTTCAAAAAGTTAAAAATATCGCCACAGACATATATGAATCTAGGATTTATGCACTTTTTTTTTGCGTAGAGTACTATCAAAATACATAGAGCGGGTCTACAACATATCGTAGTATTCCGGCTTGCCGATGCTATTTTCATTGTTTTTACACGACGAACATGTTTTATAATTCGCGACTTGTTAAAAAAATCAAAAATATCGCCACAGGCATATAGGAATCTTGGATATTTGCAATTTTTTTTTTTGCGTAGAGTACTATCAAAATACATAGAGCGGGTCTACAACATATCGTAGCATTCTGGTTTGCCGATGCCATTTTCATTGTTTTTACGCGACGAACGTGTTTTATAATTCGCGACTTGTTCAAAAAAGTAAAAATATCGCCAGAGGCATATAGGAATCTAGGATTTATGCACTTTTTTTTTTGCGTAGAGTACTATCAAAATTCATAGAGCGGGTCTACAACATATCGTAGCATTCTGCCTTGCCGATGCCATTTTCATTATTTTTATACGAGGAACTTGTTTTCAACTTCGCGACTTGTTCAAAAAGTTAAAAATATCGCCACAGACATATATGAATCTAGGATTTATGCACTTTTTTTTTGCGTAGAGTACTATCAAAATACATAGAGCGGGTCTACAACATATCGTAGCATTCCGCCTTTCCGATGCCATTTTCATTATTTTTACACGACGAACGTGTTTCCAACTACGCGACTTGTTCAAAAAGTTAAAAATATCGCCACAGACATATATGAATCTAGGATTTATGCACTTTTTTTTTGCGTAGAGTACTATCAAAATACATAGAGCGGGTCTACAACATATCGTAGCATTCCGCCTTGCCGATGCCATTTTCATTGTTTTTACGCGACGAACGTGTTTTATAATTCGCGACTTGTTCAAAAAAGTAAAAATATCGCCAGAGGCATATAGGAATCTAGGATTTATGCACTTTTTTTTTGCGTAGAGTACTATCAAAATACATAGAGCGGGTCTACAACATATCGTAGCATTCCGCCTTGCCGATGCCATTTTCATTATTTTTACACGACGAACGTGTTTTCATCTTCGCGACTTGTTCAAAAAGTTAAAAATATCGCCACAGACATATATGATTCTAGGATTTATGCACTTTTTTTTTGCGTAGAGTACTATCAATATACATAGAGTGGGTCTACAACATATCGTAGTATTCCGGCTTGCCGATGCTATTTTCATTGTTTTTACACGACGAACGTGTTTTATAATTCGCGACTTGTTAAAAAAATTAAAAATATCGCCACAAGCATATAGGAATCTAGGATTTTTGCAATTTTTTTTTTTTGCGTAGAGTACTATCAAAATACATAGAGCGGGTCTACAATATATATCGTAGCATTCCGGTTTGACGATGCCATTTTCATTGTTTTTACACGACGAACGTGTTTTGTAATTCGCGACTTGTTCAAAAAAGTAAAAATATCGCCACAGGCATATAGGAATCTAGGATTTATGCTCTTTTGTTTTAGTAGAGTACTATCAAAATACATAGAGCGGGTCTACAACATATCGTAGTATTCCGACTTGCCGATGCCATTTTCATTATTTTTACATGACAAACGTGTTTTCAACTTCGCGACTTGTTCAAAAAGTTAAAAATATCGCCACACACATGTAGGAATCTAGGATTTATGCACTTTTTTTTTGCGTAGAGTACTATCAAAATACATAGAGCGGGTCTACAACATATCTTAGTATTCCAGCTTGCCGATGCCATTTTCATTGTTTTTACACGACGAATGTGTTTTATAATTCGCGACTTGTTCAAAAAAGTAAAAATATCACCACAGGCATATAGGAATCTAGGATTTATGCACTTTTGTTTTAGTAGAGTACTATCAAAATACATAGAGCGGGTCAACAACATATTGTAGTATTCCGACTTGCCGATGCCATTTTCATTATTTTTACATGACGAACGTGTTTTCAACTTCGCGACTAGTTCAAAAAATTAAAAATATCGCCACATGCTTATAGGAATCTAGGATTTATGCACTTTTTTTTTTGCGTAGAGTACGATCAAAATTCATAGAGCGGGTCTACAACATATCGTAGCATTCTGCCTTGCCGATGCCATTTTCATTATTTTTATACGACGAACGTGTTTTCAATTTTGCGGCTTGTTCAAAAAGTTAAAAATATCGCCACAGACATATATGAATCTAGGATTTATGCACTTTTTTTTTGCGTAGAGTACTATCAATATACATAGAGCGGGTCTACAACATATCGTAGTATTCCGGCTTGCCGATGCCATTTTCATAGTTTTTACCCGACGAACGTGTTTTTAATTCGCGACTTGTTCTAAAAAGTAAAAATATCGCCATAGGCATATACGAATCTAGGATTTATGCTCTTTTTTCTTTGCGTAGAGTACTATCAAAATACATAGAGCGGGTCTACAACATATCGTAGCATTCCGCCTTGCCGATGCCATTTTCATTATTTTTACACGACGAACGTGTTTCCAACTACGCGACTTGTTCAAAAAGTTAAAAATATCGCCACAGACATATATGAATCTAGGATTTATGCACTTTTTTTTTGCGTAGAGTACTATCAAAATACATAGAGCGGGTCTACAACATATCGTAGTATTCCGGCTTGCCGATGCTATTTTCATTGTTTTTACACGACGAACTTGTTTTATAATTCGCGACTTGTTAAAAAAATTATAAATATCGCCACAGGCATATAGGAATCTAGGATTTTTGCAATTTTTTTTTTTTCCATAGAGTACTATCAAAATACATAGAGCGGATCTACAACATATCGTAGCATTCCGGTAGGCCGATGCCATTTTCATTGTTTTTACGCGACGAACGTGTTTTATAATTCGCGACTTGTTCAAAAAAGTAAAAATATCGCCATAGGCATATACGAATCTAGGATTTATGCACTTTTTTCTTTGCGTAGAGTACTATCAAAATACATAGAGCGGGTCTACAACATATCGTAGCATTCCGCCTTGCCGATGCCATTTTCATTATTTTTACACGACGAACGTGTTTCCAACTACGCGACTTGTTCAAAAAGTTAAAAATATCGCCACGGACATATATGAATCTAGGATTTATGCACTTTTTTTTTGCGTAGAGTACTATCAAAATACATAGAGCGGGTCTACAACATATCGTAGTATTCCGACTTGCCGATGCCATTTTCATTATTTTTACATGACGAACGTTTTTTCAACTTCGCGAATAGTTCAAAAAATTAAAAATATCGCCACAGGCATATAGGAATCTAGGATTTATGCACTTTTGTTTTAGTAGAGTACTATTAAAATACATAGAGCGGGTCTACAACATATCGTAGTATTCCGACTTGCCTATGCCATTTTCATTATTTTTACATGACGAACGTGTTTTCAACTTCGCGACTAGTTCAAAAAATTAAAAATATTGCCACAGGCTTATAGGAATCTAGGATTTATGCACTTTTTTTTAGTAGAGTACTATCAAAATACATAGAGCGGGTCTACAACATATCGTATCATTCCGGCTTGCCGATGCCATTTTCATTGTTTTTACACGACGAACGTGTTTTATAATTCGCGACTTGTTCAAAAAAGTAAAAATATCGCCACAGGCATATAGGAATCTAGGATTTATGCACTTTTTTTTTTGCGTAGAGTACTATCAAAATACATAGAGCGGGTCTACAACATATCGTAGCATTCCGCCTTGCCGATGCCATTTTCATTATTTTTACACGACGAACGTGTTTTCAACTTCGCGACTTGTTCAAAAAGTTAAAAACATCGCCACAGACATATATGAATCTAGGATTTATGCACTTTTTTTTTGCGTAGAGTACTATCAAAATACATAGAGCGGGTCTACAACATATCGTAGTATTCCGGCTTGCCGATGCTATTTTCATTGTTTTTACACGACGAACATGTTTTATAATTCGCGACGTGTTAAAAAAATTAAAGATATCGCCACAGGCATATAGGAATCTTGGATTTTTGCAATTTTTTTTTTTTGCGTAGAGTACTATCAAAATACATAGAGCGGGTCTACAATATATATCGTAGCATTCCGGTTTGACGATGCCATTTTCATTGTTTTTACACGACGAACGTGTTTTGTAATTCGCGACTTGTTCAAAAAAGTAAAAATATCGCCACAGGCATATAGGAATCTAGGATTTATGCTCTTTTGTTTTAGTAGAGTACTATCAAAATACATAGAGCGGGTCAACAACATATCGTAGTATTCCGACTTGCCGATGCCATTTTCATTATTTTTACATGACAAACGTGTTTTCAATTTCGCGACTTGTTCAAAAAGTTAAAAATATCGCCACACACATGTAGAAATCTAGGATTTATGCACTTTTTTTTTGCGTAGAGTACTATCAAAATACATAGAGCGGGTCTACAACATATCGTAGCATTCCGGTTTGCCGATGCCATTTTCATTGTTTTTACACGACGAAAGTGATTTATAATTCGCGATTTTTCAAAAAAGTAAAAATATCACCACAGGCATATAGGAATCTAGGATTTATGCACTTTTGTTTTAGTAGAGTACTATCAAAATACATAGAGCGGGTCTACAACATATTGTAGTATTCCGATTTGCCGATGCCATTTTCATTATTTTTACATGACGAACGTGTTTTCAACTTCGCGACTAGTTCAAAAAATTAAAAATATCGCCACAGGCTTATAGGAATCTAGGATTTATGCACTTTTTTTTTTGCGTAGAGTACTATCAAAATTCATAGAGCGGGTCTACAACATATCGTAGCATTCTGCTTTGCCGATGCCATTTTCATTATTTTTATACGACGAACGTGTTTTCAATTTTGCGGCTTGTTCAAAAAGTTAAAAATATCGCCACAGACATATATGAATCTAGGATTTATGCACTTTTTTTTTGCGTAGAGTACTATCAATATACATAGAGCGGGTCTACAACATATCGTAGTATTCCGGCTTGCCGATGCCATTTTCATAGTTTTTACCCGACGAACGTGTTTTTAATTCGCGACTTGTTCAAAAAAGTAAAAATATCGCCATAGGCATATACGAATCTAGGATTTATGCTCTTTTTTCTTTGCGTAGAGTACTATCAAAATACATAGAGCGGGTCTACAACATATCGTAGCATTCCGCCTTGCCGATGCCATTTTCATTGTTTTTACACGACGAACGTGTTTTATAATTCGCGACTTGTTCAAAAAAGTAAAAATATCGCCACAGGCATATAGGAATCTAGGATTTATGCACTTTTTTTTTTGCGTAGAGTACTATCAAAATACATAGAGCGGGTCTACAACATA
This sequence comes from Trifolium subterraneum, assembly GCA_951799995.1. NCBI lineage: Eukaryota > Viridiplantae > Streptophyta > Magnoliopsida > Fabales > Fabaceae > Trifolium > Trifolium subterraneum. Next base: position 30,330,481 of record OX637466.1, read on the forward strand.
TCGTAGTATTCCGACTTGCCGATGCCATTTTCATTATTTTTACATGACGAACGTTTTTTCAACTTCGCGAATAGTTCAAAAAATTAAAAATATCGCCACAGGCATATAGGAATCTAGGATTTATGCACTTTTGTTTTAGTAGAGTACTATTAAAATACATAGAGCGGGTCTACAACATATCGTAGTATTCCGACTTGCCTATGCCATTTTCATTATTTTTACATGACGAACGTGTTTTCAACTTCGCGACTAGTTCAAAAAATTAAAAATATTGCCACAGGCTTATAGGAATCTAGGATTTATGCACTTTTTTTTAGTAGAGTACTATCAAAATACATAGAGCGGGTCTACAACATATCGTATCATTCCGGCTTGCCGATGCCATTTTCATTGTTTTTACACGACGAACGTGTTTTATAATTCGCGACTTGTTCAAAAAAGTAAAAATATCGCCACAGGCATATAGGAATCTAGGATTTATGCACTTTTTTTTTTGCGTAGAGTACTATCAAAATACATAGAGCGGGTCTACAACATATCGTAGCATTCCGCCTTGCCGATGCCATTTTCATTATTTTTACACGACGAACGTGTTTTCAACTTCGCGACTTGTTCAAAAAGTTAAAAACATCGCCACAGACATATATGAATCTAGGATTTATGCACTTTTTTTTTGCGTAGAGTACTATCAAAATACATAGAGCGGGTCTACAACATATCGTAGTATTCCGGCTTGCCGATGCTATTTTCATTGTTTTTACACGACGAACATGTTTTATAATTCGCGACGTGTTAAAAAAATTAAAGATATCGCCACAGGCATATAGGAATCTTGGATTTTTGCAATTTTTTTTTTTTGCGTAGAGTACTATCAAAATACATAGAGCGGGTCTACAATATATATCGTAGCATTCCGGTTTGACGATGCCATTTTCATTGTTTTTACACGACGAACGTGTTTTGTAATTCGCGACTTGTTCAAAAAAGTAAAAATATCGCCACAGGCATATAGGAATCTAGGATTTATGCTCTTTTGTTTTAGTAGAGTACTATCAAAATACATAGAGCGGGTCAACAACATATCGTAGTATTCCGACTTGCCGATGCCATTTTCATTATTTTTACATGACAAACGTGTTTTCAATTTCGCGACTTGTTCAAAAAGTTAAAAATATCGCCACACACATGTAGAAATCTAGGATTTATGCACTTTTTTTTTGCGTAGAGTACTATCAAAATACATAGAGCGGGTCTACAACATATCGTAGCATTCCGCCTTGCCGATGCCATTTTCATTATTTTTACACGACGAACGTGTTTTCAACTTCGCGACTTGTTCAAAAAGTTAAAAACATCGCCACAGACATATATGAATCTAGGATTTATGCACTTTTTTTTTGCGTAGAGTACTATCAAAATACATAGAGCGGGTCTACAACATATCGTAGTATTCCGGCTTGCCGATGCTATTTTCATTGTTTTTACACGACGAACATGTTTTATAATTCGCGACGTGTTAAAAAAATTAAAGATATCGCCACAGGCATATAGGAATCTTGGATTTTTGCAATTTTTTTTTTTTGCGTAGAGTACTATCAAAATACATAGAGCGGGTCTACAATATATATCGTAGCATTCCGGTTTGACGATGCCATTTTCATTGTTTTTACACGACGAACGTGTTTTGTAATTCGCGACTTGTTCAAAAAAGTAAAAATATCGCCACAGGCATATAGGAATCTAGGATTTATGCTCTTTTGTTTTAGTAGAGTACTATCAAAATACATAGAGCGGGTCTACAACATATCGTAGTATTCCGACTTGCCGATGCCATTTTCATTATTTTTACATGACAAACGTGTTTTCAATTTCGCGACTTGTTCAAAAAGTTAAAAATATCGCCACACACATGTAGAAATCTAGGATTTATGCACTTTTCTTTTGCGTAGAGTACTATCAAAATACATAGAGCGGGTCTACAACATATCGTAGCATTCCGGTTTGCCGATGCCATTTTCATTGTTTTTACACGACGAAAGTGATTTATAATTCGCGATTTTTCAAAAAAGTAAAAATATCACCACAGGCATATAGGAATCTAGGATTTATGCACTTTTGTTTTAGTAGAGTACTATCAAAATACATAGATCGGGTCTACAACATATTGTAGTATTCCGACTTGCCGATGCCATTTTCATTATTTTTACATGACGAACGTGTTTTCAACTTCGCGACTAGTTCAAAAAATTAAAAATATCGCCACAGGCTTATAGGAATCTAGGATTTATGCACTTTTTTTTAGTAGAGTACTATCAAAATACATAGAGCGGGTCTACAACATATCGTAGCATTCCGGCTTGCCGATGCCATTTTCATTGTTTTTACACGACGAACGTGTTTTATAATTCGCGACTTGTTAAAAAAATTAAAAATATCGCCACAGGCATATAGGAATCTAGGATTTTTGCAATTTTTTTTTTTGCGTAGAGTACTATCAAAATACATAGAGCGGGTCTACAACATATCGTAGCATTCCGGTTTGCCGATGCCATTTTCATTGTTTTTACACGACGAACGTGTGTAATTCGCGACTTGTTCAAAAAAGTAAAAATATCGCCACAGGCATATAGGAATCTAGGATTTATGCACTTTTTTTTTTGCGTAGAGTACTATCAAAATACATAGAGCGGGTCTACAACATATCGTAGCATTCCGCCTTGCCGATGCCATTTTCATTATTTTTACACGACGAACGTGTTTCCAACTACGCGACTTGTTCAAAAAGTTAAAAATATTGCCACAGACATATATGAATCTAGGATTTATGCACTTTTTTTTTGCTTAGAGTACTATCAAAATACATAGAGCGGGTCTACAACATATCGTAGTATTCCGGCTTGCCGATGATATTTTCATTGTTTTTACACGACGAACTTGTTTTATAATTCGCGACTTGTTAAAAAAATTATAAATATCGCCACAGGCATATAGGAATCTAGGATTTTTGCAATTTTTTTTTTTTGCATAGAGTACTATCAAAATACATAGAGCGGGTCTACAATATATATCGTAGCATTCCGGTTTGACGATGCCATTTTCATTGTTTTTACACGACGAACGTGTTTTGTAATTCGCGACTTGTTCAAAAAAGTAAAAATATCGCCACAGGCATATAGGAATCTAGGATTTATGCTCTTTTGTTTTAGTAGAGTACTATCAAAATACATAGAGCGGGTCTACAACATATCGTAGTATTCCGACTTGCCGATGCCATTTTCATTATTTTTACATGACAAACGTGTTTTCAATTTCGCGACTTGTTCAAAAAGTTAAAAATATCGCCACACACATGTAGAAATCTAGGATTTATGCACTTTTCTTTTGCGTAGAGTACTATCAAAATACATAGAGCGGGTCTACAACATATCGTAGCATTCCGGTTTGCCGATGCCATTTTCATTGTTTTTACACGACGAAAGTGATTTATAATTCGCGATTTTTCAAAAAAGTAAAAATATCACCACAGGCATATAGGAATCTAGGATTTATGCACTTTTGTTTTAGTAGAGTACTATCAAAATACATAGATCGGGTCTACAACATATTGTAGTATTCCGACTTGCCGATGCCATTTTCATTATTTTTACATGACGAACGTGTTTTCAACTTCGCGACTAGTTCAAAAAATTAAAAATATCGCCACAGGCTTATAGGAATCTAGGATTTATGCACTTTTTTTTAGTAGAGTACTATCAAAATACATAGAGCGGGTCTACAACATATCGTAGCATTCCGGCTTGCCGATGCCATTTTCATTGTTTTTACACGACGAACGTGTTTTATAATTCGCGACTTGTTAAAAAAATTAAAAATATCGCCACAGGCATATAGGAATCTAGGATTTTTGCAATTTTTTTTTTTGCGTAGAGTACTATCAAAATACATAGAGCGGGTCTACAACATATCGTAGCATTCCGGTTTGCCGATGCCATTTTCATTGTTTTTACACGACGAACGTGTGTAATTCGCGACTTGTTCAAAAAAGTAAAAATATCGCCACAGGCATATAGGAATCTAGGATTTATGCACTTTTTTTTTTGCGTAGAGTACTATCAAAATACATAGAGCGGGTCTACAACATATCGTAGTATTCCGGCTTGCCGATGATATTTTCATTGTTTTTACACGACGAACTTGTTTTATAATTCGCGACTTGTTAAAAAAATTATAAATATCGCCACAGGCATATAGGAATCTAGGATTTTTGCAATTTTTTTTTTTTGCATAGAGTACTATCAAAATACATAGAGCGGGTCTACAACATATCGTAGCATTCTGGTTTGCCGATGCCATTTTCATTGTTTTTACGCGACGAACGTGTTTTATAATTCGCGACTTGTTCAAAAAAGTAAAAATATCGCCAGAGGCATATAGGAATCTAGGATTTATGCACTTTTTTTTTTGCGTAGAGTACTATCAAAATTCATAGAGCGGGTCTACAACATATCGTAGCATTCTGCCTTGCCGATGCCATTTTCATTATTTTTATACGACGAACGTGTTTTCAACTTCGCGACTTGTTCAAAAAGTTAAAAATATCGCCACAGACATATATGAATCTAGGATTTATGCACTTTTTTTTTTGCGTAGAGTACTATCAAAATTCATAGAGCGGGTCTACAACATATCGTAGCATTCCGCCTTGCCGATGCCATTTTCATTATTTTTACACGACGAACGTGTTTCCAACTACGCGACTTGTTCAAAAAGTTAAAAATATCGCCACAGACATATATGAATCTAGGATTTATGCACTTTTTTTTTGCGTAGAGTACTATCAAAATACATAGAACGGGTCTACAACATATCGTAGCATTCCGGTTTGCCGATGCCATTTTCATTGTTTTTACACGACGAAAGTGATTTATAATTCGCGATTTTTCAAAAAAGTAAAAATATCACCACAGGCATATAGGAATCTAGGATTTATGCACTTTTGTTTTAGTAGAGTACTATCAAAATACATAGAGCGGGTCTACAACATATTGTAGTATTCCGACTTGCCGATGCCATTTTCATTATTTTTACATGACGAACGTGTTTTCAACTTCGCGACTAGTTCAAAAAATTAAAAATATCGCCACAGGCTTATAGGAATCTAGGATTTATGCACTTTTTTTTAGTAGAGTACTATCAAAATACATAGAGCGGGTCTACAACATATCGTAGCATTCCGGCTTGCCGATGCCATTTTCATTGTTTTTACACGACGAACGTGTTTTATAATTCGCGACTTGTTAAAAAAATAAAAAATATCGCCACAGGCATATAGGAATCTAGGATTTTTGCAATTTTTTTTTTTGCGTAGAGTACTATCAAAATACATAGAGCGGGTCTACAACATATCGTAGCATTCCGGTTTGCCGATGCCATTTTCATTGTTTTTACACGACGAACGTGTGTAATTCGCGACTTGTTCAAAAAAGTAAAAATATCGCCACAGGCATATAGGAATCTAGGATTTATGCACTTTTTTTTTTGCGTAGAGTACTATCAAAATACATAGAGCGGTTCTACAACATATCGTAGCATTCCGCCTTGCCGATGCCATTTTCATTATTTTTACACGACGAACGTGTTTCCAACTACGCGACTTGTTCAAAAAGTTAAAAATATCGCCACAGACATATATGAATCTAGGATTTATGCACTTTTTTTTTGCGTAGAGTACTATCAAAATACATAGAGCGGGTCTACAACATATCGTAGTATTCCGGCTTGCCGATGCTATTTTCATTGTTTTTACACTACGAACTTGTTTTATAATTCGCGACTTGTTAAAAAAATTATAAATATCGCCACAGGCATATAGGAATCTAGGATTTTTGCAATTTTTTTTTTTTGCATAGAGTACTATCAAAATACATAGAGCGGGTCTACAACATATCGTAGCATTCTGGTTTGCCGATGCCATTTTCATTGTTTTTACGCGACGAACGTGTTTTATAATTCGCGATTTTTCAAAAAAGTAAAAATATCACCACAGGCATATAGGAATCTAGGATTTATGCACTTTTGTTTTAGTAGAGTACTATCAAAATACATAGAGCGGGTCTACAACATATTGTAGTATTCCGACTTGCCGATGCCATTTTCATTATTTTTACATGACGAACGTGTTTTCAACTTCGCGACTAGTTCAAAAAATTAAAAATATCGCCACAGGCTTATAGGAATCTAGGATTTATGCACTTTTTTTTAGTAGAGTACTATCAAAATACATAGAGCGGGTCTACAACATATCGTAGCATTCCGGCTTGCCGATGCCATTTTCATTGTTTTTACACGACGAACGTGTTTTATAATTCGCGACTTGTTAAAAAAATTAAAAATATCGCCACAGGCATATAGGAATCTAGGATTTTTGCAATTTTTTTTTTTGCGTAGAGTACTATCAAAATACATAGAGCGGGTCTACAACATATCGTAGCATTCCGGTTTGCCGATGCCATTTTCATTGTTTTTACACGACGAACGTGTTTTATAATTCGCGACTTGTTCAAAAAAGTAAAAATATCGCCACAGGCATATAGGAATCTAGGATTTATGCACTTTTTTTTTTGCGTAGAGTACTATCAAAATACATAGAGCGGGTCTACAACATATCGTAGCATTCCGCCTTGCCGATGCCATTTTCATTATTTTTACACGACGAACGTGTTTCCAACTACGCGACTTGTTCAAAAAGTTAAAAATATCGCCACAGACATATATGAATCTAGGATTTATGCACTTTTTTTTTGCGTAGAGTACTATCAAAATACATAGAGCGGGTCTACAACATATCGTAGTATTCCGGCTTGCCGATGCTATTTTCATTGTTTTTACACGACGAACTTGTTTTATAATTCGCGACTTGTTAAAAAAATTATAAATATCGCCACAGGCATATAGGAATCTAGGATTTTTGCAATTTTTTTTTTTTGCGTAGAGTACTATCAAAATACATAGAACGGATCTACAACATATCGTAGCATTCCGGTTTGCCGATGCCATTTTCATTGTTTTTACACGACGAACGTGTGTAATTCGCGACTTGTTCAAAAAAGTAAAAATATCGCCACAGGCATATAGGAATCTAGGATTTATGCACTTTTTTTTTTGCGTAGAGTACTATCAAAATACATAGAGCGGGTCTAAAACATATCGTAGCATTCCGCCTTGCCGATGCCATTTTCATTATTTTAACACGACGAACGTGTTTCCAACTACGCGACTTGTTCAAAAAGTTAAAAATATCGCCACAGACATATATGAATCTAGGATTTATGCACTTTTTTTTTGCGTAGAGTACTATCAAAATACATAGAGCGGGTCTACAACATATCGTAGCATTCCGGTTTGCCGATGCCATTTTCATTGTTTTTACACGACGAAAGTGATTTATAATTCGCGATTTTTCAAAAAAGTAAAAATATCACCACAGGCATATAGGAATCTAGGATTTATGCACTTTTGTTTTAGTAGAGTACTATCAAAATACATAGAGCGGGTCTACAACATATTGTAGTATTCCGACTTGCCGATGCCATTTTCATTATTTTTACATGACGAACGTGTTTTCAACTTCGCGACTAGTTCAAAAAATTAAAAATATCGCCACAGGCTTATAGGAATCTAGGATTTATGCACTTTTTTTTAGTAGAGTACTATCAAAATACATAGAGCGGGTCTACAACATATCGTAGCATTCCGGCTTGCCGATGCCATTTTCATTGTTTTTACACGACGAACGTGTTTTATAATTCGCGACTTGTTAAAAAAATTAAAAATATCGCCACAGGCATATAGGAATCTAGGATTTTTGCAATTTTTTTTTTTGCGTAGAGTACTATCAAAATACATAGAGCGGGTCTACAACATATCGTAGCATTCCGGTTTGCCGATGCCATTTTCATTGTTTTTACACGACGAACGTGTTTTATAATTCGCGACTTGTTCAAAAAAGTAAAAATATCGCCACAGGCATATAGGAATCTAGGATTTATGCACTTTTTTTTTTGCGTAGAGTACTATCAAAATACATAGAGCGGGTCTACAACATATCGTAGCATTCCGCCTTGCCGATGCCATTTTCATTATTTTTACACGACGAACGTGTTTCCAACTACGCGACTTGTTCAAAAAGTTAAAAATATCGCCACAGACATATATGAATCTAGGATTTATGCACTTTTTTTTTGCGTAGAGTACTATCAAAATACATAGAGCGGGTCTACAACATATCGTAGTATTCCGGCTTGCCGATGCTATTTTCATTGTTTTTACACGACGAACTTGTTTTATAATTCGCGACTTGTTAAAAAAATTATAAATATCGCCACAGGCATATAGGAATCTAGGATTTTTGCAATTTTTTTTTTTTGCATAGAGTACTATCAAAATACATAGAGCGGGTCTACAACATATCGTAGCATTCTGGTTTGCCGATGCCATTTTCATTGTTTTTACGCGACGAACGTGTTTTATAATTCGCGATTTTTCAAAAAAGTAAAAATATCACCACAGGCATATAGGAATCTAGGATTTATGCACTTTTGTTTTAGTAGAGTACTATCAAAATACATAGAGCGGGTCTACAACATATTGTAGTATTCCGACTTGCCGATGCCATTTTCATTATTTTTACATGACGAACGTGTTTTCAACATCGCGACTAGTTCAAAAAATTAAAAATATCGCCACAGGCTTATCCGAATCTAGGATTTATGCACTTTTTTTTAGTAGAGTACTATCAAAATACATAGAGCGGGTCTACAACATATCGTAGCATTCCGGCTTGCCGATGCCATTTTCATTGTTTTTACACGACGAACGTGTTTTATAATTCGCGACTTGTTAAAAAAATTAAAAATATCGCCACAGCCATATAGGAATCTAGGATTTTTGCAATTTTTTTTTTTTGCGTAGAGTACTATCAAAATACATAGAACGGATCTACAACATATCGTAGCATTCCGGTTTGCCGATGCCATTTTCATTGTTTTTACACGACGAACGTGTGTAATTCGCGACTTGTTCAAAAAAGTAAAAATATCGCCACAGGCATATAGGAATCTAGGATTTATGCACTTTTTTTTTTGCGTAGAGTACTATCAAAATACATAGAGCGGGTCTAAAACATATCGTAGCATTCCGCCTTGCCGATGCCATTTTCATTATTTTAACACGACGAACGTGTTTCCAACTACGCGACTTGTTCAAAAAGTTAAAAATATCGCCACAGACATATATGAATCTAGGATTTATGCACTTTTTTTTTGCGTAGAGTACTATCAAAATACATAGAGCGGGTCTACAACATATCGTAGCATTCCGGTTTGCCGATGCCATTTTCATTGTTTTTACACGACGAAAGTGATTTATAATTCGCGATTTTTCAAAAAAGTAAAAATATCACCACAGGCATATAGGAATCTAGGATTTATGCACTTTTGTTTTAGTAGAGTACTATCAAAATACATAGAGCGGGTCTACAACATATTGTAGTATTCCGACTTGCCGATGCCATTTTCATTATTTTTACATGACGAACGTGTTTTCAACTTCGCGACTAGTTCAAAAAATTAAAAATATCGCCACAAGCTTATAGGAATCTAGGATTTATGCACTTTTTTTTAGTAGAGTACTATCAAAATACATAGAGCGGGTCTACAACATATCGTAGCATTCTGGTTTGCCGATGCCATTTTCATTGTTTTTACGCGACGAACGTGTTTTATAATTCGTGATTTTTCAAAAAAGTAAAAATATCACCACAGGCATATAGGAATCTAGGATTTATGCACTTTTGTTATAGTAGAGTACTATCAAAATACATAGAGCGGGTCTACAACATATTGTAGTATTCCGACTTGCCGATGCCATTTTCATTATTTTTACATGACGAACGTGTTTTCAACTTCGCGACTAGTTCAAAAAATTAAAAATATCGCCACAGGCTTATAGGAATCTAGGATTTATGCACTTTTTTTTAGTAGAGTACTATCAAAATACATAGAGCGGGTCTACAACATATCGTAGCATTCCGGCTTGCCGATGCCATTTTCATTGTTTTTACACGACGAACGTGTTTTATAATTCGCGACTTGTTAAAAAAATTAAAAATATCGCCACAGGCATATAGGAATCTAGGATTTTTGCAATTTTTTTTTTTGCGTAAAGTACTATCAAAATACATAGACCGGGTCTACAACATATCGTAGCATTCCGGTTTGCCAATGCCATTTTCATTGTTTTTACACGACGAACGTGTGTAATTCGCGACTTGTTCAAAAAAGTAAAAATATCGCCACAGGCATATAGGAATCTAGGATTTATGCATTTTTTTTTTTTGCGTAGAGTACTATCAAAATTCATAGAGCGGGTCTACAACATATCGTAGCATTCTGCCTTGCCGATGCCATTTTCATTATTTTTATACGACGAACGTGTTTTCAACTTCGCGACTTGTTCAAAAAGTTAAAAATATCGCCACAGACATATATGAATCTAGGATTTATGCACTTTTTTTTTGCGTAGAGTACTATCAATATACATAGAGCGGGTCTACAACATATCGTAGTATTCCGGCTTCCCGATGCCATTTTCATAGTTTTTACACGACGAACGTGTTTTATAATTCGCGACTTGTTAAAAAAAGTAAAAATATCGCCATAGGCATATAGGAATCTAGGATTTTTGCAATTTTTTTTTTTGCATAGAGTACTATCAAAATACATAGAGCGGGTCTACAACATATCGTAGCATTCCGCCTTGCCGATGCCATTTTCATTATTTTTACACGACGAACGTGTTTCCAACTACGCGACTTGTTCAAAAAGTTAAAAATATCGCCACAGACATATATGAATCTAGGATTTATGCACTTTTTTTTTGCGTAGAGTACTATCAAAATACATAGAGCGGGTCTACAACATATCGTAGTATTCCGGCTTGCCGATGCTATTTTCATTGTTTTTACACGACGAACTTGTTTTATAACTCGCGACTTGTTAAAAAAATTATAAATATCGCCACAGGCATATAGGAATCTAGGATTTTTGCAATTTTTTTTTTTTGCATAGAGTACTATCAAAATACATAGAGCGGGTCTACAACATATCGTAGCATTCTGGTTTGCCGATGCCATTTTCATTGTTTTTACGCGACGAACGTGTTTTATAATTCGCGATTTTTCAAAAAAGTAAAAATATCACCACAGGCATATAGGAATCTAGGATTTATGCACTTTTGTTTTAGTAAAGTACTATCAAAATACATAGAGCGGGTCTACAACATATTGTAGTATTCCGACTTGCCGATGCCATTTTCATTATTTTTACATGACGAACGTGTTTTCAACTTCGCGACTAGTTCAAAAAATTAAAAATATCACCACAGGCATATAGGAATCTAGGATTTTTGCAATTTTTTTTTTGCGTAGAGTACTATCAAAATACATAGAGCGGGTCTACAACATATCGTAGCATTCCGGTTTGCCGATGCCATTTTCATTGTTTTTACACGACGAACGTGTGTAATTCGCGACTTCTTCAAAAAAGTAAAAATATCGCCACAGGCATATAGGAATCTAGGATTTATGCACTTTTTTTTTTTGCGTAGAGTACTATCAAAATACATAGAGCGGGTCTACAACATATCGTAGCATTCCGCCTTGCCGATGCCATTTTCATTATTTTTACACGACGAACGTGTTTCCAACTACGCGACTTGTTCAAAAAGTTAAAAATATCGCCACAGACATATATGAATCTAGGATTTATGCACTTTTTTTTTGCGTAGAGTACTATAAAAATACATAGAGCGGGTCTACAACATATCGTAGTATTCCGGCTTGCCGATGATATTTTCATTGTTTTTACACGACGAACTTGTTTTATAATTCGCGACTTGTTAAAAAAATTATAAATATCGCCACAGGCATATAGGAATCTAGGATTTTTGCAATTTTTTTTTTTTGCATAGAGTACTATCAAAATACATAGAGCGGGTCTACAACATATCGTAGCATTCTGGTTTGCCGATGCCATTTTCATTGTTTTTACGCGACGAACGTGTTTTATAATTCGCGACTTGTTCAAAAAAGTAAAAATATCGCCAGAGGCATATAGGAATCTAGGATTTATGCACTTTTTTTTTTGCGTAGAGTACTATCAAAATTCATATTGCGGGTCTACAACATATCGTAGCATTCTGCCTTGCCGATGCCATTTTCATTATTTTTATACGACGAACATGTTTTCAACTTCGCGACTTGTTCAAAAAGTTAAAAATATCGCCACAGACATATATGAATCTAGGATTTATGCACTTTTTTTTTGCGTAGAGTACTATCAATATACATAGAGCGGGTCTACAACATATCGTAGTATTCCGGCTTGCCGATGCCATTTTCATAGTTTTTACACGACGAACGTGTTTTATAATTCGCGACTTGTTCAAAAAAGTAAAAATATCGCCATAGGCATATAGGAATCTAGGATTTTTGCAATTTTTTTTTTTGCATAGAGTACTATCAAAATACATAGAGCGGGTCTACAACATATCGTAGCATTCCGGTTTGCCGATGCCATTTTCATTGTTTTTACACGACGAACGTGTTTTATAATTCGCGACTTGTTCAAAAAAGTAAAAATATCGCCACAGGCATATAGGAATCTAGGATTTATGCACTTTTTTTTTTGCGTAGAGTACTATCAAAATACATAGAGCGGGTCTACAACATATCGTAGCATTCCGGTTTGCCGATGCCATTTTCATTGTTTTTACACGACGAACGTGTTTTATAATTCGCGACTTGTTCAAAAAAGTAAAAATATCGCCACAGGCATATAGGAATCTAGAATTTATGCACTTTTTTTTTTGCGTAGAGTACTATCAAAATACATAGAGCGGGTCTACAACATATCGTAGCATTCCGCCTTGCCGATGCCATTTTCATTATTTCTACACGACGAACGTGTTTCCAACTACGCGACTTGTTCAAAAAGTTAAAAATATCGCCACAGACATATATGAATCTAGGATTTATGCACTTTTTTTTTGCGTAGAGTACTATAAATATACATAGAGCGGGTCTACAACATATCGTAGTATTCCGGCTTGCCGATGCCATTTTCATAGTTTTTACACGACGAACGTGTTTTATAATTCGCGACTTGTTCAAAAAAGTAAAAATATCGCCATAGGCATATACGAATCTAGGATTTATGCACTTTTTTCTTTGCGTAGAGTACTATCAAAATACATAGAGCGGGTCTACAACATATCGTAGCATTCCGCCTTGCCGATGCCATTTTCATTATTTTTACACGACGAACGTGTTTCCAACTACGCGACTTGTTCAAAAAGTTAAAAATATCGCCACAGACATATATGAATCTAGGATTTATGCACTTTTTTTTTGCGTAGAGTACTATCAAAATACATAGAGCGGGTCTACAACATATCGTAGTATTCCGGCTTGCCGATGCTATTTTCATTGTTTTTACACGACGAACTTGTTTTATAATTCGCGACTTGTTAAAAAAATTATAAATATCGCCACAGGCATATAGGAATCTAGGATTTTTGCAATTTCTTTTTTTTGCATAGAGTACTATCAAAATACATAGAGCGGGTCTACAACATATCGTAGCATTCTGGTTTGCCGATGCCATTTTCATTGTTTTTACGCGACGAACGTGTTTTATAATTCGCGACATGTTCAAAAAATTAAAAATATCGCCAGAGGCATATAGGAATCTAGGATTTATGCACTTTTTTTTTTGCGTAGAGTACTATCAAAATTCATATTGCGGGTCTACAACATATCGTAGCATTCTGCCTTGCCGATGCCATTTTCATTATTTTTATACGACGAACGTGTTTTCAACTTCGCGACTTGTTCAAAAAGTTAAAAATATCGCCACAGACATATATGAATCTAGGATTTATGCACTTTTTTTTTGCGTAGAGTACTATCAATATACATAGAGCGGGTCTACAACATATCGTAGTATTCCGGCTTGCCGATGCCATTTTCATAGTTTTTACACGACGAACGTGTTTTATAATTCGCGACTTGTTCAAAAAAGTAAAAATATCGCCATAGGCATATAGGAATCTAGGATTTTTGCAATTTTTTTTTTTGCATAGAGTACTATCAAAATACATAGAGCGGGTCTACAACATATCGTAGCATTCCGGTTTGCCGATGCCATTTTCATTGTTTTTACACGACGAACGTGTTTTATAATTCGCGACTTGTTCAAAAAAGTAAAAATATCGCCACAGGCATATAGGAATCTAGGATTTATGCACTTTTTTTTTTGCGTAGAGTACTATCAAAATACATAGAGCGGGTCTACAACATATCGTAGCATTCCGCCTTGCCGATGCCATTTTCATTATTTCTACACGACGAACGTGTTTCCAACTACGCGACTTGTTCAAAAAGTTAAAAATATCGCCACAGACATATATGAATCTAGGATTTATGCACTTTTTTTTTGCGTAGAGTACTATCAAAATACATAGAGCGGGTCTACAACATATCGTAGTATTCCGGCTTGCCGATGCTATTTTCATTGTTTTTACACGACGAACTTGTTTTATAATTCGCGACTTGTTAAAAAAATTATAAATATCGCCACAGGCATATAGGAATCTAGGATTTTTGCAATTTTTTTTTTTTGCATAGAGTACTATCAAAATACATAGAGCGGGTCTACAACATATCGTAGCATTCTGGTTTGCCGATGCCATTTTCATTGTTTTTACGCGACGAACGTGTTTTATAATTCGCGACTTGTTCAAAAAAGTAAAAATATCGCCAGAGGCATATAGGAATCTAGGATTTATGCACTTTTTTTTTTGCGTAGAGTACTATCAAAATTCATATTGCGGGTCTACAACATATCGTAGCATTCTGCCTTGCCGATGCCATTTTCATTATTTTTATACGACGAACGTGTTTTCAACTTCGCGACTTGTTCAAAAAGTTAAAAATATCGCCACAGACATATATGAATCTAGGATTTATGCACTTTTTTTTTGCGTAGAGTACTATCAATATACATAGAGCGGGTCTACAACATATCGTAGTATTCCGGCTTGCCGATGCCATTTTCATAGTTTTTACACGACGAACGTGTTTTATAATTCGCGACTTGTTCAAAAAAGTAAAAATATCGCCATAGGCATATACGAATCTAGGATTTATGCACTTTTTTCTTTGCGTAGAGTACTATCAAAATACATAGAGCGGGTCTACAACATATCGTAGCATTCCGCCTTGCCGATGCCATTTTCATTATTTTTACACGACGAACGTGTTTCCAACTACGCGACTTGTTCAAAAAGTTAAAAATATCGCCACAGACATATATGAATCTAGGATTTATGCACTTTTTTTTTGCGTAGAGTACTATCAAAATACATAGAGCGGGTCTACAACATATCGTAGTATTCCGGCTTGCCGATGCTATTTTCATTGTTTTTACACGACGAACTTGTTTTATAATTCGCGACTTGTTAAAAAAATTATAAATATCGCCACAGGCATATAGGAATCTAGGATTTTTGCAATTTTTTTTTTTTGCATAGAGTACTATCAAAATACATAGAGCGGATCTACAACATATCGTAGCATTCCGGTAGGCCGATGCCATTTTCATTGTTTTTACGCGACGAACGTGTTTTATAACTCGCTACTTGTTCAAAAAAGTAAAAATATCGCCAGAGGCATATAGGAATCTAGGATTTATGCACTTTTTTTTTTGCGTAGAGTACTATCAAAATACATAGAGCGGGTCTACAACATATCGTAGCATTCCGCCTTGCCGATGCCATTTTCATTATTTTTACACGACGAACGTGTTTTCATCTTCGCGACTTGTTCAAAAAGTTAAAAATATCGCCACAGACATATATGATTCTAGGATTTATGCACTTTTTTTTTGTGTAGAGTACTATCAATATACATAGAGTGGGTCTACAACATATATCGTAGCATTCCGGTTTGACGATGCCATTTTCATTGTTTTTAAGCGACGAACGTGTTTTGTAATTCGCGACTTGTTCAAAAAAGTAAAAATATCGCCACAGGCATATAGGAATCTAGGATTTATGCACTTTTTTTTTTGCGTAGAGTACTATCAAAATTCATAGAGCGGGTCTACAACATATCGTAGCATTCTGCCTTGCCGATGCCATTTTCATTATTTTTATACGACGAACGTGTTTTCAACTTCGCGACTTGTTCAAAAAGTTAAAAATATCGCCACAGACATATATGAATCTAGGATTTATGCACTTTTTTTTTGCGTAGAGTACTATCAATATACATAGAGCGGGTCTACAACATATCGTAGTATTCCGGCTTGCCGATGCCATTTTCATAGTTTTTACACGACGAACGTGTTTTATAATTCGCGACTTGTTCAAAAAAGTAAAAATATCGCCATAGGCATTTAGGAATCTAGGATTTTTGCAATTTTTTTTTTTGCATAGAGTACTATCAAAATACATAGAGCGGGTCTACAACATATCGTAGCATTCCGGTTTGCCGATGCCATTTTCATTGTTTTTACACGACGAACGTGTTTTATAATTCGCGACTTGTTCAAAAAAGTAAAAATATCGCCACAGGCATATAGGAATCTAGGATTTATGCACTTTTTTTTTTGCGTAGAGTACTATCAAAATACATAGAGCGGGTCTACAACATATCGTAGCATTCCGCCTTGCCGATGCCATTTTCATTATTTCTACACGACGAACGTGTTTCCAACTACGCGACTTGTTCAAAAAGTTAAAAATATCGCCACAGACATATATGAATCTAGGATTTATGCACTTTTTTTTTGCGTAGAGTACTATCAAAATACATAGAGCGGGTCTACAACATATCGTAGTATTCCGGCTTGCCGATGCTATTTTCATTGTTTTTACACGACGAACTTGTTTTATAATTCGCGACTTGTTAAAAAAATTATAAATATCGCCACAGGCATATAGGAATCTAGGATTTTTGCAATTTTTTTTTTTTGCATAGAGTACTATCAAAATACATAGAGCGGGTCTACAACATATCGTAGCATTCTGGTTTGCCGATGCCATTTTCATTGTTTTTACGCGACGAACGTGTTTTATAATTCGCGACTTGTTCAAAAAAGTAAAAATATCGCCAGAGGCATATAGGAATCTAGGATTTATGCACTTTTTTTTTTGCGTAGAGTACTATCAAAATTCATATTGCGGGTCTACAACATATCGTAGCATTCTGCCTTGCCGATGCCATTTTCATTATTTTTATACGACGAACGTGTTTTCAACTTCGCGACTTGTTCAAAAAGTTAAAAATATCGCCACAGACATATATGAATCTAGGATTTATGCACTTTTTTTTTGCGTAGAGTACTATCAATATACATAGAGCGGGTCTACAACATATCGTAGTATTCCGGCTTGCCGATGCCATTTTCATAGTTTTTACACGACGAACGTGTTTTATAATTCGCGACTTGTTCAAAAAAGTAAAAATATCGCCATAGGCATATACGAATCTAGGATTTATGCACTTTTTTCTTTGCGTAGAGTACTATCAAAATACATAGAGCGGGTCTACAACATATCGTAGCATTCCGCCTTGCCGATGCCATTTTCATTATTTTTACACGACGAACGTGTTTCCAACTACGCGACTTGTTCAAAAAGTTAAAAATATCGCCACAGACATATATGAATCTAGGATTTATGCACTTTTTTTTTGCGTAGAGTACTATCAAAATACATAGAGCGGGTCTACAACATATCGTAGTATTCCGGCTTGCCGATGCTATTTTCATTGTTTTTACACGACGAACTTGTTTTATAATTCGCGACTTGTTAAAAAAATTATAAATATCGCCACAGGCATATAGGAATCTAGGATTTTTGCAATTTTTTTTTTTTGCATAGAGTACTATCAAAATACATAGAGCGGATCTACAACATATCGTAGCATTCCGGTAGGCCGATGCCATTTTCATTGTTTTTACGCGACGAACGTGTTTTATAACTCGCTACTTGTTCAAAAAAGTAAAAATATCGCCAGAGGCATATAGGAATCTAGGATTTATGCACTTTTTTTTTTGCGTAGAGTACTATCAAAATACATAGAGCGGGTCTACAACATATCGTAGCATTCCGCCTTGCCGATGCCATTTTCATTATTTTTACACGACGAACGTGTTTTCATCTTCGCGACTT
The DNA here is from genome assembly GCA_951799995.1 of Trifolium subterraneum. Lineage (NCBI taxonomy): Eukaryota > Viridiplantae > Streptophyta > Magnoliopsida > Fabales > Fabaceae > Trifolium > Trifolium subterraneum. The sequence continues at coordinate 30,348,775 of OX637466.1, forward strand.
GTTCAAAAAGTTAAAAATATCGCCACAGACATATATGATTCTAGGATTTATGCACTTTTTTTTTGTGTAGAGTACTATCAATATACATAGAGTGGGTCTACAACATATATCGTAGCATTCCGGTTTGACGATGCCATTTTCATTGTTTTTAAGCGACGAACGTGTTTTGTAATTCGCGACTTGTTCAAAAAAGTAAAAATATCGCCACAGGCATATAGGAATCTAGGATTTATGCACTTTTTTTTTTGCGTAGAGTACTATCAAAATTCATAGAGCGGGTCTACAACATATCGTAGCATTCTGCCTTGCCGATGCCATTTTCATTATTTTTATACGACGAACGTGTTTTCAACTTCGCGACTTGTTCAAAAAGTTAAAAATATCGCCACAGACATATATGAATCTAGGATTTATGCACTTTTTTTTTGCGTAGAGTACTATCAATATACATAGAGCGGGTCTACAACATATCGTAGTATTCCGGCTTGCCGATGCCATTTTCATAGTTTTTACACGACGAACGTGTTTTATAATTCGCGACTTGTTCAAAAAAGTAAAAATATCGCCATAGGCATTTAGGAATCTAGGATTTTTGCAATTTTTTTTTTTGCATAGAGTACTATCAAAATACATAGAGCGGGTCTACAACATATCGTAGCATTCCGGTTTGCCGATGCCATTTTCATTGTTTTTACACGACGAACGTGTTTTATAATTCGCGACTTGTTCAAAAAAGTAAAAATATCGCCACAGGCATATAGGAATCTAGGATTTATGCACTTTTTTTTTTGCGTAGAGTACTATCAAAATACATAGAGCGGGTCTACAACATATCGTAGCATTCCGCCTTGCCGATGCCATTTTCATTATTTTTACACGACGAACGTGTTTCCAACTACGCGACTTGTTCAAAAAGTTAAAAATATCGCCACAGACATATATGAATCTAGGATTTATGCACTTTTTTTTTGCGTAGAGTACTATCAAAATACATAGAGCGGGTCTACAACATATCGTAGTATTCCGGCTTGCCGATGCTATTTTCATTGTTTTTACACGACGAACTTGTTTTATAATTCGCGACTTGTTAAAAAAATTATAAATATCGCCACAGGCATATAGGAATCTAGGATTTTTGCAATTTTTTTTTTTTGCATAGAGTACTATCAAAATACATAGAGCGGGTCTACAACATATCGTAGCATTCTGGTTTGCCGATGCCATTTTCATTGTTTTTACGCGACGAACGTGTTTTATAATTCGCGACTTGTTCAAAAAAGTAAAAATATCGCCAGAGGCATATAGGAATCTAGGATTTATGCACTTTTTTTTTTGCGTAGAGTACTATCAAAATTCATATTGCGGGTCTACAACATATCGTAGCATTCTGCCTTGCCGATGCCATTTTCATTATTTTTATACGACGAACGTGTTTTCAACTTCGCGACTTGTTCAAAAAGTTAAAAATATCGCCACAGACATATATGAATCTAGGATTTATGCACTTTTTTTTTGCGTAGAGTACTATCAAAATACATAGAGCGGGTCTACAACATATCGTAGTATTCCGGCTTGCCGATGCTATTTTCATTGTTTTTACACGACGAACTTGTTTTATAATTCGCGACTTGTTAAAAAAATTATAAATATCGCCACAGGCATATAGGAATCTAGGATTTTTGCAATTTTTTTTTTTTGCATAGAGTACTATCAAAATACATAGAGCGGGTCTACAACATATCGTAGCATTCTGGTTTGCCGATGCCATTTTCATTGTTTTTACGCGACGAACGTGTTTTATAATTCGCGACTTGTTCAAAAAAGTAAAAATATCGCCACAGGCATATAGGAATCTAGGATTTATGCACTTTTTTTTTTGCGTAGAGTACTATCAAAATACATAGAGCGGGTCTACAACATATCGTAGCATTCCGCCTTGCCGATGCCATTTTCATTATTTTTACACGACGAACGTGTTTCCAACTACGCGACTTGTTCAAAAAGTTAAAAATATCGCCACAGACATATATGAATCTAGGATTTATGCACTTTTTTTTTGCGTAGAGTACTATCAAAATACATAGAGCGGGTCTACAACATATCGTAGTATTCCGGCTTGCCGATGCTATTTTCATTGTTTTTACACGACGAACTTGTTTTATAATTCGCGACTTGTTAAAAAAATTATAAATATCGCCACAGGCATATAGGAATCTAGGATTTTTGCAATTTTTTTTTTTTTGCATAGAGTACTATCAAAATACATAGAGCGGGTCTACAACATATCGTAGCATTCTGGTTTGCCGATGCCATTTTCATTGTTTTTACGCGACGAACGTGTTTTATAATTCGCGACTTGTTCAAAAAAGTAAAAATATCGCCAGAGGCATATAGGAATCTAGGATTTATGCACTTTTTTTTTTGCGTAGAGTACTATCAAAATTCATATTGCGGGTCTACAACATATCGTAGCATTCTGCCTTGCCGATGCCATTTTCATTATTTTTATACGACGAACGTGTTTTCAACTTCGCGACTTGTTCAAAAAGTTAAAAATATCGCCACAGACATATATGAATCTAGGATTTATGCACTTTTTTTTTGCGTAGAGTACTATCAATATACATAGAGCGGGTCTACAACATATCGTAGTATTCCGGCTTGCCGATGCCATTTTCATAGTTTTTACACGACGAACGTGTTTTATAATTCGCGACTTGTTCAAAAAAGTAAAAATATCGCCATAGGCATATACGAATCTAGGATTTATGCACTTTTTTCTTTGCGTAGAGTACTATCAAAATACATAGAGCGGGTCTACAACATATCGTAGCATTCCGCCTTGCCGATGCCATTTTCATTATTTTTACACGACGAACGTGTTTCCAACTACGCGACTTGTTCAAAAAGTTAAAAATATCGCCACAGACATATATGAATCTAGGATTTATGCACTTTTTTTTTGCGTAGAGTACTATCAAAATACATAGAGCGGGTCTACAACATATCGTAGTATTCCGGCTTGCCGATGCTATTTTCATTGTTTTTACACGACGAACTTGTTTTATAATTCGCGACTTGTTAAAAAAATTATAAATATCGCCACAGGCATATAGGAATCTAGGATTTTTGCAATTTTTTTTTTTTGCATAGAGTACTATCAAAATACATAGAGCGGATCTACAACATATCGTAGCATTCCGGTAGGCCGATGCCATTTTCATTGTTTTTACGCGACGAACGTGTTTTATAACTCGCTACTTGTTCAAAAAAGTAAAAATATCGCCAGAGGCATATAGGAATCTAGGATTTATGCACTTTTTTTTTTGCGTAGAGTACTATCAAAATACATAGAGCGGGTCTACAACATATCGTAGCATTCCGCCTTGCCGATGCCATTTTCATTATTTTTACACGACGAACGTGTTTTCATCTTCGCGACTTGTTCAAAAAGTTAAAAATATCGCCACAGACATATATGATTCTAGGATTTATGCACTTTTTTTTTGTGTAGAGTACTATCAATATACATAGAGTGGGTCTACAACATATATCGTAGCATTCCGGTTTGACGATGCCATTTTCATTGTTTTTAAGCGACGAACGTGTTTTGTAATTCGCGACTTGTTCAAAAAAGTAAAAATATCGCCACAGGCATATAGGAATCTAGGATTTATGCACTTTTTTTTTTGCGTAGAGTACTATCAAAATTCATAGAGCGGGTCTACAACATATCGTAGCATTCTGCCTTGCCGATGCCATTTTCATTATTTTTATACGACGAACGTGTTTTCAACTTCGCGACTTGTTCAAAAAGTTAAAAATATCGCCACAGACATATATGAATCTAGGATTTATGCACTTTTTTTTTGCGTAGAGTACTATCAATATACATAGAGCGGGTCTACAACATATCGTAGTATTCCGGCTTGCCGATGCCATTTTCATAGTTTTTACACGACGAACGTGTTTTATAATTCGCGACTTGTTCAAAAAAGTAAAAATATCGCCATAGGCATTTAGGAATCTAGGATTTTTGCAATTTTTTTTTTTGCATAGAGTACTATCAAAATACATAGAGCGGGTCTACAACATATCGTAGCATTCCGGTTTGCCGATGCCATTTTCATTGTTTTTACACGACGAACGTGTTTTATAATTCGCGACTTGTTCAAAAAAGTAAAAATATCGCCAGAGGCATATAGGAATCTAGGATTTATGCACTTTTTTTTTTGCGTAGAGTACTATCAAAATTCATATTGCGGGTCTACAACATATCGTAGCATTCTGCCTTGCCGATGCCATTTTCATTATTTTTATACGACGAACGTGTTTTCAACTTCGCGACTTGTTCAAAAAGTTAAAAATATCGCCACAGACATATATGAATCTAGGATTTATGCACTTTTTTTTTGCGTAGAGTACTATCAATATACATAGAGCGGGTCTACAACATATCGTAGTATTCCGGCTTGCCGATGCCATTTTCATAGTTTTTACACGACGAACGTGTTTTATAATTCGCGACTTGTTCAAAAAAGTAAAAATATCGCCATAGGCATTTAGGAATCTAGGATTTTTGCAATTTTTTTTTTTGCATAGAGTACTATCAAAATACATAGAGCGGGTCTACAACATATCGTAGCATTCCGGTTTGCCGATGCCATTTTCATTGTTTTTACACGACGAACGTGTTTTATAATTCGCGACTTGTTCAAAAAAGTAAAAATATCGCCACAGGCATATAGGAATCTAGGATTTATGCACTTTTTTTTTTGCGTAGAGTACTATCAAAATACATAGAGCGGGTCTACAACATATCGTAGCATTCCGCCTTGCCGATGCCATTTTCATTATTTTTACACGACGAACGTGTTTCCAACTACGCGACTTGTTCAAAAAGTTAAAAATATCGCCACAGACATATATGAATCTAGGATTTATGCACTTTTTTTTTGCGTAGAGTACTATCAAAATACATAGAGCGGGTCTACAACATATCGTAGTATTCCGGCTTGCCGATGCTATTTTCATTGTTTTTACACGACGAACTTGTTTTATAATTCGCGACTTGTTAAAAAAATTATAAATATCGCCACAGGCATATAGGAATCTAGGATTTTTGCAATTTTTTTTTTTTGCATAGAGTACTATCAAAATACATAGAGCGGGTCTACAACATATCGTAGCATTCTGGTTTGCCGATGCCATTTTCATTGTTTTTACGCGACGAACGTGTTTTATAATTCGCGACTTGTTCAAAAAAGTAAAAATATCGCCAGAGGCATATAGGAATCTAGGATTTATGCACTTTTTTTTTTGCGTAGAGTACTATCAAAATTCATATTGCGGGTCTACAACATATCGTAGCATTCTGCCTTGCCGATGCCATTTTCATTATTTTTATACGACGAACGTGTTTTCAACTTCGCGACTTGTTCAAAAAGTTAAAAATATCGCCACAGACATATATGAATCTAGGATTTATGCACTTTTTTTTTGCGTAGAGTACTATCAATATACATAGAGCGGGTCTACAACATATCGTAGTATTCCGGCTTGCCGATGCCATTTTCATAGTTTTTACACGACGAACGTGTTTTATAATTCGCGACTTGTTCAAAAAAGTAAAAATATCGCCATAGGCATATAGGAATCTAGGATTTTTACAATTTTTTTTTTTGCATAGAGTACTATCAAAATACATAGAGCGGGTCTACAACATATCGTAGCATTCCGGTTTGCCGATGCCATTTTCATTGTTTTTACACGACGAACGTGTTTTATAATTCGCGACTTGTTCAAAAAAGTAAAAATATCGCCACAGGCATATAGGAATCTAGGATTTATGCACTTTTTTTTTTGCGTAGAGTACTATCAAAATACATAGAGCGGGTCTACAACATATCGTAGCATTCCGCCTTGCCGATGCCATTTTCATTATTTTTACACGACGAACGTGTTTCCAACTACGCGACTTTTTCAAAAAGTTAAAAATATCGCCACAGACATATATGAATCTAGGATTTATGCACTTTTTTTTTGCGTAGAGTACTATCAAAATACATAGAGCGGGTCTACAACATATCGTAGTATTCCGGCTTGCCGATGCTATTTTCATTGTTTTTACAAGACGAACTTGTTTTATAATTCGCGACTTGTTAAAAAAATTATAAATATCGCCACAGGCATATAGGAATCTAGGATTTTTGCAATTTTTTTTTTTGCATAGAGTACTATCAAAATACATAGAGCGGGTCTACAACATATCGTAGTATTCCGGCTTGCCAATGCTATTTTCATTGTTTTTACACGACGAACTTGTTTTATAATTCGCGACTTGTTAAAAAAATTATAAATATCGCCACAGGCATATAGGAATCTAGGATTTTTGCAATTTTTTTTTTTGCATAGAGTACTATCAAAATACATAGAGCGGGTCTACAACATATCGTAGCATTCTGGTTTGCCGATGCCATTTTCATTGTTTTTACGCGACGAACGTGTTTTATAATTCGCGACTTGTTCAAAAAAGTAAAAATATCGCCAGAGGCATATAGGAATCTAGGATTTATGCACTTTTTTTTTTGCGTAGAGTACTATCAAAATTCATATTGCGGGTCTACAACATATCGTAGCATTCTGCCTTGCCGATGCCATTTTCATTATTTTTATACGACGAACTTGTTTTCAACTTCGCGACTTGTTCAAAAAGTTAAAAATATCGCCACAGACATATATGAATCTAGGATTTATGCACTTTTTTTTTGCGTAGAGTACTATCAATATACATAGAGCGGGTCTACAACATATCGTAGTATTCCGGCTTGCCGATGCCATTTTCATAGTTTTTACACGACGAACGTGTTTTATAATTCGCGACTTGTTCAAAAAAGTAAAAATATCGCCATAGGCATATAGGAATCTAGGATTTTTGCAATTTTTTTTTTTGCATAGAGTACTATCAAAATACATAGAGCGGGTCTACAACATATCGTAGCATTCCGCCTTGCCGATGCCATTTTCATTGTTTTTACACGACGAACGTGTTTTATAATTCGCGACTTGTTCAAAAAAGTAAAAATATCGCCACAGGCATATAGGAATCTAGGATTTATGCACTTTTTTTTTTGCGTAGAGTACTATCAAAATACATAGAGCGGGTCTACAACATATCGTAGCATTCCGCCTTGCCGATGCCATTTTCATTATTTTTACACGACGAACGTGTTTCCAACTACGCGACTTGTTCAAAAAGTTAAAAATATCGCCACAGACATATATGAATCTAGGATTTATGCACTTTTTTTTTGCGTAGAGTACTATCAAAATACATAGAGCGGGTCTACAACATATCGTAGTATTCCGGCTTGCCGATGCTATTTTCATTGTTTTTACAAGACGAACTTGTTTTATAATTCGCGACTTGTTAAAAAAATTATAAATATCGCCACAGGCATATAGGAATCTGGGATTTTTGCAATTTTTTTTTTTGCATAGAGTACTATCAAAATACATAGAGCGGGTCTACAACATATCGTAGCATTCTGGTTTGCCGATGCCATTTTCATTGTTTTTACGCGACGAACGTGTTTTATAATTCGCGACTTGTTCAAAAAAGTAAAAATATCGCCAGAGGCATATAGGAATCTAGGATTTATGCACTTTTTTTTTTGCGTAGAGTACTATCAAAATTCATATTGCGGGTCTACAACATATCGTAGCATTCTGCCTTGCCGATGCCATTTTCATTATTTTTATACGACGAACGTGTTTTCAACTTCGCGACTTGTTCAAAAAGTTAAAAATATCGCCACAGACATATATGAATCTAGGATTTATGCACTTTTTTTTTGCGTAGAGTACTATCAATATACATAGAGCGGGTCTACAACATATCGTAGTATTCCGGCTTGCCGATGCCATTTTCATAGTTTTTACACGACGAACGTGTTTTATAATTCGCGACTTGTTCAAAAAAGTAAAAATATCGCCATAGGCATATACGAATCTAGGATTTATGCACTTTTTTCTTTGCGTAGAGTACTATCAAAATACATAGAGCGGGTCTACAACATATCGTAGCATTCCGCCTTGCCGATGCCATTTTCATTATTTTTACACGACGAACGTGTTTCCAACTACGCGACTTGTTCAAAAAGTTAAAAATATCGCCACAGACATATATGAATCTAGGATTTATGCACTTTTTTTTTGCGTAGAGTACTATCAAAATACATAGAGCGGGTCTACAACATATCGTAGTATTCCGGCTTGCCGATGCTATTTTCATTGTTTTTACACGACGAACTTGTTTTATAATTCGCGACTTGTTAAAAAAATTAAAAATATCGCCACAGGCATATAGGAATCTAGGATTTTTGCAATTTTTTTTTTTGCGTAGAGTACTATCAAAATACATAGAGCGGGTCTACAACATATCGTAGCATTCCGGTTTGCCGATGCCATTTTCATTGTTTTTACACGACGAACGTGTTTTATAATTCGCGACTTGTTCAAAAAAGTAAAAATATCGCCACAGGCATATAGGAATCTAGGATTTATGCACGTTTTTTTTTGCGTAGAGTACTATCAAAATACATAGAGCGGGTCTACAACATATCGTAGCATTCCGCCTTGCCGATGCCATTTTCATTATTTTTACACGACGAACGTGTTTTCAACTTCGCGACTTGTTCAAAAAGTTAAAAACATCGCCACAGACATATATGAATCTAGGATTTATGCACTTTTTTTTTGCGTAGAGTACTATCAAAATACATAGAGCGGGTCTACAACATATCTTAGTATTCCATCTTGCCGATGCCATTTTCATTGTTTTTACACGACGAAAGTGATTTATAATTCGCGACTTGTTCAAAAAAGTAAAAATATCACCACAGGCATATAGGAATCTAGGATTTATGCACTTTTGTTTTAGTAGAGTACTATCAAAATACATAGAGCGGGTCTACAACATATCGTAGTATTCCGACTTGCCGATGCCATTTTCATTATTTTTACATGACAAACGTGTTTTCAACTTCGCGACTAGTTCAAAAAATTAAAAATATCGCCACAGGCATATAGGAATCTAGGATTTATGCACTTTTGTTTTAGTAGAGTACTATTAAAATACATAGAGCGGGTCTACAACATATCGTAGTATTCCGACTTGCCGATGCCATTTTCATTATTTTTACATGACGAACGTGTTTTCAACTTCGCGACTAGTTCAAAAAATTAAAAATATCGCCACAGGCTTATAGGAATCTAGGATTTATGCACATTTTTTTAGTAGAGTACTATCAAAATACATAGAGCGGGTCTACAACATATCGTAGCATTCCGGCTTGCCGATGCCATTTTCATTGTTTTTACACGACGAACGTGTTTTATAATTCGCGACTTGTTAAAAAAATTAAAAATATCGCCACAGGCATATAGGAATCTAGGATTTTTGCAATTTTTTTTTTGCGTAGAGTACTATCAAAATACATAGAGCGGGTCTACAACATATCGTAGCATTCCGGTTTGCCGATGCCATTTTCATTGTTTTTACACGACGAACGTGTTTTATAATTCGCGACTTGTTCAAAAAAGTAAAAATATCGCCACAGGCATATAGGAATCTAGGATTTATGCACCTTTTTTTTTGCGTAGAGTACTATCAAAATACATAGAGCGGGTCTACAACATATCGTAGCATTCCGCCTTGCCGACGCCATTTTCATTATTTTTACACGACGAACGTGTTTTCAACTTCGCGACTTGTTCAAAAAGTTAAAAACATCGCCACAGACATATATGAATCTAGGATTTATGCACTTTTTTTTTGCGTAGAGTACTATCAAAATACATAGAGCGGGTCTACAACATATCGTAGTATTCCGGCATGCCGATGCCATTTTCATTGTTTTTACACGACGAACGTGTTTTATAATTCTCGACTTGTTAAAAAAATTAAAAATATCGCCACAGGCATATAGGAATCTTGGATTTTTGCAATTTTTTTTTTTGCGTAGAGTACTATCAAAATACATAGAGCGGGTCTACAACATATGGTAGCATTCAGGTTTGCCGATGCCATTTTCATTGTTTTTACTCGACGAACGTGTTTTATAATTCGCGACTTGTTCAAAAAAGTAAAAATATCGCCAGAGGCATATAGGAATCTAGGATTTATGCACTTTTTTTTTTGCGTAGAGTACTATCAAAATTCATAGAGCGGGTCTACAACATATCGTAGCATTCTGCCTTGCCGATGCCATTTTCATTATTTTTACACGACGAACGTGTTTTCAACTTCGTGACTTGTTCAAAAAGTTAAAAATATCGCCACAGACATATATGAATCTAGGATTTATGCACTTTTTTTTTGCGTAGAGTACTATCAATATACATAGAGCGGGTCTACAACATATCGTAGTATTCCGACTTGCCGATGCCATTTTCATTATTTTTACATGACAAACGTGTTTTCAACTTCGCGACTTGTTCAAAAAGTTAAAAATATCGCCACACACATGTAGGAATCTAGGATTTATGCACTTTTTTTTTGCGTAGAGTACTATCAAAATACATAGAGCGGGTCTACAACATATCTTAGTATTCCATCTTGCCGATGCCATTTTCATTGTTTTTACACGACGAAAGTGATTTATAATTCGCGACTTGTTCAAAAAAGTAAAAATATCACCACAGGCATATAGGAATCTAGGATTTATGCACTTTTGTTTTAGTAGAGTACTATCAAAATACATAGAGCGGGTCTACAACATATCGTAGTATTCCGACTTGCCGATGCCATTTTCATTATTTTTACATGACGAACGTGTTTTCAACTTCGCGACTAGTTCAAAAAATTAAAAATATCGCCACAGGCATATAGGAATCTAGGATTTATGCACTTTTGTTTTAGTAGAGTACTATTAAAATACATAGAGCGGGTCTACAACATATCGTAGTATTCCGACTTGCCGATGCCATTTTCATTATTTTTACATGACGAACGTGTTTTCAACTTCGCGACTAGTTCAAAAAATTAAAAATATCGCCACAGGCTTATAGGAATCTAGGATTTATGCACTTTTTTTTAGTAGAGTACTATCAAAATACATAGAGCGGGTCTACAACATATCGTAGCATTCCGGCTTGCCGATGCCATTTTCATTGTTTTTACACGACGAACGTGTTTTATAATTCGCGACTTGTTAAAAAAATTAAAAATATCGCCACAGGCATATAGGAATCTAGGATTTTTGCAATTTTTTTTTTTGCGTAGAGTACTATCAAAATACATAGAGCGGGTCTACAACATATCGTAGCATTCCGGTGCGCCGATGCCATTTTCATTGTTTTTACACGACGAACGTGTTTTATAATTCGCGACTTGTTCAAAAAAGTAAAAATATCGCCACAGGCATATAGGAATCTAGGATTTATGCACCTTTTTTTTTGCGTAGAGTACTATCAAAATACATAGAGCGGGTCTACAACATATCGTAGCATTCCGCCTTGCCGATGCCATTTTCATTATTTTTACACGACGAACGTGTTTTCAACTTCGCGACTTGTTCAAAAAGTTAAAAACATCGCCACAAACATATATGAATCTAGGATTTATGCACTTTTTTTTTGCGTAGAGTACTATCAAAATACATAGAGCGGGTCTACAACATATCGTAGTATTCCGGCTTGCCGATGCCATTTTCATTGTTTTTACACGACGAACGTGTTTTATAATTCTCGACTTGTTAAAAAAATTAAAAATATCGCCACAGGCATATAGGAATCTTGGATTTTTGCAAATTTTTTTTTTGCGTAGAGTACTATCAAAATACATAGAGCGGGTCTACAACATATGGTAGCATTCAGGTTTGCCGATGCCATTTTCATTGTTTTTACTCGACGAACGTGTTTTATAATTCGCGACTTGTTCAAAAAAGTAAAATTATCGCCAGAGGCATATAGGAATCTACGATTTATGCACTTTTTTTTTGCGTAGAGTACAATCAAAATTCATAGAGCGGGTCTACAACATATCGTAGCATTCTGCCTTGCCGATGCCATTTTCATTATTTTTACACGACGAACGTGTTTTCAACTTCGCGACTTGTTCAAAAAGTTAAAAATATCGCCACAGACAAATATGAATCTAGGATTTATGCACTTTTTTTTTGCGTAGAGTACTATCAATATAGATAGAGCGGGTCTACAACATATCGTAGTATTCCGACTTGCCGATGCCATTTTCATTATTTTTACATGACAAACGTGTTTTCAACTTCGCGACTTGTTCAAAAAGTTAAAAATATCGCCACACACATGTAGGAATCTAGGATTTATGCACTTTTTTTTTGCGTAGAGTACTATCAAAATACATAGAGCGGGTCTACAACATATCTTAGTATTCCATCTTGCCGATGCCATTTTCATTGTTTCTACACGACGAAAGTGATTTATAATTCGCGACTTGTTCAAAAAAGTAAAAATATCATCACAGGCATATAGGAATCTAGGATTTATGCACTTTTGTTTTAGTAGAGTACTATCAAAATACATAGAGCGGGTCTACAACATATCGTAGTATTCCGACTTGCCGATGCCATTTTCATTATTTTTACATGACGAACGTGTTTTCAACTTTGCGACTAGTTCAAAAAATTAAAAATATCGCCACAGGCATATAGGAATCTAGGATTTATGCACTTTTGTTTTAGTAGAGTACTATTAAAATACATAGAGCGGGTCTACAACATATCGTAGTATTCCGACTTGCCGATGCCATTTTCATTATTTTTACATGACGAACGTGTTTTCAACTTCGCGACTAGTTCAAAAAATTAAAAATATCGCCACAGCCTTATTGGAATCTAGGATTTATGCACTTTTTTTTAGTAGAGTACTATCAAAATACATAGACCGGGTCTACAACATATCGTAGCATTCCGGCTTGCCGATGCCATTTTCATTGTTTTTACACGACGAACGTGTTTCATAATTCACGACTTGTTAAAAAAATTAAAAATATCGCCACAGGCATATAGGAATCTAGGATTTTTGCAATTTTTTTTTTTGCGTAGAGTACTATCAAAATACATAGAGCGGGTCTACAACATATCGTAGCATTCCGGTTTGCCGATGCCATTTTCATTGTTTTTACACGACGAACGTGTTTTATAATTCGCGACTTGTTCAAAAAAGTAACAATATCGCCACAGGCATATAGGAATCTAGGATTTATGCACCTTTTTTTTTGCGTAGAGTACTATCAAAATACATAGAGCGGGTCTACATCATATCGTAGCATTCCGCCTTGCCGATGCCATTTTCATTATTTTTACACGACGAACGTGTTTTCAACTTCGCTACTTGTTCAAAAAGTTAAAAACATCGCCACAGACATATATGAATCTAGGATTTATGCACTTTTTTTTTGCGTACAGTACTATCAAAATACATAGAGCGGGTCTACAACATATCGTAGTATTCCGACTTGCCGATGCCATTTTCATTATTTTTACATGACAAACGTGTTTTCAACTTCGCGACTTGTTCAAAAAGTTAAAAATATCGCCACAGGCTTATAGGAATCTAGGATTTATGCACTTTTTTTTAGTAGAGTACTATCAAAATACATAGAGCGGGTCTACAACATATCGTAGCATTCCGGCTTGCCGATGCCATTTTCATTGTTTTTACACGACGAACGTGTTTTCAACTTCACTACTTGTTCAAAAAGTTAAAAACATCGCCACAGACATATATGAATCTAGGATTTATGCACATTTTTTTTGCGTAGAGTACTATCAAAATACATAGAGCGGGTCTACAACATATCGTAGTATTCCGGCTTGCCGATGCCATTTTCATTGTTTTTACACGACGAACGTGTTTTATAATTCTCGACTTGTTAAAAAAATTAAAAATATCGCCACAGGCATATAGGAATCTTTGATTTTTGCAATTTTTTTTTTTTTTGCGTAGAGTACTATCAAAATACATAGAGCGGGTCTACAACATATGGTAGCATTCAGGTTTGCCGATGCCATTTTCATTGTTTTTATGCGACGAACGTGTTTTATAATTCGCGACTTGTTCAAAAAAGTAAAAATATCGCCAGAGGCATATAGGAATCTAGGATTTATGCACTTTTTTTTTGCGTAGAGTACTATCAAAATTCATAGAGCGGGTCTACAACATATCGTAGCATTCTGCCTTGCCGATGCCATTTTCATGATTTTTACACGACGAACGTGTTTTCAACTTCGCGACTTGTTCAAAAAGTTAAAAATATCGCCACAGACATATATGAATCTAGGATTTATGCACTTTTTTTTTGCGTAGAGTACTATCAATATACATAGAGCGGGTCTACAACATATCGTAGTATTCCGGCTTGCCGATGCCATTTTCATTGTTTTTACACGAAGAACGTGTTTTATAATTCGCGACTTGTTCAAAAAAGTAAAAATATCGCCATAGGCATATACGAATCTAGGATTTATGCACTTTTTTTTTTTTGCGTAGAGTACTATCAAAATACATAGAGCGGGTCTACAACATATCGTAGCATTCCGCCTTGCCGATGCCATTTTCATTATTTTTACACGACGAACGTGTTTTCAACTACGCGACTTGTTCAAAAAGTTAAAAATATCGCCACAGACATATATGAATCTAGGATTTATGCACTTTTTTTTTGCGTAGAGTACTATCATAATACATAGAGCGGGTCTACAACATATCGTAGTATTCCGACTTGCCGATGCCATTTTCATTATTTTTACATGACAAACGTGTTTTCAACTTCGCGACTTGTTCAAAAAGTTAAAAATATCGCCACAGGCTTATAGGAATCTAGGATTTATGCACTTTTTTTTAGTAGAGTACTATCAAAATACATAGAGCGGGTCTACAACATATCGTAGCATTCCGGCTTGCCGATGCCATTTTCATTGTTTTTACACGACGAACGTGTTTTCAACTTCGCTACTTGTTCAAAAAGTTAAAAACATCGCCACAGACATATATGAATCTAGGATTTATGCACTTTTTTTTTGCGTAGAGTACTATCAAAATACATAGAGCGGGTCTACAACATATCGTAGTATTCCGGCTTGCCGATGCCATTTTCATTGTTTTTACACGACGAACGTGTTTTATAATTCTCGACTTGTTAAAAAAATTAAAAATATCGCCACAGGCATATAGGAATCTTTGATTTTTGCAATTTTTTTTTTTTTTGCGTAGAGTACTATCAAAATACATAGAGCGGGTCTACAACATATGGTAGCATTCAGGTTTGCCGATGCCATTTTCATTGTTTTTATGCGACGAACGTGTTTTATAATTCGCGACTTGTTCAAAAAAGTAAAAATATCGCCAGAGGCATATAGGAATCTAGGATTTATGCACTTTTTTTTTGCGTAGAGTACTATCAAAATTCATAGAGCGGGTCTACAACATATCGTAGCATTCTGCCTTGCCGATGCCATTTTCATGATTTTTACACGACGAACGTGTTTTCAACTTCGCGACTTGTTCAAAAAGTTAAAAATATCGCCACAGACATATATGAATCTAGGATTTATGCACTTTTTTTTTGCGTAGAGTACTATCAATATACATAGAGCGGGTCTACAACATATCGTAGTATTCCGGCTTGCCGATGCCATTTTCATTGTTTTTACACGAAGAACGTGTTTTATAATTCGCGACTTGTTCAAAAAAGTAAAAATATCGCCATAGGCATATACGAATCTAGGATTTATGCACTTTTTTTTTTTGCGTAGAGTACTATCAAAATACATAGAGCGGGTCTACAACATATCGTAGCATTCCGCCTTGCCGATGCCATTTTCATTATTTTTACACGACGAACGTGTTTTCAACTACGCGACTTGTTCAAAAAGTTAAAAATATCGCCACAGACATATATGAATCTAGGATTTATGCACTTTTTTTTTGCGTAGAGTACTATCATAATACATAGAGCGGGTCTACAACATATCGTAGTATTCCGGCTTGCCGATGCCATTTTCATTGTTTTTACACGACGAACGTTTTTTATAATTCGCGACTTGTTAAGAAAATTAAAAATATCGCCACAGGCATATAGGAATCTAGGATTTTTGCAATTTTTTTTTTTGCGTAGAGTACTATCAAAATACATAGAGCGGGTCTACAACATATCGTAGCATTCCGGTTTGCCGATGCCATTTTCATTGTTTTTACACGACGAACGTGTTTTATAATTCGCGACTTGTTCAAAAAAGTAAAAATATCGCCACAGGCATATAGGAATCTAGGATTTATGCACCTTTTTTTTTGCGTAGAGTACTATCAAAATACATAGAGCGGGTCTATATCATATCGTAGCATTCCGCCTTGCCGATGCCATTTTCATTATTTTTACACGACGAACGTGTTTTCAACTTCGCTACTTGTTCAAAAAGTTAAAAACATCGCCACAGACATATATGAATCTAGGATTTATGCACTTTTTTTTTGCGTAGAGTACTATCAAAATACATAGAGCGGGTCTACAACATATCGTAGTATTCCGGCTTGCCGATGCCATTTTCATTGTTTTTACACGACGAACGTGTTTTATAATTCTCGACTTGTTAAAAAAATTAAAAATATCGCCACAGGCATATAGGAATCTTTGATTTTTGCAATTTTTTTTTTTGCGTAGAGTACTATCAAAATACATAGAGCGGGTCTACAACATATGGTAGCATTCAGGTTTGCCGATGCCATTTTCATTGTTTTTACGCGACGAACGTGTTTTATAATTCGCGACTTGTTCAAAAAAGTAAAAATATCGCCAGAGGCATATAGGAATCTAGGATTTATGCACTTTTTTTTTGCGTAGAGTACTATCAAAATTCATAGAGCGGGTCTACAACATATCGTAGCATTCTGCCTTGCCGATGCCATTTTCATTATTTTTACACGACGAACGTGTTTTCAACTTCGCGACTTGTTCAAAAAGTTAAAAATATCGCCACAGACATATATGAATCTAGGATTTATGCACTTTTTTTTTGCGTAGAGTACTATCAATATACATAGAGCGGGTCTACAACATATCGTAGTATTCCGGCTTGCCGATGCCATTTTCATTGTTTTTACACGAAGAACGTGTTTTATAATTCGCGACTTGTTCAAAAAAGTAAAAATATCGCCATAGGCATATACGAATCTAGGATTTATGCACTTTTTTTTTTTGCGTAGAGTACTATCAAAATACATAGAGCGGGTCTACAACATATCGTAGCATTCCGCCTTGCCGATGCCATTTTCATTATTTTTACACGACGAACGTGTTTTCAACTACGCGACTTGTTCAAAAAGTTAAAAATATCGCCACAGACATATATGAATCTAGGATTTATGCACTTTTTTTTTGCGTAGAGTACTATCATAATACATAGAGCGGGTCTACAACATATCGTAGTATTCCGGCTTGCCGATGCCATTTTCATTGTTTTTACACGACGAACGTGTTTTATAATTCGCGACTTGTTAAAAAAATTAAAAATATCGCCACAGGCATATAGGAATCTAGGATTTTTGCAATTTTTTTTTTTGCGTAGAGTACTATCAAAATACATAGAGCGGGTCTACAACATATCGTAGCATTCCGGTTTGCCGATGCCATTTTCATTGTTTTTACACGACGAACGTGTTTTATAATTCGCGACTTGTTCAAAAAAGTAAAAATATCGCCACAGGCATATAGGAATCTAGGATTTATGCACCTTTTTTTTTGCGTAGAGTACTATCAAAATACATAGAGCGGGTCTATATCATATCGTAGCATTCCGCCTTGCCGATGCCATTTTCATTATTTTTACACGACGAACGTGTTTTCAACTTCGCTACTTGTTCAAAAAGTTAAAAACATCGCCACAGACATATATGAATCTAGGATTTATGCACTTTTTTTTTGCGTAGAGTACTATCAAAATACATAGAGCGGGTCTACAACATATCGTAGTATTCCGGCTTGCCGATGCCATTTTCATTGTTTTTACACGACGAACGTGTTTTATAATTCTCGACTTGTTAAAAAAATTAAAAATATCGCCACAGGCATATAGGAATCTTTGATTTTTGCAATTTTTTTTTTTGCGTAGAGTACTATCAAAATACATAGAGCGGGTCTACAACATATGGTAGCATTCAGGTTTGCCGATGCCATTTTCATTGTTTTTACGCGACGAACGTGTTTTATAATTCGCGACTTGTTCAAAAAAGTAAAAATATCGCCAGAGGCATATAGGAATCTAGGATTTATGCACTTTTTTTTTGCGTAGAGTACTATCAAAATTCATAGAGCGGGTCTACAACATATCGTAGCATTCTGCCTTGCCGATGCCATTTTCATTATTTTTACACGACGAACGTGTTTTCAACTTCGCGACTTGTTCAAAAAGTTAAAAATATCGCCACAGACATATATGAATCTAGGATTTATGCACTTTTTTTTTGCGTAGAGTACTATCAATATACATAGAGCGGGTCTACAACATATCGTAGTATTCCGGCTTGCCGATGCCATTTTCATTGTTTTTACACGAAGAACGTGTTTTATAATTCGCGACTTGTTCAAAAAAGTAAAAATATCGCCATAGGCATATACGAATCTAGGATTTATGCACTTTTTTTTTTGCGTAGAGTACTATCAAAATACATAGAGCGGGTCTACAACATATCGTAGCATTCCGCCTTGCCGATGCCATTTTCATTATTTTTACACGACGAACGTGTTTTCAACTACGCGACTTGTTCAAAAAGTTAAAAATATCGCCACAGACATATATGAATCTAGGATTTATGCACTTTTTTTTTGGCGTAGAGTACTATCAAAATACATAGAGCGGGTCTACAAAATATCGTAGTATTCCGGCTTGCCGATGCTATTTTCATTGTTTTCACACGACGAACTTGTTTTATAATTCGTGACTTGTTAAAAAAATTATAAATATCGCCACAGGCATATAGGAATCTAGGATTTTTGCAATTTTTTTTTTTTGCGTAGAGTACTATCAAAATACATAGAGCGGATCTACAACATATCGTAGCATTCCGGTTTGCCGATGCCATTTTCATTGTTTTTATGCGACGAACGTGTTTTATAATTCGCGACTTGTTCAAAAAAGTAAAAATATCGCCAGAGGCATATAGGAATCTAGGATTTATGCACTTTTTTTTTGCGTAGAGTACTATCAAAATTCATAGAGCGGGTCTACAACATATCGTAGCATTCTGCCTTGCCGATGCCATTTTCATTATTTTTACACGACGAACGTGTTTTGAACTTCGCGACTTGTTCAAAAAGTTAAAAATATCGCCACAGACATATATGAATCTAGGATTTATGCACTTTTTTTTTGCGTAGAGTACTATCAATATACATAGAGCGGGTCTACAACATATCGTAGTATTCCGGCTTGCCGATGCCATTTTCATTGTTTTTACACGAAGAACGTGTTTTATAATTCGCGACTTGTTCAAAAAAGTAAAAATATCGCCATAGGCATATACGAATCTAGGATTTATGCACTTTTTTTTTTTGCGTAGAGTACTATCAAAATACATAGAGCGGGTCTACAACATATCGTAGCATTCCGCCTTGCCGATGCCATTTTCATTATTTTTACACGACGAACGTGATTTATAATTCGCGACTTGTTCAAAAAAGGAAAAATATCGCCACAGGCATATAGGAATCTAGTATTTATGCACTTTTTTTTTAGTAGAGTACTATCAAAATACATAGAGCGGGTCTACAACATATCGTAGCATTCCGGCTTGCCGATGCCATTTTCATTGTTTTTACACGACGAACGTGTTTTATAATTCGCGACTTGTTAAAAAAATTAAAAATATCGCCACAAGCATATAGGAATCTAGGATTTTTGCAATTTTTTTTTTTTTGCGTAGAGTACTATCAAAATACATAGAGCGGGTCTACAGCATATCATAGCATTTCGGATTGCCGATGCCATTTTGATTTTTTTTTACACGACGAACGTGTTTTATAATTCGCGACTTGTTCAAAAAAGTAAAAATATCGCCACAGACATATAGGAATCTAGGATTTATGCACTTTTTTTTTGCATAGAGTACTATCAAAATACATAGAGCGGGTCTACAACATATCGTAGCATTCTGACTTGCCGATGCCATTTTCATTATTTTAACACGACGAACGTGTTTTCAACTTCGCGACTTGTTCAAAAAATTAAAAATATCGTCACAGGCATATAGGAATCTAGGATTTATGCACTTTTTTTTTCAGTAGAGTAATAGATCAAAACCTTTGATTTAAAATAAACAGTTGAGATCACTTTTGCCTAATTTTAATGATGCGTGAATTGTACTATCTGATTTACAATTATTACAAATTGTTAGTTGATTTAGTGATGATTGACGCTGAACTTGGTAGGAAGTATGTTATCTTAAATATACTTCTTCTGTCTCATATTTATAAGCAAAAAAAATTATGTTTATTAAGAAAAGTAAATATAATAATTTGAAGTAATGCATTTTAAAATTTTATTGAAATAAGTTTTATATGATGATATAAACATAATATTGTTTATTGATTAAAAAAGAAACTAAATTAAATGCAATTTGCATTAAAATTTATAAGAATAAATAAAAATAAATTTTGAAAATACTAAAAAGTCTGTTGTTTTTATTTATGATTTCGAACAAAGAAAATTAATTTGTTTCTTTTAAATTAGAATTAGAAGTAGGTTTCAACCTCTTTTTCTAGAAGCTCATTTAATCCAATTTTGCACATAAAAAAAATCTATTTTTTACGGTCAAGAGCTTTATTAAAAATGTGTTTGGCCCAACTTTTAATTAAAAAGATAATAAAAGGCTAAAAAAAGTCGGGCCAAACAGAGCCTAAGTATTAATAATATTAATTAATGTTTGTAAATTTAATTTTTCATTGTAACAAAGAAAACTTGGAGCATCTCCAATATAATGATATTACTTTATGATTCGTACGTTGTTAACGAGTGGATTTTACAATTCTTTTTGGGATAAATATTTTTTTCTCTACAATACCATATAATATTTTTACAACTTATACAAATTTTGTTCTAAAGAAGTTTATTTGGGGTGGTGGCTTGAATACTAATAGAATGTGTTAGATTGGATGTGATACTATTTATTTGCTAAAATATCATTGTGGATTTTTCTTTTTTTGAAGCAAAATATATAGTGGATTTTCTATCATGTGCACACATGCACATTCATAGATTACCTTAATAGCATCTAATGATAATTTAGGAATAGTAAAAGTTGAGTATATCTTATATTTATTATAATTTAAGTTTTTTTTTCCTAAAAATAAATAAATTAAAGAAATCATGGATGCAGTATGTTGAAGCTAACTAACCATCCTGCCGTATGGGGTACCAACTTAAATATTTGTGTAAAAAATCTATAATCGAATGCCAATATTTATTTTTATTTTTTGAAAATGGAATACTAGTATTTAAAAGCAAAAAAACTCTGAAAATTACAAATATCTCATTTATCAGCCGACCAATTACAAATTTCAACAAAAGACATAATCGCTCACAAAAATAGTAACAATATTGTTCAACAAGAAAACCAAAAAACTTAAAACATGCCCAATATATGATGTGAGGACACCTACTTCTACTTGGTTTGTTACAGAAATAGTAGTTTATAGTAGCAAACCTTTATAGTGGGATTTCTTATTGTGGTTGCAAATTCTATCCTCAGACTCTATGCAAGTTGTCTTGATGCTTTACTTTCCACATACGTTCATCGTCATTATCAATCACTTGCATTATGTGGCACCAAAACAGTGACCCAAAACAAAGCAAACAAATGCACTTAATTACACGTCTTATAATAATCTCACTTTGTTGCTCAAAATCCGTGAATTTCATTATCCATTCATTAATTCATGTTATAGCTGTTTATATATATATGATAATAGTAACAAAACCCACCGTCCTTGTTTCAATAACCAATAGAGTTATACTACTAAACTTTACAATGCCTACATATTTGTTCCTCCACTTGTGCATATAAATCATTAATTAATGAATCTCTAAGATCTTTTTAATTGTTACAATTAATGGATGTCAATGAAGTGAATTATATGGTTCAAATACGTAGTTGATGCTTAATCAATCAACTTCAACCAGTTACGACCTCATTAATTTTTGTTTTCTTTTATAAATTGAATATCTTTCACGTACAACTTATTTTAATCTATCTCACGTCCACGACACTGTGTTTCCGAGGTATTATCCGCTTAGATATTGTGTAAGCTCTCACAAATTTATCGATCATTTGTAAAAAATGTTTTTTTAGACTGTAAAATTTATTTTGTTGAGTTAAGAACTATCGATTTTGTATATAATCTATTGTTGGCCTTGGTCCTCAAACAATGAGACTCAATATTCGAGTTTTTGGGATTCAAATGTACTATAGGTTTTAACGTTGTTACATGCTGAAGCTAATTATGTTTAACCTTAAAATCTTGATTAAGTAAAAAAGAAAAAACATACGTCATTTTATCTAACCGTTTTGTGTTACAATCTATCGAACTTGGATTGTGTGCACTCAAACCCCAATGACTACATTGAAGTTAGTAACATTTAGAATCTCATATTTAAAATTAGATGGTTTAAATTTTAAGCTCAAATTTTAAATTAATGGTAATTAAAATTCAAATTTAAAATATACTCCCTCCGTCCCATATTATAAAGAAAAAAAAACACACTTATTAAGAAAACCAAAACTTGAGAATTTGAAATATGGTTTTGTGGGTTTTTCTTGAAATAAGTTGCATGGGAAGATGTAAAAACAAATTTGATTGGTTGTTGTTTATTGAGAAAATGAGAGAGAGAAAAAATTAAATGCAATTTGCATTTAATTTTATAAGAATAAGTAAAAAACATTCTTGAAAGTTGTTTTTTTACTTATAATTTGGGACAAAAAAATGGTCATTTTTCCCTTATAACATGGGACGGAGGGAGTACTGTGTTAGTTCTAAATCAAAGAGTTAAATATCCTAACTACGTACGTACTGTCAAATTTTACAAAGTTTAAGTTGTGATCTATCGATTTTAGGTCCCATTTAGCTTAACTTTTTTTTCTCTTCTTTTTTCTTAGGAGTAAGAAGCTATACCAAACAATACTTTTTAAAATTTCTAGCAAGAAAAAAACAGCTTCTATATTTTAAAAAAAAATATAATATATTATCAAATATATCTTTTAACTCTATTATAATAATAAAAAATATATGTTTAATTTTTTATAAAAGAGTAAGATTTACCAAACAACTTTAATTTTAGTTTTAAACCTATTGCTTCTAATTTTATAGTTAAAATAGCTTCTACACTTAAAAAAAAGCTGAGTCAAATAATGGTACCTTATTATTAATCTCATTCATTGAATTTTTTTTTAGTGAAAAATTTAATAAAACAAAATAACAACGGTCGATTTAGTCATTATTATAAAAAAGTTTACTTTTAAATTTCATTGGATAATTAATATTCATAAATGAATTTAAAAAATAAATTTTTCTCATAATACGGAGCAAGAAAAATAGTACCGGTGAACACCCTAGCTACTATAATCTAGAGATGTCAATTTGCATCTATCCGAGCGGATTTCCGCGGAGATTGCGCCGTTTGGAGATATGAAAATGAATATTTTTTTCGTGCGGACGGGGATGGAGGCAAAGTTTCCCCGCGGGCATTTCGGGGCAGGGATCGGGGATGAAACATCCGTCCATATATACTTAACTATATATTATTATTATTTTGATAATTTATTATTATTAATATTAAATGAATTATACGATATTTTGGTTATAAATTTTTGTATGATTATGCATATGTTGTTATACATTATGGAATATTTTGCCTATTAATTTTTGTATGATTATTAGTAGTCAAATGCTATTGCAATGTTTTTTTTGTTATGAAATGTGATAACACCGAAAAATGCACTATTTATTTAATATTATTTGTCTTAATATTTTAATATTTTCTCTAAATTATTGAGTTATCAACGAAATAATTAATACTTTTTATAAAAATACAGATGCAGCCGAAATTTAGCAAAATATGAGTTTTATGGGACTAGAAGCAAAAAGCACCAAGCTAATTGTGAAGCAAGGCGCCAGGCTTGCACAAGCAAAAAGAAGATATGCCCAAAGATCCAAGCCCAAGGCGCCAGGCATGGGACAATATGGTCTATGCATAAAGGCATGGCGCCAGGCAAGGAAAAATAAGGCGCCAGCCATGCCTATGCCTATACAATTGGGCACGTGAAGGAAAATAAAGTGATAAAGCATGGCGCCAGGCAAGCAATCTAAGGCGCCAGCCATGCCTATATAATTGGGCACGTGAAGAAAAATAAAAGGAAAAAGGGAAAAAGACATGCAAAAGCCAGCTAAGCACAAACGTATCACTTCCTAAACTTCAGGCACACTCACGTATAAGTCCAGTAAAAATAGGATTGAAACGTGGGGAGAAAGATAGGAAGTCAGTTATTTTCTCAGCACTATAAATACATGTAATCTGATTCTTTTTGCTCTCTCTCGGACGCTACGTATTATTTGAGATTTCAAAACTTTTATTATTCTGGTGTTTTGCTTTCATTCCAGTTGCCATTTGTAAGTTACTCTATTTAATATATTAAATTCAGTTCAGTACTTTAAATTCCTATGAGTTTATTTATTTTTGCCATTGATACAGTAAATCTGAATTGTTAATTTTAATTTTCAACTCAGTACCATATACTGTCACGCACAGTATATGGTCTACAGTTTCTTGTTTTTGGTTTGTTTTATGTTTTATTTGTTAGCCGTAATTGTTATCCACTGCTACTAATTTAATTTCAGTTTCAATTATTTTATTGGTATCTAATATGCTCTTAATTAAATCAGTTATTATTTATTTAATCGTGATGTTTTTATTTACAATTATGTCGAACTAATTTAATATAACTGGAATGTGAATAAGAAGCTGATTTGGGTTTAGTAATTAAGTTGCAAATTTTATTTTCAAACAAACTAGTTTTCTGTTTCAGTTTTTAATTAAACGATAGACTATAATTTTGCACGAGAGTGAAAATTAATTAAAGTGTAAGTCAACAGCGCGAGAGTGTGAGATTTATACTAGATAGTAAAAACTGGACATTAATTTTAAACACCGCGACAGCTCTTTAAAATTAATTAAACCGTATTAGTTTCCAAAAAATATTTTATAAACTAAATATGAGAGCGAAAGTGAAGTATTTATTTATATTTTATGATTTAGTTCAATAGCGCGAAAGTGTGAGACCTGAGTCTTTAAACTAATATTGTTTTGTGAAAACTAGATCTTTTTAATTAAATTGAATTGATTTTCAAAAAGTATTTTTATAAGTAAATGTGAGAGCGAGAGTGAAGCATTTATTTTATAACTTTACGATATTAACCAACAGCGCGAAAGTGTGAGGAGCGTGTTTTTAAATCGATGTCAGTTTGTTAAAAAGAAACATTATTTCTAAATGCAATTTAATTACCAAACCCATTGAAGCGACTTAAAGTAACATTCCAGTTAGTTAAATCTAATCATTTGAATTAAATCTATTATTTTTCTTTTAACATCCCTTTCCAATTAATATTTAGCCTTAACCTTACATTATATTAAAAACGTAAGCGAAGTTTTGGAAAATAGTCCCTGAAGGAACGATAATCTTTTATAACTACACGGTAAGTCTGTGCACTTGCAGAAATATCGCATCAAGTTTTTGGCGCCGTTGCCGGGGACTAATTTAGTCAAAAATTCGCATTTAAGTTTTTAATTTGTAACGATTAAGGGAACCCCTTTTATCTTTTTGATACTTAGGTTGTATGCCCAGCACTCGTTCCTCCGAGGACGACTTAGAGCAACCTAACCCTGAAATAGAGCGTTTTATTCGTTATATTCGTTTACAACGCCGAATTCGCGAATCCCAAAGGTTATTCATGGCCAACAACAATCGTCCTCTCAAGGACTATGCAGTCCCTTCTGAAGAGGAACCTCATTCGAGCATCGTCTCCCCAACCGTTGAAGCTAGGAATTTCGAATTGAAACCTGCTTTGTTGCAAATAGTGCAACAAAATCAATTCTCTGGTTCCCCTACGGAGGATCCGAACCTCCACTTATCAGTGTTTGTGCAGTACGCGGACACACTAAAAGCCGATGGTGTAGGAGCCGAAGCAATACGACTCCGCCTTTTCCCGTTCTCTTTGAGAGACAGAGCTAGAGCTTGGCTCCAAGCTTTACCTTCGAACTCCATCACTACATGGAATGAATTGAAGAAGCAATTCTTGGCCCGATATTTCCCGCCAAGCAAAACAGCAATGTTAAGAGCCCAAATCAACGGATTTAGGCAAAAAGACGGAGAATCACTCTTCGAGGCATGGGAACGATACAAGGATATGATGAGACTCTGTCCACATCACGGTTTAGAACAATGGCTCATAATCCATACCTTCTATAATGGACTGCTCTATAACACTAGACTCACCATAGACGCTGCTGCTGGTGGAGCTCTAATGGATAAACCTTATCAAGAAGCCACACAACTTATAGAAAACATGGCCCAGAACCATTATCAGTGGGGAAGCGAACGCGCTGCCATAGAAAAATCCCAGCAAAAGGGCGGTATGTACGAAGTAAGCGGCATAGATCATGTCAGTGCGAAAGTAGATGCTCTTTCTCAAAAGTTAGATAGCCTAACTCTACCTCCCGCAGCTACCGTAGCCGCGATACAACCAAACTGCGAACTATGTGGAGTTCCTGGACACACAACCTCTGAATGTCAATTATTGGCCGGACTCGACCAAGTTAACTATGCCCAAGGAAACTCTTATAATCCTGGTTGGAAGAACCATTCTAATCTCTCTTACAAGAGCAATAATGCGCTATTCCCTCCAAATCAGACACCTCCAGGTTTTCAAAAGTCAGTAGGACAACAAGCTGCAACTTATCCACCTAAAAAGTCTAACCTTGATCTCATGATGGAAAAGTTCTTGAACCAAAGTATCCATACGACCGAGTTGGTAAAACAATTATCAACCAAAGTGGATGCTCTAGCCACCCATAACAAAATGTTAGAAACTCAAATATCTCAAGTGGCGCAACATCAAGCAGCTCTCGCCGCTCCAGCCGGCACTTTCCCAGGACAACCCGAACCAAATCCTAAAGGGCACGCAAATGCCCTACATGCTATAACCACTAGAAGTGGGAAAGAGCTACAAGACCCAGTTGATCCTAGAACTAAAAACCCGAAAAACATTGAGGAAACCGAGGAGATGAATGAGAAAGGTGAACCCTCAAAAGACCGTGTAAGAGAGTCTGAAAACGCAAAACAAAAGGACAAAGAGGAAACTAAGGATCCACCTCCTGTCTACAAACCCACTATCCCATTTCCGCAAAGACTCGCAAAGCCAAAAACAGATAGTCAATTTAGAAAATTTGTGGAAATTCTGAGACAACTCAACATAACTATCCCTTTCTCAGAAGCCATAGCACAAATGCCAACCTATTCTAAGTTTCTAAAAGAAATCTTGTCAAATAAGAGGAAACTAGATGAAGACAGTACAGTAGCACTTACTGAAGAGTGCAGTGCCATATTCCAAAACAAGATGCCACCTAAGCTAAAAGATCCGGGGAGTTTTTCAATTCCTTGTGTAATAGGCAACTTCGTAATAGACAAGGCCCTATGTGATTTAGGAGCTAGTGTTAGTCTTATGCCCCTATCAATTAGCAAAAAGTTGAACTTAAGCGATCTAAAACCTACTAGGATGTCTCTACAACTAGCGGACCGTTCAGTCAAATATCCAGTAGGTATCTTAGAAAATGTTCCCGTAAGAATCGGTCAGCTATATATCCCTACAGATTTTGCAGTAATGGACATCAAGGAAGATGCTTGCATCCCAATTCTTTTAGGAAGACCTTTCCTAGCCACTGCAGGAGCAATAATAGATGTGAAGAGAGGGAAACTCACCCTAGAAGTGGGAGAAGAAAAAATTGAGTTTATTCTTTCTAAGTTCATGAAAACACCCGCAGTAGAAGACACGTGTTATGCCCTAGACATAATAGATGAGTGTGTCAAAGAAATAGAGAAAGAATTACCTAAAGAGATGGAAATTCTAAAACCAGCTATGAACGAAGACCAAGCTTCACTTCAACTTTGTAAAGAAGATAGCTTAAGAGAACATCCACCTCTCTCACCTGATCCTACACTTGGACCTAAGCAACCTTCGCTAGAACTCAAACCGCTACCCAAAAATCTTAGATATGAATATCTAGACGATGATATGAATCGTCCAGTTATAGTGAACGCTGACCTAAATCCCCTAGAGACAGAAAAATTACTAGATGTCTTAAGAAAATATCCTTCAGCCCTAGGGTATAGCATTTCTGACCTGAAAGGAATAAGTCCCTCAGTGTGTATGCATCGAATCTTACTAGAAGAAGACGCAAAAACCTCGAGAGAACACCAAAGGAGAATAAACCCTATCTTAAGCGAAGTAGTTAGAAAGGAAGTGTTGAAACTCCTCGACGCTGGTATCATATATCAAATATCTGATAGCAAATGGGTCAGCCCTGTTCATGTTGTGCCTAAGAAAGGAGGACTTACAGTGGTTAGCAATGAGAAAGGAGAAACCGTATCTAAACGCGTCGAATCGGGATGGCGAATGTGCATTGATTATAGGAAGTTAAACAAAGCCACTCGAAAAGATCATTTTCCCTTACCCTTTATCGATCAAATGCTCGAGCGTCTAGCTAAACACTCATATTTCTGTTATTTAGACGGATATTCTGGATTTTTCCAAATTCCAATTCATCCCGATGACCAAGAAAAGACCACCTTTACATGTCCTGTTGGTACATTTGCCTATAGACGAATGCCTTTTGGATTGTGTAACGCCCCTGCGACCTTCCAACGATGTATGATGGCAATATTCGCTGATTTTATAAACAACATCATGGAAGTCTTTATGGACGATTTTTCTGTGTATGGGGAGAGTTTTGAAGAGTGTCTTGCTAATCTAGAATTGGTATTACAAAGGTGCGTCAAAGTTAACCTCGTTCTCAATTATGAAAAATGCCATTTCATGGTTCGTGAAGGGCTAGTTTTGGGACATATAGTATCTAATAGAGGCATAGAGGTAGATAAAGCTAAGATTGAGGTAATAGAAAATCTTCAACCTCCTAAAACCATTAGAGAAATACGAAGCTTTTTAGGACATGCCGGTTTTTATCGACGATTCATAAAAGATTTCTCTAAAATAACCAAGCCTTTAACCGGTCTTTTAATGAAAGACGCTGAATTCATCTTTGATGACAAATGCATGGAAGCATTCCAACTCCTCAAGAAGGCCTTGATTTCTGCACCTATAATGCAACCTCCTGATTGGAGTGAACCATTCGAAATTATGTGTGATGCCAGCGACTATGCTGTAGGAGCCGTTCTAGGACAAAGAAAGGATAAAAAGCTACATGCTATCTACTATGCAAGTAGAACTTTAGACGCGGCACAACTAAATTACGCCACCACAGAAAAAGAACTCTTGGCTGTCGTATTTGCAATTGACAAATTCCGCTCATATTTGGTGGGAGCTAAAATCATTGTCTACGCAGATCACGCAGCAATTCGATACCTCCTTAGTAAAAAGGATGCGAAACCAAGACTTCTAAGATGGATACTGCTACTACAAGAGTTCGACCTAGAAATCAAAGATAAGAAAGGAATAGAAAACACAGTAGCAGATCACTTATCCAGGCTTGATGATGTCAAAGAAGACCGGATTCCTATTAATGATGATTTCCCATGTGATAGACTAATCGCCCAACTTGATCTTTCTCTTGATAAAGAAGAAGTCAGCAGTGAATATATCGAAACCGCATTAGCGCAAACCACGGTTCCGTGGTATGCTGATTTCGCCAATTACCTAGCTGCCGGGATATTACCAACTGAACTTACCTATCAACAGAAAAAGAAATTCTTCCATGACATTAAACAATACTTTTGGGATGAGCCCCTCTTATTTAAAAGAGGCGCGGATGGCATCTTTCGACGATGCATCCCTGAAGAAGAAGTAGAGAGTGTTCTTACTCACTGCCACACCTCGTCTTATGGCGGACATGCTAGCACATCCAAGACCGCCTATAAAATCCTCCAAGCAGGACTCTACTGGCCCAACCTTTTCAAAGATGTTCACTCTTTTATTGCAAAATGTGACCAATGCCAGCGAACTGGAAATATTTCCAAAAGAAATGAAATGCCCCTTAATAACATTTTAGAGGTCGAAATCTTCGACGTTTGGGGAATAGATTTTATGGGACCTTTTCCTTCCTCTATGGGAAACAAATTCATACTCGTAGCAGTAGATTATGTGTCAAAATGGATAGAAGCCATAGCTTCGCCGACAAATGATACACGAGTAGTCGTTAAGTTGTTCAAAAAAATCATTTTCCCTAGATTTGGAGTCCCCAGGTTAGTCATAAGCGATGGTGGATCCCATTTCATATCAAAACAATTAGAAAATCTGTTGAAGAAATGCGGAGTAAGGCACCGAGTCGCAACACCTTACCATCCACAAACAAGCGGCCAAGTGGAAGTCTCTAATAGAGAGATCAAATCAATCCTTGAAAAGACTGTTTCCACTAATAGAAAGGATTGGGCTGCAAAGCTTGACGACGCTTTATGGGCCTATAGAACAGCCTACAAAACGCCCATAGGAACAACCCCGTTTAGACTTGTCTATGGAAAGTCATGCCACTTACCGGTAGAATTAGAACACAAAGCCTATTGGGCAGTTAAAGCCCTTAACATGGATTACCAATCTGCCGGAAGAAAAAGGATCCTAGAGTTACATGAATTAGAAGAATTAAGATTAGATGCTTATGAAAATGCCAAAATATATAAAGAACGAACTAAAAAATGGCACGATAAGCGCATATTAAAGAGAGAATTCAGAAAGGGAGAACTTGTACTCCTTTTTAATTCTAGGTTGAGATTGTTTCCCGGAAAACTCCGATCGCGATGGTCGGGACCTTTCGAAGTCTCGAGAGTTTTTCAAAGTGGCGCGGTAGAAATAAAGACTAAATCAGATCAAACATTTATAGTTAATGGGCAGCGTCTGAAGCATTACTATGTCCCGAGCGATGGAGACTATTATTCTAGCCTCAAGCTAGATGACCTTCCTCCAATTACTTAGGTTCTCAACCCTTGTCTTGTCAAGCTACCGACATTAAATGAAGCGCTGCATGGGAGGCAACCCATGTTTTATTTCTTTCTTTTTATAATTTGCTTTTAGTTCTTTATTTATTCGCTTTTATTTTTATGATGTTGCTTTTATTTATTTTGTCATTTTACATTTTACTCCTTTAATAAAATAAAAAAAATTAAAAAAAAAAAAAAAAAAAAAAAGGGACTAATAGTAGCTATAATTTCTTTTGATCAGCACTAACTTTTGTGATTACTTTCTGAAATAGCAGATTTTTCACCTAGAATTTAAAAAGTAAAAGACGAAATGGCAGACAGAATGCCAGTTTCATTCAGAAATAACTCACAGAAGACCCGTTATGAAATCTTATCTGAGCGTGAGATGGCATTACACTATTTTCCTGATCAACACGCCATGGGCGCTTTAGGAATAGCGGAGAGCGTGAGGTATCTGACTAACACTTTAGGATGGGATCGATTCGCCTATGCATCTCCTCGCAATTATCGTAATCTAACTTTAGAATTCTTGAGTTCCTTTAAGTATAACCCTACCTGGGGAACCTCCATTCACAAGGGACATGTCACCTTTAGGTTGTTCGGAAACACCTACCGGTTTACGACACGAGCCATAGCTGAGTTTTTAGGAGTTCCCCACGGACCCGATGCCTTCACTGAAGTTCAAGACGATCTCTATATGGATAGTGCACTAGAGTACTACTGGGGAAGTATATCCGGAAACCCTAACGCAGCCCCTGATGCTAGGTTTAGCACTGAGATACATAATCCTGCGATTAGGTACTTTCAGATGATCATTGCCCATACATTCTTCGGGAAACCACCGAACAACACA
The DNA here is from genome assembly GCA_951799995.1 of Trifolium subterraneum. Taxonomy (NCBI): domain Eukaryota; kingdom Viridiplantae; phylum Streptophyta; class Magnoliopsida; order Fabales; family Fabaceae; genus Trifolium; species Trifolium subterraneum. The sequence goes on from OX637466.1 coordinate 30,380,915, forward strand.
ACCGTTACAAAAGAAGAACTCTTTCTTATGTTTTGTGTTTCCCAAAATAGACCAGTCAACGCGGCGGCCTTCCTCCTGTCTAACATTACTAAAATCATTGAGGACCCCACACGCCGCATTTGTATTGGTGGCTTTGTAACCATCTTAGCCGAGGCTTTAGATCTACATACCCCTCTATCTCAGATTGTCCTCTCTGGTGAAGCTCAGCCGATGGACATTACTTTTTGCTTTAACCACCATATGATAGGAAACTTAGGACCTGAAGAATTCCAATTGCTTGTTCACTTCGTACCCATTCATCAATTCACATTGCCTAATAGTGAGAGAACAAGTGTCCACAACCAAGACAATTGGCTGTATGATCTGGAAGGAGAAGACGAGACCGACCCTGCAACACCACCCCTTTACCATTACACTCCCGGACCTCCACCTCCCACCTCTCCTGCTGCTTCCACTACTGCTCCACCACCTAAGGAGGACTACGGTGCTGCCATTGCCAGCCTCCAGGCCGATCTTGCGACGCTCCGCTCTGATTTGTCAAGCCTTAAGGACCTCGTGGCAGTTCAGCTTGATCGTTGCTTTGATATGATCCACCGCATCATTCGTGACCTTGCTCCACCACCTCCTAGTGGCTGATTAAAAGATTTTCTTTTGGAATATTCTTTCTCTGCTTCAAGATTTTTCCTTCATAATAACTCTTTTAGTGGAAGAAGAATACAAAAAAATATTTCCTGCTTTCTAGTTAGATTCATGCATGAAAGTACCTTGTCATTTTATTATCTTCGCTTTTAAATTTCAAGACAAACATCTACATTATGCACGAATAATTATTTTCAGTATGTTTATTTTCGCTATTTAGTCTATCATAATTTTTAGTGTGTATGCATGAATTTATTCTCAACAATTGTTACTATTTTCTAATTATCTATATTATTCTTTTTTATTTAATTTTGGTTGCATGTTATTGGACCAACACACGGTACACATGACTATAGTCAATTTTCCATGTGCACATGCTTCTCACTTTATGCCTACCACCTACACTTAGCCTGGCGCCACACTTTTTCTTTTTCTTCTTTGCATGACAATTCATTTGTTCATTGACTACCTAGCAACTAGTCTCAGACTGGCGCCATGTGCTTTTTCCAATACACAACAAAAATCACTATTTGCTTGTGACTGGAGCTGTGAATTTAATTGAGTCTTTCCCTCATCACCTCACTACACAAACTACACGGACTCCATACTACTTCCTTTCATTACACAAAATTATTATGGCACAACAAGCAGATTATGAAGTGATATTTAGGCAAGGAAAACCTGGAGAAAAACAAGCCACCCTTTATAATGAGTTAAGTACTAGAACTATTGTACCAACGAGGTACTGTGATGATGCATGTTTAAATTTATTAGGACTATACGATAGTGTAAATTTTATGCTTGATGCTTTGGATTTAAATTATTTTCTATCGCAAGCGAATCCTGTTTATGTTCCGTTAACATTAGAATTCCTTAGTTCCCTAACAGTTTCCACCACTCCTGAATCGAAAAGTACTAGAGGAAGTCTGTGTTTTCGTATGTTTAATAACGAATATGTTTTTGGTTTTGACGAAATGGCAGATATTCTACATTTTCCTCACATGAATGTGGTCTGTGAAATCCATAATGATGAGCAATGGCCACGTACTTTTGTTTTATTTTGGAAGGCTTTAACTGGTAAACACACTGACAGTTGTGAGGGAAACCATGCCTCTTCAATCCATAACCCGGCCATGCGATATTTTCGCCAGTTACTAGCTGGCACTATTTTTGGCCGCGCAAATTCTAACAAAGTGAACTCCAAGGAATTGTTTTATTTATTTGCTTTTATGAAACACATTAAAATTAATACTGTCCCGTTCATGTTTAATCATATGCGTTCAATTGTTGCTAAACGAGGAACCATCACTTTTGGTGGATTAATCACTACAATTGCTAAAGCCATAGGATTAGGAAACCAGTTAGAAAACCTTACTCCACTACCTATGCGCTATATTGATCTAGATATGGTTAAATATATGAAATTAGTTAAGGAATTAGAGGATGGCAAGTTCTATTTAATGATTAATAATACTGTTTTCCGTCCTTTTGTTTTTCCTAACTTCAACCGCACAGATGTACGTGACCATAGTAATTTTGCAGGTAGTTCTTCCTCCTATCGAGAACAAGAAGAACGTGATGGCCTCTTCTATGCCATTCATCAACAACAAGAGGTCATGCTAGCTGAAATGCAATTCCTGCGAGCCCAACAAACTCAACTACTCCAGCATCAAACCGCAATGCACGATCACCACAACCAATCTGCGGAGTATCATCGCCAACAGCTCGACCAGGTTATGCATGAACTTGGCAGATTGAGTCTACGGTTTGACGACTTTCAGCGATTCCACCAACCTCCGCCATAGTTCACCGCCATTGCAGGTTTTCCGCTCCAAACTTCGACATGAGTCACAACAGTGAGGACACTGTTGGATTTAAGTTGAGGGGAGGACTTTATTGCTTTTATTTACTTTTCAGTATTAATTTCACTTTCTAGTTTAGTTTTCCTTTCTGCAAATAAATTTTTTCGGTGTATTCTAAATTTTTTCCAAAATCTTGAGCCATAACAAAATTTTTGAGAAACAAATAATTTTTGAGATTCCAAAGTCGCAAACGTAATTAAGACTGAACTTTCAAATTAAGTATATTTTTCGTACCAGCTATATCATTTTAACACCTTAAATTTCTTAATTATGTAGATCAATTTGGATATTTGCTAGAAACTGAACTTAAATTTCTTGACACTTTACTAGTCCTTGAGTAAGCCCATAGGTAGTCGGCACCATCTACGATCACTATCTAAGTAGTTGAGTCGACGAATATAAGTGAATGACTTTGATTGAAAAATGAAAATCAAGGATGTATAAATCTGAAAAGGGACTACGCACTCTAAGTCAAATGACCCTCACCCGGTCATTTAGCCCAAATGCGAAAGACCTCAAAGATATAAAATATCCTATGACATAAGTGAGAGAAAAGAAAAATAAATAATATGAAAAAGAATCGGGTCATAATCACTAACAGGTTCACTACCATGTGTGTGTGAATAGATAACGGGCTTAATGTGATTACCGCGGGCTAAAAAAGGGTAACTAAAGAAGAAATGGAAGTTAAGTTCAGGTATAGTAAAATAATTCGGAACGGTCTATGTAAGGAAGAAATTCATGTTCATTTGTGATTTGTGTTTCCATGATGTTTTTGGTACGATAAATAAATTAGTTTATCTGATTTGGTCGAGATTGAAAATGTGACTCTTGGAAAATCTTTTTGTTTTGTTTCTCTATCACAAAAATTATAATCTTTTTGCTTGAGGACAAGCAATGGTTCAAGTTGAGGGGAGTTTGATAACACCGAAAAATGCACTATTTATTTAATATTATTTGTCTTAATATTTTAATATTTTCTCTAAATTATTGAGTTATCAACGAAATAATTAATACTTTTTATAAAAATACAGATGCAGCCGAAATTTAGCAAAATATGAGTTTTATGGGACTAGAAGCAAAAAGCACCAAGCTAATTGTGAAGCAAGGCGCCAGGCTTGCACAAGCAAAAAGAAGATATGCCCAAAGATCCAAGCCCAAGGCGCCAGGCATGGGACAATATGGTCTATGCATAAAGGCATGGCGCCAGGCAAGGAAAAATAAGGCGCCAGCCATGCCTATGCCTATACAATTGGGCACGTGAAGGAAAATAAAGTGATAAAGCATGGCGCCAGGCAAGCAATCTAAGGCGCCAGCCATGCCTATATAATTGGGCACGTGAAGAAAAATAAAAGGAAAAAGGGAAAAAGACATGCAAAAGCCAGCTAAGCACAAACGTATCACTTCCTAAACTTCAGGCACACTCACGTATAAGTCCAGTAAAAATAGGATTGAAACGTGGGGAGAAAGATAGGAAGTCAGTTATTTTCTCAGCACTATAAATACATGTAATCTGATTCTTTTTGCTCTCTCTCGGACGCTACGTATTATTTGAGATTTCAAAACTTTTATTATTCTGGTGTTTTGCTTTCATTCCAGTTGCCATTTGTAAGTTACTCTATTTAATATATTAAATTCAGTTCAGTACTTTAAATTCCTATGAGTTTATATATTTTTGCCATTGATACAGTAAATCTGAATTGTTAATTTTAATTTTCAACTCAGTACCATATACTGTCACGCACAGTATATGGTCTACAGTTTCTTGTTTTTGGTTTGTTTTATGTTTTATTTGTTAGCCGTAATTGTTATCCACTGCTACTAATTTAATTTCAGTTTCAATTATTTTATTGGTATCTGATATGCTCTTAATTAAATCAGTTATTATTTATTTAATCGTGATGTTTTTATTTACAATTATGTCGAACTAATTTAATATAACTGGAATGTGAATAAGAAGCTGATTTGGGTTTAGTAATTAAGTTGCAAATTTTATTTTCAAACAAACTAGTTTTCTGTTTCAGTTTTTAATTAAACGATAGACTATAATTTTGCACGAGAGTGAAAATTAATTAAAGTGTAAGTCAACAGCGCGAGAGTGTGAGATTTATACTAGATAGTAAAAACTGGACATTAATTTTAAACACCGCGACAGCTCTTTAAAATTAATTAAACCGTATTAGTTTCCAAAAAATATTTTATAAACTAAATATGAGAGCGAAAGTGAAGTATTTATTTATATTTTATGATTTAGTTCAATAGCGCGAAAGTGTGAGACCTGAGTCTTTAAACTAATATTGTTTTGTGAAAACTAGATCTTTTTAATTAAATTGAATTGATTTTCAAAAAGTATTTTTATAAGTAAATGTGAGAGCGAGAGTGAAGCATTTATTTTATAACTTTACGATATTAACCAACAGCGCGAAAGTGTGAGGAGCGTGTTTTTAAATCGATGTCAGTTTGTTAAAAAGAAACATTATTTCTAAATGCAATTTAATTACCAAACCCATTGAAGCGACTTAAAGTAACATTCCAGTTAGTTAAATCTAATCATTTGAATTAAATCTATTATTTTTCTTTTAACATCCCTTTCCAATTAATATTTAGCCTTAACCTTACATTATATTAAAAACGTAAGCGAAGTTTTGGAAAATAATCCCTGAAGGAACGATAATCTTTTATAACTACACGGTAAGTCTGTGCACTTGCAGAAATATCGCATCAAAATGCATTATGTGTTGTTTTGATCATTAAAAAAAATGCAAAATATTTGTTTTTTTAATAAAAAGGAAAAAATAACGTAATACTACTACAATAATTTTGTACAAAAAATATAGAAATTTTGTAATATTCGATCTCCGTGAATCCCCTAAATACTGTGGGAATGAGGATGAAGACAAATTTTCTCCCGTGGAGACGGGAATGAAGGCAAAAATTTCACCACATACACTTCAAGGTGAAAAACAGAAAACCTTCCTCTCCACCTTCTCGGCTGTTTTCCTAGCTCTAACTATAGCTAGTAGCATATTACTTCCCTCGTCCATGGTCCATTCAATTTTGAATTTCATTTTCACTAAAATTTAGTTAACCGTTCTAGATCTAGTTCTATTCTAGGTTTCTAGAAACATAAATCCAATAGGTATTGACTGCATAACAACCTTAACAGCATACACGTGTTATACGAAGGGAAAACCTTGTTGCATTTCCACGTGTCAAAATCAGAACACTTGATACGTGTCATTGAAGCAACCGAAAATATTTTCACACCACCAACAAAATAATATATAAATAATAAAAAGAACCTTTCATTTTATTCATTTTTTACTCTCATTTATTTAGGATTTGAGTTTTAGCGCTGAAGTAGCCGATTTAATTGCACTCACACACACCAAACTTCACCAAATAAAAAATTATAGTCAATTTCCTTGCCCAATTGGTCAATTTCTAATTTCTCTATTTTTAGAAATCTGAGCACATGTCTTAAGTAACTTGTCCTATTTACATACTCCCTCCAGTCTCATATATAAGCAACAAAATAAAAAAATTGGAAGTCTCAAATATAAGCAAAAACTACAATAATCATTACATTTATTATCAATATTCCAATTTTACCCTTAGTTTCACTTTTACTTATAGTAATTTAATTTAAAACAAAAAGTAAGGGTGAAATTGGAAATAATATACTTTGTCTAATCATTTGCTCCACTTTCTTAAAAGGTATGCATTTTTTTTTTGTTTCTTATATTCAAGACTAGAGCAGTATTCTAGATCATTAACTCGTAACTCAGACGATCTATAATTTAACATAAATATTAATGTTTGATCTCATTTAAATGGTGTCAAATGTTGTAATTGTGTGAATGCGTCAGCATCAATCTCAAATATTCCAGACCGTCGACTTGTGATCCATACGATCTATATTTTAACACAAATTTTAAAATATAATATTTGATATTGATCGCATTTACATATTCTAGACCATTGAATCGTGATCCAGATGATCTATCTGATCTTTACCTGGATCAGAGTCGACCAGACGGTGGTGCACGGTTGTTCGTGGTTCCGAGCAGTCCAATATTACCCGGAGGGGGATTGTGTACCTGCAGGCACTCCGACGCTCAAGTCAGTTGAGGAAGGAGTAGGTTTTCAATATAGAATGTTACGTACCTCTGTGAAGTTGTGAAAAAGGTCTATATATAGCCCAGCGCTTGGCCAAGGCCGTTGATGGGCAGTTAATGCCCATCAATGGCTGTCGGAAAACGGCTGTCGAGCCGTGATGAACATTTAGTGCTCATCATTCCGATGTTGGGCGTTACGAATCTCAGGGGAGATGTACGCTGCTCAACGGTCAAACGATGTTGGACTTGTACCTTGGGCCTTGCTCGACGGCCCAATAGAGAAGGTCCCCAACGTGTTGGGCATCTAGGCCTAGTCCAGAACAGGAGCCCCCCAAGTCACCATGCTCGGGCAAGAGGATAGCGACTTTAGTGGTCGTAATTATGATACTTAGGCTAATGGTGGAGGGCCTAAATTTCCCTTTGACGTCGAGCACAATATGACGTCGAGGAGATTATATATATTGTTCATTGAACGTTAGCAGGACTTTTAATCTCGAGCATAACAAGGTGTCGAGGAGTCATATTGGTCGTTGACCGTGAGAGGTTTATGAGTTGTGATAGTTCCGTGGAAATAGATCCGAGCATTTATTACGGGTCCGCGAATCTCGCCATTGATTTCGCGCATTGTTTATCCGTCCAAGATTTTCGACGTGATTTTCTAGGGTTTCGATGAGGTCTGCGCGGACGTGACTTGAAGGGACAAGCCGCTTTGTCTTCTGCTGACACGTGTAAAGGCTATTAAAATAACACTTGAGTGTCTATCTGTTTGATTTGAATTTCGAGGACGCGTCTCGTCCGTTGGATCTTCGTGGCTTTTGGTTTTTTGAGATGGTCGCATCTGGACCGTTGGATTGCTTTTCATCGTGGCCCTTGGATTGATGCAATGGTCCAGATTTGGATGGCGCCCCAACTCTTCGAGCAGGTGCGTCCGTTGGGGATTTCCCTATATATAGGGAAATGGAGGGATTTTTTCAAATCCTTCTCACTTCTCAACTATCCAACTTCCAAACCTTGGTTTTTCTCTGAATTTCCAGCGACTCACACACCCCGTTCCAACGATCTACTCCAAATTTCAAGTTTTCCCTTTCGATTCAACTTCTTCTCTAAGAACAAGTAAGTGTATTAACCTCTTCTCTTTTCTTAGATCTTCGTTTGAAGTTCATTTTGGTAGGATTTGGTTATGCTTCGTACTGTTTTGACTGGTTTGTCTTGATACGGTGGTTGAGGGTTTAAAAGAGGTGGTTAACACCCTTTCCCTCCCACGAAATGGTGGTTTTTGGTGAAAACCAACGTTTTAGAGTAGGTTCTAGGCCCCTGGTATGGAGGTTGCTGGCGTTTCGCGCCTTTGCAACTTCCATTTTTCTGATTTTCAGTACACGAAAATGCCGAGCATTCATAACATGCTTCCGGGCATTCATGTGTTTAGAATCCCCGAAAGCTTTTTAAGGTTTTTCTTAGAATATCCCGAGCATTTTTCGTATTTGCTTCGAGCACCTATAAGACGTTCCGGGTTTAGAATTTCCCGAGCGTTTAGGATTTTTCCTTAGAATTTTCCCAAGTGTTCATGTGCGATTCGAGCATCTATAGGATATTCCGGGCATTTCAGCATTAGGCTCCTCGTATGTTTAGGATTTATCTCTTAGAATTTTCCTAAGTACGACTTACGCGTATTACTCCGACCATTATCCTCGCCCCTTCACTTGAATTGGCGGTGGAAGGGGTGGATTTGATGTTTTTGGGAATATCGAATTCATTTGTTTCCTCTGCCTTCTCAGGTATTATGGCCGACGAAGGAGTCCAATGGAAGATTCCGGTAAAAGACAATATTGACTGGGTCGCCGACGATCCGAGAACCACGCCTAGCAAGTTCGAATTCGAGGAGAACTTCCCCGAGGACTTATTCACGGACATCGAAATTCCCGGTCATGCGGATTGGGAAGTGCGGATCCCCGGGGCCAGACAACGGATATGCTCCACGTTCAAGAACGGCGGATTCCCCATGTATCAGATAGTTTTCGAGCACATGGGTCTTCGCCTGCCCCTTACTGACTTAAAGGTGGCGATTTTCAACCATCTAGAATTATGTCCGTCTCAACTCCACCCCAACTCTCTGGCTTTTATTCGTGCCTTTGAGGTCGTGGCTGCACATTTACAGTTGGCGCCCACAATCACCTTATTCTTCCACCTCTTCGGCATTCAACGTTCTCGTCCGAGAGGGAATGTGACGGATAAATGCGGGTGGGTGTCTTTAAAGCAGCACAAAAAGTTTTTTGACATTTTCGAGGAGTCACTACGAGGTTTTAAGGACAAATGGTTCGTCGTCCGCCCCATTACTTCCGAGGGCTGGAAAAGCATCATTGTTCGGGGGCCGAAGCGGGATGACGAGGGGAAGGTCGTGCGCGGTCCAGACGGTAAGCCTGTCGAGGTTGACTGTGAGCGCTTCCCCTTCTGCTGGTCGACGAAGCATTATACTCGTGAGGCGAAGAGTTTCACTTTTAAGAAGGGGGCTTTGTCCAAAGAGGATCTTGCGGATCTAAAAGCATTGGAAGACTTCGTGGGGGAATTCCCTCCTAGCTTGTGGGAGGATAGGGAGGGTCACCCTATTTTTGATGAGGAGGGTTACCAACTCTCGTCCAAGAAGTACATCAATACCAAGGCGCTACTGAAGTGCGCGACTAGGACAGAGGCTGAGGATGTACTCAGTATGTTTGCTTTTTACTTCGTATAATTGCCCGTAATTTGTTTAGTATATCTGCCTGTATTTTGAATGTTTTCAATGCTTGTAATTTTGTTTTCTCTTGCGCATTTACTAATGCTTGCCTTGTTTCAGGTGAAATGAACAACACCCAATTGACTCTCCGAAAGCTCCAGGCCGAGAAGAAAAAGCGGCAGCTTGGTGCTACGTCCTCGACCCCCAATGTATCTGGACAGTCTTCCCCCACTCCGTCTATTGAGGTGACGGGGGAAAGAAGGGTTGCCGAGGAGGCCACCGGAGACCAGAGGCCTCCTAAACATGCTCGGGTTGATGGAGGTGGGAGCTCGGTGTCTGGTCCCCACAAGCTGATCCCGGGGAAGGCAGCAGCGGAGTTTGTCTTGCCTCCAGCCATGGGTCATGACTGCTTGCTGGACGGGAAAACCGTGGTGAAGATTTCGGATGCCGACCAGACCATCTTGGCGTCCATGGGACCGGAATCTCTCAGAAATGTGGTGGCGGAGTCTTCTGTGGTAGTGTTTAAACTTCATATGTCTGGGAGTGCAAGTACTTAAGGGAGAGAGATGAAGCCCGAGCACACGCTAAAGGTTTTGGTGAACGCCTGACCGTTGTTGAAAAAGATCTTGCTGTTCAGACCAAAGCTTGCGCGGATGCCGAGGACAGGGTGACCAAGCTGGAGAAGGAGCTCCATGATGCCAAGGAGGAGGAAGGAAGGTTGAAGGGGAAGGTAGAAGAGCTCGAGGAAAAGCTCTCCTCTCTGTCTCTGAAGTTGGGGATCTACAGCTAGAGGTTGCTTCCTCCAGCTTTTAGAATGCCTTGGCTCAGCTCCAAATTCTGAATCCGGGGATCCAGCTGGTGACTGACGGCCTGGAAGAGCTTAAAGAGGTGCGTGATGGTCGGATCGCTACTCCTCCCCAGGAAGAAGAATGACTTTACTTTATTTTTAACTTTGTATTTTTGTGTCGGCGTTATGCTCGCCTTGGCCTTGACTTGTTTTGGCGCTTGTTCGCCTTTTTTATGTAATATTTGACATCGTCGACCTTTGGTCGTCTTATATTTATAACTCCTTTTATTTTGCAATTTGTATTTTGTTTGTGGAGTGTTTAATTTGAATGTGTCGACGAATGTTTAATGCCCGCACAATTATTTCCCCGCGAATTTGATCGTTTAAAGTAGACGAGGATACCTTTGAAAACGATGCTCGATTCTTACTTAGGGTTTTAACTTAGTGTTTTTAGACGTTCTCTTCGTTAGGTGAATTACCTTTTGCGCTAGTGCTCGTCAAAAAATTATGGTTGCTTCTTGATGTCGCGGATCATAAGCACCGTTCCCGAGCAGTTTGTGGAACTGCTCGAGTGTTTGGCTAGCTCCCAAACTAGAGTTGAGGAAAGTTTTTCGCTTGAAATCTTTCCTCGCAGCATTGAGCATCCCATCGCGAGCTGGGTGTTCTGCCGGACATGTACTAAGCAACAATGGGGCTCGCATGGAGTATTCCCCCGTTGAGCGTGGACATCAGTATCTAGGGCTAACGTCAAGCTTTAGATTTTTAAGATTCCTGCCCGTACCTAGGCATTCCTCCGTTGTATAGGCGCGTCTCCTCGGTGGGATTTGCAGCCTTCGTTGAAGAGCATGTCGAATTACGCTATTTTCAACTATAGTATTGTTTTAGCTTTTCATCGTTCCACGTGCGAGGGATTTCTTTGCCGTAGAGATCTTCGAGGTGATATGCTCCGTTTTCTGTTTTTGCTCGGACTCGATATGGTCCTTCCCAATTGGCCGCGAGCTTCCCTTCTCGCGAATCTTTTTGGTTTCTTCTCAGTACTAAGCTTCCCACCTCGAATTCTCTTTTGATAACCCTTTTGTCGTGCCGAGCAGCTATTTTTTGTTTGAGGGTTGCTTCTCGAAGAGAAGCCCCTGTTCTTAGTTCCTCGACGAGATCTAGTTCTTCTCTCAGTAACTCGTCGTTTATATCCTCCTCGGGAGGATATTCGATCCTCGAGGATGGTTCTCCTATTTCCACGGGAATAACTGCCTCCGTTTCGTACGTTAATCGGAAGGGTGTTTCCCCGGTTGTGGAATGAGGAGTGGTTCTGTAGGACCACAGGACGTTGTGCAGTTCCTCGGTCCAGTTTCCTTTAGATGTGCCCATTCTTCGTCTTAGTCCTCGGAGTATCACGCGGTTGGCTGCTTCAGCTTGCCCGTTGGTTTGAGGATGCTCGACTGATGTGAAGTGTTGAGTGGTGCCTATTGTGGCGAGGAATTCTTGGAGCTTTTTGTTTGTAAACTGCGTTCCATTATCCGTTACTACCACTTGTGGGATTCCGAACCTTGCGAGCACGTTTCTTTTGAAGAAACGAAGTATGTGGGATGCACCGATTTATGTGAGAGGTTCTGCTTCAATCCATTTGGTGAAGTAATCCACAGCAACTATGAGGTATTTGACTTGCCTCGCAGCTGTTGGGAAAGGACCGAGGATGTCCATTCCCCACCAGGCAAATGGCCACGGGGAGATCAGCGTTTTCAGCTCGTTAGCTGGTGCGCGGTGCATGTCCCCGTGTCTTTGGCACTTGTCACATCTAAGGACGTGGTCTTTGGCGTCGTTTTGCATCGTCGGCCAATAGTACCCTGCTCTTAGTGCCTTTCTTGCCAAATATCGTCCACCAATATGTTGCCCATTGATCCCTTCGTGGATTTCTTGTAAGATGAACTCTACGCGTGCTTCCTCCACACATTTGAGCAATGGGATTGAGAATCCTCTTCGATATAATTTATCGTCGAGCAGGACGTATGAGCACGCTCTTTTTCGGATTTTCGTTGCCTCTTTGGCGTCTGCGGGCAGTGTGTTCGATTTCAGGAAATTGTATACCGGGGACATCCAGCTTTGCTCGTCAACGTCACAAATGTGCATGACTTCTACTGTTTTTTCGATGCTCGGTTTCGTCAATATTTCCTGAATGAGGGATTGATTGCCCGCTTTTTTGCGCCTTGTGCTTGCAAGTTTTGAAAGGACGTCTGCCCGTGCATTGTGTTCTCGAGGAACATGTTTCACTTCCGTTTCTTTAAACTTTGCGAGTTTTGTTTTGATGAGACTCAGATATTCGAGGAGTCATTCTTCCTTTGTTTGATATTCTCCTGATACCTGAGATGCTACCAGCTGCGAATCTGTGAATATTTTGATTTCCTCGGTTCCCATATCCTTGGCTAATCTTAACCCTGCTAGGAAAGCTTCGTACTCGGCTTGGTTATTCGTCGTTGGGAAAGAAAGTCCGAGGGACACTTCTATTAGGACTCCGTCCCCGTTTTCGAGTATGATGTCCGCCCCGCTTCCTTGGGAATTCGAGGATCCATCAACGAAGATGGTCCATTTATTCTTTTCGGAAATCGTTGACGTTGTCATTTCGGCGACGAAATCGGCAAGTACTTGGATTTTCAAAGCCTTTCTACTTTCGAAGCTTATGTCGAATTCTGCAAGTTCCAACGACCATTTTACAATTCTTCCGACCATATATGGTCGTGCCAGCAATTGCTTTACGGGTTGATCTATCTGGATGACGATGGAATGGGCGACGAAATAGTATCGAAGTTTCCTCGCAGCCATTATTACTGCTAGAGCAATTTTCTCTATTTGCAAGTATCGGAGTTCTGGTCCTTGCAGTGCTCTGCTTACGAAGTAAACAGGCTTTTGCCCTTGCTCGGTTTCTCTTATGAGAACGGCGCTTATGGTCTCTGATGCTACTGCGAGGTAGAGATAGTGTTTTTCGCCCTCGACTGGTCGTGTTAATACTGGTGGTTCGGACAATGCTCGTTTAAGGTGTTGCAATGCTCCTTCGCACTCTTCAGTCCATTCGAAAGTTGTTTCTTTTCTGAGGAGCTTGAAAAGGGGGAGAGCGTGTTGAGCAGATTTGGCGACGAATCTAGCCATCGAGGTTAACATGCCGTTCAATGTTTGGATGGATTTCTTCGATTTTGGAGTTGGATAGTCGAAGAAAGCTCTGCATTTGTCGGGATTGACTTCTATTCCTCGTTCTGTTAGGTAGAATCCGAGGAACTTTCCCGCCTTAACCCCGAACGTGCATTTTTCCGGATTGAACCTCATGTTAAACTTTCTTGCTTGGTCGAACACTCTTTTTAAGTGGAAGGTATGATCGATTTCCTCTTCGGATTTAACGATCATGTCGTTCATGTACACTTCGAGCATGTCTCCAATTTCATTGTGAAATACTTTGTTCATCATCCTTTGGTTAGTAGCACCTGCATTTTTGAGCCCGAAAGGCATTACGTTATAATAATAATTACCAGTTTCGGTCATGAAAGCTGTTTTCCTTTTGTCGATTTCAGCCATTTTTATTTGATTATAACCAGAATACGCGTCCATAAACGATAATAATTTAAACCCGGATGAATTATCTACTAATTTATCTATGTTCGGCAAAGGATAAGCATCTTTAGGGCAAGCCCTATTAAGATCGGTATAATCAACACACATACGCCACTTTCCATTAGATTTTTTAACAAGTACAACATTAGAAAGCCAGGTTGTGTACTGGGCTTCAGCAATGAAATTGGCCTCTAGGAGGTCTTTTACAGCTTTTCGAGCAGCCTCCGCTTTTTCGGGAGACTGCTTCCTACGACGCTGAACTACAGCACTAGCCCTAGGATCTATGGTCAATTGATGACAAGCGACCTCAGGGTCTATTCCGGGCATTTCAGCTGCACTCCAAGCAAACAGTTCCGCGTTCTCTTTTAAACAAGCTTTCAACTGCCTTTTCACCAAGTCGGGGAGATCAGCTCCAATCTTCACGCCCTTTGCTGGATCCTCGCCAAGGGGAACTAGTTCGAACTCTCCATCAGGGATGAGGCGATAGTTTTCCTTGATCAAAAGGTCGTCCTTGATTGCCTTCTTCTGTTGTTTGCGCTCCTTCTTGGAAGTTCGAGCATCCAGTTCAACTCCATCCTCGGTACTAATTAAGTTTAAGCCAGGGAGCTTTGTTTCTTCTTTCTTTTTCTTCGGCGTAACCACAGAGTTGAGGTTCTTGGACGCGGCTTCAAAGCATCGCCGAGCAGCTTCTATGTCCCCGTTGATTGTGGTGACCTGTCCATTCTTTGTGTAATATTTCAGTTTTAGATAGATGGTCGAGGACACTGCAAACAGTTCAGCTAAAGTTGGTCGTCCAATGATGCAGTTGTACAGAGATGGGCAGTCGACGACCAGGAATTTGACCTTCACGGATTTCATGACCTTGTTTTCGCCAAAGGTGACGATCAGGTCCACGTATCCCCAAGGTTTCGTCGTTGATCCGTTGAACCCTTGAAGGTCGGATCCAACGTAAGGGACCAAATTTTCCTCGGTAAGCTGCAGCACTTTGAAGAGTCCTGAGTACATAATGTCACATGAGCTTCCTTGATCGACAAGGATTCTTCTCACGTCGAAGTTGGCCATTTTTGCTCTGACGAGCAAAGGGATTTGAAAGTTTGGTGATCCTCCGGGGACCTCTTCCCTATAGAATGCCAAAGGAACATAGCTTTCTTTTACCTCTGTTATTTTTATTTCCTCGACCGGGGATGCTTTCTCTAGCTCATCGAATTTCCTTTTGATGGATCCGATGGTTATAGGATTAAATCCTCCTCCGGAGATAACTAGGGCTACGGGGAAATTTTCCCAACTTCCGTCCAGATGCGCAGTAAGGTAATCAAGAGTCCCTTTTTCCTCGTTAGTTTGCAAGGAAGGAAATCTTCAGGTCTTGAAATCGCGAGGGCTACTCCACCGATCACTCTATTTTCCTCCTCGACATGTTGTTCTGGGCTTGCTGGATCAACTGCCAACTGATTTTGCCGAGGAGCATTATTGTTGGCAGTCCTTGGCTACCCGTCTACATACTGTCGTGCATATCCTTTTTGAATGAGGATTTCGATGGCGTCTTTTAGATGCACACAGTCTTCAGTCACATGCCCGTAACTCTTGTGGAAACGACAAAATTTCTTCTTGTCCACGTTCGATTTTGCGGGCAGTTGCTTTGGGAACCTGATTCCCGCACTTTTGAAATCAGCGCTTGATATTTCGGATAAGATCCTGTCTCGAGGAGCATTCAGGGGAGTGTGGTAGGTGAACTGACTTTTTGGTGGTTTAGCCTCTCTGACTTTTCCACCTTCCCTCTTCTTTTCATCTCCTCGACGTTCTTCTCTCTGCGAGGAGGGTCCACCGACCTCGAAAGTTTTTGGTCTTCTGACCTCGGAGGCCTTTTGCTTATCCTCATATTTGATGTATCGTTGGGCTAATTCGAAGAATGCGTCGAGAGTTTGTACTTCGAGGATCCCAACCGCTTCTTGGAACTTTGTTCCCTTGCGCAATCCTTCTTCGAGGAGATACAGCTTCATCTTGTCTGTCGCTTCGACTTCGACGGATACTTTGTTGAACCTCTCGATGTAGCTTTGAAGAGATTCCTCGGGACCTTGGACGATTGCCTTTAGGCTGGCCACCGTTTTTGGATGTCGACGAGAGGTTGTGAAGTGTGCTGTGAACATTCGGCACAGTTCTTCCCATGAATCGATTGAGCCCGGAGGTAAGTTTCTCCACCAAATTGATGCTCCTCGTATTAGGGATAGCGGGAATAACTTGCATTTAATTGACCCCCGCAGATTCCTGTAGTCGAGGGCGGTCTCAACGCTCTGGACGTGCTCGTCAGGGTCAGTTGTGTAACATCACTGTCGCGGTGATTTTTGGATATCGAGTTATTAATTAACTTCGAATCGCAAATTGATATTCCACCACCGATCTTTAATTTATCCGAGGGAAAGGGAAAAAGTTCGAAAAGACCCTATTTTTTTAGAGAACAAGGTTCGGGGGTTGGTTATACGAAGGGAAGGTATTAGCACCCTAAGTATCTATAGTACTCTATAGGAACCTCTTGTTTTTATTCTATCTATGCGCTTAATTTTAATTGTTTGTAAAAATGTATAATTATGAGAATTAAAGTGATGATAAAAATGCTTAAAGAATAAAAAAGTAGAAAAATGTTTTTATTGATTTTATTGATTGAAGAGACAAGTCTCATGCCTACGTACCCGAGGGATCAAACCACCGTAGTTCGGGGTAAAAAGACGGGTAAATTTGTTTGTTTTGATTTTAAGGTTTTGAAAATGGTTTTAAAATACCAAAAGCCAAAAGCGGCAAAATGTGAGTTTGATTGATGTTAATTTGTGAAAAAAGTCTATATGGTTAAATTGATTGAGATTTGATTATGAAAATAAGATGCGGACGCTTGGTTTAAAATCCAAGGTTTGTTGAGAAAATGTTTGAAGTGATAAAAGACACTTGGTTTAAAATCCAAGGTTTATGCATGATTAATGATGTATGAACGAGGGAAATGCACTTGGTTTAAAATCCAAGGTTTTAGGCGAGAAAAAGGACACTTGGGTTAAAGTCCAAGGTTTTAGCGATAAAATGAGCCGTTGGTTTAAAGTCCAAGGCACTTGGTTTAAAATCCAAGTTCGCGATAAAAAAGAGACACTTGGGTTAAAATCCAAGGTTTACACGATAAAAAGACGCCGTTGGTTTAAATTCCAAGGCACTTGGTTTAAAGTCCAAGTTACGCGATAAAAAGAAACGTTTGGTTTAAAGTCCAAAGTTTGAAAAATGTTTGATGACAAGATATTTTTTATGCTTTGATGATATGTGAAAATGAATTATGTTGACTATTTTTTTGAAAGAGGTTTTGACCTCATTTTTGAGAATAAAATAAAATGACTAAATTATTTTTGAAGAGGTGTTGACCTCATTTTTGAGAAGGAAATGACTAATTATTTAAAATGGAATGTTGGTTTAAAATTAAAAGGGTAGCGCTAAAAATATAATAACGTCGCAATAAGAAAATTAAGCGCGAAGAAGATCCGTAATGATATTTTGATCAAAACGGTGTCTTTTCCCTCGGAATTAATATGCTAACGTTTTTGCGGAAAGCGATAAATAAATATGCATGAGATGCGATTTTTTTCATTTATAGTGTACATTTTTGTCCCTAATTACATTCTAAGGTATTTGCAAGAAAAATAAATATGAAATGAATGCAACATAATGCTATGCAATTTAATTTTACATCAAATCCTAAAAATACAATCTAATGTCTTTACAATAAAATAAATAATTAATTAAATAGGCAAAAATAAAATAGAAAACAGGATGGGGTGCAAATATCAAATAAAACAGAAAAGGGAGTGTAAATAGCAACTCTGGGCCCAAGCCCAGCTGGGGGGCGTGGCCCAGAGGGGAGGTGTATGAAGTAAAACGCAAATCAGATCAGAGCCGTCTGATTGATCAGACAGCTCTGATTTGATCACAGAAATAAAGGATCAGGGACGTTAGATTGAAAATAGATGGACATAGGCGCGCAGGTGCACGATAAGGCTGTGCACCTGCGCGCACAGAATCATGAAGGGGGGGTATAAAAGGGAAAACCCTAAAAATGAAAACAGAAATTACCAAAACTTCTCTCTCTCTTCTAATCCCACGGCGGCGAAATCTCTCACCTTCTCTCGTCTCCGATCTCCTTTCTCTCTTCCTCGCCGCGGCTGCAAATTCTTTCTTTCTCTCAAACTCCTCTCAGTTCTGTTTCCTTCAAATCCAACCCATTTTCTTCTTTGATCCACCGATCTATCTTCTTCTCTTCTGTTCTTCGTTTTTTTGTTCGTGTTTGATTCTGAGTTTGATGGTTTATGGGTTCGATTTCGTGTGAATGTGATGGTTTGATCTAGAAAGAATGAGGGTTTCGTTTCTGGATCGAAGATGGTTTAACAGTTTTGATTTGGATTTGTGGTTTCTGGGTTTGATCTCCGATTGATGATGGAGTTGCTATTTTGATTCTGGTTGAGAAAAGGTTCGAATGTTGTGGGTTTTGATTTGAATTTTCGGATGATGATGAATGAGGATAGTGATGATTCTGTTTATTGATTTTTCTGGGTTTCCTTGTGATTTTGATTTTTTGTGGTGGTGTTGATGAATGATCTGATTTTGGATGAGGAAGATGGTGATGAAATGTTTTTGATTTTTGTTTGATTATTTCACAATTTTTTGTTTCTGTTATTTGTGATTTTTTTGTTTTTTGATCTGGAAAAAGAAAAAGGGTTGATAGTTTTCTGTTTTGCGGCTGATCCTGATGAATTCTCCCCCTGGAAACTGTGCACAGTACAGTATAAATACTGTGTCAGATGTTTAGGGTTTGCAGATAAAATTTCCCCATTTGGACAAAATTGCCCCTTTGGGCTTGGACAAAAAACACCTGATCTGGACTTTGGCAAATTTGAAAAAAACACCCAAAAATAATAAAAAACGAAAATAATAATAAAAATGATAAAAAGACTTAAAAGATGAAAAGAGATAAAAAAACAAGTTAAATAATAATCAAAAATAAAAATATATGATAAAATAAAAACTAAAATAATAATAAAATAGAAACAAAAAGAACCAAAAAAATGAGGTATTTTAAAATACCTCTCTGCCGAAATTTCGTCTGAAACGAACAAAGAAAATCCGTCTTAAAAAAGGCACATAAAAGCGATCGTCAAAAAATGGGGTATGACAATCACGTTTTTATTTAATTAATAATTTGATTTACTTTATTTATTTAAATTCCATGTTGTGTGATTTATTTAAATATGTGGCTTTTAGTGTAGTGGTGTGAATAGAATAGTAGTGTTTTCAGGAGGTGTGAATAGAGGATTTGAGTGGGCTTATGAGGAAGGGTAATTTGGTAAATTGAAAGGGTTTTGACCTAAGTATAAGTTTTGAAAACTTAGAGAGAGAAATCATTTGTCACAAGTTTGTGAAGAAATAGAGAGAGAGAAAGTGTCGCGGTGATTTTTGGATATCGAGTTATTAATTAACTGCGAATCGCAAATTAATATTCCACCACCGATCTTTAATTTATCCGAGGGAAAGGGAAACAGTTCGAAAAAAACCCTATTTTTAGAGAACAAGGTTCGGGGGTTGGTTATACGAAGGGAAGGTATTAGCACCCTAAGTATCTATAGTACTCTATAGGAACCTCTTGTTTTTATTTCTAACTTTGCGCTTTATTTTAATTGCTTGTAAAAATGTATAAGTGTGAGAATTAAAGTGATGATAAAAAAAAAAAGTTTAAAGTGATGGAAAAAGAAAAATGTTTTTTGTTGATTTTATTGATTGGAGAGACAAGTCTCATGCCTACGTACCCGAGGGATCAAACCACCGTAGTTCGGGATAAAAAGACGAGTAAATTTGTTTGTTTGATTTTAAGGTTTTGAAAATGGTTTTAAAGACCAAAAAGCCAAAACTGGCAAAATGTAAGTTTGATTGATGTTAGTTTGTGAAGAAAGTCTATATGATTAAATTGATTGAGATTTGATTATGAAATAGGACGCGGACACTTGGTTTAAAATCCAAGGTTTGTTGAGAAAATGTTTTGAGTGATAAAAGACATTTGGTTTAAAATCCAAGGTTTATGCATGATTAAAAATTTATGAATGAGGAAAATACACTTGGTTTAAAATCCAAGGTTTTAGGCGAGAAAAAGAAAAAAGGGACACTTGGGTTAAAGTCCAAGGTTTTAGCGATAAAAGAAGCCATTGGTTTAAAGTCCAACGCACTTGGTTTAAAATCCAAGTTCGCGATAAAAAAGACACTTGGGTTAAAATCCAAGGTTTTCACGATAAAAGACGCCGTTGGTTTAAAGTCCAAGGCACTTGGTTTAATATCCAAGTTTCGCGATAAAAAGACTCTTGGGTTAAAATCCAAGGTTTTCACGATAGAAGACGCCGTTGGTTTAAATTCCAAGGCACTTGGTTTAAAATCCAAGTTTGCGGTAAAAGACTCTTGGGTTAAAATCCAAGGTTTTCGCGATAAAAAGAAACCTTTGGTTTAAAGTCCAAAGTTTGAAAAATGTATGATGACAAAATGTTTTTGATGCTTGATGATATGTGAAAATGAATTGTGTTGACTTTTTTGAAAGAGGTTTTGACCTCATTTTTAAGAATAAAGTGATTGACTATTTATTTTAAAATGGAATGTTGGGTTCCAAATAAAAAGGTAGCGCTAAAATTAATAACGTCGCAATAGGCAAAATAAGCGCGAAGACGATCCGTAATGATATTTTGATCAAAACGGTGTCTTTTCCCTCGGAATTTAAAATTACGCATATGGACGGAATGCGATAAAAAATAAATATGCATGAGATGCAATTTTTCATTTATGGTACATTGGCCTAATCACACTCTAAAATCTTTGCAAGAAAATAAATATGAAATGATGCAAGAGAGGGGGGTATGCTATGCACTTTTATTTAGAGTTTACATTTGGCCTATTTACATCCTAAATTCAAGAACAAAAATAAACGGCAATTAATAAGCGATAAATACTCAATATTGTGATAATAACGATATTACAAAAATAAAGGTAAAAAATGATAAATAAATGGATATAATGAAATAATATGATATGCATGGATAAATAACATAAATAAATAAATACGAAACTAAAAGATGAAAACAAGCCTCGACATCATGCTTTACAAGGCTGAAAAAATAGCTAAAATAGCTATGCCAAAAGCACTTATCTCATAAGCTAAAAATAAAATTAATTAACAAAATAAAAACATGAAATAATATTACCAATATCTAAATGTCAAATAAATAGAAAAATAAATAAGCCTCAACATCATGCTTGAGGCTAAAATAATAGCTAAAATAGCTTATGCCAAAAGCACTTATCTCATAAGCTAAAAAATAAAATAAAATTGAAACAGGGGGTGTGAACATTAAAACGAAATAACAAGGGGGTGTGAAGAGTAAACAAAAATGACCAAGGCCCCGTCCAAGGCCTTTCTGCCAAACAAATGTTCAAAAAAAACGCAGGATCAATCACGGTCGTCTGATTGATCAGACAGCCCTGATTTAATCACAGAGGTAATGAATCAGGGACACATGATCAGGATCAGAGGGGCAATGGCGCGCAGGTGCACCGTAAGACTGTGCACCTGCGCGCACAGGATCGTGAAGGGGTATATATAGGCAAAACCCTAAAAAACAACACAAATTTCTCAAAACTTCTCTCTCAAACCTCAAGCCGCCGCTTCTAACCTTCTTCTTCCTCCCTCACGCCATTTTTTCTCAAAACCTCGCCTCTCAAAATTTTCAACATCGATGCAAAACAAAATCGAAACCCTAACCCAAATCTAAAATCGAAATACATACAAAACCAAACGATACGGCTAGATCGAAAGAAAAAAGAAATGGAACCCACTGTTGTTCGTTCGATTTTGACTTTCTTTCTTCTTCACTTCTCTGTTTCCGTTTGAATCTTCGATTTGGAAAAGGATTCGTGTTCTGGATTTCTGTATTTCGTTTCGGTTTTGATTGAATTTTGAATTTGTTTTGAGGAATTTGTTTTGATTTTGGGTAATTGATGATTTGTGGTTATTGAGGAAGATGATGAAGATGATTTTATTTTTTTGAGTTTTTTGTTCTGTTTTTTGTGGTTTTTCGTTGGTGATGATGATGATTTTAGTTTTCTGTATTGATTCAGAAGAAGAATTTTTCTTCTGTCGTTTTGGATGCTGCGGCTGAGGCTGGGTCTTTTTTCTTCTCTGATTTTTGCTTCTGGTATATACTCCAAGCTAGGGTTTGAAAAAACTCAAAAGAGGGAACAAAAATCTGAATTGGGACAAACAAGTACAATGCTTTTTTGCTTTTCTGCAGAAAAGAAGAAGTTGACTTTGGACACCTTTTTTCTGATTTTTTTTTAATTAAAATAAAAACAGAATAAAATAAATAATAAAACGTAATAATATAATAAAAATAATAATAAAAACGAAAAAAATAAAAAGGATAAAAGAAATGGAAAAAAAATTAAAATTATCATAATAATAATAATAATAAAAATAAATGAATAAATACATAAAAGAACAAAAAAAATGAGGTATTTTAAAATACCTCTCTGCCGAAATTTCGTCAGAAATGACAAAGAGGGCAAGAAGGTTTTAAACGCCGAACAAAATCGATCGGTCAAAAAATGGGGTATGATAGATGCCCCTATTTAAGTTTCTTCCATCGGATATAAAAAGAAAAAGATGATTTTTGATGATGTTTTTGTTTTGGTTCGACGATGGAAGAGACTTAAATACAGAGTACACCATTTTTTGACCGGATTGAACTATAAAATGCTATGATATGATGTTATGAATGTTATGCTTATGAGTGTGATGTTATGCGTGTTATGCTTATGAATGTTATATTTACGAAGTATTTGAATGCAATGAAGATCATTTGACAGAAGTGATGAAGACAGAAAGCGATAAAGTCCTGTGTACGGACAGAAGTAAAGATTGAGAGCGATAAAGTCCTGTTTGTGGACATAAGCAGATAAAGTCCTGTGTGCGGACAGAAGTAAAGACTGAAAGCGATAAAGTCCTGTGTATGGACAGAAGTAAAGACAGAAAGCAATAAAGTCCTGTGTGCGGACATAAGCAGATAAAGTCCTGTGTACGGACAGAAGTAAAGACAGTGTCCACCAACATTGTGGGATGGTAAGGACAAGTAAAGACAATGTTTACCAACATTGTGGGATGGTAGGGACACAACAAGGAAATAAATTGTCTGCTGTCATTGTGGGGGAGCGAGACATGACAAGAATATGTATTTGTCTAGACCAGACACACTGGAGATGACCTCTTTTGGGGAAATTAATCACAAGTTTGCAGTTGATTGTTTGCAAAACCTGACACTTGAAATATGTTTGATGGAGACATCTCTAGACCAGACACACTGGGGAGACTCTCTTTTTTTGTATGATTGATGGAGACATCTCTAGACCAGACTCACTGGGATGACTCTTTTTTATGATTTATGATGGATGGAGACATCTCTGGACCAGATACACTGGGGATGACTCTTTTTGTGATGTATGATTGATGGAGACATCTCTGGACCAGATACACTGGGGATGACTCTTTTTATGATTTATGATTGATGGAGACATCTCTGGACCAGATACACTGGGGATGACTCTTTTTTATAATTTATGATTGATGGAGACATCTCTGGACCAGATACACTGGGGATGACTCTTTTGTGATGTATTGAAGCAAGACACATGATAGTCAGTGCAGTATGTGTGAATGATTTTGTGTGTATGTTGCATGTAAATATGAATGTATGTATACATATGTGAATGATTGTATGTATATGTGAATGATTATATGTGTGTATGTATGTATGTATATGTGTATGATTGTATGTGTATATGTACGTATGTATATGTGTATGATTGTATGTGTATATGTATGTATATGTGAATGATTATATGTAAGGATGAATGTATGTTATGGATATATAAATGATTGTATGTATGTATATGTGAATGACTGTATTTGTATAATGATTGTTATGAAGCTTGTATTTGTATGATTGAATGATATTTGTACATGACTGGATGAGACAAAAGATTTGATCAGGTGAGATGAGCACTGGGCCGACGTATCCGTACAACCACTCAATAGTTCTCCGCTGGGGACGACATCGTTGCAGGTGAGATAAATCAGATCTTCGGGGTGAAACCCGGTATGACATGTCAATCCATGGTAAGAATAATTGCTTCTTGGGGTAACGCCCATCGGTCAGAGGTCTGGCAGAAGTCGCCATTTTGTACACTGAAACCGAATATTTCCTCATGGTCTTGTTTCAACAGTCAAGCTTTTTGTTTTTTCTTTCCCTTTTTTGAAATCCCTAACTTTTGCCTGGATCGCCCTTTCAGGTTTTCAATCCACCTCGAATATATATCCTTTTTTGTTTTGCTCCTAATTTTTGCCTGGACCGCCCTTTCAGGTTTTCAATCCACCGGGACGCTCATTTTTTGCCTAAGCCGCCCTTTCGGGTTTTCGACTTAACGAGCTGTTCTTCTTTTTTTGCTATTTTTTGCTATATTTTTTTTTATAGAAAGAAACAAGACTGATATGATATGCAAACTTCTCAAAGATATGTCATTTGCTGATGATATGCAAACTTCCCACAGAGATGCCATGTGGTGATGATATGCAAACTTCTCAAAGAGATGTCGTTTGCTGATGAATGCAAACTTCTCAAAGAGATGCCATTTGCTATTGAATGAGCCTCTCAAAACGGGTCTCAGCTTCTTCTTTCACCGGGGAAAAGAAAATCATACAAGTTTTTTGAAGATAACCACTTGCTGGAGATTACCGGAGAACAATCAAGTTCAATATTCAAACAGAGGAATGTTAGATCACATGCTCAACATATTATAGTAACACACATGTCCATAAGAACCCAAGATATCAACTTGATGATTATTGGCTCAAGGAGGAAGAGACATAACAACTATCTTGGCAGATCTGGATTGCCCCTGGAAACCACTTCAGGTGCCCCAAGTGAGTGAAACATTGACTTTGAATCTTTGAAGTGTATGCCACTGTATGTAAAGACTTGCCCCTGATTGGCAGGTTCCTGAGGTAATTTGCCCCAAGTTAGGAGCGCTTTGAATTGATTCGTCCTCGATTAGACTATTTGATTGAATTTCCTTGATGCCAAATATAAATTTGCAAATAAAATTGTTTCTTTTGAAAAGTGTTTCTGATGTAATGTTCATGCAAATTTTGGAATCGAAATTTTTATAGAAAACACATGTGGTGTGTGTAAAAGATAGTTACTCAACAAACAGGTGGAGTCAGTTTTAACAATAAATTTGCTGATTATGCTTTCAAAGTAAACCTAGCTTCAATTAGGTCTTTTGAGGGTTATAACGTGACCTGGTTCATGGTTTTGAAAAGAAAAGATTATTAAGCTCAAAAATCTGTTTTAACCCACCCACTTCTTTTTGATGTCCTTCATTCCTATATTCAATTAATTCAATAGTCATGCTTTGGCTGACAAGAAGACTTCTTTTGACAATAATGTTTGAGGTTGACGCTTTGGTCGAAGCTTTGATGAGATTCTTGAAGTGACAGTCACTTTTTCATTCACAATCTATTTTCATCATTTTTGCTCTTAATCCCTTATTTTTGCATGGACCAAATTTTTTTGGATTTTATGAACCATCGGGATGCCCTGAATTTTGCCTAAGTCTTTTTACCTAGCGGGCTTTTGTTGTTGTTTTTGTTTGTGTTTTTTTTGGTGTAGGATGTTTGTGACTACCACATGTTATTGTGAGTTTTGTCTACTCATGACTTCCTCAATCTCAACAGGTTTATCCTCTCGTATTGGGATGTATCATTGAATTAATTGAAAGACTACCCTGCCCCGGGTTAAGATTAAGGGTTTTTTTTTTTTTAAAAAAAGAACACCAACTTCTGGCTCAAAGGGGTTGACTATGGATTATCTCCTTATTTCTCCGGTGTTTGGGAAGTGAAACAATGCCTTACATCGTCAACCGGGTTTTACTAATGAAAGCATATATCAGCACATATCAGCAATTTTAAACATTTAGTTTACATCATTCTCCCCTCAAGTTTGTAAAGTGAAATAGAAAAAATATCGCCGTTTATGATGGCACAAGAGAAGAGTGAATACGAATGGATGGATTCCAAAATATGCATGCTCATTGTTTAGAAATATTAATTAATTAAAAAGATACAACTTTAAAATGCAAATAAATGCTTGGCAAGAAATAAATTGCAATTGGAACATAAAAGGCCTAGTGATCCTAGGGACAAACTTCTTGATAATCTTGAAAATGACAGAGGACCCATGATTAAGCAGAGGATGAACTTTGAACGTTAGGGTTCTCATCCTTGAAAGATAGCACCTTGTTGCGGATTAAATCCTAAACAGCCTTCTTGAGAGGATAACAACGTTCTACATCATGGCCAGGGGCCCCTTGATGGAAGGCACAAGTTAAATCACTGCGGTACCAGGGAGGTAGTACTGCTGGCACAGGTGGAGGCGGTCTCGTCTGGACAAAAATTTTAGTAAGTAAAGCGGGGAGTAGGTCGGCATATTTCACGGGTATGGGGTCAAATGATTGATTTTTCTGAATGCGATTATGATTGAATGATTGTTGGGGAGATGGTAGGTGATGAGATTGTGGGTATTGTGGTGGTAGTGCTATGGCTGCAACATGTTGACAAGCTGAGTTTCCTGAATGATGTCCTCCTTGGGCCACCATGCCAACTTCAAATTCTTTCTTCTCTGAAAAGTTGTTGCCATATCTCTTGGCAGTATTAGTCGGAGCTTTCTCTCTTGTCAATCATCCCTGTCGGACCGCTTCTTCAAGCCGCATCCCCATGTTTACCATCTCAGTGAAATCACTGGGTGCACTAGCAATCATTCGTTCATAGTAAAATGAATCAAGAGTATTTAGGAAAATCTTGGTCATTTCTTTTTCTTCTAGTGGTGGACAAATCTGAGCGGCAATCTCTCTCCATCGCTGAGCGTATTCTTTGAAACTCTCTTTGTCTTTTTGAGACATACCTCGAAGTTGATCTCTATCTGGAGCCATGTCTAGATTGTATTTGTATTGACGGACAAAAGCTTCGCCCAAATCATTGAATGTTTGGATCTTGGCACCATCTAAGCTCATGTACCACTTCAAAGCGGCACCTGTCAAGCTATCCTGAAAGTAGTGAACTAGTAACTGATGGTTATCTGTTTGAGTGGACATCTTTCGGGCATCCATTACCAAATGGCTCTGAGGGCAGGAATTTCCTTTGTACTTCTCAAACTCGGGGACCTTAAACTTAGGTGGGATCCTAACGTTTGGTACCAAGCAAAGGTCATGGGCGTTTTTGCCGAACAAATCCTTCCCACGAAGGGCCTTAATCTCGAGCTGCATCTTATCAAACTGATCCTGAAGATTATCCATACGGCCATAAGTCTCTGGATTCTCCGCATGATAGACTTGTTCACTCACATAAGGAACGGTGTGAACTACGGAAGCTGGAATGGTCATTGTTGACTGAGGGACACACATAGTAACTTGAGGAAGAGTCGTCCCAGGTTGGGGAACAACAGTAGCATATGGTAAAGTAGGATTAGGGACCTCGGGAACTTGGGGTCGAAGCCCTTCATTAAAATTCATAGGCATACCCCAAGGATAACCTTCGGGCATGACGTGCTGATGTGTGTTGACGGGTACCACTGGAACCGGGGCAGAGACGAATTCAGAAATGACCGTAGCTTGAGGAGGAGGGGTTGGTGGCTGATTCTGCGCAGCCATCAACGATGTCACCATGGCGGTTAGCTTTTCTACTTCAGCCCGGAGCGTTGTTACTTCCCCATGGAGCTCAACATTCTCTTGTTCAACTTGGTCCATACTCTTTTTTCTGTTTGCTCGAGTGTTGTACGTGCGAGATGGTTGTGGGCGTGGTCGTCGGGCCACTTTGACTGAGGCGGAGAGAAAAGGGAAAATATGAGACTCGAGTTTGGAAACTTATGAATGCATTATAATGTATGATGTGTTTATGCTAAAATATGCAATGCGTTTTTTTTTTTGTTTTGTTTTTTTGTTATCGAAGAACTTATCCCAAACTAGTTGTAAACATTTAGATATGGATTTTGTAAGAAGAAAAAAGAGAAAAATTTATTATGTGTAATGAATGTAATCTACAATGTTTACAAAAAAAAATTTGTTTTAAGTCCTTCGACATCGGATGAGAAAAAAGAATTTTATGAATGAGTGCATGCATGCATGATGCGGAAAACATGGTGGGGTTAAAGTATAATGTTGGAGTCAAAGGTGAAGCCCTCCCATATGGTATGTACTAGGGTTCATTTGTACCTGCATGACGGGTTCTACAAAGTTCCCAAAGTCATTAACCACCTCATGAACATCACTGGATTACGTGACTACTCTCGTTCCAATAATATTCACAAAATGATCTCGTTTGAGTGTAGTCTCGCGTGACAACTAAATCAAGACTTACTCTAGATTAGTCACCGCACTACGCCCTAAAAAGGCCAAGATGGGTTAAAGGTAATCTAAAGGTCCTCGGCTTCTCCGGACACTCACATTGAAAGTAATAACACCATCATGACTTATCATGACGACGAGTACTACCGTCGTGAGGCCTCCACCGAGCGGGATCATATCACATGTGCTTCATAATCTAAAGACATGTCACTATGATTTCATCCCATCCTATCTTATTGTGTCTCTCAAGCCCGGGTTAGGACTTATCTCACCACTCAAGAGATCCCAAGAAAACATATATACATATATAAACAAATAAGCAATAAGATAATAGCGCAAAACAAAGATTAAAACAAGTTAGGTTCAACCCGCTTGGTTGTCCCCAGCGAAGTCGCCATTTCTGTCGCGGTGATTTTTGGATATCGAGTTATTAATTAACTGCGAATCGCAAATTAATATTCCACCACCGATCTTTAATTTATCCGAGGGAAAGGGAAAAAGTTCGAAAAAAACCCTATTTTTAGAGAACAAGGTTCGGGGGTTGGTTATACGAAGGGAAGGTATTAGCACCCTAAGTATCTATAGTACTCTATAGGAACCTCTTGTTTTTATTTCTAACTTTGCGCTTTATTTTAATTGCTTGTAAAAATGTATAAGTGTGAGAATTAAAGTGATGATAAAAAAAAAAAAAAAGTTTAAAGTGATGGAAAAAGAAAAATGTTTTTTGTTGATTTTATTGATTGGAGAGACAAGTCTCATGCCTACGTACCCGAGGGATCAAACCACCGTAGTTCGGGATAAAAAGACGAGTAAATTTGTTTGTTTGATTTTAAGGTTTTGAAAATGGTTTTAAAGACCAAAAAGCCAAAAGTGGCAAAATGTAAGTTTGATTGATGTTAGTTTGTGAAGAAAGTCTATATGATTAAATTGATTGAGATTTGATTATGAAATAGGACGCGGACACTTGGTTTAAAATCCAAGGTTTGTTGAGAAAATGTTTTGAGTGATAAAAGACATTTGGTTTAAAATCCAAGGTTTATGCATGATTAAAAATGTATGAATGAGGAAAATACACTTGGTTTAAAATCCAAGGTTTTAGGCGAGAAAAAGAAAAAAGGGACACTTGGGTTAAAGTCCAAGGTTTTAGCGATAAAAGAAGCCATTGGTTTAAAGTCCAAGGCACTTGGTTTAAAATCCATGTTCGCGATAAAAAAGACACTTGGGTTAAAATCCAAGGTTTTCACATAAAAGACGCCGTTGGTTTAAAGTCCAAGGCACTTGGTTTAATATCAAGGTTTCGCGATAAAAAGACTCTTGGGTTAAAATCCAAGGTTTTCACGATAGAAGACGCCGTTGGTTTAAATTCCAAGGCACTTGGTTTAAAATCCAAGTTTGCGGTAAAAGACTCTTGGGTTAAAATCCAAGGTTTTCGCGATAAAAAGAAACCTTTGGTTTAAAGTCCAAAGTTTGAAAAATGTATGATGACAAAATGTTTTTGATGCTTGATGATATGTGAAAATGAATTGTGTTGACTTTTTTGAAAGAGGTTTTGACCTCATTTTTAAGAATAAAGTGATTGACTATTTATTTTAAAATGGAATGTTGGGTTCCAAATAAAAAGGTAGCGCTAAAATTAATAACGTCGCAATAGGCAAAATAAGCGCGAAGACGATCCGTAATGATATTTTGATCAAAACGGTGTCTTTTCCCTCGGAATTTAAAATTACGCATATGGACGGAATGCGATAAAAAATAAATATGCATGAGATGCAATTTTTCATTTATGGTACATTGGCCTAATCACACTCTAAAATCTTTGCAAGAAAATAAATATGAAATGATGCAAGAGAGGGGGGTATGTTATGCACTTTTATTTAGAGTTTACATTTGACCTATTTACATCCTAAATTCAAGAACAAAAATAAACGGCAATTAATAAGCGATAAATACTCAATATTGTGATAATAACGATATTACAAAAATAAAGGTAAAAAATGATAAATAAATGGATATAATGAAATAATATGATATGCATGGATAAATAACATAAATAAATAAATACGAAACTAAAAGATGAAAACAAGCCTCGACATCATGCTTTACAAGGCTGAAAAAATAGCTATGCCAAAAGCACTTATCTCATAAGCTAAAAATAAAATTAATTAACAAAATAAAAACATGAAATAATATTACCAATATCTAAATGTCAAATAAATAGAAAAATAAATAAGCCTCAACATCATGCTTGAGGCTGAAATAATAGCTAAAATAGCTTATGCCAAAAGCACTTATCTCATAAGCTAAAAAATAAAATAAAATTGAAACAGGGGGTGTGAACATTAAAACGAAATAACAAGGGGGTGTGAAGAGTAAACAGAAATGACCAAGGCCCAATCCAAGGCCTTTCTGCCAAACAAATGTTCAAAAAAACGCAGGATCAATCACGGTCGTCTGATTGATCAGACAGCCCTGATTTAATCACAGAGGTAATGAATCAGGGACACATGATCAGGATCAGAGGGGCAATGGCGCGCAGGTGCACCGTAAGACTGTGCACCTGCGCGCACAGGATCGTGAAGGGGGTATATATAGGCAAAACCCTAAAAAACAACACAAATTTCTCAAAACTTCTCTCTCAAACCTCAAGCTGCCGCTTCTAAACTTCTTCTTCCTCCCTCACGCCATTTTTTCTCAAAACCTCACCTCTCAAAATTTTCAACATCCATACAAAACAAAATCGAAACCCTAACCCAAATCTAAAATCGAAATACATACAAAACCAAACGATACGGCTAGATCGAAAGAAAAATGAAATGGAACCCACTGTTGTTCGTTCGATTTTGACTTTCTTTCTTCTTCACTTCTCTGTTTCCGTTTGAATCTTCGATTTCGAAAAGGATTCGTGTTCTGGATTTCTGTATTTCGTTTCGGTTTTGATTGAGTTTTGAATTTGTTTTGAGGAATTTGTTTTGATTTTGGGTAATTGATGATTTATGGTTATTGAGGAAGATGATGAAGATGATTTTATTTTTTTGAGTTTTTTGTTCTGTTTTTTGTGGTTTTTCGTTGGTGATGATGATGATTTTAGTTTTCTGTATTGATTCAGAAGAAGAATTTTTCTTCTGTCGTTTTGGACGCTGCGGCTGAGGCTGGGTCTTTTTTCTTCTCTGATTTTTGCTTCTGGTATATACTCCAAGCTAGGGTTTGAAAAAACTCAAAAGAGGGAACAAAAATTTGAATTGGGACAAACAAGTACAATGCTTTTTTGCTTTTCTGCAGAAAAGAAGAAGTTGACTTTGGACACCTTTTTTCTGATTTTTTTTTAATTAAAATAAAAACAGAATAAATTAAATAATAAAACGTAATAATAATATAATAAAAATAATAATAAAAACGAAAAAAAATAAAAAGGATAAAAGAAATGGAAAAAAAATTAAAATTATCATAATAATAATAATAATAAAAATAAATGAAAAAATACATAAAAGAACAAAAAAAATGAGGTATTTTAAAATACCTCTCTGCCGAAATTTCGTCAGAAATGACAAAGAGGGCAAGAAGGTTTTAAACGCCGAACAAAATCGATCGGT
Organism: Trifolium subterraneum; assembly: GCA_951799995.1. Lineage (NCBI taxonomy): Eukaryota > Viridiplantae > Streptophyta > Magnoliopsida > Fabales > Fabaceae > Trifolium > Trifolium subterraneum. Next base: position 30,412,720 of record OX637466.1, read on the forward strand.
CAAAAAATGGGGTATGACAGAAAGCTAGAGAAGAAGAGGAAGAACATAGAAGAAGGAGCTAAGAGGGGAGGATTGGGGAGCTAGTTCTTGAAGAATTGGAGGTAAGAGAGTGGTTATTTATGATTGTGGGTAACCAAGAGGGGGGAGAAATTATATTTCTCTTTACCCAAACCCTCTCACCCTTCACACTTTAAAGTTCATAACTTTATGAACTTGTATGAATCAAAATGTTATCTTTCTTGTTGATTTAGTGTTATTTATGTATCATAATGCTCGAAATATATGTGGATGATTTCAATTTCAAAAATCTAGAATTGTTGGTTTGAAATTGCATGTTCATGAGTTTTTGATGAAAAATATGATAAATCTTAATTGATGATGATTTTAATGGTTTTAAGTTATGAAACTTGTACTTCCATGTATGATAACATGTTTATGATCTAAAGAAAATACCTTTTTAAACCTGGAAAACGTTTCGGATGATTTTGGAGAGTGGAATCCGAATGGCCGCAAAACAGAGCAGCGTTTCTGGGCTTGCGTCGCTAGGCCAGAACTAGCGAGAGCTAGCAAGGGAACTCGCCAGAGCTCGCCAGTGCTCGCCAGCCAGCCCAGTGCTCTCTGACTTGTTTCGCTACAGCGAGGACAGGCGAGGGATAGGGAGAAGCCTCTGACTTACCTCGCTATGGCGAGAGCTAGCGAGAGCTGGCGAAGTAGTCAGGCTTATTTGATTTTTAATTGTTGAAGGTGTAGTTTGATGTATGGGTTGCTAGTATTATATTAATACATGAATGGTTGATGTTGAATCTATAATGAATATGACAGATGGTGATGTTTCTATATGAATGATTGTTCATGCTTATTGATAATGATGATGAATGTATATAAGTATGTTATGTGTTGATGAATAATTGATGGTGAAGATTATGTATACATGAGATTACATAATAGTGGTTAATAACATACGTCATATATATGTTCATGCATCATGATTGAGTCTATTGATGAAGCTTGGGCGTTTGACCCATAACGAATTGATGAAGCTTGGGCGTTTGACCCATAACGAATTGATGAAGCTTGGACGTTTGATCCATAACGCATAAGATTCTTGTATCATTATTTTGGTGAATGGTAACGCATGCATATAGTCGTGTCTAGGAGACATGGCATGAAGGTGACATTAGATGCATCTAGGAAGGTGAACCTTAAATGTGCTATATGTGATAATAACGTGATAATTGTCTAATTATGTGTTAAGTGTTTCCTTACATGTATGTTTGTTGATCATTGATGGCGTGAATTTGGAGACGTATGTTATATGATTATATATATATATATATATGTCGTATTGATGTCGTTGGATTGCTATTATATACATGTCCATTATATGTATGATAGATTAACATATATGTTGTATATGTTGGATTAAATGTTAGTATTTACTTTCATTTGCTATATGTCGATTATAAGTAACTAACTCTCTATTTTTGTATGTATTGGATCGTTGGGCGATTCAGATTCTCAGGCGTGAGGATTTGCTTTGCTTGCTTAGGAGGAGTACCCGGCATTGTTGCCAAGTATTCGGGGTGAGGTTATGTGTCTTACTATTAGCGTAGTACCCGTGTCCAGTTGCTCTGAAGGATTTGTAACACTATGTTGGGGGTTTTATTTGTTTATTGGGTTTCGCCTAGTATCGTTGTTAGACCTTATCTTTGTATGATGGTGTAAGGCTTAATGCCAAATACTTTATTTCTTGTTTATGTGACGATGAAATATTAGTAGGTGATTTATGTGGATGTTGACTTATCTATGATTTTACCATTTGAATCATGACTTGTATGATGAAGTCTTATTGTTATTTTCCGCTGTAATGTATGTGAAGCATGATATATGTTTGGCTTTTATGCTATGGTTAAATGATGATTTTCACATGTAACGCTCTTCTTGTGTCTACTTGCGTTATTATTTATTTAATTGGTCGAAATTATGGGTAGATATAAGTAGGGTGTTACAAGTTGTCCCATCATATTTGTCCAGCGTTGGGGGTTTTTCCAGTCGTCGTGGGAGTGGAATGTCCATAATTCTCCTTGAGAGGGGTCCTCGGTGCCTCTCGTCCCCACTGCCCGGAGATTCCCTTCTTAGGGAATGACGGCCATTTCCTCCACGAGCAGCTGCTTCTCCGTTCCTCGGGGGTGATCGGTCGTTTCTTCGAGGAGGTGAACGTCTGTTCCTTGGTGGGGAAACGTGTTTGTTCCTTTGTGGGGGAGAGTGGTTCTGCCTCCGAGGAATGTCTCTGGGAGGACTCAGTGGTCTCTCCCCATTTCGTCGAGGTGCAGGCCTCGGGGACCTAGACCTCGATCGTGAGTGATTATTCTCAGGTGTCGACGATCTTTGCCGACGAGTACTCCGTGATATCCTTGAAGCAGCACGTGATTCTTCGACTGCTCGGAGGTGTCGATTTTGCTCGCGGATCAGCTCATTTTGCCCACGCATGTTGTCCGCTTGCTCGCGAAGTATCTGCCCCTGCCTGTTGATGGTGTTGACCAGTGCAGCCATCACCACTTCCATTGGTGCTCCTTGTGGAACTTGTGGGACCACCAGCGGATCTTCTGGTTGTGGAGGTTGGTGCAGCGGCGGTACATTAAGCGGAGTTGTTTGCACATGCGCAGCGCTACCTTCCGGCGTGACAGAGGCTTCCTGGCCATCAAATTGGTTTTGGTGATTTGGAGGATTTGGGTGATTGTTTTCTCCTACAAATTCATTGTTTGCACCAGCCATTTAGTCAAGAAATGGGTTTTTTTGTTGAGTTTTGGTCTAATTCTAGGAAAAGACGGGGGAAACTTTTAATCCCCACAGATGGCGCCACTGATCTTTACCTGGATCAGAGTCGACCAGACGGTGGTGCACGGTTGTTCGTGGTTCCGAGCAGTCCAATATTACCCGGAGGGGGGTTGTGTACCTGCAGGCACTCCGACGCTCAAGTCAGTTGAGGAAGGAGTAGGTTTTCAATATAGAATGTTACGTACCTCTGTGAAGTTGTGAAAAAGGTCTATATATAGCCCCAGCGCTTGACCAAGGCCGTTGATGGACAGTTAATGCCCATCAATGGCTGTCGGAAAACGACTGTGGAGCCGTGATGAGCATTTAGTGCTCATCATTCCGATGTTGGGCGTTACGAATCTCAGGGGAGATGTACGCTGCTCAACTGTCAAACGATGTTGGACTTGTACCTTGGGCCTTGCTCGACGGCCCAATAGAGAAGGTCCCCAACGTGTTGGGCATCTAGGCCCAGTCCAGAACACTATCTTTACCACAAATCTTAGAATATAATTTTTGACCTCAATGGAATAGTGTAAAATATTGTAATTGCTTGTATGTGTCAGCATCAATTCCAATCTGTTTCTCTTTTTATACACAACAATATATATGGTCATGCTAACAAGTAACTTGATCAAAAAGCAGTGGTCGATGTCGAGCACGTCAAGGTTGAAGTTGGTGGTGGAGGTACCTATAAACACTCGGACGCTCAAGTTTATAAGATGTGATGTGAGAAAGATATTAGGTTAAAAGTTGTATACCCAAGTCCTTCATAAGAAATAGTATTTATAGGTCCGTCACGGAGCCTAAGTCATTGATAAGTAGAGACGATTATTGGATATGCATCAATGGTCCGACACAGAGCCTAATATAAAAATAATAATTTTATTTTGACAACAAAGATTGGTAAACTTATAAAATGTTATATTCACATTTCTAGATTGGTAAACTTAATCAATGTCATAATAATAATCTTTACATTTTTTAAAGAATGAAGTTAGTCCAAGTTCACTAATTAATTTCCGTAATTTTATTTCCTCCCACTTTCTTTCCATCATATTAAACGGATCCTAAAATGTCAACGAAAGTATTATGCTCTTAGATTGTTAAAGAATTAAATGTAGAAGCAGTTTCTTCAAAGTTGTATATTTAATTTTTCTAAAATTTATTTTGGTTATGTATTTATTAAATATTTTAACATATAATTATAATTATGATGACAATAATTATAATTAAGAAAATGCTAAAGAGTGTTCCGAAACATCCGTTAAACATAGTTTTATTTCTTTTTTTTTTGGCTTGCTTATTAATAAGTGCTCGAACCGTTTAGCATGACCTTATAATTATGATGACATTTACTTTTTTCAAATATAAGCGCACTAACTAAAAAATAACATCTTACACCACTAATTGAACCCATCCCTTCTATATATCCTAAGCCACAACCTCTCCACACACTTTTCCTTTATTTTTGAACCAAACTCTTTCTCTTTACCTTTATTATTTGCCTTTCCTTTTTCTCAATAGCTGTGAAAATTAAATAAAGCCAACGGAATCGCGTTTCAAAAGCCGAAAAAGAAATCAGAAGCTATTATCATGATTAAGCTGGAAACTATGCAGCAGCCTCAGCATGACGAAGGAGAAGCTTCTTTTTCTTCTTCTCATAATCACGTTTCTCCTTCTCCTAGTTTCAGCAGCTACTCATCGGAAACTCTCGCGGAAATAGCCGCCAGAGTTATCGATGAGCTTCGATGGGAACCTCATTCCGAACACGACGGGCTTTATCAACCATGGGAAAACGACAACAACAATACTAAAAACGACAATTCAACTAATCAAAATGGCAACGACGAAGAAGAAGAAAGTGAATTCGAATTCGCGGTGGTTTCTACAGATACAACAACTTTGGCGGCGGTTTCCGCCGATGACATTTTCTACAACGGTCAGATCAAACCTTTGTACTATCCAATTTTCGATCAAAATCTTCTACTAAACGACAACGACGACGTCGTTTCTTCCATTTCGGTGGTTCCTAATGAAACTCCAACACGACGTCGTTTACCTTTAAGGACGTTGATGTTTGAAGAAAATGAAACGACGGCGTCGTGTTCTTCTTCAACTGACGAGAGTGTCGACCTTGAAGGGATAGCGGAAGGTAGTTACTGCGTTTGGAACCCTAATTCGGTTGGAATTGAACGAAAGAAGAGTAATTCAACTGGTTCTGGTTCGAAGCGGTGGAAGCTTAGGAACTTGCTTTTGAGGAGTCATAGCGATGGGAAGGATAAGCAACCGGTGATGTTTCAGATTCCGAAAACGACGGCGAGCAAAGTATCACCGGCGGTGGAGAATGACGGTGGCAAAAATCAGAGTAAGAGGAAGTCGTTTTTGCCTTACAGACCCGAATTGGTTGGACTTTTCACTAATGTTAATGGGCTGGGTCGGAATTTGAAGCCCTTTTGATTTTCCGACCCGATTCAACAATTTTATTATTATTATTATTATTATTATTATTATTATTATTATTATTATTATTATTAATATTTTTAATTATAGTCTTTTTTATTAGAAAAATTATAGTCTATTCCGTGCCTATATCGCAATTTAAAGAGGTTGAAATGTAGTAGTGTTTATTTATTTATTTATTTTTGTGTAAATTATTTCGAATTTTAAGTTCTTTTTGTCAGGAATCAAACTTTTATTTGGTATGATTTTTTATGAAAGTTTCTGGTGGGGTTTGTCTGTATTTGAATTATTAGTGTATTGGTGGATTTTATTTTGTATAAATTATTAAATTAAGATGGAAAAGTATATATATTTGGTTTACTTTTTAGGCTACAATGGGCATATATAGTAAAATAATCTAATATAATAGTGTAGTATTTAATTAATTGATCGTGTTATTTGCAATTTTGGCGGCTAAATTAGGATAATGAAGAAAGATTGATGCATCTTCTTATCTTCTAATCCAACCCTTTGCATTGCAAATGTTTAGATTCATAGTGTTCAAATTTTTAATTTTTTATTTGATAATCATGGTGTTCAAATTATGTTTTTGCCTAAGTTTGACAGGTTCATATTTTTTTTGCTATTTCGTGTGGGTCTGTATTACGCGGTTAAACTCTTGGTTGAATACTTGGATTAGAAGATTTATGTGCTAAAGTTTAATTGATAGGTACTGTAGAATAGTATAAGAAAGACTACTAAATTAGTCTTTGGTAGATATCTGCGAACCGACAAATACAGATAGAAAGGAATTAAACACAAGTGTAAGTACAAAAAAATAAAAATAAAATGAAGTTTATTTTTTATATAAAAGTAAATTATATTTATTTATTTTGATGAGTGTTTATCTAATTTTTCTTTTTAATTAGGCTTATGTTCAGGTAAGTGTAGCTCAACCAGGATACCATGTACTACTTTCTTATAATTCTCCCAATATATTATATTCCCTCCGATCACTATTATAAGCAAAAAATAACTTTTTAAAGTCATTGAAAAAGTAATGTATCGGGTAAATAATATAGACTAAATACATTACTTTTTCAATAAACGTGATTTTTTTATTTATAATAGTGATCGGAGAAAGTATTATTTAAGGACAAAACTTATATATATTTCTTTATATGCATTTTTGTTGTTTTTCTAACAAAAAGATAATTTTTCATTTTGTTTTAATTTAAAAAAATAAAAGAAAATTACTTTTAAATTAAAATAACTACTTCCATATATCTAGTATAGTAAGAATTGTATATATAGAACTGTACATAAGTATGATCCATTATTTAATTAGAGTGTTATGTAAACAACAAAAAATATAAACTAAAAAATATAATTATTATTTAATCTTTTATTTATTATTTAAATTATATTTTATTATTTTTAAATTGAAAATATAATTAAAAAATATAAACTAAAAAATTAAATTAAGAGTGTGTTTCTTCTTCTTCATCATGTTCTTCCTAAGATGAACATGTATCATATGTCTTCTTGAAAATTAGTTATTGAAGAAAATTACAAGGACTCAAAAAAGTGATATTTGACTTTTATAGCAATTTTGATCATTAAAATTCAACCTTATCCAGCCAAAGAAATTTTTTTGGAAGATTCCGGGGAGCTTATATACCTTCTAGAAATCATGTTTAATGTTTAATACTTTGGACTTGTCTTCTTCCTCCTCTTATATCCCTTCCTATATATTCTTAATCGTAATCCTTTCAATTCTTAATGTTTCGAAAGTCAAGAAAATTATCCAAAAAAGAAAAATCAGGAAATGTTTTCATTCCCATTTGTCTAGACTCTAGAAAGCTGAAATTTCATTACATTTTATTTATTTTTATTTTTTATAATTGAAATTTCACTAATAATTTTTTATATTACTAATTTCATAATATTACATCATGTTTAACTATATACTTTTGGTAATCATATTTAAAAGAATAATAATAAAAAGAATAAATGTTTGTTTATATAGCCATAAGCTTGATAAACTTAAGACGAATCATTATAATTTTATAAAAGTTACATTTTATAACTTTGTACCTTGTGTTGAGAATAATGCCTAAATATCTTTTTGAAGATTTTAGTCTTAAATATATTTTAGATTTGTATTTCAAATAAAATAATATTATGATTTAAGATTTATATTTCAGTTTAGAATATTTAAGATTTGTTTAGAATTTTTAGAATTAGTTTGTTTTTTAAAATATATGATTTGTTTTTTTTGCAGCTCTATATATAGAGTCATGTAGTTCTGAATAATATAATGAGAAATAAAAACAAGAACTTGAGTTTTCTTCATATAACAATATATTTGAGGAGAGTTTTCTCCGTAAAATTATATCCCACCAAATTCCGCAATATCAAAAACACAAAAAAACCATATCAGTGGCATCAGAGCGCCATCGTTCAGAAGGACCTGTGAAGATGGAAGAAGAAGGAGATGAAGATGAAGACGAAAAAAAAGAAGAAAAAATCAAGAGAAACCCATAACCAAAAAGAAAAAGAAGAAGAAATCAAGAGAAACCCATAACCAAAAATCATAACCATAACTACGTCTTTATGTGTTACATGAAATATGAACATGTAATAACCCATAACCATAACCAAAACCAAAATCAAAACCAAAACCAATACATGAAAAGTATGAGACCTACACATGTATTATATAACCCATAACCCATAACCAATACATGAAAAGTGGGAGACATACACATGTATTACAAAACCCATAACTCATAACCAATACATGAAAAATATACTCATGTATCATATGAAGATGTAGACAACAACAACAAAAAACATGAATCTCTGGTTGGATACAATACAAAGATATTCAGTCGGGGAGGAGTGTTCAAAAATGTTTTTCAATTCAAATCTCAGGTTGGATACAACACAAAGATATCCGGTCAAAGAGGAGTATTGAGGAACGACAACAAAAAAAAAAAAAAATTCAGCACAAATCTCGGATTGGCTACAACAAAAAGATATGGAGTGTTGAGAATAATGCCTAAATATCTTTTTGAAGATTTTAGTCTTAAATATATTTTAGATTTGTATTTCAAATAAAATAATATTAGGGTTTAAGATTTATATTTCAGTTTAGAATATTTAAGATTTGTTTAGAATTTTTAGAATTAGTTTGTTTTTTAAAATATATGATTTGTTTTTTTTTTGCAGCTCTATATATAGAGCCATGTAGTTCTGAATAATATAATGAGAAATAAAAACGAACTTGAGTTTTCTTCGTATAACAATATATTTGAGGAGAGTTTTCTCCGTAAAATTATATCCCACCAAATTCCGCAATATCAAAAACACAAAAAAACCATATCACCTTGAACATGCAGTACTAACTTTGTCCTTCAATACTTGGAGGGGGAAATTTACACATACACACAATACATTTGCAAACTGATGATTTCATTTGTAAGTTTTCACCGGATATCATTTGCAAGTTAGCTTGTCAAAAAATTAAAAAATGATTTGCAAGTTAAGTTAGTTTATTCAAAAAATAAAAATAAAAATGAGACATGCACCGCATGTACTACAATCACTCCAATAATATGAAGTGGAGTAATAATTGATTCTTATTGAATTTTCGTGTAGAAATATTTTATAATAACATAGTATGTCCATTAAATTAAAAAAGAAAAAGAAAAACAATTGTAAGTTAATATTTACAAATTCAATTAGTATATTTGGTTATTATTTTCTCCGTAAATTCTCAATCTCTAATGCCGCACATATTAAACTAAAAAAAAAATCATTTAAAAATTCAATAATATATATATATATATATATATTACAAGCAAAAATAGAATATATTAACACTGTCAATAGATTCTTGCTAGCACAACACATAGTATATCTTGTTATTATTTTCTATTGTAATTGTAATATTTCAATCTTCCCACCCAATGCGTATGGAGAAGTATTTGTTGAAAGAAGTTAATTCCTTAAATAGATGTCAGTTACCTTGAGAAAATTAGTGTTTGCAATTGCGCACGAAAAATACTTTTAGTTTACCAAAAAAAGTCAAAATTTTCACTCGACAATTGTTCTGGACTGGATATAAAGCCCAACATGCTGAGGACATCGCCTACTGGGCCGTCGAGCAAGGCCCAAAGAGCGTCTGCAGGTACAAAACCCCCTGCGGTTGCATTGGACTGAACAAAGGACAAAACCACCAAACACCGCCACATTTGGTCTACTCTGATCAAGGTAAGATCAGTGGCGTCGTCTGTGGGGAGCTTATAGTTTCCCCGTCTTTTCCAAAAATAGACCAAAACTTACAAAAACAACCTCCATTCACGACCAATGGCCGATGCAAACAACCAGGAATTCGTAGGGGAAAACGGTCCCCTGAATCCTCAACACAGCCACCAACAAGATGGTCTTGAAGCATCCGTCACTCCGGAAGGTAGCGCAGCGCAGGCACAAGTGACTCAACTTGATGTACCGCCACTTCAGCAACTACTTGCGCAAGAGGACCCACTGGCGGTCCCACAAGTTCCTCACAGAGCACCAATGGAAGTAGTGATGGCCGCGTTGGTCAACAGTGTCAATCGTCAAGGGCAGCTCCTTCGCGAGCAAACTGCAAACATGCGCGGATAGAATGAGCTAATACGCGAGCAGAATCGCCGTATTCAAGCAGTTGAGAATTCGCTTGCAGCTTCGAGAATCTCGAGGAGCACTTATCGACACAGGTCCCCAACCCCTGAGAACCTCCGCTCACGATCGAGGTCTAGGTCCCCGAGACCTGCACCTCGACGAAACGAGGAGAGACCATTGAGTCCAGTCAGAGAGCATCATCGAAGGAATAACCGCTCTTCTCCACCAAGGAACAATCGTTCACCTCCACCGAGGAACAATCGCTCACCGCCCCCGAGGAATGGTGAAGCAGTGAGACGAGGAGGAAATGCTCGACCTCCCCCAAGGAGAGAATCTTCGGGCAGTGGAGATGAGAGGCATCGGGGACCTCTTTCACGAAGGATCATGGACATCCCTCTCCCTCGAGGACTCGAAAAACCGCCATCACTAGACAAGTATGATGGGACGACCGATCCCGACGAGCATATCCAGAGCATCGAAGTGGCCCTCGACTACAGAAGCGTACGAGGATCCATCAAGTGCAAGTTGTTCCCTCTTTCACTTGTACGAGGAGCATCCACCTGGTGGAGGAACCTACCTCGAGGATCGATTGACTCTTGGGACCTACCTCTTTCAAGGCACACTTCATCACCTCCCAGCGACATCCAAAAACTGAAGCAGCGCTCGCAGCAATAGTCCAAGGTCCCGAGAAATCTCTCCGGAGCTACATCGAGAGGTTTAACAAAGTTGCAGCCGAAGTGGAGACCTCCAAAAAAATGAAGTTGTATCTCCTTAAAGAAGGACTCCGCCAAGGATCTAAGTTCCATGAAGCTGTTGGAATCGAGGATATGAAAACCCTCGTCGAGTTCTTCGAACGGGCCCAGAAATATATCTAGTGGGAAGAGATACATAAGGCTTCCGAGGTAAGAAGAACCAAAAAATCAAGGGGAAGAAATCACTGTTGGAACAAAATATGTGTTAATACACACCCTGAAGTTTTGATGATAACAAAGTATTAAATGGACAATTGATGGTACTAATGTTTAAATTAAGTGCAGGAGAATCCAACGTTATATCAAGAGCACACTTAATTTAAACTCTGATGAAACCTACGGAAGTCTGAACATTTTTTACACTCTGAAGGAGTTCAGAAGCTACAACATGGTCAGAAGCTAAACAAAGTTCAGAAGCTCAAAGAGGATCAGAATGTCTGCAAGTGTTCAGAAGCTCAGAGGAGTTCAGAAGCTCAAAGATGTTTAGAGGCCTACAAGAGTTCAGAAGCTTTCTGCTAGTCATGAGTCATTCAGAGGATGAAGACGTTCAGAAGCTGAATTATGAAGGACTATCAGAGGCCAACCATTCAAGACCAATCAGACTCCAAGTTATCAAAGGTTCATCAGAAGCAAAGGAATTCCCCAAATCATCAGAAAGGCTACATCAACTACAATTATCAAGCCTGATGATTTGTTCTAAGGTCAACTAATTGCAACGGTCACAAAGGATGTGATCCCTCTCTTTATAGGAGCTAGTTGTACCTTATTACTGTACTATTGGACAAACAGTAAAGGTGAAGCCTCTCTGCAAAAAGAAGAAGTGGCTTTACTCAACGGATCTTCAAAGACAACAGCTGTCCATTTTACAACGGGAATTTCTCCAACGTCTCAATGTCTTTCTCAACTCATATAAATATGCCAAAGAAAGAATTGATGACTAGTGCTCTTCATTAGAAAACATCTCTCAGAAGAAAGTGAAAATTTGAATTGTAATAGAAAATATCTCTCAAATGAAGTGAGCATAGAAACTAGCTTAAACCTCTGAAGATATTATGTTTGATAATAAGTTTAAGTTTACAAGTTAGTAGTAAGTCTTCTGCTTAGAGTACAAGCAAAGAAGTCTTCTGCTTAGTGTAGAAGCACATAAGTCTTCTGCTTAGTGTAGAAGCAAGAAAGTCTTCTGCTTAGTGTAGAAGCACGTAAGTCTTCTGCTTAGTGTAGAAGCAAGAAAGTCTTCTGCTTAGTGTAGAAGCACATAAGTCTTCTGCTTAGTGTAGAAGCAAGAAAGTCTTCTGCTTAATGTAGAAGCACATAAGTCTCAATCTTAGTGATTAGAGCAATGAAGTCTTCTGCTGAGTGTAGGAGCAAGAAAGTCTCTCTGTCTTGTGTGACTTATAACATGAAGTCTTGAGCCTGTGTGCTTGAGCAAGGAAGTCTCTGATCTTGTGTGATCAGAGCAAGGAAGTCTCTCTGTCTTGTGTGACTTAGAGCAGGAAGTCTAAAGTCTTGTGTGACTTGAGCAAGGAAGTCTTGAGCTTGTGTGCTTGAGCATCTATTGTAATCTTTGTGATTATAGTGAACTCTCTTGGAAACAAGGGGACTGCAGTACTCTCAATTTGTGAGGGGAACCAGTATAATTTGTTGTGTGTTCTTCTCTTTCTCTCACTCTCTTATTTACTCCTTCATCATTCATTTAGTGATAAGTTAATTGTGTGAACAATCCGCTGTGCTTTAAAGACTCTAATAAGATTTAAATATCTTGGAAAGTTTTTAAATACCCAAAACACAATTCAACCCCCCTTCTTGTGTTTTCTCCACACACCTTCAATTGGTATCAGAGCTCCGGTTCTGTTGGTAAATCACTTAACCGTGAGACAGTCAAGATCCAAAGGAGAAAACCACCATGGCTCAAAACATGGATGATTGGAAGCAGAAAATTGAAGATGGACTGAGCTTAAATGAAGATCTGAGAAACAATCAAAATCCTTCCACATCAGGGGTCAAACAAACTTCTAATATTATATCTACAACTACTACACTTTGCCTCATTAGTGATGATAATGAAAGCATTCAGTGGGCAACAGTAAATGGTTTGTTAGATCAATATGAAGAGTTTAGGATGAAGGAAAATGAGAGTATTGGAGAAATGAACTCAAGGTTTCAAGCCATCACAAGCAAGCTTGAAGACCACAACAACAAACTCAGCAACAAAGAGCTTGTAAGCAAGTTGCTGAGAAGTTTGCCTCTGAATTGGAATGAAATTCCAAATACTATAAAGGAAACTGAAGACATCAACTCAATGAGTCCTGAATCATTGATTGATTTACTCAGAGTCCATGAATTGGCTCTGAAGGATATGCAAGAGTTGAACGGTGAAGAAGCAGAAGCAACAAGGAAAGGAAAGCAAGCATTGGAGCATGAAGATCTTGTTGAAGGACCTGATGAAGAGTATCTTGAAAGGTTTTCAAGAAATATTCAAAGATGGTACAACTTCAAGAAGAATGGAGGAAGACTGGCTAAAGAAATGACAACCTGGGATGTACTAGACAACTTCTCTGAAGATGAATCTGAAAGAGCATCAGGAGATGAAGGATCAAGTTCTGAAGATGGATCAGACTCTGAAGATTCAAGTTCTGATGAAAAGTCAGAACCTGAGAGCATAGACAGCATTCAGAGAACAGTAAATCAGGTATATTCTCGTCTTCCCAAAGCAAAATTGATCAAGCATCTTAATAAGACCTTACTTAAACTCTCTAACAGTCAGCAGAAGTATAAAAAGCTTAAAGCATACTATGAGAATTTAAGTAAGCAAGCAAATCACTCTGAATATCTTGTACAAAAAGATTTTATCAAAACAAAAGATCTTGAGAATGATTATGCTGTATGTTACAAACCCTTTGAGCACTCTCCTGCCCTCAAAGAGTATTGCAACATCAATGCTGATCAAAATAAAATTATTTCCCTGCTTTGCAACCTTAAGAACAACAATACTAATGGGATTGGATACTCTAGCAATAAAACACTAGAGAAACCAAGCTCATCAGGTATTGGTGGAAGCTTCTCACTCCCTAATCTTTACACTACATTTGTATCTGATAGCACTCAGATGAAACAAATGAAGGATGAAGATTGGGCAACTAACAGTCTAGGACCCTCGAGCAAGTGGGTACCAAGAGACAAAATAGTTTACTTGATTGCAGGTGAATCAAAGTCTCTGAACCTTCCAATCACATGGATGTATGTGACTGTGAATGGAAGAAGAGCAATTGTGCATAGAAGGCACATTTTTGAAGAATCAGATGGAGAAGAAGATGAGATGGAGTACATGTGCAGCAGGAGGGAGTATGAAGAATTTGAAGCTTGTTTTGAAGATGACAACAACTCAGTGTGGTGGAGTGACTGCTCAAGCTATGACTCTGACTACAATTAAAACAAGAAGCTTCAAAGCAAGGTGAGTCACTCTAAACTCCTGAATGACATTTCAGAGGAATAACATTCAAAGGTTGAAAATGTCTTCTTAAGATACAAAATGTTCAGAACTAAAAACCTTGAAAAATCATGTCTGAACATCCTTTTAAGTATCTTGAAAGACACGTTTTCAGACTATGAAGTATTTTGAATCTCAGCATCTGAAGTAGTTCAGACTCTGAGAAACTTCTCAACCTCTGAAGGATAAGCCTCTGAATAGGAATTGAATTGGAAACGTTTAAGTATTTTTACTGAAACGTTTTGGCGCTAAATAGACAACACGTACACACGTTTTGATTGGTTTGAAAACAGTTAATGATTAATTCGCTCTCCTTTTCAATTAATGTATTGTGTGTTTTAATTTGTTTTATGTTTTTTTTTTGACAAAATCACTTAAACATTCACACTTTACACTATCACATCCCTCACCCTTGTCCTTCAAAACTAGAACAAATTCCTTCTCTCAAAATCCACACCCTAACTTTCTAAAATGGCATCTACTTCCACATCAGTTTCAGACTCTCTGTTTATTTTTCCTAACAACTTTCCGATCAACACCATCGCTTGCAAGGAAATGTTTTCTATAGATTCGTCTCTTAAGATGGAGGGAAAATCTCTGAACCTGGTTATGGAACAACCAGTGGACTTTGATAGTTTGGAAAAGAATCAGTTTGATGTTCTAAAGTTCTTTTCTAATCATAAAGGGAGCTTTAGATACATGAATCTATTTAATGGTCCAATCTATCCTACTCTGGTAAAAGATTTCTGGATCAGAAGTAAGGTGAGGACAGTTGAAGATTATCACAAGGAGCTAGCTGCAAGGAGAGAAGAAAAGGTTGAAAATGAAGACAAAACTCCTGAAGAGTTAGGTTTAAGAATCATTGAGGAAGCTGAGGTGCATTCTGTTGTGTGCGGTTTTGAAGTAATTCTCACTGCCTCAAACTTGGCTAAGGTGCTATCCATCCCAAATGAAGGCATCTACTACACCTTTAGTCACAATGAAGCACAAGAATCTATGTTTCTGAAGACTATGACAAGACAATGTTTTGTCAAGGGAAAAAGTTGTGAGAGCAACAAGATAGGTGATCTGAAGCCCACTCAGAGAGTAGAAGCCAAAATTTTGTTAAGTTCTATATTTCCAGGAAGTGAAAATTCTGATCAATTGTCATGGGATCATAGACACTTTGTCTAGTTTCTCACAAGGAAATATGATTTAAATTGTGTCAAATACATCTTTGATCACCTATGCAAATCTGTGCTTAACACTCAAAATCAGGACAAGTCTGATGTACATATCGTCTACCCAAGGGTTCTCAGTGAGATCTTCTATCAATGTGGAGTGATAGACATAATCAAAGTTGCGGGTCATGACTACTTGTTAAGGGAAATCAGAGCCTCCACAGTATCTGTTCATACACTCTCTCACATGAACTTGCTGTCAGGACATGAGATACAACCTTCAAATCCTTTGGTGCCTCAATCTCATTCAGAACCTTCTTTGTTGAAGAAATGTAACATTGATATACCTACAATCTCTAGTGGTATTATCAATCAGTACATTCATTTGCTGGATAACCTAGGAGAAGGGTTTGAGATTGAAAAAGGAGAATTAAAGAAGAAGAGAAGGAGGTTAGTGAAAGCCTTCAAGAGTGAAGCTACAGAGGAAGAAAGAAAAGAGAAGACCAAAACCAAGGTTGGAAGTTCTGAAGACTCAGAAAGTGATGATGAACCTCTCAGCGTCAGACGAAAGAAACTTGCCAAAGATTGCTGAAAGCTCAGATCATAACAAATCGGGTGATGTATCTAAACCTGTTGTTGCTACTACTCAAGACATTCAGTTAACCTCATCATCAACCCAAATCACTCCAACTCAAACCCATGCAAGTTCTGAAGATAACCTCACTTTGACACAACTTATATCAGAACCTGTCAAAACAAATCACCCTGAACCAGAACTCATCAATATATCCTCATCATCATCTTCAGTGGATCTAAATGAGTTAGATGAAATCCTAGCCAGCCTTGAACATCTAAATGCTAAAACCAAGCCATCCTTAACTCAAACATCCTCAGACCCTCACACACTCAAACACCAAACCCCATCTGAACCACAACCCTCTGAACGTGCTGTTTCAGAAGAAAACTTGAATCACCCTCCATCAAACCCTGTTGAGGCTATGGTCAATGAACTTCTTTTAGAATATTTTCATCTCAAAGGCTTTGTCCAAACCAATCCTAGTCCTCAACTCATCAACACACCATTAACCAATGAACCTCACCCAACCCAATCAAACAATCCTGATGTCTTGAGCAATTGCAATGACTTGTTTAAACAAATACATGGTCTTTATGACCTAAGGCAAACAGATATGTCTTCATCTGAGTATGCTGCTCAATGGATAAGTCTGACAGAGGAACTGGTAAAGGAACTGCACAATCTACAAAGGGTAGCTGTGGAAGAACAGAGAAATCTTGACAAAGGGAAGGTCATCAATGCTGAGGAAGACATTAAGACTCAAAAAGACACAGAGAGGGATCATCCTGAATCCTCTGCTGCAAGAGAAAATATTGAGCAAAACTTTAGGGAAAGGTTAGCTTCAATAATGGACGATCTGAACGTACCTCTTCAAGACAGTCTGAAGGGTCATCAAGGCAATCAACAACATCTGAGGAACCCTGCCTATGAGAGTGATATCAGAAGGATTGAAGACAAAGTGGACAAGTTTATGGGATTGATGGAAGAAGTAAATGCTAATCAGAAAAACATGTTAACCCTAGCGTCTTTCTGTAGTCAACCCCAACCTTAGGATTTCTTTGATTGTTTGTAGGACTTCATGATTGATTACTTATAGGTTTTCTTTGTTAATTCTGTCATTGATTCTGTTCAATATGTCTTTTGTTTGTCTTAATTCTTTAACTGATTAACATTTTTGTTAAGCAAACATTCTTACAAATTGATTTTTCAAACTATTGAGTCTCATTTATAAAATTTGATTTTCAATAAGTACAATATTTGGTTGATCTTAAAGAATCAAATTACATAACAAGAGAAGAAATATAAATAAGAAATCAAAACTAAACAAGCCAAAGTAATGAATTTTATTTCATTGAGAACATAAGTTCTGGTTTACAAGACTAAAATTTCTAAGAATTATCTTCTAGTTGCTCTCAAAGGTCATATTTGTGGTTACATGCCTACATGACCTTTGACGAGGGGGAAGGTTGAGCTTTTGGCTGAAGACATTCAACCCACAGTCTTTTTTGAAGAAACCGATTTTGATGCATCAGTTTGGTTTTCTTCAGGAAGAGACTCTAGCCCCTCTAGAGCCTTGAACTTCAGTTTGATTTTCTTCAGGAATATATGTCTTCAGAACTTAAAACAGTCAGAGTCCAAAGATTTCTCTTCAAACTCTGAACTGAGTTCTTCTATGACAGACACTGGTTTTGTTTTCATTGATTTCTTCTTATGTTTTCTCCTATCTTGACCGACTCTCGTTGAAACTACTTTCTTCTTCTCTGAGCGTTTCATTTTTTCTCTCAAGAGATCTATCAATAACCTAAGATTATTCTGTGTGAGTAAAATGACTAGGTATCTCTCTCCTTTTATAAGCATATTTCAATGGTAGAGTCTTAAATGCGTTTAACCACTCCTGATTTGACGGAATTGAAAGTTGAATTTTTATTAATTGCTTATACTACCTTTTTGATAATGACAAAAGGGGGAGAAAGAATATTGGTAAATCAATTGTTGGAAGAAGCGAAATTACTTAGCTTTTTAGGGCTTTGTAGTGCTTCAGAGAGAGAACGTAGGAGAGTGGTCAAAATAGCAACATGAGGTACATGCTTTGATATGACAATCTGATTTTTGAGAATTTCAAAATATTGTACTAAAGAGCTCTGAACTGTTTTAAAATTTTTTGTTCAGACTCTGAGCTATTTTCTTTGAAAACATTTTTTCAGCTCTGAACTGTTTGAAAATATTTTGAACTCTGAAGCTGTTAATGATAACCATCAGAACCAAGTGTGTGTGTAGACGTCTCTAAGTGCCTCTGATCCTATTTTGTCATTCAATTTAAATATTGCTTCATCTTGCATCTGCATTAAGGGCTTAATTTCAAGGAGAATACTTTTATTAATTGAAGTTTATTATTCATAGTTAGTTCTTGAGTAAGGGTGCAACTTTATTCAAAGATTATCACACTATAAAAAGAAGAAGCTTGCAAACTTTGTTCTTTATATAGTGAAATATGAATAATTTAAGTCATATAATAAAGTAATTCTGAAACTGATTAAAATTAACTATGGATACAAAATAGGGGGAGCTTACAAACCTAACCCTATGGGTTATCAGACTTAGGGGGAGCTTGCGAAACTTAGAAGCCTAATGTCAACATAGCTTATTTTTATCAACAACAATTGTATTTAATACTTATGTTTGTCATCATCAAAAAGGGGGAGATTGTTGGAACAAAATATGTGTTAATACACACCCTTAAGTTTTGATGATAACAAAGTATTAAATGGACAATTGATGGTACTAATGTTTAAATTAAGTGCAGGAGAATCCAACGTTATATCAAGAGCACACTTAATTTAAACTCTGATGAAACCTATGGAAGTCTGAACATTTACACTCTGAAGGAGTTCAAGAGCTACAACGTGGTCAGAAGCTAAACAAAGTTCAGAAGCTCAAAGAGGATCAGAATGTCTGCAAGTGTTCAGAAGCTCAGAGGAGTTCAGAAGCTCAAAGATGTTCAGAGGCTTACAAGAGTTCAGAAGTTGTCTGCTAGTCATGAGTCATTCAGAGGATGAAGACGTTCAGAAGCTGAATTACGAAGGACTATCAGAGGCCAACCATTCAAGACCAATCAGACTCCAAGTTATCAAAGGTTCATCAGAAGCAAAGGAATTCCCCAAATCATCAGAAGGGCTATATCAACTACAATTATCAAGCCTGATGATTTGTTCTAAGGTCAACTAATTGCAACGGTCACAAAGGATGTGATCCCTCTCTTTCTAGGAGCTAGTTATACCTTATTACTGTATTATTGGACAAACAGTAAAGGTGAAGCCTCTCTGCAAAAAGAAGACGTGGCTTTACTCAACGGATCTTCAAAGACAACAGTTGTCCATTTTACAACGGGAATTTCTCCAACGTCTCAATGTCTTTCTCAACTCATATAAATATGCCAAAGAAAGAATTGATGACTAGCGCTCTTCATTAGAAAACATCTCTCAGAAGAAAGTGAGAATTTGAATTGTAATAGAAAATATCTCTCAAATGAAGTGAGCATAGAAACTAGCTTAAGCCTCTGAAGTTATTATGTTTGTAATAAGTTTAAGCTTACAAGTTAGTAGTAAGTCTTCTGCTTAGAGTAGAAGCAAAGAAGTCTTCTGCTTAGTGTAGAAGCACGTAAGTCTTCTGCTTAGTGTAGAAGCAAGAAAATTTTCTGCTTAGTGTAGAAGCACATAAGTCTCAATCTTAGTGATTAGAGCAATGAAGTCTTCTGCTGAGTGTAGAAGCAATGAAGTCTCTCTGTCTTGTGTGACTTAGAGCATGAAGTCTTGAGCCTGTGTGCTTGAGCAAGGAAGTCTCTGATCTTGTGTGATCAGAGCAAGGAAGTCTCTCTGTCTTGTGTTACTTAGAGCAGGAAGTCTTAAGTCTTGTGTGACTTGAGCAAGGAAGTCTTGAGCTTGTGTGCTTGAGCATCTATTGTAATCTTTGTGATTATAGTGAACTCTTTTGGAAACAAGGGGACTGGAGTACTCTCAATTTCTGAGGGGAACCAGTATAATTTGTTGTGTGTTCTTCTCTTTCTCTCACTCTCTTATTTACTCTTTCATCATTCATTTAGTCATAAGTTAATTGTGTGAACTATCCGCTGTGCTTTAAAGACTCTGATAAGATTTAAATATCTTGGAAATTTTTTAAATACCCACAATTCAACCCCCCTTCTTGTGTTTTCTCCACGCACCTTCAATCACTCGTACTTGGAACGCCGAGAAACTAAAATAATACTATAGTTAAAACAGTGCAACACAACGCGCTGTTTAACGAAGGCTGCAAATTCCACCGAGGAGACACGCCTATACAACAGAGGAATGCCTAGGTACAGGCAGGAATCTTAAAACCTTCTAAAGCTTGACACCAGCACAATGCTGTAGTCCATGCTCAACGAGGAAATACTCATTGCGAGCTCCATCGTTGCTTAGTACATGCTCGGCAGAATCCTCAGCTCGCGATGGGATATTCAAAGCCACGAGGAAAGATACCAAACGAAGGGTTTTTCCTCGACTCAAGTTTGGGAGCGAGCCAAACACTCGAACAGTTCCACAAACTGTCCGAGCACGGTGCTTACAATCCACGACATCAAAAAGCAACCGTAATATTAGGCGAGCATTAGCGCAAAGGGAAAGCTACCTAGCGGATATAGCGTCTAAATGAAACTAAGTTAAAACCCTAAGTAAGAATCGAGCATCATTTTGAAAGTATCCTCGCATACATTAAACGATCAAACTCACGGGGAAATAAACCATCCATCAAACGTCGACAATTTAAAGTAAAATTAATTTTTAATATTGCTTGACGTAATATCCATCCAAAAATCAAGAGGGGAATCTTGCTCGCTAATATCTTGCTCGACAAAAAGAGACCTTCACGATCCTCGGCAGTCCTAACCAAAGTACCAGAACCTTGGCTAACTAAAGTCATGATCCTCGTACCCGAGCATGACTACTTGGGGGCTCCTGTTCTGGACTGGGCATAAAGCCCAACATGCTGAGGACATCGCCTACTGGGCCGTCGAGCAAAGCCAAAAGAGCATCAGTCCAATCTCACTTGACCGTTGGTCAGCGTACAAATTTCCCGCGATTTGTAACGTTCGACACCGGAATGATGAGCATTCAATGCTCATCATGACTCTTCAGCTGTTTTCCGGCAGCCTCTTGATGGCCATTAACGCCATCAAAGGTCTTGGCCCTGAGCTGGGGGACTATAAAAGGACAATGTCCACAACAATATCAGGTACATATTCTTTAGCACTGAAAACCTCCACTTCACCTCAACTGACTTGAGCGTCGAAGTGTCTGCAGGTACACAACCTCCTGTAGTTGCATTGAACTGAACAACAAAACCACCAAACACTACCGCATTTGATCGACTCTGATCAAGGTAAGATCAACAATCTTCACGTCTTCCGTGAAAAACTTGCGGTAGAAAATCTGTTTCCAAAATATAAAAGCAGGGCAAGACTTTAACACCTAAAAAAAGCTGAGAAATAACGAAGCAATATCGTTTGTTTTTTCCATTCTCTCCAATCTAACCCAATTTATGTACCACATAAACATTTCATAATTTTCAGGTATTTTGATTTGGCCTTGTTATGCGGTTTCCTTGTCCTGTCCTTTATGAATTCTTCCATATCAAATCCATAAAGCTTAATATAGAGGCATTGGAAAATGCACTAAAGTGAAAGTGAAGAAAAAAAAAGGTCATGAAACAGCGAGCATTTTCTTTTGCTTTTTTGGTAGATGCGGCATAAAAATAGTACACACACTAACCCAAAAAGTAAAGGGATTTTGTCTAAACAAATTGAATTGCTCTTACTTACGGCTAGGTTAATTGTACATCTAAATCTAAAACTTAATGTATATAGTACTAACTATCTATACTATTTTGCTGTAAAAAAAAACTATCTATACTATTTAGATAATGTAAGTTTTGTGTAATTTCTCAAGTCTCATATAAGTAACAATTTATTTTTTAAGTTTATTTAATATGTAATGAACTTAAAATATAGATGAGTTGTTTATTTTTTATTTTTGGTCAAGTAGGCTAGTGGCTAGAAATTCTATCTTTAAGGTGGATAAATGAGATGACCGGAATTCGAACTTCGGTCCTCTGCATATAATATGCAATGTCCTACCAATTGAGTTAAGCTCACGGGACATAGATTAGTTGTTTATATATGATACCAAAAGAGTATATAATCACTAAATAATTTACACTTGAGTACGGTTTCATAAATACAATTTAGTTGTCAGCTGCAAATACACTATACTTGATATGCACGAGTTTGAGTTTGAACTCGTAATTTCTTATTTATCTACACTTTTGTATATGTGAATTTAGTCATTAAACAACTTGAAAAACAAGTTACACTACTATAAAAAGTAATTAATGTCATTTTAATCAATAATTAATAAAAAAATTCAATAAATAATTTTCATATTTATAATGGAGCTCCCCACAAAGTTTACATGTTTAGAAGTGGGAACAGGAAAAGTATAAGTACCTGGAAACAAGGTGACAAATTGTCAAGATGTTTTGTCTTCATTTTTTCCATTGGAAGACCAACAACATCAACATATAGAGTAAATGGGAAATGAAGAAAAATGATAAAGACGGAAAGGAAAATGCAATGCAATAAACAAAGGAGAGGTGGTTAAAGAGAATTAGTCAACAAATAAATCAAACCTTTCCTGAATACTACTACTATATTTTCCATCGAGTGAATTGAGGTATCTTCTCAATGGCCAATTGCAATGTCATTTTCACATTTTAATTTTACTTCAATAATTGTTGGATAGGATTATCAAAACACTGTGAGAAAGCACTCACATCTAAGTGCACTTATTCTTTTCTAATCCGAGTAGGGACTTTTTTTTTGTTATTCTTGTTTTCCACATGAAATTAAATTAAACTACTATTTATTTATTTTTTACAAATTAAATTACTATTTTATCTCTTTCAATTTCTCATGGTTAGGCTGGACGGTACTACAACCGATCTTAATCTACGGTTGAGATTAATTTATTGTTTGAAATTGTTTGTATAATTTAAATTTTTTAATCTGAAATTAATAGCCGAAATTGTATACGGTGAAATTGTATGTTGTAGTAACTACGGTAGATCCTAATTTGATTCGAGGTGAAATACTACTATTAATTTTAGAACGAAAAATACTATTATCATTTTTAGATTTAATTGCATATATTTGGTCATTTACGTCTATTTTATATTTCAATTTGGACTTCTCATACGTTTAAGAGGAATTTTTACTATTCCAAATCCATATTTCATTTCTTCAACCCATTTCACCATACCTATTTCTCTAAAAAAAAAATCTCTACCCATTTCACTCAAAACCCTACACAAAAATTGATAACAAAATGGAACATAAAAACATGCAATTCACACAAAAAGGGTTATAAGACCGAGTTTACCTGATTGACTTTGGTTGTGTTTTTCCAAGTAGTTCTCTTAGCAATATATTGAAGAGTGGGGGTTGAAAGACATAAATATGCAAGATAGCCTTAGTAAATTTGCTGACACTTATCGTCAAAGTTGAAAGTTTATAATCGTTATCTCAGTGCAAACTAGGATACATTATCTTTAATACATTTAAATTAATCTTTTTAGTCGAATTTCTGTTTACATCATATCCACGCGGCTAACAGATTTGTACATGCAGGCCACTTAGGAGGGTATTGCGTGAATATTTTAAACGAAATTAATTTAAAATTTAACGAAAAAAATGAATTTATGTTGATATCAATAACGTAAGGAATCAACTTAAAAAATTTTAAACGTAAGAAACTAAATTAAAATTTAAAATTAATATAAGAACTAAATATGCAATAAATTTCTTTTATTGCAATCAAAATTTGTAATGGTGCCTGTATATATTGGCATAGAACATTTTTTTTTTTGTATCAGTAGACAATAGAGATGTTAAATTATGTGTGTTCTTGCTTTTTAATTCTTTAAGTATGAACAGATGGCCCTCTTTACCTATGTAGTTTTTTTTTTTTTTAATATAAGCAAATATAAATTAAAGAGTATAAGAGATATTCTGATTCTTATATATGTAAAAAATCTATATGCAATGTAAATATGCTACCCTGCTGGACGATTACCTCCTTTTTTTTCTCGCAAAAGAAGGCAAAGTTAAATGAACACTTCGAGACATACAAATGTCAAATATATCATTAAAGAGAAGTCTTTGAAGATCTTTATGAGGAGCCTCCAAGACATGTAATTCATAAGAATTCAAAGTAAGACTGAAATTAGCTAATCAATCAGCTGATTTATTTCTTTCGCGTCAAGTATGATTGATTTGCACTTGCCAGTTCATGCTCTTAAGATCACGAATACGTCGAATCAAGGTAGGAATATTTCCTTTCATGTTGCATTTTCCTGTAACCATGTCCACTAGCCCTTTTGAGTCATTGCCACTTGAAGATGAGTAATCCCTTGTCTCTGAGCCAAGTCCATACCAATATACATACCCCACATTTCAGCATGACCGCATCACAGTCTCCAATTTTGCGAGCAGAATTGACTAAACAACTTCCATTGCTATCACGAAGAAGACCGCCACAACCCGAAAGATTTGTCGATTTTTTGTGTGTGTCATCACAGTTGAGCTTTACCCATCCATCTCAAGGCTTGTTCCATCCAATGATATAGTATCCCTTTATTGATGCCCCCCATCTACATGTGTTTTGTCATAGCTATCAATCTCCCTTGTCATGTTAATGATTATATGAGTTGGATTTTTGGAACGTTGGAAGCCTTCTTCAAAGATATTTTTATTTCGCCACGTCCACACGTGCCAACAAGTAACCATAAAACTGTGTGCCACCTATCCTAATTGGTAATTTGATTGGAAGCTACTAACCCGGTGCAAATTTGGGTTGCATAAGCACAATCACTAAGAGCTTGAATGATTGTTTCATTTGCATTTCCATGGATGATTCTTTAACCCATTTTGGACTTTTCTATGTGCCCAGTTGTCATTTTCGGTGTTTAATTTTGGCCTTTTTACCATATGGTCCATCTATTATTTTATGTTTAATTGCATTAATTAAAAACAAACATTTGTTGCATCACGTAAACAAACATATA
The DNA here is from genome assembly GCA_951799995.1 of Trifolium subterraneum. Taxonomy (NCBI): domain Eukaryota; kingdom Viridiplantae; phylum Streptophyta; class Magnoliopsida; order Fabales; family Fabaceae; genus Trifolium; species Trifolium subterraneum. The sequence goes on from OX637466.1 coordinate 30,437,773, forward strand.
ACCAGAAAAAAATTGCATCCCAGAAAACAAATATTTTGTTTTTATTTTGGCCCTAATGTTCTAAATTATTTTTAAAAAAATTATAAAGTATTACTTTTGTTAAATTTGTACGGATTAAGTGTATATTTTTCATACGGATTAAGTTTAGTAATGTTACCTCATCATTCAGTTCTGAAATTGTGGTCAGATGCTTGTTCTTTTCATATTGAAGTTCCAGTATGAGCCTCTTCTGATTTTCTTGACTTATACATACCTCTTCACTTCTTTGACATAAGGCTCTATATGATGCAGCTAGCTCTTCATAAGTTACATCTCCAGTGTTGGATTCTGTGTCTGAAGTACATGTTCCAGTTAAGGCAGTGATGCGTTTAGCAGTCTCATTGAAAGTGTCTTCATCAGAATCTTCATCCTCTGACCATGTTGCAGTCATCCCTTTTTGTTGTTTCTTCAAGTAGTTAGGACATTCAAATCTGATATGGCCATATCCATTGCATTCATGACATTGTACACCTCTCTCTTGACTCACTTTCTCTTGAGATTTTGGTTTCTTTTGAAAACTAGAGTCTTTGTGAATGTTGAGTGGAATGGGGGACACATTCAGCTCCACATTCTGTCTTCCACACCTATCCATCCTTCTTAATACTTTATTAAATTGTCTACTTAGAAGAGTCATGGCTTCATATAAGCTTTCATCAGTATCTGTCTCTTCTTGTACAACATCACTTTCTGCATTTGAGACAAATGCTATACTTTTGCTTTTGCTTCCAGAACGTTCATTTGCAGAAATTTCATAAGTTTGTAGGGATCCAACCAGCTCATCCAGCTTTATTTCAGATAAATCCCTAAATTCTTCTATGCATGTGACCTTCATGTCAAACTTTTTGGGTAAAGACCTCAACATCTTTCTCACCATCTTTTCTTCAGGAAGCTTTTCACCTAAAGAATCAAATGTGTTAGCATAATCTAAAACAGTCATATGAAAGTCATGTACCGTCTCATCTTCCTTCATTCTGAGATTCTCAAATTTAGTAGTTAGCATCTGAAGTCTGGAGTTCTTGACTTTTGATGTCCCTTCCTGAGTAGTCATCAATATCTCCCAAGCTTCTTTAGCCACGGTGCATCGCTTTATTAATCTGAACATGTACTTATCAACACACATTACCATCTTTGTCAGTGACAGTAGGGTGTTCCCATCCATTCAGCACAGATTTCCATGTCTTGCTATCCATTGATCTCAAGAATGCTTCCATGCGTGATTTCCAGTAATCATAGTTAGTTCCATCCAATAAGGGTGACCTACTCACAGCTCCTCCTTCCCTTTCCATATCAACCAAAATCGTTCCCTGGAGCTCACCCTAATAGCAGAACAGGGTCCCTGCTCTGATGCCAATTGAAATTCTGGTAGTTCCTTGTATTTGGGCTTCACAAATAATATAAAATTGTAACATATCCGATAGCAAAATATATGTTTTAAATAAATCCAACAAAACCCTAAAATAAAGGAATATCTTTAGGGGCGATGCATAAAGAAGATATGCTCAGAAAATAAGCTTAGTTACTTGTCTTGGGGAAGAAGTAAAATGCTTAATGGATTTATTTCACAAAATAGGCGCACTAATATTGTGTAACAAACTTTCCACATATTCTGGCCTCAGGATGTTGTACCAAAGGTAGCCCCATCTTGTCCCTCCTTTGACTTGATCTTGTTTTTACAAAATGTAGCCAATTTCAAAAACCCAACAATATATAGTTTCATTTTTCACCATTAGATTGATATATCTCATCATATTTTATTTGATCTAATGATAAGACTTATTAATCTAATAGTAAAAATAAATGCGCCCATGATGACATTTCTCATTTGTACATCATAGATTTGACTCATTTTCACTATATAGTTAATTAACACTTTTTTGCATGGTATTACTAACCTAACTATTAATTTTGGTAGAAGATTTTCTGGATGAATTTAACTTATGATATTGTTTTTGAAAATATTTTCTATTTATTTTTTTTAAAAGAAAATGTGTTAACTTTAAAATTTGCCCATTCAGCAAAACAATTGATAAGAGACATTTTAAAGCAAAATAGTTCTTAAAGTAAACTAGTTTGAACCCCTTACTCCAGGTTCCTTGATACACCACTGATCCACAGTAGTAGACATGTTCACTTTCTCAACCATTAAGTTCACTTTTATGTTTGTTCCGCACAAGTGTAATTTGCAAGTCTTATCAAATTATTGGTCGGTCCAAATAGTAAAATGTTTATACCTACAAAAAAAAATCACATATCTATAACATGATAATATGAAAAGGATATGACAAATCTGTGTTTAAGGACACATGTTCAGAAATTTAAAAGTAGAAATTTTACATTTTAAAAAACAGTTTTGTACATTTAAAAAATTAATTACACAACTTTTAAAACAAAATTATTATATGTAATTCCTTACATGAACCTCAATACATAAGCTCTAAAGGCACATGTTAGCTAGTATTTGTCATAAAAAATGTGTAAATTTGATTATGTTGCTCCAAACTTAGTTTCTAAAGATTATTTGAAAAAATTGATGGGGTGAGAAATATGAAAGTTCAACGGTGAAGTGAAAAAAATTGTAAAAAATAACAAGATTATTCATACAAAAAACAGAAGCATATATATTGGTACTTTATTTTCTATAGTTATTCTTAGAGTACACAAAGCTATTCCAAAAAAATAAAAAAAATCTTGGAGTACACAAACAGAAGCAGATATATAGGGGTACAGTTAACAATATTTTCAGCTAGATTGATCTCTGTGGCCCAAACCCACTTTATATTCACTACGGCCTCTTCTGAATGTGTGTGGATACTAGCATATTCTTAGGGAAAAATTTTCTTCAGACCCCCCCCCCCCCCCCCCACCCCATTTCTTTTATACCCCCAACCTGACGTTTTTGCCCTCATGAGTTCCAAAAAATTTGTGCCACGTTATTTCAGTTTATACGAACCGAAGGAATTAATGTTTTGGTTCCTTAAAAACACTCACCCTGTTTCGGTTAATAGAAACCGAAGTACACCTTTATATACATGAAACACCAGTCACTTCTTATTTTCATCTAAACACAATAAAAAATTTGTTCCCAAATCAAATCCGTTTTGGTGCGCATTCAAGGCTTGGATTCAACATCAGAGGTTGTTCTAAAGGTGTCAACACTCATTGAAGCTTAAAATTAAGGTAACCACCGATTTAAATTTTGTTAAAAGTAGCTGTCATAGGTCTAGTTTTCGTAGGTGTTCTGACAGGAATCATTCGGTTAATGAAAACCGAAATGAAATCTGCTTCGGTTTTTACGAACCGAAAAAACCCGGGACTTTGAATTTCCATAGCAGGCTACTGACTTTGCTTGGACTGGCTTGAATTTGCTTACTAACGACTTATAAATTGTTGTACAAATTGCTTATTAGTATTGTAGGTGTCTACTTAGTATTCTATTAAGATTGTAACAATTATAGGTGTCTAATTTAATTATTTGCATTTGCTTTGTTTGTAGTCATGGATGAAGAACCGCCACGACAACTTGTTTTAGGTCATCAAGCAACAGACATTGTTTCGGTTCCAGTTCAACCGCCACCAATATCAATCGACACCGGAAGTCATTTTGTGACTGAGGTACAAGAGGAATCCAAAGAAGCTTTGATCAAATGGGCTCACAAAGTAGCACAAAAATTGAAGTTTGCAATTATAATTAGGAGATCGGACAACGGCGGGGATAAAAGTAGAAAGCCGTTTTTTGTGTTGGAGTGCGAACGGAGCGACAAGTGCATGCCACCTACAAAGAAGTTGAAATCCGATTGTACGGGAACGAGGAAGTGCGGATGTCCATTCCGACTTCGTGGTCATTACAAAAAAGAAACAAAGTTATGACATTTGAATGTGGTGAACGACATACACAACCACGAGTTGGACACGGAGGTTGAGGGACATCTTGTGGTGGGTCGCTTGAAGCCGGAAAAGAAGGTATTGTTGGATGAAATGACCAAGAATTTGGTTGCACCAAGAAATATAATGTCCACATTGAAAGATAAAGATCCAGAGAACAAGATTTCATCAAAGCAAGTATACAACGCCCGATATAGGTACAAAGTTAAAATGAGGGCGTCCATGAGAGAAATGCAACACTTGTTCAAACATCTAGGCGACAACAAATATTTTTTCAAGTATCTGTCGCTTGTTGATGATGGAGGTGAATATCTTCAAGATATTTTATTTGCACATCCAAGATCCGTGAGCTTGTTGAACTCTTTTCCTACTGTCTTGCTGATGGACTCGACGTACAAAACCAACAAGTACAACATGCCTTTATTTGAGATAGTCGGGATCACTTCAACTAAGAGGACGTACAATGTTGGTTTTGCTTGGCTTACAAATGAGAAAGAAGATAATTTCATTTGGGCTCTATAACAATTGCGGTCACTTGTAAGGAATGAAGTTAGTTTGCCTAAGGTGATTTTGACCGACAGAGATACGACACTGATTGTTGGAACAAAATGTGTTTTAGTACACACCCTTAGTTTTGATGATAGCAAAGTATTAAATGGACAATTGATGTTACTAATGTTTAAATTAAGTGTGCAGGAAAATCTTAAGAATATACATGAGCACACTTGATTTATGCTCTGAAGGAACCTATTGAAAGTCTGAATCACTTACACTCTGAAAGAGTTCAGAAGCTAAAACGTGGTCAGAAGCTCAAAAAGGATCAAGATGTCTGCAAGAGTTCAGAAGCTTAGAGAATTTCAGAAGCTCAGAGACATTCAGATGCCTACAAAGTTCAAAAGCTATTTGGTGCTAGTCAAAAGTTGTTTAGAAGATGAAGACGTTCAGAAGCTGAACTACGAAGGACTATCAGAGGCTAAATATTCAAGACCAACCAGACTTCAAGTTATCAATGTTCATCAGAAGCAAAGTGAATTCCAATGGTCATCAGAAAGGCTACATCACCATGTCTTACTAAGCCTGATGGTCTCTTAAGGACAACTATTTTCAATAGTCATAAAGGATGTGATCCTATCCTCTCTAGGAGCTAGTTGTACCTTATTATTGTATTTGGACAGACAGTAAAACGTGAGCTTAACTGTGAAGAAGAAGTGCTATGCTTAGAGTAAATTCAAAAGTTACAGCTATCCATTTACAACGAGATTATACAACGTCTCAATATCTTTCTTCACTCATATATATATCAGAAAGAAAGAAGTTGAAGAAAAAAGAGGAACCAAGAAACAACAACTGATCTTCATATACTTATACTCTCAGAATTGAGTGAAAATTTGTTAACTAGCTAAAGCCTCTGAAGTTATTATCTTGTAATAGTTTTAAGCCTAGAAGTTAGTATTACTCCTGTGTGAGTAATTTGGAGAAGTCTCTTAGTCTTGTGTGACTTTGAGCAACAGAAGTCTCTTAGTCTTGTGTGACTTTAAGCAAAGAAGTCTCTTAGTCTTGTGTGACTCTGAGCAAAGAAGTCTCTTGTCTTGTGTGACTTGAGCAAGGAAGTCTCTTGTCTTGTGTGACTTGAGCAAAGAAGTCTCTTGCTTGTGTGCTTGAGCACTAGAATTGTAATCTTTGTGATTATAGTGAAATCCCTTGGAAGTGCAAGGGGACTGGAGTACTCTCGTTTTGTGAGGGGAACCAGTATAAATTCCTGTCTCTCTCTCTCTCTCTCTCACTCTCTTATTTACTCTTCCATCATTCTCTTAGATTCAAGTTTTTTGTGTTAAGAATTCCGCTGTGCTTAAAGACTCTGATAGATTCTATTATCTGGAAAAGTTTTTAAAATCTAAAACACAATTCAACCCCCCCTTCTTGTGTTTTCTCCCACGCACCTTCAATTGGCATCAGAGCTCCGGTTCTGTTGGAAAATCACTTTACAGTGAGACAGTCAAGATCCTAAGGAGAAAAACATCATGGCTCAGCGTTTAAATGATTGGAAGCAGAAGATACATCAACAAGTTACTGATCTTATCAAAGAAGTTGAAAATGGACTAAACATAAATGAAGATCTGAGCAACAATCAAAATCCTTCCACATCAGAAGGAGCTGGAAAAGGGAAGCAAATCATGAATCAAGAAGAGGCACATAAAGAAGAATCTGATGAAGAATACTTTGAAAATTTCTCCAAGAAATTTCAAAGATGGTCTGAATTCAAGAAGAATGGAGGAGAGTTGACTAGCAAAAAGAAATTAACAACCTGGGAAGAGCTGGACAAATTTTCTGAAGAGGAAGTCAAGCTACCAAGGAGATCAAGACCTGAAGTGCAAACTAGACCTGATACAACAATAGAGTCTAAAGTGGACTCAGAGTCTGAACATACAAGTTGTGACTTTGAACAAGACATCCTGAATCAGGTTTACTCTCAACTCCCTAAAATTGAACTCATAAAACTACTAAATGCTAGTTCACATAAGTCTAAAAAGCTCAAAGTTGATTGTGAGCACTTAAGTGAACAAGCAAGTCATTTTGAGTGTCTATATCAAAAGGCTCTAGAAAAGATTGAAGATCTTGAAAAAGGGAATGCCAGTAGTAGCAAACCTTACAAAAACGCAATTGATTCTAAAGACTTATGTAATAAACACATTGACAGTAGTGAGATTTCTTCTTTGTTGTCTTCTTTGAAAAACACTGGTGTAAATGGAATTGGTTATTCATGTGCTAACACATGTGAAGAACCAAGTTCATCAAGCATATTTGAAAATGCTTCACCTTCTAATCTATATTCAAAATTTGTACTTGCTAGCACTCAGGTGGTACAAATGGAGAATAGAGGTCAGGTAACTAACAGTCTAGGACCCTTCAGCAAGTGGGTACCAAAAGACAAAATTGTTTATTTGGCTGCACGACAAATAAGAACAATAGACTCTCCAATCACATGGATGCATGTGACTACAAATGGAAGGAGAGCAATTGTGCATAGAAGGCACATTTTTGATGAATCTGATGGTGAAGAAGATGAATTGGAGTACATAAGCAACAAGAGAGAGTATGAAGAATTTGAAGCTTGTTTTGAAGAAGACTTTGATGATAGCAACTCCCTATGGTGGGATGAATGCTCTGAATTTGACCTTGAAAGAGATTGACAAGAAAAGCCTAAAGTGTACATAAATAAAAGGCTTACAATTGAACAAAATGTCATGAAAACAACAAAGCTTCAAAATCAGGTAAGTAACTCTCAACTCCTGACTGACAAGTCAGAGGAATAACATTCAAGGTTAAAAATGTTTTTAAGCACATGTGATTTATTTAAACAAAATGTTCAGAATTAAAACCTTGAAAAATTTTGTCTGAACATATATCTTAAATGTCCTGAAAAATTCATTTTTAGGCTCTGAAGTACTTTAGATTTCAACATCTGAAGTAGTTCAGACTCTGAGAAATTTTCAACTTCTGAAGGTTAAGCCTCTAAAGAGGAAATGAATTGCAAACGTTTAAGTATTTTTTACTGAAACGTTTTGGCGCTAAATGGCCAACACGTACACACGTTCTGATTGGTTTGAAACAGTTAATGATGGTTCTTTTCTTTTTGATTTAATTTATTATGTGTTTTACTTTACTTTTAAACAAAATCACTTAATCACTTGCACACTTTACACATTCACTACATACACTTTTTTCTTCAACACCACAGAGCAATTTCTTTCTCTCTCAAACTAGCAAAACCCAAAACCATAACTTCAGAAATGGCAGCATCTACCTCATCAGCTTCTACTTCAGCGTTTTCGTTCCCCAAGGATTTACCAGTAAACACTATCAACTCAACTGGGCTAAGTATATCTTGAATCACCTTTGCAAGGCTGTTAACGCTACTCAAAGGAAAACCAAGCCCAATGTTCATGTCGTTTACCCAAGGATTCTAAGTGAGATTTTCTATCAGTGTGGTGTGATTGACGTGATCAAGGTTGTTGGTCAAGATAACTTGTTGAGAGAACTGAAAGCCTCTGCTATCTCAGTACACACTTTGTCCAACATGTACTTCTTACCTGGACAAAAGCTAAAGTTTTCAGAGCCCTTGGAACTGCTACCTCATTCTAAATCATCTTTGGTAGCAAGATTGTAAATTAACATACCTTCTATCTCTAGAGGTATTGTTAACCAGTACATACAACTACTGGAGAGCCAAGGAGAACCTTTTGAGATTGAACCAGAGGAGGTGAAGAGGAAAAGGAAGAGGCTGGTAAAAGCTAAGGTGGAAAAGAATGAAGATACAACGGGAGGAGGAAAGGGAAAGACAAAAACAAAGGCTGGAGGTTCAAAAGTGGTAGTGGTTCAAGAGGTAGAAAGTGAAGATGATGATGAACCACTGAGTGTCAGAAAAAAGAAGCTTGTCAAGGAGCCGAAGAAAAAGAATGTTGAAGGCTCAACCAAAGACAACTCAGGTAATGTATCTATGCCTAAACCTGCTGCTGTAAATACTCAAGAGACTCAACCATCCCCATCATCAACCCAACCTGGTAATTCACCTTTACAATTCCTTGAACAACATTTAGGTGATCAATTATCAAACCAAACAGTAACCATAAATCCTATTCAGAACCCATCCATCCACCCAATCTCTGAACAGACTCAGAACCCCATTCAAAACATCAACCAAACAAGTCCTGAAGACAATCTCACATTAAAACAAAACAACTTGTCTCAGAACCTGTCCACTCAGAACCTCTCATACCAGAGACAATCCAATCTGAACCAAATATACCCTCTGAACCTGAACATGCTCAACCACAACCTGAACCATATACCTCACCTGAACATGTTCATACACACCTTGAACCTCAACCATCACCAGACCAACAAACTCAACCTGAACATCAAATTGAACAACAAACCAGTACACATACTGAAGTGATTGCTACTGAATCTAATGATTCAGTACACACTGAAGTACTCCAATTTGATGAATCCCCCAACTCACCAACCAGGGATCAAGTTGATGAAATGATTAAAGAACTAACTACATCTGATACACAGTTAAATTCATTTAGTCAACCTGATCAAAACTAACAACAACAAATAACCAATCAACACTGTCAAACTGTTGAGAAAACCCAAGAGGTTGGGACATCTACAGCATCTGACTGTGTTGCAACTCAAAATGATCCTCAACCACAAACATCACCTCAACACACCATCACACCCTCAAACTCTGAACCTCACCCAACCAACTCAAATAACCCCGATATCTTGAGTGAATGCAACAACTTGTTCAGTCAGATACATGGTCTTCATGAACTAAGGCAATCTGATCTACCTTCATCTGAGTATGCCACTCAATGGGTTAGTCTGACTGAGGAATTGGTAAAGAAGCTGTATAGACTTCAAGAGGCTAATGTTGAAGAGCAGAAGAAATTTGACAAGGGAAAAGCTGCAATTGTTGAAGAGGTCATTCAGACTTAGGAGGACACAAAGAGGAATTCACCTGAATCCTCTACTGTAAGATCAAATGATGAACAAAACCTGAGGGAGAGGTTAGCTTCACTTGAGGAAGATCTGAATGAACCTATCCTAGACAATCTGGGAGCTAATCAAGAGCATCTGAGGAATCCAGTCTATGAGGCTGATATTGAAAGAATTGAAGCCAAAGTGGACAAGTATATTGGGATGATGGAGGAAGTCAATGGAAACCAGAAGGAAATCATGAAAACCCTAGCTCTTCTCTGTAGTCATCCTCAATAAAACCCTAGGATTTCTTTGAGTGTTTAAATTGTTTATCTGCTGATTAATATTTTGCTAGGCACATTGATAAGATTAAGTCTATACCTTTTTATATTTTTTGACTTCTTTGTGCTAATCTGAAATATTTATTCACTATGTGTTAATCTGAATGTTTCTATTTTCTTTATGATTCCTTAAATTTTTGATAGATGTGTATTTCAATTGAGATTTAATCTTGTATAATTTTGTTTTTACTCTTCAATTGACTTTCAAAAAATTTTCTTTAAAGTTTATTTTATTTAAAAACAGTTTCTCAATTGATATTTCAAACTCTTGTGTTTCTATTCATAAAATTTCTTTTTCAAATAGTACAATATTTGGTTATTTTTAAAGAATCAAAATGCATAACAAGAGAAGAAACATAATAAGAATATCAAATTAAACAAGCCAAAGCAATTAAAATTTTATTTCATTGAGAACATGGGTTACTGATTACATATAAATTTTCCTAAAGACTATTTTCTGGATGCTCCAAAGGACATATTGTGGTAGCAAGCCTCAATATGACCTTTGAAGAGGGGAATTGGATGAGTCATCCAACTGGTTGTCTTTCATGAAGAAACCTATTCTGATGCATTAGATTATTTTTCTTTAAGAGAAGACACTAGCCCCTCTAAAGCCTTGGATATCCGATTATTTTTCTTCAGAAGGATATGTCTTCAGAAACTCAAACCAGTCAGAGTCCCAATCTTTTTCTTCAGACTCTGAACTGCGTTTCTCTTTTTCAGACGTTGGCTTTGTTTCTCTTGATTTCTTCGTATGTTTTCTCCTATCTTGACTAACTCTCTTTGAATCTACCTTCTTCGAAACCTAAGATTATTCTGTGTGAATAAAATGACTAGGTCTCTCTCCTTTTATAAGTTCATTTCAACGACAATGTCATAAATGCGTTCCACCACTCCTGACTTGACTGCATTGGATGTTGTAATTATTATTAATTGCTTATACTACCTTTTTGATAATGACAAAAGGGGGAGAAAGAATAATGATAAATCAATTGTTGGAAGAAGCAAAATTACTTTGCTTTTTAGGGCTTTGTAGTGCTTCAGAAAGAGAACGTAGGAGAATGGTCAATTTAGTGGCATGAGTTACATGCTTTGTAATGACAATCTGATCTTGAGGATTTCAAAATGTGTATTTTTTTTAAGCTCTGAATTGTTTTCAAAATCTTTGTATTCAAGCTCTGAACTCAAAATCTTTATTTTTAAAGCTCTGAACTGTTTTGAAAAATATTATATTTATTTTGAACTCTGAAACTGTATATCATGATAACCTCAGAACCTTGTGTGTGTATACGTTTCTAGTGCCTCTGATCCTATTGTCATTCATTTAAATATTTTGTTTAATTCATCTGGCATTTTAAATAAGCGCATAATTTTAAGGAGAATACATTTATTAATTGAAGTTTATTATTCATAGATAGTTTTTGAGTAAGGGTGCAACTTTATTCAAAGATTATTACACTATGAAAAGAAGAAGCTTACAAACCTTGTTCTCTGCATAGTAAAATATGAATAATTTAAGTCATATAATAAAGTAATTCTTAAACTGATTAAAATTAACTATGGATACAAAATAGGGGGAGCTTACAAACCTAACCCTATGGACTATTAGACTTAGGGGGAGCTTGAGCCTAATGTCAACATAGCTAAATTTTATCAACAACAATTGTATTTAATACTTATATTTGTCATCATCAAAAAGGGGGAGATTGTTGGAACAAAATGTGTTTTAGTACACACCCTTAGTTTTGATGATAACAAAGTATTAAATGGACAATTGATGTTAATAATGTTTAAATTAAGTGTGTAGGAAAATCTTAAGAATATACATGAGTACACTTGATTTATGCTCTGAAGGAACCTATTGAAAGTCTGAATCATTTACACTCTGAAAGAGTTCAGAAGCTAAAAGGTGGTCAGAAGCTCAAAAAGGATCAGGATGTCTGCAAGAGTTCAGAAGCTTAGAGAAGTTTAGAAGCTCAGAGACATTCAGATGCCTACAAAGTTCAAAAGTTATTTGGTGCTAGTCAAAAGTTGTTCAGAAGATGAAGACGTTCAGAAGCTGAACTACGAAGGACTATCAGAGGCCAAATATTCAAACTATCAGAGGCCAAATATTCAAGACCAACCAGACTTCAAGTTATCAAGGTTCATCAGAAGCAAAGTGAATTCGAATGGTCATCAGAAAGGCTACATCAGAAAGGCAAAGTGAAGTTTACTGTCTTCCAAATACAGTAAAACGTGAGCTTAACTGTGAAGAAGTGCTCTGCTTAGAGTAAATTCAAAAGTTACAGCTGTCCATTTAAAACGGGATTCTACAACATCTCAATATCTTTCTTCACTCATATATATATATCAGAAAGAAAGAAGTTTAAGAAAAAAAAGGAACCAAGAAACAACAACTGATCTTCATATACTTATACTCTCAGAATTGAGTGAGAATTTGTTAACTAGCTAAAGCCTCTGAAGTTATTATCTTATAAGAGTTTTAAGCTTAGAAGTTAGTATTACTCCTGTGTGAGTAATTTGGAGAAGTCTCTTAGTCTTGTGTGACTTTGAGCAAAAGAAGTCTCTTAGTCTTGTGTGACTTTGAGTAAAGAAGTCTCTTAGTCTTGTGTGACTTTGAGCAAAGAAGTCTCTTGTCTTGTGTGACTTGAGCAAGGAAGTCTCTTGTCTTGTGTGACTTGAGCAAAGAAGTCTCTTGCTTGTGTGCTTGAGCACTAGAATTGTAATCTTTGTGATTATAGTGAAATCCCATGGAAGTGCAAGGGGACTGGAGTACTCTCGTTTTGTGAGGGGAACCAATATAAATTCTTGTATCTCTCTCTCTCTCTCTCTCTCTCTCTCTCACTCTCTTATTTACTCTTCCATCATTCTCTTAGATTCAAGTTGTTTGTGTTAAGAATTCCGCAGTGCTTAAAGACTCTGATAGATACTATTATCTGGAAAAGTTTTTAAAATCTAAAACACAGTTCAACCCCCCCCCCCTTCTTGTGTTTTCTCCCACGCACCTTCACTGATGAAAGTTGTTGCCCAAGTATTTCCAACATCGATTGCATTGGTTTGTCGGTTTCATGTTGAGGAAAATGTGAGCACCAAGATAAAGGAGCTAGTGAAAGTAAGACACGGAGAAGAGGTGCAGGCGGCAATTGTGTGGGAGAATGTGGAAAATGTCTTCAAGCGTTTGTTAAACTGGGCTACAATCGATGTGTATGGTGATCGCCTTTTGGAGTTTAGGAAGCTATGTAAGAAGTGGCCAAGATTCTTGAACTATTTTGAAGAAACAGTTTTGGACACAGATAAAGAGAAGATTGTCCAAGCTTGGGTTGACAAGCATATGCACATGGGCAACTATACCACAAATAGAGTTGAATGTGCCCAGTCTTGAAAAAATACTTGACGGACAGTTCTGGTGATTTGGTGAAGCGTTGTGAAGCGATACATCAAATGTTGGGAAATCAATTCACCTATGTTCAAACTCAATTTGGTCAGAGCATGTCTGTTGAGGAACACAGATACCGGGATGATAAACTGTACTCTTTGTTAGTTTTCAAAGTTTTTAGAGAGGCATTGGATTACATCTACCAAGAAGCAATTGGTATTGGGAATGGATTGAACACGTATTTAAACCCCAGGGTACGTGGTTCGATTCCCACGGAAGGCAACAACTCCACTAGACAGGGGGGTGGAGAAGATCGTGAGGTGGCAGCTTTAGGATCGCCAAGATGGGGCCCGAGGCTGTTACAATAAAGGAGCCTTTTTGTGTAACAATCCGGACCCCTTTTCTACGTATTTAGTAGGAAATCCCGGCTATCACCTCACGACCTTCTCCACCCCCCTCTCTAGTGGAGTTTTTGCCTTCCGTGGAAATCGAACCACGTACCATGGGGTTCAAATACGTGTTCAATCCATTCCCACTACCAATTGAGTTTTTTTTTAACAGCCCGGATATCTTTTCTACGTTTTTAGTACGCAACCCCGGCTGTCACCTCACGATCTTCTCCATCCCCCTCTCTAGTGGAATTTTTGCCTTCCGTTGGAATCGAACCACGTACCCTGGGGTTCAAATACGTGTTCAATCCATTCCCACTACCAAAATCCCCGATCCAAGATCCAACCGGGGGAGCGAATTGATTCTAAAATCATGAGGTTCCTTCTAAACCCAACAGGGGTGGCCATCCGCCCCCCTTATAGGGACCCGAAAGAAAGGTTAGGCTCGGCCAAGAAAAAGAAATATAGTTAGATATATTTATTATATCTAATTTCGTAAAGGGTAGAAGGGCGCGCCGCCCTATTAGGGGACATACAATGCATTACAAGCGTATGATCATTACGCTTGGTAGTGGGAATGGATTGAACACGTATTTGAACCCCAGGGTACGTGGTTCGATTCTCACGGAAGGCAAAAACTCCACTAGAGAGGGGGTGGGGGGGTGGAGAAGATCGTGAGGCAACAACCGGGATTGCCTACTAAATACGTAGAAAAAGGATCCGGGCTGTTACAGGCGGCTTCTTATTTCAGTTTAGTAAATTTAGGGTTTCAAGAACTTTAGCAATTTTAAGGTTACAAACAAATGGGCTTTTAGGCCAAAAAGTTATATTTTTCAACTGGAGCTAAAAATTAAACTACTAAAAAAACGATTTGCTTATTATTATTTTATATATTATTTTAAAATATAAAAGAATATATTTAATTAAAAATTGTCTAACCCAGTTGAACGCCGGTCCGACCCTTTGAACCTTGAACTAGTGCATATGCCGGTTTAGTGTCCGGATACCTTGGTTTTATTCGGAATTCTAACATTGTAGATGATGAAAATTAATTATTTTTATCTCATTGGATTGGAGTAAACGGTGTCTACAATTACCCTGATGTTTGTGTTGGAACAAAATGTGTTTTGGTATACACCCTTAGTTTTGACGATAACAAAGTATTAAATGGACAATGTTATTACTAATGTTTAAATTAAGTGTGCAGGAAAATATTAAGTTTATACAAAAGCACACTTGATTTTTGCTCTAAAGGAACCTTATGAAAGTCTGAATCATTACACTCTGAAAGAATTGAGAAGCTAAACGTGGTCAGAAGATCAAACGGGATCAGGATGTCTACAAGAGTTCAGAAGCTTAAGAGAAGTTCAGAAGCCCAGAGACATTCAAATGTCTACAAGAGTTCAGAAGCTATTTGGTGTTAGTCAAGAGTTATTCAGAAGATGAAGACGTTCAGAAGCTGAATTACGAAGGACTATCAGAGGCCAAATATTCAAGACCATCAGACTTCAAGATATCAAGGTTCATCAGAAGCAAAGAGAATTCCACTGGTCATTAGAAAGGCTACCTCACCCACTCTTACTAAGCCTAATCATCTCTTTAAGGACAACTAATTACAACGGTCATAAAAGGATGTGATCCTATTCTCTTTAGGAACTAGTTGTACCTTATTACCGTATTTGGACAGACAGTAAAACGTGAGCTTAACTGTGAAGAAGACGTGGCTCTGCTTAGAGTAAATTCCAAAGTTACAGCTTAAGCAATAAGGAATAAACAGTTGTCCATTTACAACGGGATTCTACAACGTCTCAATATCTTTCCTCACTCATATATATATATGTGAAAGAAAGAAATTGAGAAAAACGGATCTTCAAATAATTTATCTCTCAGAATTAAGTGAGAACTTGAAAACTAGCTAAAGCCTCTGAAGTTAGTATTTTGTAATAGTTTTAAGCTTAGTAGCTAGTATTTACTCCTGTGTGAGTAATTTGGAAAAGTCTCTTATCTTTGTGATTTGAGCAACGAAGTCTCTTATCTTGTGTGATTAGAGTAAGGAAGTCTCTTTGTCTTGTGTGACTTAGAGCAAGGAAGTCTCTCTGTCTTGTGTGACTTAGAGCAAGGAAGTCTCATGCTTGTGTGCTTGAGCACTAGGATTGTAATCTTTGTGATTATAGTGAAATCCCTTGGAAGTGCAAGGGGACTGGAGTACTCTTGTTTTGTGAGGGGAACCAGTATAAATCCGTCTCTCTCTCTCTCACTCTCTCTCTTTCTCTCTCTCTCTCTCTCTCTATCTCTCTATCTCTCTCTCACTCTCTTATTTACTCTTCCATCTTTACATTTAGATTCAAGTTGTTTGTGTTGAGTATTCCGCTGTGCTTAAAGACTTTGATAGATACTATTATCTGGAAAAGTTTTTAAAAACATAAAACCCAATTCAACCCCCCCTTCTTGTGTTTTCTCCCACGCACCTTCAATTGGTATCAGAGCTCCGGTTCTGTTGGAAAATCACTTAACAGTCAGACAGTCAAGATCCTAAGGAGAAAACCACCATGGCTCAGCTATTCAGTGAATTGAATGATTGGAAGCAGAAGATATATCAACAAGTTGCTGATCTTATCAAGGAGGTTGAAGATGGACTAAATCTAAATGAAGATCTGAGCAACAATCAAAATCCTTCCACATCAGGAGCTGAACAAACTTCTAATATTGAATCTACAACCACTACTGGTTGCTTCATTTGTGATGATAATGAAAGCATTCAAAGAGCAAAGGTAAACGGTCTGTTAGATCAATATGAAGAGTTTAGGATGGAAGAAAATGAGAGCATTGGATAAATGAGCTCAAGATTTCAAGCTATCACAAGCAAGCTTGAAGACTTTTACAACAAACTCAGCAACAAAGAGCTTGTAAGCAAGATGCTGAGAAGTTTGCCTCTGGATTGGAATGTAATTGCAAATACAATAGAGGAAACTAAAGACATCAATTCAATGAGTCCTGAATCATTAATTGAATCACTCAGAGATCATGAATTGGCTCAGAAGGATAAAGAAGAGTTGAAAAGTGAAGAAGCAGAAGCAGCAAGGAAAGGAACGCAAGCAATAGAACATGAAGATCTTGATGAAGAACCTGATGAAGATTATCTTGAAAGGTTTTCAAGGAAACTTCAATGATGGTCCAACTTCAAGAAGAATGGAAGAGAAATGGCAAAAGGAATGACGACCTGAGATGAGCTAGACAACTTCTCTGAAGGTGAATTTGAAGGAGAGAAGGAAATCAAGCTCTCAGGACCTGAAGAGCAAATGGAATCTGAAATAGCACTAGGAGCTGAAGAATCAAGCTCTGAAGATGAGTCAGACTCTGAAGATTCAAGCTCTGATGGAGAGTCAGAATCTGATAACATAGACCACATCAGAAGAAGATGAAATCAGGTATACTCTCGTCTCTCACTACAAGAAAAACAGGATTTACTGGCGGAAAATATCCCTCACTAAGTGCCTTTTTCCGCCACTATGTGATAGTTTACTGGCGGAACAGATCTGCCAATAAATCATGCGCCAGTAAATTTAGTGGTGGAAAATTCCGCCAGTATATCTGTCTAAAAGGTGCAGGAAGAATCTTTAAAGTTAGTGGCGGAAAATTCCGCCAGTAAATGTGTCAGAACTTTAAAGTTAGTGGCGGAAAATTCCGCCAGTAACTTTCCAGTTTTTTTTAAAAAAAAAAACAAATGACCATATTAATGAATTCTGTTTTTTTTATATAATAATTATATTTTTTTATTTCAATTTTTTTATCTCGGTTTTTTTAAAAAAAAAACATTTTTTTTTGTTTTTAAAATTAGATTAATCAACTAAAAGAATTTAAACAATGAAAATCATTCTAGATCTATTTTTTTATAAGCAAAGTCTAGATTTTTTTTAATCAACTAAATTTTATTAGTAATTCAAAGTTGCAGGTGCAACAAACAAAACCTACTAAAGTGAATCAGGGATGGAAAAAATAAAGCACATCTCAAAAGGAACAAAACAGAAAAATGCAAGAAACAGGGAAATGAAACAAACAGTTGCCTATGCACAAGGAGAATTAATAAAAAATAATTTAAAAAAATCCAAATTATTGGCACGACCATACTGCATAGAACAAGAAGAAGAATGCATAAGTGTATTTTAAGGTTGAAACAAATCACAACAACAATCATAAAACCTTGTTCAACCTTCATTTGTTGTTGTATATTGTGTCATCTCTTTCTTGTTCTTAACAAAAACAAAGAAAGAAATATCTTTGTTAAAAATCGAAAAAAACAAATCCATTGTTGCATTGGCCTTCATCCACATACCCTTCAGCCATAAATTGAAAATGGAATGGAAAAAAGAAGATAGGTAGTGTTTGAGGTTTGAGGAAGAAGAAGAGTTTATGTGGTTTTTTAGAGAGAGAAATAAAAAGGTGTGTGCAGTTGGTAAAGTAATACATAAGTTAAGAAGAAAAAGAAAAGTATCACGTGCTCTGACATGAACACTTATTGGCGGACAAATTCCGCCATAGTGTTTTCCAATTTTTTTTTTTTTTAGTTTTGTACTTTATGGCGGATAAATCCGCCACTATATATATTATATCTTTTTTTTTATTTTAAATTTGTTGATAAAGTTACTGGCGGAATTTTATTATTTTGTGGCGGAATTTTCTGCCAATAACTTTGTGGCGGAATTTTCTACCAGTAAGTGATTTTAAATTTTGTTTGTAAATTAAAGTTTTCTTGTAGTGTCTCCAAAGCCAAATTGATCAAACATCTTGAAAAAGCTTTACTTAAATCCTTTAATAGTCAGCAGAAGTATAAAAAGCTTAAAGCAGACTATGAGAATTTAAATAAGCAAGCAAATCACTCTGAAGATCTTTTACAAAAAGCTTTAAACAAAACAAGAGATCTTGAAAGAGGTGGTGCTATGTGTTGCAAACCCAATAATGAGCACTCTCTTGCTTTCAAAGAGTATTGCAACACAAATGCTGATCAAAATAAAATTGTTTCTATGCTTTGCAACATTAGAACCAACAATACTAATAGGATTGGATACTCTGGTGATAAAACACTAGAGGAACCAAGCTCATCAGCTATTGTTGGAAGCTCTTCACTCCCTAATCTTTATACTACATTCGTACCTAATAGTACTCAGAAGGTACAAATGAAGGATAAAGACTATTAGAAATTCAATTGATAAAAAGACGATCAATCCATTGGTTTGAGGAAAACTTCGTTATGATTCTATCATCGGTTCACAGAAAATAATGTTTATATGTTCATGCCTTGATTGGCTTATAAAACCGATTATACAAGCGATAAACAATTTTATACGAATTCATTCGATTAAGCAAAAAATGTGTTCAACCAACCATGATAGTGAACAAGCGTCACCTAAAACACGGTTTATATCATGACATAATTCAACCAATCCCTTTTTGCTAAGCGCGAAAAACCTATATCAATTCCTATTCGAACTAGTCATACAAGCGATGAATTAATCCGAAAAGTCTCACAAATATAACTCGAAACAGAGATTAAGCATCTCTATATTCGAGTTTCATAAATAAATAAAGAGCATGAATTGATAAGAGAAGACAATAAACAAATAAACGGAATTACTATTAAGAACTAAACCTCAAGAAGTCATGAACGATGTTTCCGTACACCAATGGATAAAAAGATAGATTAGTTCTCCATAGCAAAAGCTGCCATAGGGTTTCTGAATTCGAGAAAAACAGAATGAGCAGCCCTAGCTGCGTTTTCTAGTTTAAATATTACGGGCTCCAAAAGTTACGGGCCGAAAACATAAGTTTGGGTCGAAAATAATTAAATTACATATAGTCTGGAACATGACGCAATTATTTGACACATTTGCGCTCCGAACTGGATTCTGGCCTCAACATGAAAGTTGTAGATATTTCTCTTAGCTTTCCAACGCATCTTCTCACGCCTCAATCCGATATTCGTAGCTCAATTTATGGCATGCGGACTGGGAATGTGTCAAAGTATTATTTATTCAGAAAATAAGTGCGAAAATAAAATAAAGCTAGAATTAAACTTAAATATAAAAACACATTAAAATAGTGAAAATTGTAAATCAAATCATAGGAATACATTAGTACAATAGTAGAAGAATGTGCATTAAAATGCACTGATCAAATTCCCCCACACTTGAACTTTTGCACTCCGAGCAAAACTTAGGATTGAAGACTTAGAGTAACAATTTTAAAACACCAGCAAGCATGCTACAACGACACAAGTAATCAACACATTCTAAGATTCAAGCTACAAGCCTTGGATTGTTTTTCAAAGATCGGCATAATTCTTGTATGTCAACTATCAATGATGATCAAGCGTGCGTGTGTGTACTGCCTATTACTATCAACCAGAGTCATGACAGGATCCTTCTCTAAAATACACATTCAGAATACTAAGCTTTCTTTTTCCTTCCTACAATTAAGAGTTTGGGTTCAAATTTCAGCTTGAGGGGAAGCTGCACTTTTCATGTTCTCACAGACTTTTTGACTTTTATACGCAGGGACACTACTTAAGTTCATTTTAGTTATGCTTTAGGTGCTACTCTACCTTTTCACCTGACGGGATCTCACTTGTAATGAGTCCAACCTGTTACTCCGAGTAGAGCACCCTACACAACATTAGTTCCTCCAGTTTCAGGCACAAGAACTCCACATATGTCTTATTGTTCCTCCAGTTTTAGGCACATGAACTTATTTATTTTTTATTTTATTTTAAAGATATGCAGTGGCCCACCATTTAATCTAGCCATGATCCTACAATCAAGTAATCTAGCTTTTCCCCCCAAACGTATTCCTAATCATACTTCCTCATTTATTCTATACTCAGATAACTTAGGCTAATGATTGTGTATTTTAAAGACTTATCAAGCCATTACTAAGTTTGCAAGTTTTTAGCAGTTGTGCAATAAGGTGCAAAGATCATCATATCAAGTATCAACACAAAAATTTCCAAAAATTTCACCAACCCTACAGCTATATTTCTCTATTCTTAAAACATGTGACTACTCATAACAATTGCATACCTGCCAAACACTAATTTTTTTTGTGATTTTGTTTTTTATTTTTTTATTTTTTTTTATATATGAAAAACTAAAATTAAAAACAACTAAAATTTAAATGTTCCCCCACACTTAAATCAGACATTGTCCTCAATGCAAGCAACAAATATAAATTAAGAGTAAGGAAAGAACACACCCGATGGGTCAAGGTAGAATTGTAGCTTCCATGTCTGGTGGTTTTGGTGGAGGTCTTTCTGCACTTTGAATACATGAAACAGGAAAAAGCAAATAGCAGGTGAATTTAGATATTAGTAAAAAATCGGGTGGCTTGGGAGGAATAGCCAGCACATATGGTACACCTGCAATAACAAAAGCATGGCAATCAGACAATCCACAGTTAGTTTGTGAGTCAGATAAATTGGGTGGAAGAGATGGACAAATTGTGAAGGACAATTGCATGGTGCTTGGCTTAATCAAAGGTTCCACCAACAATTTTTTTGCTGCAGTCAATAGTTTCTTCAGACTAAAATCCACATTTTTGCTGTCAACTACAAGAGTTATTGAATTTGCTTGAATTTCTGCACAATTGGTTGTCGGCATCAAAATATCTTCAATTAAAATAGCTGCATTTATCTCAAGACAAACATTACAAACACCACATTCACAAGCAAAAATTTCAGAAGATTTATCTACTTCAAACGAAGTATGTAATTCATTCAAATCAGATTGTAAAGCATTTTGTGGTGTAATCTCTTTCACGCATTCACTTGAGTTCATGCTATTAACTTTGTGTTCATGAGATGAAGCAAACAATGTTTTAATGGGCTCACCTGGAGAGTCATCAAGACTTGTATTACATTGCATTACCTCCAGTGGTGCAACAAGTTGTACATTATCATGATGCATCTTGTTCTCTTGAATTTGATGGTCGATGGAGACTATTTGTTCAACATGATCAGGATGGACTTTCATAACTTGAAGAGATTGCATATGATGTTGAAATTGTGAATTATCTTCAACCCCTAAAAATTGGTTCATACCAATAAAACTAGTATCGAACAATATAAGACATGCATCCATACTATGATAGTTTGATCCACAAAAATTACAAAACAAAAGTGGAATATGATTTTGAAAGCATGCATGTTGTTCTCTTGCGTCCACCAAATTAATAAGATAAGCTAATTCATCCAATGAGGTACCCATTTTTTTTAAGTGTTTTCTTTTTTGGTTTTTTTTGGGGTCTAAACAAAAATGAATAGAAAAATAACAAATCGTGTCAAAAAAATCTTAAAAAAAATAAAAATACCACCTAAAATCTCTAAAATTCAAGAAGATCTAAATATAATTTTTTCAGATTTTTTTAAATATATAGAAAATTAAAACAAAATAAAAAGTGGTCTAAAGACAGAGTTTGTAAGCAAGATGCTGAGAAGTTTGCCTCTGGATTGGAATGTAATTGCAAATACAATAGAGGAAACTAAAGACATCAATTCAATGAGTCCTGAATCATTGATTTAATCACTCAGAGATCATGAATTGGCTCTGAAGGATAAAGAAGAGTTGAAATGTGAAGAAGCAGAAGCAGCAACGAAAGGAAAGCAAGCAATAGAACATGAAGATCTTGATGAAGAACCTGATGAAGATTATCTTGAAAGGTTTTCAAGGAAACTTCAATGATGGTCCAACTTCAAGAAGAATGGAGGAGAAATGGCAAAAGGAATGACGACCTGAGATGAGCTAGACAACTTCTCTGAAGGTGAATCTGAAGGAGAGAAGGAAATCAAGCTCTCAGGACCTGAAGAGCAAATGGAATCTGAAAGAGCACTAGGAGCTGAAGAATCAAGCTCTGAAGATGGGTCAGACTCTGAAGATTCAAGCTCTGATGGAGAGTCATAATCTGATAACATAGACCACATCAGAAGAAGATTAAATCAGGTATACTCTCGTCTCTCCAAAGCCAAATTAATCAAACATCTTGAAAAATCTTTACTTAAATCCTTTAATAGTCAGCAGAAGTATAAAAAGCTTAAAGCAGACTATGAGAATTTAAATAAGCAAGCAAATCACTCTGAAGATCTTTTACAAAAAGCTTTAAACAAAACAAGAGATCTTGAAAGAGGTGGTGCTATGTGTTGCAAACCCAATAATGAGCACTCTCTTGCTTTCAAAGAGTATTGCAACACAAATGCTGATCAAAATAAAATTGTTTCTATGCTTTGCAACATTAGAACCAACAATACTAATGGGATTGGATACTCTGGTGATAAAACACTAGAGGAACCAAGCTCATCAGCTATTGCTGGAAGCTCTTCACTCCCTAATCGTTATACTACATTCGTACCTAATAGTACTCAGATGGTACAAATGAAGGATAAAGATTTGGCAACTAACAGTCTAGGACCCTCAAACAAGTGGGTAATTAAAGAGTAGTACAAGGTAGTTAACCTTGGTCGTCTCACAAGGATCTCTAATTTGATAATTAGTAAAAATAAGAACGATGAATAACACAATTAAATAGGGGGTTATGGGTTTGTTTATATCGAAAGACTATTAGAAATTCAATTGATAAAAAGACGATCAATCCATTGGTTTGAGGAAAACTTCGTTATGATTCTATCATCGGTTCACAGAAAATAATGTTTATATGTTCATGCCTTGAATGGCTTATAAAACCGATTATACAAGCGATAAACAATTTTATATGAATTCATTCGATTAAGCAAAGAATGTGTTCAACCAACCATGATAGTGAACAAGCGTCACCTAAAACACGGTTTGTATCATGACATAATTCAACCAATCCCTTTTTGCTAAGCGCGAAAAACCTATATCAATTCCTATTCGAACTAGTCATACAAGCGATGAATTAATCCGAAAAGTCTCACAAATATAACTCGAAACAGAGATTAAGCATCTCTATATTCGAGTTTCATAAATAAATAAAGAGCATGAATTGATAAGA
This sequence comes from Trifolium subterraneum, assembly GCA_951799995.1. NCBI lineage: Eukaryota > Viridiplantae > Streptophyta > Magnoliopsida > Fabales > Fabaceae > Trifolium > Trifolium subterraneum. The sequence continues at coordinate 30,461,304 of OX637466.1, forward strand.
GAAGACAATAAACAAATAAACGGAATTACTATTAAGAACTAAACCTCAAGAAGTCATGAACGATGTTTCCGTACACCAATGGATCAAAAGATAGATTAGTTCTCCATAGCAAAAGCTGCCATAGGGTTTCTGAATTCGAGAAAAACAGAATGAGCAGCCCTAGCTGCATTTTCTAGTTTAAATATTACGGGCTCCAAAGGTTACGGGCCGAAAACATAAGTTTGGGTCGAAAATAATTAAATTACATATAGTCTTGGAACATGACCCAATTATTTGACACATTTGCGCTCCGAACTGGATTCTGGCCTCAACATGAAAGTTGTAGATATTTCTCTTAGCTTTTCAACGCATCTTCCCGCGCCTCAATCCGATATTCGTAGCTAAATTTATGACATGCGGACTGGGAATGTGTCAAAGTATTATTTATTCAGAAAATAAGTGCGAAAATAAAATAAAGCTAGAATTAAACTTAAATATAAAAACACATTAAAATAGTGAAAATGGTAAATCAAATCATAGGAATACATTAGTACAATAGTAGAAGAATGTGCATTAAAATGCACTGATCAAATTCCCCCACACTTGAACTTTTGCACTCCGAGCAAAACTTAGGATTGAAGACTTAGAGTAACAATTTTAAAACACCAGCAAGCATGCTACAACGACACAAGTAATCAACACATTCTAAGATTCAAGCTACAAGCCTTGGATTGTGTTTCAAAGATTGGCATAATTCTTGTATGTCAACTATCAATGATGATCAAGCGTGCGTGTGTGTACTGCCTATTACTATCAACCAGAGTCATGACAGGATCCTTCTCTAAAATACACATTCAGAATACTAAGCTTTCTTTTTCCTTCCTACAATTAAGAGTTTTGGTTCAGATTTCTGCTTGAGGGGAAGCTGCACTTTTCATGTTGTCACAGACTTTTTGACTTTTATACGCAGGGACACTACTTAAGTTCATTTTAGTTATGCTTTAGGTGCTATTCTACCTTTTCACCTGACGGGATCTCACTTGTAATGAGTCCAACCTGTTACTCCGAGTAGAGCACCCTACACAACATTAGTTCCTCCAGTTTCAGGCACAAGAACTCCACATATGTCTTATTGTTCCTCCAGTTTTAGGCACAGGAACTTATTTATTTTTTATTTTATTTTAAAGATATGCAGTGTCCCACCATTTAATCTAGCCATGATCCTACAATCAAGTAATCTAGCTTTTCCCCCCAAATGTATTCCTAATCATACTTCCTCATTGTATTCTATACTCAGATAACTTAGGCTAATGATTGTGTATTTTAAAGACTTATCAAACCATTACTAAGTTTGCAAGTTTTTAGCAGTTGTGCAATAAGGTGCAAAGATCATCATATCAAGTATCAACACAAAAATTTCCAAAAATTTCACCAACCCTACAGCTATATTGCTCTATTCTTAATACATGTGACTAGTCATAACAATTGCATACCTGCCAAACACTAATTTTTTTTGTGATTTTGTTTTTTATTTATTTTTTTTTTTTTATATATGAAAAACTAAAATTAAAAACAACTAAAATGTAAATGTTCCCCCACACTTAAATCAGACATTGTCCTCAATGCAAGCAACAAATATAAATTAAGAGTAAGGAAAGAACACACCCGATGGTTCAAGGTAGAATTGTAGCTTCCATGTCTGGTGGTTTTGGTGGAGGTCTTTCTGCAATTTGAATACATGAAACAGGAAAAAGCAAATAGCAGGTGAATTTAGATATTAGTAAAAAATCGGGTGGCTTGGGAGGAATAGCCAGCACATATGGTACACCTGCAATAACAAAAGCATGGAAATCAGACAATCCACAGTTAGTTTGTGAGTCAGATAAATTGGGTGGAAGAGATGGACAAATTGTGAAGGACAATTGCATGGTGCTTGGCTTAATCAAAGGTTCCACCAACAATTTTTTTGCTGCAGTCAATAGTTTCTTCAGACTAAAATCCACATTTTTGCTGTCAACTACAAGAGTTATTGAATTTGCTTGAATTTCTGCACAAGTGGTTGTCGGCATCAAAATATCTTCAATTAAAATAGCTGCATTTATCTCAAGACAAACATTACAAACACCACATTCACAAGCAAAAATTTCAGAAGATTTATCTTCTTCAAACGAAGTATGTAATTCATTCAAATCAGATTGTAAAGCATTTTGTGGTGTAATCTCTTTCACGCATTCACTTGAGTTCATGCTATTAACTTTGTGTTCATGAGATGAAGCAAACAATGTTTTAATGGGCTCACCTGGAGAGTCATCAAGACTTGTATTACATTGCATTACCTCCAGTGGTGCAACAGGTTGTACATTATCATGAGACATCTTGTTCTCTTGAATTTGATGGTCGATGGAGACTATTTGTTCAACATGATCAGGATGGACTTTCATAACTTGAAGAGATTGCATATGATGTTGAAATTGTGAATTATCTTCAACCCCTAAAAATTGGTTCATACCAATAAAACTAGTATCGAACAATATAAGACATGCATCCATACTATGATAGTTTTTTCCACAAAAATTACAAAACAAAAGTGGAATATGATTTTGAAAGCATGCTTGTTGTTCTCTTGCTTCCACCAAATTAATAAGATAAGCTAATTCATCCAATGAGGTACCCATTTTTTTTAAGTGTTTTTTTTTTGGTTTTTTTTGGGGTCTAAACAAAAATGAATAGAAAAATAACAAATCGTGTCAAAAAAATCTTAAAAAAAATAAAAATACCACCTAAAATCTCTAAAATTCAAGAAGATCTAAATATAAATTTTTCAGATTTTTTTTAATATATCGAAAATTAAAACAAAATAAAAAGTGGTCTAAAGACAGAGTTTGTAAGCAAGATGCTGAGAAGTTTGCCTCTGGATTGGAATGTAATTGCAAATACAATAGAGGAAACTAAAGACATCAATTCAATGAGTCCTGAATCATTGATTTAATCACTCAGAGATCATGAATTGGCTCTAAAGGATAAAGAAGAGTTGAAAAGTGAAGAAGCAGAAGCAGCAAGGAAAGGAAAGCAAGCAATAGAACATGAAGATCTTGATGAAGAACCTGATGAAGATTATCTTGAAAGGTTTTCAAGGAAACTTCAATGATGGTCCAACTTCAAGAAGAATGGAGGAGAAATGGCAAAAGGAATGACGACCTGAGATGAGCTAGACAACTTCTCTGAAGGTGAATCTGAAGGAGAGAAGGAAATCAAGCTCTCAGGACCTGAAGAGCAAATGAAATCTGAAAGAGCACTAGGAGCTGAAGAATCAAGCTATGAAGATGGGTCAGACTCTGAAGATTCAAGCTCTGATGGAGAGTCATAATCTGATAACATAGACCACATCAGAAGAAGATTAAATCAGGTATACTCTCGTCTCTCCAAAGCCAAATTGATCAAACATCTTGAAAAAGCTTTACTTAAATCCTTTAATAGTCAGCAGAAGTATAAAAAGCTTAAAGCAGACTATGAGAATTTAAATAAGCAAGCAAATCACTCTGAAGATCTTTTACAAAAAGCTTTAAACAAAACAAGAGATCTTGAAAGAGGTGGTGCTATGTGTTGCAAACCCAATAATGAGCACTCTCTTGCTTTCAAAGAGTATTGCAACACAAACGCTGATCAAAATAAAATTGTTTCTATGCTTTGCAACATTAGAACCAACAATACTAATGGGATTGGATACTCTGGTGATAAAACACTAGAGGAACCAAGCTCATCAGCTATTGCTGGAAGCTCTTCACTCCCTAATCGTTATACTACATTCGTACCTAATAGTACTCAGATGGTACAAATGAAGGATAAAGATTTGGCAACTAACAGTCTAGGACCCTCAAACAAGTGGGTAATTAAAGAGTAGTACAAGGTAGTTAACCTTGGTCGTCTCACAAGGATCTCTAATTTGATAATTAGTAAAAATAAGAACGATGAATAACACAATTAAATAGGGGGTTATGGGTTTGTTTATATCGAAAGACTATTAGAAATTCAATTGATAAAAAGACGATCAATCCATTGGTTTGAGGAAAACTTCGTTATGATTCTATCATCGGTTCACAGAAAATAATGTTTATATGTTCATGCCTTGATTGGCTTATAAAACCGATTATACAAGCGATAAACAATTTTATACGAATTCATTCGATTAAGCAAAGAATGTGTTCAACCAACCATGATAGTGAACAAGCGTCACCTAAAACACAGTTTGTATCATGACATAATTCAACCAATCCCTTTTTGCTAAGCGCGAAAAACCTATATCAATTCCTATTCGAACTAGTCATACAAGCGATGAATTAATCCGAAAAGTCTCACAAATATTACTCGAAACAGAGATTAAGCATCTCTATATTCGAGTTTCATAAATAAATAAAGAGCATGAATTGATAAGAGAAGACAATAAACAAATAAACGGAATTACTATTAAGAACTAAACCTCAAGAAGTCATGAACGATGTTTCCGTACACCAATGGATCAAAAGATAGATTAGTTCTCCATAGCAAAAGCTGCCATAGGGTTTCTGAATTCGAGAAAAACAGAATGAGCAGCCCTAGCTGCATTTTCTAGTTTAAATATTACGGGCTCCAAAGGTTACGGGCCGAAAACATAAGTTTGGGTCGAAAATAATTAAATTACATATAGTCTTGGAACATGACCCAATTATTTGACACATTTGCGCTCCGAACTGGATTCTGGCCTCAACATGAAAGTTGTAGATATTTCTCTTAGCTTTTCAACGCATCTTCCCGCGCCTCAATCCGATATTCGTAGCTAAATTTATGACATGCGGACTGGGAATGTGTCAAAGTATTATTTATTCAGAAAATAAGTGCGAAAATAAAATAAAGCTAGAATTAAACTTAAATATAAAAACACATTAAAATAGTGAAAATGGTAAATCAAATCATAGGAATACATTAGTACAATAGTAGAAGAATGTGCATTAAAATGCACTGATCAAATTCCCCCACACTTGAACTTTTGCACTCCGAGCAAAACTTAGGATTGAAGACTTAGAGTAACAATTTTAAAACACCAGCAAGCATGCTACAACGACACAAGTAATCAACACATTCTAAGATTCAAGCTACAAGCCTTGGATTGTGTTTCAAAGATTGGCATAATTCTTGTATGTCAACTATCAATGATGATCAAGCGTGCGTGTGTGTACTGCCTATTACTATCAACCAGAGTCATGACAGGATCCTTCTCTAAAATACACATTCAGAATACTAAGCTTTCTTTTTCCTTCCTACAATTAAGAGTTTTGGTTCAGATTTCTGCTTGAGGGGAAGCTGCACTTTTCATGTTGTCACAGACTTTTTGACTTTTATACGCAGGGACACTACTTAAGTTCATTTTAGTTATGCTTTAGGTGCTATTCTACCTTTTCACCTGACGGGATCTCACTTGTAATGAGTCCAACCTGTTACTCCGAGTAGAGCACCCTACACAACATTAGTTCCTCCAGTTTCAGGCACAAGAACTCCACATATGTCTTATTGTTCCTCCAGTTTTAGGCACAGGAACTTATTTATTTTTTATTTTATTTTAAAGATATGCAGTGTCCCACCATTTAATCTAGCCATGATCCTACAATCAAGTAATCTAGCTTTTCCCCCCAAATGTATTCCTAATCATACTTCCTCATTGTATTCTATACTCAGATAACTTAGGCTAATGATTGTGTATTTTAAAGACTTATCAAACCATTACTAAGTTTGCAAGTTTTTAGCAGTTGTGCAATAAGGTGCAAAGATCATCATATCAAGTATCAACACAAAAATTTCCAAAAATTTCACCAACCCTACAGCTATATTGCTCTATTCTTAATACATGTGACTAGTCATAACAATTGCATACCTGCCAAACACTAATTTTTTTTGTGATTTTGTTTTTTATTTATTTTTTTTTTTTTATATATGAAAAACTAAAATTAAAAACAACTAAAATGTAAATGTTCCCCCACACTTAAATCAGACATTGTCCTCAATGCAAGCAACAAATATAAATTAAGAGTAAGGAAAGAACACACCCGATGGTTCAAGGTAGAATTGTAGCTTCCATGTCTGGTGGTTTTGGTGGAGGTCTTTCTGCAATTTGAATACATGAAACAGGAAAAAGCAAATAGCAGGTGAATTTAGATATTAGTAAAAAATCGGGTGGCTTGGGAGGAATAGCCAGCACATATGGTACACCTGCAATAACAAAAGCATGGAAATCAGACAATCCACAGTTAGTTTGTGAGTCAGATAAATTGGGTGGAAGAGATGGACAAATTGTGAAGGACAATTGCATGGTGCTTGGCTTAATCAAAGGTTCCACCAACAATTTTTTTGCTGCAGTCAATAGTTTCTTCAGACTAAAATCCACATTTTTGCTGTCAACTACAAGAGTTATTGAATTTGCTTGAATTTCTGCACAAGTGGTTGTCGGCATCAAAATATCTTCAATTAAAATAGCTGCATTTATCTCAAGACAAACATTACAAACACCACATTCACAAGCAAAAATTTCAGAAGATTTATCTTCTTCAAACGAAGTATGTAATTCGTTCAAATCAGATTGTAAAGCATTTTGTGGTGTAATCTCTTTCACGCATTCACTTGAGTTCATGCTATTAACTTTGTGTTCATGAGATGAAGCAAACAATGTTTTAATGGGCTCACCTGGAGAGTCATCAAGACTTGTATTACATTGCATTACCTCCAGTGGTGCAACAGGTTGTACATTATCATGAGACATCTTGTTCTCTTGAATTTGATGGTCGATGGAGACTATTTGTTCAACATGATCAGGATGGACTTTCATAACTTGAAGAGATTGCATATGATGTTGAAATTGTGAATTATCTTCAACCCCTAAAAATTGGTTCATACCAATAAAACTAGTATCGAACAATATAAGACATGCATCCATACTATGATAGTTTTTTCCACAAAAATTACAAAACAAAAGTGGAATATGATTTTGAAAGCATGCTTGTTGTTCTCTTGCTTCCACCAAATTAATAAGATAAGCTAATTCATCCAATGAGGTACCCATTTTTTTTAAGTGTTTTTTTTTTTGGTTTTTTTTGGGGTCTAAACAAAAATGAATAGAAAAATAACAAATCGTGTCAAAAAAATCTTAAAAAAAATAAAAATACCACCTAAAATCTCTAAAATTCAAGAAGATCTAAATATAAATTTTTCAGATTTTTTTTAATATATCGAAAATTAAAACAAAATAAAAAGTGGTCTAAAGACAGAGTTTGTAAGCAAGATGCTGAGAAGTTTGCCTCTGGATTGGAATGTAATTGCAAATACAATAGAGGAAACTAAAGACATCAATTCAATGAGTCCTGAATCATCGATTTAATCACTCAGAGATCATGAATTGGCTCTGAAGGATAAAGAAGAGTTGAAAAGTGAAGAAGCAGAAGCAGCAAGGAAATGAAAGCAAGCAATAGAACATGAAGATCTTGATGAAGAACCTGATGAAGATTATCTTGAAAGGTTTTCAAGGAAACTTCAATGATGGTCCAACTTCAAGAAGAATGGAGGAGAAATGGCAAAAGGAATGACGACCTGAGATGAGCTAGACAACTTCTCTGAAGGTGAATCTGAAGGAGAGAAGGAAATCAAGCTCTCAGGACCTGAAGAGCAAATGGAATCTGAAAGAGCACTAGGAGCTGAAGAATCAAGCTCTGAAGATGGGTCAGACTCTGAAGATTCAAGCTCTGATGGAGAGTCATAATCTGATAACATAGACCACATCAGAAGAAGATTAAATCAGGTATACTCTCGTCTCTCCAAAGCCAAATTGATCAAACATCTTGAAAAAGCTTTACTTAAATCCTTTAATAGTCAGCAGAAGCATAAAAAGCTTAAAGCAGACTATGAGAATTTAAATAAGCAAGCAAATCACTCTGAAGATCTTTTACAAAAAGCTTTAAACAAAACAAGAGATCTTGAAAGAGGTGGTGCTATGTGTTGCAAACCCAATAATGAGCACTCTCTTGCTTTCAAAGAGTATTGCAACACAAACGCTGATCAAAATAAAATTGTTTCTATGCTTTGCAACATTAGAACCAACAATACTAATGGGATTGGATACTCTAGTGATAAAACACTAGAGGAACCAAGCTCATCAGCTATTGCTGGAAGCTCTTCACTCCCTAATCTTTATACTACATTCGTACCTAATAGTACTCAGATGGTACAAATGAAGGATAAAGATTAGGCAACTAACAGTCTAGGACCCTCAAACAAGTGGGTAATTAAAGAGTAGTACAAGGTAGTTAACCTTGGTCATCTCACAAGGATCTCTAATTTGATAATTAGTAAAAATAAGAACGATGAATAACACAATTAAATAGGGGGTTATGGGTTTGTTTATATCGAAAGACTATTTGAAATTCAATTGATAAAAAGACGATCAATCCATTGGTTTGAGGAAAACTTCATTATGATTCTATCATCGGTTCACAGAAAATAATGTTTATATGTTCATGCCTTGATTGGCTTATAAAACCGATTATACAAGCGATAAACAATTTTATACGAATTCATTCGATTAAGCAAAGAATGTGTTCAACTAACCATGATAGTGAACAAGCGTCACCTAAAACACGGTTTGTATCATGACATAATTCAACCAATCCCTTTTTGCTAAGCGCGAAAAACCTATATCAATTCCTATTCGAACTAGTCATACAAGCGATGAATTAATCCGAAAAGTCTCACAAATATAACTCGAAACAGAGATTAAGCATCTCTATATTCGAGTTTCATAAATAAATAAAGAGCATGAATTGATAAGAGAAGACAATAAACAAATAAACGGAATTACTATTAAGAACTAAACCTCAAGAAGTCATGAACGATGTTTCCGTACACCAATGGATCAAAAGATAGATTAGTTCTCCATAGCAAAAGCTGCCATAGGATTTCTGAATTCGAGAAAAACAGAATGAGCAGCCCTAGCTGCGTTTTCTAGTTTAAATATTACGGGCTCCAAAAGTTACGGGCCGAAAACATAAGTTTGGGTCGAAAATAATTAAATTACATAAAGTCTGGAACATGACGCAATTATTTGCGCTTCGAACTGGGTTCTGGCCTCAACATGAAAGTTGTAGATATTTCTCTTAGCTTTCCAATGCATCTTCCCGCGCCTCAATCCGATATTCGTAGCTCAAGTTATGACCTGCGCACTGGGAATGTGTCAAAGTATTATTTATTCAGAAAATAAGTGCGAAAATAAAATAAAGCTAGAATTAAACTTAAATATAAAAACACATTAAAATAGTGAAAATTGTAAATCAAATCATAGGAATACATTAGTACAATAGTAGAAGAATGTGCATTAAAATGCACTGATCAGGTACTAAGAGACAAAATTATTTACTTAAATGCAGGTCAAACAAGGACTCTGGACTTTCCAGTCACATGGATGCATGTGAATGTAAATAGAAGGAGAGCAATTGTGCATAGAAGACACATTTTGGATGAGTCAGATGGAGAAGAAGATGAATTGGATTACATAAGGAACAGGAGAGAGTATGAAGAATTTGAAGGTTGATTTGAAGAAGGCTATGATGATATCAACTCTCTATGGTGGGATGAATGCCCAGACTTTGACCTTGAAAGAGATTGACAAGAAAAGCCTAAAGTGTACATGATTAAAAGGCTTACAGTTGAACAAAATGTCATCAAAACAACAAAGCTTCAAAATCAGGTAAGTAACTCTCAACTCCTGAATGACAAGTCAGAGGAATAACATTCAAGGTTAAAAATGTTTTTTTAGGACACTTGATTTATTAAACAAAATGATTCAGAAATAAAACCTTGAAAAATCATGTCTGAACATATATTTTAAAATGTCCTGAAAGATTCATTTTTAGACTCTGAAGAACTTTAGATTTCTGCATCTGAAGTAGTTCAGACTCTGAGAAATTTTCAACCTCTGAAGGTTAAGCCTCTGAAAAGGAAATGAATTGCAAATGTTTAAGTATTTTTTACTGAAACGTTTTGGCGCTAAATGGTCAACACGTACACACGTTCTGATTGGTTTGAAACAGTTAATGATGGTTCTTATTTCTTTTTGATTTAATTTAATATGTGTTTTATTTTGCTTTTAAACAAAATCACTGAAACACTTGCACACTTTTCACTATCACATCCCACACTTTCGTCTTCTAAACTTCAGATAACTTTTTTTCTGTCTCTATTAGCAACACCCAGAACCTAACCTTCAGAAATGGCAACGACATCTACATCAGCTTCAAATTCTATGTTTGCGTTCCCTAAGAAATTTCCTATCAACACTACTGCATGTGATGAGATGTACTCTACAGATTTGTCTCTCTAGATGGAGGTAAAATCATTAAACCTGGTTATGGAACAACCAGTGGATTTTGACAGTTTGGGGAAGAATAACTTTGATGTTCTAAAATACTTTATTGATCATGATGGGAGCTTTAGATATATGAAATTACTAAATGGTCCTATCTACCCTACATTGGTGAAAGACTTTTGGATTAGAAGCAAAGTGAAGACTGTTGAGGATTATAATAAGGAGCTGGCTGCAAAGAGGAAAGAGAAACCTGAGAATAAGAACAAGACTCCTCAAGATTTAGGTTTAAGGATTGTTGAAGACACTGAGGTGTGTTTTGTTGTATGTGGCGTTGAAGTGGTTCTCACTGCTTCAAACTTGGCTAAGGTTTTATCTATCCCTAGTGAAGGTATCTACTACACCTTTAGCGAAAGTGAAGCAAATAACTCAGAGTTTCTGGTAAATATGACTAAACAATGCTATGCTGAAGGAAAGAGTTGTGAAAGCAACAAGATAAGTGATTTGAAGCCTACTCAAAAGGTATTAGCCAGAATAGTGTTGGGTTCAATACTTCCAAGGAGTGGAAGTTCTGACTAACTATCATGAGATCATAGACACTTTGTCTATTTTTTCACAAGGAATTTTGATTTGAATTGGGCTAAATACATCTTCAATCACCTCTACAAAGCTGTGAATGCTATTCAGAAGCAAACCACGCCCAATGTACATGTCATCTACCCAAGGATACTCAGTGAGATTTTCTATCAATGTGGAGTGATAGACATAATCAAAGCTGCTGGTCATGACAATCTGCTAAGAGAGATCAGAGCTTCTACAATCTCTGCTCACACCCTCTCCAACATGAACTTGCTGACAGGACAAGAGGTGCAACCGTTTGATCCTTTTGAACCTCAATAACACTCAGGGCCTTCTATGGTGGAGAAATTTAAGATTGACATACCTGCTGTCTCAAATGGTATTGTCAATCAGTACATACAACTGCTGGAAAACCAAGGTGAAAAGTTTGAGATTGTGAAGGAATAATTGAAGAAGAAAAGGAAGAGGCTTGTGAAAGCAAAGATGGAGAAGAGTGAAGCTACAAAGGTAGAAGGAAAAGGAAAGACCAAGGTTGGAAGTTCAAATGTTGTAGTGGTACAAGTTGAAGAAAGTGAAGATGATGATGAACCTCTAAGTGTCAGGAAAAAGAAACTTGCCAAGGAGCCTAAGAAGAAGAATGCTGAAGGCTCATACTAAGACAACTCATGTAATGTATCTCTATCTAAACCTGCTGTTGTAACTGCTCAAGATACTCAATTAACCCCATCATCAACCCACCCCAGAAATTCACCTCTACAATTCCTTCAACAACATCTAGGTGGTGAATTATCTAACCAAACTAAAACCACAAATCTAGTTCGGAACCCATCCATCCATCCAATCTCTGAACAGATTCAGAACCCCATTCCAAACATTAACCAGACAAGTCCTGAAGACAATCTTACCTTAAAACAACTTGTCTCTGAACCTGTCCATTCAGAACCTCCTATACCAGAGATAATTCATTCTGAACCACACATCTCACCAGAACCAGTTCAAACACCCCCAGAACCTCGTACACCTGAACACCAAACACCACCTGAACACCAAACACCATCTGAACACCAACCCTCTGAACATCAAGATCCTGAAAACCAAACACTACCTGAACAACAAAACACTGAAGAACTTGAACATCACTCTGATGTTTCAGAACATACTGAACCTGCTGTCTCAGAAGAAACCCAGAACCTCCCATCATCAAACCATGTTGAGGCTATGGTCCAAGAACTTCATGTGAATTATTTCCATCTCGAAGACTTTGTTCAAACCTGCCCTAGACCTCAACAGCAACCTCAACCACAAACATCACCTCAACACACCATTACACCCTCAACCACTGAACTTCACCCAACCAACTCAAATGACCCTGATATCTTGAGTAAATGCAACAACTTGTTTAGCCAGATACATGGTCTTCATGATCTAAGGCAATGTAATATGCCTTCATCTGAGTATGTTGCTCAATGGGTAAGTCTGACTGAGGAATTGGTGAAAGAGCTGTATAGTCTTCAGGAGGCAGATGTTGAAGAGCAAAAGAAGTTTGACAAGGGAAAAGTTGCCAATGTTGAGGATGTCATTCAGACTCAGAAGGACAAAGAGAGGGATAAACCTGAATCCTCTACTGTGAGAGAAAATGTTGAGCAAAACCGGAGGGATAGGTTAGCTTCAATTGAGCAAGATCTGAATGAACCAATTCAAGACAATCTGGGAGCTAATCCAACCAACCAAGAGCACCTGAGGAATCCAGTTTATGAAGCTGACATTGAGAGGATTGAAGCCAAAGTGGATAAATACATTGGACTGATGGAGGAAGTTAATGGAAATCAGAAGGAGATCATGAAAACCCTAGCTTTTCTCTGTAGTCGTCCACAATAAAACCCTAGGATTTCTTTGAATGTTTAATTGATTATCTGCTGATTAATATTTTGTTAAGCACATTGATAGGATTGAGTCTATACTTTTGTATGTTTTGACTTCTTTGTGCTATTCTGAAATATTTATTCACTGCTGTCGTGGTGATTTTTGGATATCGAGTTATTAATTAACTTCGAATCACAATTTAATATTCCACCACCGATCTTTAATTTATTTGAGGGAAGGGGGAAAAGGTCGAAAAAACCCTATTTTTAGAGATCAAGGTTCGGTGGTTGGTTATACGAAGGGAAGGTACTAGCACCCTAAGTATCTATAGTACTCTATAGGAACCTCTTGTTTTTATTCAAACTTTGCGCTTAATTTTAATTGCTTGTAAAAAATGTATAAGTGTAGGAATTAAAGTGATGATAAAAAAGAAGTTTAAAGTGATGAAAAAGGAAAATGTTTTTGTTGATTTTATTGATTGGAGAGACAAGTCTCATGCCTACGTACCCGAGGGATCAAACCACCGTAGTTCGGGGTAAAAATTACGAGTAAATTTGTTTGTTTAATTTTAAGGTTTTGAAAATGGTTTTAAAGACCAAAAGCCAAAAGTGGCAAAATGTGAGTTTGATTGATGTTAGTTTATGAAGAAAGTCTATATGGTTAAATTGATTAAAATTTGATTGAGAAATAAGACGCGGACACTTGGTTTAAAATCCAAGGTTTGTTGAGAAAAGGTTTTGAGTGATAAAAGACACTTGGTTGGAGAAAATACACTTGGTTTAAAATCCAAGGTTTTTTTGCGAGAAAAAAAGGAACACTTGGTTCAAAATCCAAGGTTTTAGCGAAAAAGAAGTCATTGGTTTAAAGTCCAAGGCACTTGGTTTAAAATCCAAGTTTTGCGATAAAAAAAAGCACTTGGGTTAAAATCCAAGGTTTTCACGATAAAAGACGCCGTTGGTTTAAATTCCAAGACACTTGGTTTAAAATCCAAGTTTCGCGATAAAAAGACTCTTGGGTTAAAATCCAAGGTTTTTACGATAAAAGAAGCCATTGGTTTAAAGTCCAAGACACTTGGTTTAAAATCCAAGTTTTGCGATGAAAAATAACTCTTGGGTTAAAATCCAAGGTTTTCGCGATAAAAAGAAACGTTTGGTTTAAAGTCCAAAGTTTTGAAAAATGCTTTGTGACAAAATATTTTTTGTGCTTTTTGAGAATAAATTGCTTTGGTTATTTTGAAGAGGTGTTGACCTCATTTTTGAGAAGAAAATGACTAATTTTTCCAAATGGAATGTTGGGTTCCAAATTAATAAAAGGGTAGCGTGAAAAATAATACTAACGTCGCAATAAGCAAATTAAGCGCGAAGACAATTCATAATGATATTTTGATCAAAACGATGTCTTTTCCTTCGGAATTAATATTCTAACGCTTTTGCGGAAAGCAATAAAAATAAATATGCATGAGATGCAAATTTCATTTATAGTGTACATTTATTCCTAATTACATTCTAAGGTATTTGTAAGAAAGATAAATATGAAATGAATGCAAGAGAGGATGCTATTCAATTTTTATTTACATTTACATTAAATCCTAAAAATACAATCTAATGTCGTTGCAATAAAATAAATGTTTAATTAATTGTTAGATTAACAAGCAATAATAATAAAGTATGTTAGTGACAATAATAATGATAAGTTAGTAAGTTAGTAATAATAAAGAATAAGGCATGAATAATAAAAGTTAAGTTAGTGAGCAAGATTAAGCACAAATAATCATGAAATAAATAGTAAAAAAAATAAAAGGACCTCAAATAAGTGCTTATTTTGGATTTAATAGCTTATTGAAGTACATTCCATAAGCACTTTTATCATAGGCAAAAATAAAAAAAATAAAAAAACAGAAGGGGTGCAAATAGCATTAAAAACAGAAAGGGTGGTGCAAAAAGCAACTCTGGGGTTCTGGCCCAACTAGGGGGCGCAGCCCAGAGGGGGTGTTTGAAGCAATTAAACAAAACTGAATCAGAGCCGTCTGATTGATCAAACGGTTCTGATTTAAACAAGAGAAAATTAGATCAGGGATGTACGATGGGAAACAGAAGGTCATAGGCGCGCAGGTGCACCTTAAGATCGTGCACCTGCGCGCACAGAATCGGAATGGGGGTTTATATACAAAAAAAACCTAAAAAAAATTCATTTTTTACAAAACACTTCTCTCTCTTCTTCTTCTCACCCTCGCCGCCGATCTCTCCTTCTTCCTCTCGGCCACCATTTTTCATCAAAAAAACTACCATTTTTAAAAACCTTCAACATCAAATGTTGTTGGAACAAAATATGTGTTAATACACACCCTTAAGTTTTGATGATAACAAAGTATTAAATGGACAATTGATGGTACTAATGTTTAAATTAAGTGCAGGAGAATTCAACGTTTAATCAAGAGCACACTTAATTTAAACTCTGATGAAACCAATGGAAGTCTGAATATTTAGACTCTGAAAGAGTTCATATGCTACAACGTGGTCAGAAGCTATACAAAGTTCAGAAGCTCAAAGTAGATCAGAACGTCTGAAGCTGTTCAGGGACTCAGAGGAGTTAAGAAGCTCAAGGATGTTCAGAGGCCTACAAGAGTTCAGAGGCTGTCTGCTAGTCATAAGTCATTCAGAGGATGAAGACGTTCAGAAGCTGAATTACGAAGGACTATCAGAGGCCAACCATTCAAAGACCAATCAGACTCCAAGTTATCAAAGGTTCATCAGAACATCAACTACAACTTATCAAGCCTGATGACTTGTTCTAAGGTCAACTAAATTGCAACGGTCACAAAGGATGTGATCCCTCTCTCTAGGAGCTAGTTGTACCTGCTAACTGTACTATTGGACAGACAGCAAATGTGAAGCTTCTCTGCAAAGGAAGACGTGGCTTTACTCAACGGATCTTCAATGTCTACAGCTGTCCAAGTTACAACGGGAATTTCTCCAACGTCTCAATTTCTTTCTCAACTCATATAAATATGCCAAAGAAAGAATTGATGACTAGCGCTCACCATTAGATAAAATCTCTCAGAAGAAAGTGAGAATTTGAATTGTAATAGATAATATCTCTCAAATGAAGTGAGCATAGAAACTAGCTTAGAGCCTCTGAAGTTATTATGTTTGTAATAAGTCTTAAGCTCTTAAGTTAGTAGTAAGTCTTCTGCTTAGTGTAGAAGCAAGAAAGTCTTCTGCTTAGTGTAGAAGCACGTAAGTCTCAATCTTATTGATTAGAGCAGTGAAGTCTTGAGCCTGAGTGCTTGAGCAAGGAAGCCTCTGATCTTGTGTGATCAGAACAAGGAAGTCTCTCTGTCTTGTGTGACTTAGAGCAGGAAGTCTCAAGCTTTTGTGCTTGAGCAAGGAAGTCTTTGATCTTGTGTGATAAGAGCAAGGAAGTCTCTATGTCTTGTGTGACTATGAGCAGGAAGTCTTGAGCTTGTGTGCTTGAGCAACTATTGTAATCCTAGTGATTATAGTGAAACTCTCTTGGAAACAAGGGGACTGGAGTACTCTCAATTTGTGAGGGGAACCAGTATAAATTGTTGTGTGTTCTTCTCTCTCTCACTCTCTCATTTACTCCTTCATCATTCATAACGCCATAAGTTAATTGTGTGAATAATCCGCTGTGCTTTAAAGACTCTGAAAAGGTTTAAATATCTTGGAAAGTTTTTAAATATCCAAAACACAATTCAACCCCCCCTTCTTGTGTTTTCTCCACGCACCTTCAAATGTACCCAAAATCGAATCCTAAACCCAAATATGAGTTCAAAAACCCTAAAGTTTAAACCGACAATCCAGATCGAGGGAGACGAAAAAACGAAAAAAAGATCCAACCTCTTGGTGTTTTTATTTCTGATTTGATTCGGTTCCTTCTTCTTCTTCTCGTTTCTCTGTTTTTCGGTTTCTGGGTTGTTGATGATTCGTGGGTGGTTTCGGTTCTGATGATTTGAAAAGAAAAGGTTTGTGGGTTTGTTTTTTCGTTTTCTGGGTTAAGGATGAACGAAGGTGGTGATAAATTTGGTTTATGGATTGATGATTTATGATGAATGATGGTTGATTTTATTTTTGATTTGATTTGATTTCGGTTCTGTTTTTGTTGTGATGAAGGGTTTTGATTTTTTTGATTCTGGTTTCAAAAAGAAAACGAAAAAGAAGATGAAGGTTGATGATGATGATGTTGTATTTTTTGTTCTGAGTTTTGATTTGATTATTTGATTTTTTTTTGGTTTTTTGTTTCTATTCAAAGAGGAAGATGAACTTTTTTCTGCGGCTGATGAATCTGACCTAGGGGACTGTGCAATTAATGCACTATAAATAGTGTGTCAGAATTAGGGTTTGGCAGATGAAAATTTCCCCTTTTGGACAAAATTGCCCTTTTGGGCCTGATGAGGACAAAAAACCAGATTTGGACCTTTGGCAAACTTGACAAAAACACCCAAAAAATAATAAAAACGAAAATAAGAATAAAAAACATAAAATAAAATAATAATACATATAATAATAAATAAAAATGAATCAAATAAATAATAAATAAAATATAAAGGGATAAAAGTAATAATAATAAAAAGAAAATAAAAAGAAACCAAATAAATGAGGTATTTTTTGCCGAAATTTCGTCAGAAATGACAAAAGAGGAAAAAAAAAAAAGTTTTAAACGATGAACAAAAGCGATCGGTCAAAAAATGGGGTATGACAACTGCGTTTTTATTCTGGATGCTTTTATTTCATTTCTGATTCTTTAAACTTTTGATAGTTTTTATTTCAATTAAGATTTAATCTTTTATGATCATTTTTATTCTTCAATTGGCTTTCAAAACCTTCTTTTAAAAGTTTATTCCATTTAAAACCAGTTTTTCAATTGGTATTTCAAACTCTTGTGTTTCTGTTCATAAAATTGTTTTTCAATTAGTACAATATTTGGTTATTCTTAAAGAATCAAATTGCATAACAAGAGAAGAAACATAATAAGAAAATCAAATTAAACAAGCCAAAGCAATTGAATTTTATTTCATTGAGAGCATAAGTTACTGATTACATATAAAAAATTCCTAAAGACTATTTTCTGGATGCTTCAAAGGACATATTGTGGCAGCAGCCATGATATGACCTTTGAAGAGGGGAGTTGGGGTTATCCAACTGTTCGGTCGTCTTCCTTGAAGAGACCTATTCTGATGCATCAGATTGGTTTTCTTCAGGAAAAGACACTAGCCCCTCTGGAGCCTTGGATATCAGATTAATTTTCTTCAGGAAGATATGTCTTCATAAACTCAAACCAGTCAGGGTCCCAAGTTTTTTCTTCAGACTCTGAACTGAGTTTTTCTTTTTCAGACACTGGCTTTGTTTCTCTTGGTCTCTTCGTATGTTTTCTCCTATTTTGACTAACTCTCTTTAAATCTACCTTTTCTTTTCTGAGCATTTCATTTTTTCTCTCAATTGCTCTATCACAACCTAAGATTATTCTGTGTGAATAAAATAACTAGGTTTCTCTCCTTTTATAAGCTCATTTCAAACGCCAATGCCATAAATGCGTTCAACCACTCCTGACTTGACTACATTGGATGTTGTAATTATTATTAATTGCTTATACTACCTTTTTGATAATGACAAAAGGGGGAGAAAGAATAATGATAAATCAATTGTTGGAAGAAGCAAAATTACTTTGTTTTTTAGGGCTTTGTAGTGCTTCAGAAAGAGAACGTAGGAGAATGGTCAATTTAGTGGCATGAGTTACATGCTTTGTAATGACAATCTGATCTTGAGGATTTCAAAATGTGTATTTTTTTAAGCTCTGAATTGTTTTCAAAATCTTTGTATTCAAGCTCTGAACTCAAAATCTTTATTTTTAAAGCTCTGAACTGTTTTGAAAAATATTATATTTATTTTGAACTCTGAAACTGTATATCATGATAACCTCAAAACCTTGTGTGTGTATACGTTTCTAGTGCCTCTGATCCTATTGTCATTCATTTAAATATTTTGTTTAATTCATCTGGCATTTTAAATAAGCGCATAATTTTAAGGAGAATACATTTATTAATTGAAGTTTATTATTCATAGATAGTTTTTGAGTAAGGGTGCAACTTTATTCAAAGATTATTACACTATGAAAAGAAGAAGCTTACAAACCTTGTTCTCTGCATAGTAAAATATGAATAATTTAAGTCATATAATAAAGTATTTCTTAAACTGATTAAAATTAACTATGGATACAAAATATGGGGAGCTTACAAACCTAACCCTATGGACTATCAGACTTAGGGGGAGCTTGCAAAACTCAAAAGCCTAATGTCAACATAGTTGAATTTTATCAACAACAATTGTATTTAATACTTATATTTGTCATCATCAAAAAGGGGGAGATTGTTGGAACAAAATGTGTTTTGGTACACACTGTAACATCACGTTTTTTTTTATTATTTATTTGATTTAATTTATTTATTTAAATTCCATGTTGTGTGATTTATTTAAATATGTGGTTTTAGTGTAGTGGTGTGAATATAATAGTAGTGTTTTTGGGAGGTGTAAATAGAGAATTTGAGTGGGCTTATGAGAGAGGGCAATTTAGTAATTTGGGAATGAGGTTTTGACCTAGGTATAAGTTTTGAAAACTTACAGAGAGAAATCATTTATCATAAGTTTTGTGAAGAATAGAGAGAGAGAAAGCTAGAGAAGAAGGAGAAGAACATAGAAGAAGGAGCTAAGAGGGGAAGATTGGGGAGCTAATTCTTGAAGAATTAGAGGTAGAGAGTAGTATTATATAATTGTGGGTGATAAAGAGGTAGGAGAAATCATGTTCTCTTTGCCCAAACCCTCTCACCCTTTGCTATGCTTAAAGTTAGCATTTTTATGTGTTTATATGAATCAAAATGCTTCCTTTTGTAATGATTTCATGTTATCCATGTTATGTGATGTTAAAAGTACTTGTTGACGATTTCAATTTTGAGAATCAAAGTATGTTCATATGAAATTATGAGTTTTTGAGTTTTGAATGAAAAATATGCATAATCTTTGCTTGGTGATGATTTTGGTGTTTGTAAGAGGTGAAACTTGTACTTCTATGTATGATAACATGTTTATGATCTAAAGAAAACATCTTTTTAAAACTGGAACGTGTTTTGGGTGATTTGGGGGTGGAATCCGAACAGCCACGAAAATAGAGCAGCTATTTCTGGGTTTCGTCGCTGAGCGGGAGCTAGCGAGAGCTAGCGAGGGAACTCGTTGGGCTCGCCAGTGCTCACCAGCCAACCCTGTTCTGTCTGACTTGCTTCGCTAACGGCGAGAACTAGCGAGAGATGGCGAAGGGTTGCCAGACTTGCTCGCTAGGACTCGCTATGTGGCGATTAAGCTCCTGACTTGCTTCGCCAGAGCTCGCCTAGTGAGAGCTAGCGAAGGCAGTCAGATTCATTTGATTATTAATTGATGATGGTGATCGTTTGGTGTATAGGTTTCTAGTCTTATAGTGATACATAAATGATGATAATATTTTATGTGAGGGTTGTGTGATGGATAATGATAAGTTGAATTGATCTCAATTATGTACATGCGTTTGAATGTATATGATATGATAAGATGGATGGTGATGTTTTTCATGTACTTGTTGAATATGCTTATATGTGTATGAGGTATTGATGGTGAGTTGGTGATATCATGTATTTATACATGAAGCGTTGGTGAATATATAAATTGATTTATATTGATGAAATGACGTGACACATCATTCATGCATAAGTTGTGTCAATTGATGGTGATGATAGATGGTGAAGAGGATTCTTGTATCCTATATTGATGGCGAATGGTACCACATATAGACGTGTCTAGAACATACATGAAGGTGACATTAGATGCATTAGGAAGGTGAATCTTATTTGTATTGATGTGATAATGACGTGATACTTGAATAACGGTGTTCTCATTAATTGTGGATTATTTCGTTGATTGTTACATATAAGATAATTATGTGTGTGTGTCTTATTGATGGTGATAAATTGGTATTGTATGAGTGTTAGTATGTGAATAAGTGAATGGATATGTATATGATTTCCTTATGTATGTTGAATTGGATTTAATGTTAGTTATTTACTTTCATTTATCTCAATGCCGATTATATGTACTAACTCTCTATTTCTTTTATAATGGATCGTTGGGCGATTCAGATTCTCAGGCGTGAGGATTTGCTTTGCTTGCTTAGGAGGAGTACCCGGAATCGTTGCCAAGTATTTGGGGTGAGGATATGTGTCTTACTATTAGCGTAGTACTCGTGTCCATTTGCTCTGAAGGATTTGTAACACCATGTTGGGGATTTTACTTGTTTATCGGGTTTCGCCTAGTGTCGTTGTTAGACCTTAATTATATATGATGGTGTAAGGCTTATGCCAAGTACTTTATTTCTTATTTATTGATGATGAAACACTAGTAGGTGAATTATGTGCATGTTGACTTATCATTGTTAGAACTTAATGAATATTCAGTTGTTGACTTATCTATGGTTTTATTATTAGATTCATGACTTGTATGATGAGGTCTCATTATTATTTTTCCGCTGCAATGTATGTGAAGCATGATATACGTTTGGTTTATATGCTATGGTTAAATGATGATTTCCACATGTAACGCTCTTCTTGTGTCTACTTGCGTCTTATTTATTTATTTGGTCGAAATTTTTGGGTAGATATAAGTGGGGTGTTACACACACACCCTTAGTTTTGAGGATAACAAAGTATTAAATGGAGAATTGATATTACTAATGTTTAAATTAAGTGTGCAGGAAAATATTAAGTTTATACAAAAGCACACTTGAATTATACCCTGAAGGAACCTTATGAAAGTCTGAATCATTACACTCTGAAAGAGTTCAGAAGCTAAACGTGGTCAGAAGATCTAAAGGGATCAGGATGTCTACAAGAGTTTAGAAGCTTAAGAGAAGTTTAGAAGCTCAGAGACATTCAGATGCCTACAAGAGTTCAGAAGCTATTTGGTGTTAGTCAAGAGTTATTCAGAAGATGAAGACGTTCAGAAGCTGAATTACGAAGGACTATCAGAGGCCAAATATTCAAGACCATCGGACTTCAAGATATCAAGGTTCATCAGAAGCAAAGAGAATTCCACTGGTCATCAGAAAGGCTACATCACCCACTCTTACTATGCCTGATCATCTCTTTAAGGACAACTAATTACAACGGTCATAAAGGATGTGATCCTATTCTCTTTAGGAGCTAGTTGTACCTTATTACCGTATTTGGACAGACAGTAAAACGTGAGCTTAACTGTGAAGAAGACGTGGCTCTGCTTAGAGTAAATTCAAAAGTTACAGCTTAAGCAATAAGGAATCAACAGCTGTCCATTTACAACGGGATTCTGCAACGTCTCAATATCTTTTCTCTCTCATATATATATGTGAAAGAAATAAATTGAGAAAAACTGATCTTCAAATATTTTATCTCTCAGAATTAAGTGAGAACTTGAAAACTAGCTAAAGCCTCTGAAGTTATTATTTTGTAATAGTTTTAAGCTTAGTAGTTAGTATTTACTCCTGTGTGAGTAATTTGGAAAAGTCTCTTATCTTTGTGATTTGAGCAACGAAGTCTCTTATCTTGTGTGATTAGAGCAAGTAAGTCTCTCTGTCTTGTGTGACTTAGAGCAAGGAAGTCTCTCTGTCTTGTGTGACTTAGAGCAAGGAAGTCTCATGCTTGTGTGTTTGAGCACTAGGATTGTAATCTTTGTGATTATTGTGAAATCCCTTGGAAGTGCAAGGGGACTGGAGTACTCTCGTTTTGTGAGGGGAACCAGTATAAATCCTTGTGTCTCTCTCTCTCTCTCTCTCTCTCTCTCTCTCTCTCTCTCTCTCTCTCTCTCTCTCTCTCTCTCTCTCTCTCTCTCTCTCTCTCTCTCTCTCTCTCTCTCTCTCTCTCTCTCTCTCTCTTATTTACTCTTCCATCTTTACATTTAGATTCAAGTTATTTGTGTTGAGTATTCCGATGTGCTTAAAGACTTTGATAGATACTATTATCTGGAAAAGTTTTAAAAAACTTAAAACACAATTCAACCCCATTCTTGTGTTTTCTCCCACGCACCTTCAGTTTGGTGTTTCGATTTTCTATGGATCAGCGATACAAAAATTACATATTATAAAATTCGAATAAAAATTCAAAAAACATTGAAAATAAGGTTCTAAATCATATAATATGGTTCTTATGCCACATGTTAAAATTATGATCGATATTACATGATAATAGAACACACTTAAGCCTTATTAGTTATCACGTGCTCTGGTATTTGGTGTATTTGATGGGAAAAATCACAAGCAAAGGGACTGAGCCAATCTATATATCATGGGTCCTAGAGGTTGGGCCTATACTTTATTATACGTAAATTCGAATCAGTTTCAAAATCTCATTATTATTGATCACGTTTGTCGGACTTAGACGCACCATAAAATGAATCACATTAAATAACATCAAACCCATTTTTCATAAAACTAAAATTAAAATTGATTAATTGTAGCCCACAAGTGGTAATGCATCATAGATAGATTTTGATATCACATTACTTCTTCAACCAACTCATCCATCCTTGGTTTTCAACCACTGGTGGTGAAACCTCCATCTGTGGTTGTTTAGCAAAACAAAAGCATATCTTCATCAAAACATTCAAGATGATATTCAAAATCCGAGTGACCTGAGCACGCAACTCTGCTGCGAGATGAACAACCACAATCAACAAATTAACCAACTGCAGTGAAAGCATCACCCAAGCTAGAGTTTTCTTTTTCTCAAATGTGATAATCATAAGGGTAGTTTAAGCTATGTTTGCACCAACAAACACCATAAATTTTAGGGGATTCGTTATTGCACGTTTCAAGTAGGAAAGAACTGATATCATACTATCACGTAGCATACTTCAAGTACACCGGTAAGTCCACCCAGAGAAAGTTTCATACTCGGTGTAACACCCTACTTAATTCTACCAAAAATTTCGCGACTAAACAGCAAATGAAATCAAGTAAATCAAGTAGAGCGTTACATGTATAAATTGAAAACCAAAAATAGCATATCATATCATACAAAACATGAATAAAAGATCATTGCAGCGGAACAACATAACATATCATCAATCATTTACCATCATGGATATAGTTCGAATTATAAGCACTAGTCACTAGCTAAATAATTCATCTACATAATAAATCCACATCCACGTAAATCACCTACACACGTCTTATCATCAACAAATAGATAATTAAGTACTTGGCATAAAGCCTTACAACATCATACAAAACAAGGTCTAAAAGCAACACTAGTCATAAGTCCGATAAGACTAAACCCCAACACGGTGTTAAAACCACCAGAGCAAATGGACAAGACACGACACTAGAATAGCGACTCAGCTCCTCATCCTGAATACTAGCAACAAATGCCAGGTACTCCTCCTAAGCAAGCAAAGCAAATCCTCACGCCTGAGAATCTGAATCGCCCAACGATCCATTACATAGAAAAATAGAGAGTTAGTTACTTATAATCGACATATAACAAATGAAAGTAAATACTAACATTTAATCCAACATATACAATGCATATATTAATCTATCATACATATAATGAGCATGTATATAATAGCAATCCAACAACATCAATACGACATATATATATTTAATCATCTAACATACGTCTCCAAATTCACACCATCAATTATCAACAACTTATATGTAAGGAAACACTTAGCACATAATTAGACAATTATCACGTCATCATCACATATAGCACATTTAAGGTTCACCTTCCTAAATGCATCTAATGTCACCTTCATGCCATGTCTCCTAGACACGACTACATGCATGCGGTACCATTCACCAAATAAGGATCCAAGAATCCTATGCGTTATGGATCAAACGTCCAAGCTTCATCAATTCGTTATGGGTCAAACGCCCAAGCTTCATCAATAGACTCAATCATGATGCATGAACATATATATAACGTATGTTATTTACCACTATTATGTAACCTCATGTATACATAATCTTCACCATCAATTATTCATCAACACATAACATACTTATATACATTCATCATCATCAACATCATTAAGCATTAACAATCATTCATATAGAAACATCACCATCCGTCATATTCATTATAAATCCAACATCAACCATTTATGTATTAATATAATACCAGCAATCCATACATCAACTACACCTTCAACAATTAATAATCAAGTAAGCCTGACTGCTTCGCCAGCTCTCGCTAGCTCTCGCCATAGCGAGGCAAGTCAGAGGCCTACTCGCTATCCCTCGCTAGTTCTCGCCGTAGCGAAGCAAGTCAGAGAGCACTGGGCTGGCTGGCGAGTACTGGCGAGCCCTGGCGAGTTCCCTCGCTAGTTCTAGCCTAGCGACGTGTGCCCAGAATTGCTGCTCTGTTTTACGACCGTTCGGATTCCACCCACAAAATCGTCCGAAACGTGTTCCAGTTTTAAAAAGATATTTTCTTTGGATCATAAACATGTTATCATACATAGGAGTACAAGTTTCATAACTTAAAACCATTAAAATCATCATCAATAAGGATTTATCATATTTTTCATCAAAAGCTCATGAACATGCAATTTCAAACCAACAACTCTAGATTTTCGAAATTGAAATCACCCACATATATTTCTAGCATTATAATACATGAATAACACTAAATCAGCAAGAAAGATAACATTTTGATTCATATAAACTCATAAAGTTATGAACTTTAGAGTATGAAAGGGTGAGAGGGTTTGGGCAAAGAGAAATGTAATTTCTCCCCCCTCTTGGTCACCCACAATCATAAATAACTACTCTCTTACCTCTAATTCCTCAAGAATTAGCTCCCCAATCTTTTTCTCTTAGCTCCTTCTTCTATGTTCTTCTTCTTCTCCTCTAGCTTTCTCTCTCTCTATTCTTCACAAACTTATGATAAATGATTTCTCTCTCTAAGTTTTCAAAACTTATACCTAGGTCAAAACCCTTTCAATTTACCAAATTACCCTTCCTCATAAGCCCACTCAAATCCTCTATTTACACCTCCTAAAAACACTACTATTCTATTCACACCACTACACTAAAAGCCACATATTTAAATAAATCACACAACATGGAATTTAAATAAATAAATTAAATCAAATAATTAATTAAATAAAACGTGATGTTACACTCGGTATCTTCCGCAGGGAGGAAAATGATTCGTGGGTTTCTGCAGCTATTATTAACCCAGAACCACAACATGTTGGAAGGTAATCCAGGATATCTTTCCTATACAAAGTTTGGAATTTGGATCTGGACCGGATGTAAATGTAAAGGGTGTATTTAGCAAAAACCCAAATGTTATTTTGTGATCCATACAACGGCCCAATAGCAACGGCCCAACACATATACAAAGGTCAAGCCCAACTTCACGTAAAGGCGAGACCATACGGGGGAGACATCAATCCCTTATGGCAAGATATGGTCAAAAAGGGTGAGATGCCCACGATCCTTTGATAAAACCGATATTTTCCCACAATCTACCCCATTTATCTCCACCTTCCGTATGACTAGGAACATGATGTATGTAATATCACACACATTCAGCCCATGTTCTACATGATTAACTGGTTAATAGACGCATGATCAATAACCACCCCCACTAAGCATTATCCCATGAGTGGAAATATGGTGGCTTGAAAAAAGGAGCTCATGATCCAACATGATGAGGAGCAGAACATCTATAAATACCTTCTCTTCTTCATTCTGAAGGATATCCCTAATACAATTCATTCTTTTTCATCACAGATATGTGAAACTTCTGTATTCATCCTTTTTACTTCATATCATAGCAAATACAATCTCTACCATTGGTAATTATAATGAAAAGGACGGACGAAAAGACATTTCGAGATCATATACTTGGTTTTGTTATTTGACGGTCCAATATTATTACTTTTCACACCCATTTAAGTGTTCACCAGAACATTTTGGCGCCCACCGTGGGGCTGCGGTAAAATGATTCCCAGCCTATCACTTAGAGAGAGAGCAACGCTGCAAGCAGAGATAAAACATGGCTGCCAATCATGGAAATAGTCCTTCAATCCAGGTCGCAATGGAAGAAATCAGAAGCTTGCAGAAGAAAGTTACTACAATGGAAAAAGAAAGGGCTGAGCAAAACATAGATTCTGATGATGAGAGTCTTATTGAATCTCAGCCACTTCGTCAATCACTCTGGGATTCCAAAGTCCCAGACAACTTCAAATCACCACACCTACCAGCCTTCGATGGAAAGACTGGTCCTATGGAGCACTTGATGGCTGTTTCGTGATCTCGTGTTATACCGTTGCCATTTTTGAAAAATCGTTTTCTGTTTTTTGCAATAAGCCTAACCTTTATTGGGTATTAAATCTTGTTGAAGAAAATTGTCAAAATAAAATAAACTAGTCTTTTAGAAGAAAGGGATTCAAATATAGTCATATTATATCCATGTGGTTTCAATTTCTGTTTGGTATGATTATATAGTTTTGGTTTCTGTAACTTGTTTTGTTTATTTTTGGGTATGCGAATTTGGTTTCAAAAACCGTTGTTGCATCCTCAGAAATAATTTATCGGTTCCATTATATTTTAGCAAAGTTTAGTTCTATGTTTGTTATCATGATACTGATTTGGATGTCTTAAAAGAAAAATAGTAACGAGAGGAGAATAAATATATTTGGCTTGCTGTTATGTTTGTTTCTAGTTCAAACCAGTTCATTCATCTATTGCCTTTATTTTAATTTGCTTCATTCATGTCTAATTGTGTTTAATTAATGAATAACATGGATCTAAATTCGACGCCCTATAAATCCTTGTTTCCTTCTTCAGTTTAAAACTGCTTCATTTTTCTATAAATTCCGAGAATACGCTGCTTTCTCTTCTCTCTAATTTTATTCTTCGAAAATATTTTTTGTTTCAATTATCGAACGGTTGTTGCCGTACAGAATTGATATTCGTATATCAATTAGAGTGGTTCGTAGTTTCGAATCGTACTGGTGTATATCTGGCCGATACTACAGTGCAGTAGTTCATCGGTATTTATTTGGAAACGGCTGTTTTATCCTGGGGACTTCGCGGTCGATATACTACAGTGCACTTTTCGAGTAGTTCCGCGAAACGTCTTAAAGAAAGCGACCTAGTACGCGACTCAACCAATAATTTATTTCGTTGCCATTTTTGAAAAATCGTTTTCTGTTTTTTGCAATATGCCTAACCTTTATTGGGTTTTAAAACTTGTTGAATAAATTGTCAAAATAAAATAAATTAGTCATTTAGAAGAAAGGGATTCAAATATAGTTATATTGTATCTATGTGGTTTTAATTTCTGTTTGGTATGATTATATAGTTTTTGTTTCTGTAACTTGTTTTGTTTATTTTTGGGTATGCGAATTTGGTTTCTAAAACCGTTGTTGCATCGTCAGAAATAATTTATCGGTTCGATTATATTTTAGCAAAGTTTAGTTCTATGTTTGTTATCATGATACTAATTTGGATGTCTTAAAAGAAAAATAGTAACGAGAGGAGAATAAATATATTTGGTTTGCTGTTTTGTTTTTTTCTAGTTCAAATCAGTTCATTCATCTATTTCCTTTATTTTAATTTTCTTCATTCATGTCTAATTGTGTTTAATTAATGAATAACATGGATCTAAATTCGACGCCCTATAAATCCTTATTTCCTTCTTCAGTTTCAAACTGCTTCATTTTTCTCTGAATTCTGAGAATACGCTGCTTTCTCTTCTCTCTAATTTTATTCTTCGAAAATATTTTTTTGTTTCAATTATCGAATGGTTGTTGCTGTACAGAATTGATATTCGTATATCAATTAGAGTGGTTCGTAGTTTCGAATCATATTGGTGTATATCTGGCCGATACTACAGTGCAGTAGTTCATCGGTATTTATTTGGAAACGACTGTTTTATCCTGGGGCTTCACGGTCGATATACTACAGTGCACTTTTCGAGTAGTTCCGCGAAAC
The DNA here is from genome assembly GCA_951799995.1 of Trifolium subterraneum. Lineage (NCBI taxonomy): Eukaryota > Viridiplantae > Streptophyta > Magnoliopsida > Fabales > Fabaceae > Trifolium > Trifolium subterraneum. The sequence continues at coordinate 30,490,123 of OX637466.1, forward strand.
GTCTTAAAGAAAGCGACCTAGTACGCGACTCAGCCAATAATTTATTTCGTTGCCATTTTTGAAAAATCGTTTACTGTTTTTTGCAATATGCCTAACCTTTATTGGGTTTTAAATCTTGTTGAAGAAAATTGTAAAAATAAAATAAATTAGTCTTTTAGAAGAAAGGGATTCAAATATAGTCATATTATATCCATGTGGTTTCAATTTCTGTTTGGTATGATTATATAGTTTTGGTTTCTGTAACTTGTTTTGTTTATTTTTGGGTATGCGAATTTGGTTTCTAAAACCGTTGTTGCATCGTCAGAAATAATTTATCGGTTCCATTATATTTTAGCAAAGTTTAGTTCTATGTTTGTTATCATGATACTGATTTGGATGTCTTAAAAGAAAAATAGTAACGAGAGGAGAATAAATATATTTGGCTCGCTGTTATGTTTGTTTCTAGTTCAAATCAGTTCATTCATCTATTGCCTTTATTTTAATTTGCTTCATTCATGTCTAATTGTGTTTAATTAATGAATAACATGGATCTAAATTCGACGCCCTATAAATCCTTGTTTCCTTCTTCAGTTTCAAACTGCTTCATTTTTCTCTAAATTCCGAGAATACGCTGCTTTCTCTTCTCTCTAATTTTATTCTTCGAAAATATTTTTTGTTTCAATTATCGAACGGTTGTTGCCGTACAGAATTGATATTCGTATATCAATTAGAGTGGTTCGTAGTTTCGAATCGTACTGGTGTATATCTGGCCGATACTACAGTGCAGTAGTTCATCGGTATTTATTTGGAAACGGCTGTTTTATCCTGGGGACTTCGCGGTCGATATACTACAGTGCACTTTTCGAGTAGTTCCGCGAAACGTCTTAAAGAAAGCGACCTAGTACGCGACTCAACCAATAATTTATTTCGTTGCCATTTTTGAAAAATCGTTTTCTGTTTTTTGCAATATGCCTAACCTTTATTGGGTTTTAAAACTTGTTGAATAAATTGTCAAAATAAAATAAATTAGTCATTTAGAAGAAAGGGATTCAAATATAGTCATATTGTATCTATGTGGTTTGAATTTCTGGTTGGTATGATTATATAGTTTTTGTTTCTGTAACTTGTTTTGTTTATTTTTGGGTATGCGAATTTGGTTTCTGAAACCGTTATTGCATCGTCAGAAATAATTTATCGGTTCCATTATATTTTAGCAAAGTTTAGTTCTATGTTTGTTATCATGATACTAATTTGGATGTCTTAAAAGAAAAATAGTAACGAGAGGAGAATAAATATATTTGGCTTGCTGTTTTGTTTTTTTCTAGTTCAAATCAGTTCATTCATCTCTTTCCTTTATTTTAATTTTCTTCATTCATGTCTAATTGTGTTTAATTAATGAATAACATGGATCTAAATTCGACTTGCCCTATAAATCCTTATTTCCTTCTTCAGTTTCAAACTGCTTCATTTTTCTCTGAATTCTGAGAATACGCTGCTTTCTCTTCTCTCTAATTTTATTCTTCGAAAATATTTTTTTGTTTCAATTATCGAACGGTTGTTGCCGTACAGAATTGATATTCGTATATCAATTAGAGTGGTTCGTAGTTTCGAATCATATTGGTGTATATCTGGCCGATACTACAGTGCAGTAGTTCATCGGTATTTATTTGGAAACGGCTGTTTTATCCTGGGGACTTCGCGGTCGATATACTATAGTGCACTTTTCGAGTAGTTCTGCGAAACGTCTTAAAGAAAGCGACCTAGTACGCGACTTTCGTTGCCATTTTTGAAAAATCGTTTTCTGTTTTTTGCAATATGCCTAACCTTTATTGGGTTTTAAAACTTGTTGAAGAAAATTGTCAAAATAAAATAAATTAGTCATTTAGAAGAAAGGGATTCAAATATAGTCATATTGTATCCATGTGGTTTCAATTTCTGTTTGGTATGATTATATAGTTTTGGTTTCTGTAACTTGTTTTGTTTATTTTTGGGTATGCGAAATTGGTTTCAAAAACCGTTGTTGCATCGTCAGAAATAATTTATCGGTTCCATTATATTTTAGCAAAGTTTAGTTCTATGTTTGTTATCATGATACTGATTTGGATGTCTTAAAAGAAAAATAGTAACGAGAGGAGAATAAATATATTTGGCTTGCTGTTATGTTTGTTTCTAGTTCAAATCAGTTCATTCATCTATTGCCTTTATTTTAATTTGCTTCATTCATGTCTAATTGTGTTTAATTAATGAATAACATGGATCTAAATTCGACGCCCTATAAATCCTTGTTTCCTTCTTCAGTTTAAAACTGCTTCATTTTTCTCTAAATTCCGAGAATACGCTGCTTTCTCTTCTCTCTAATTTTATTCTTCGAAAATATTTTTTGTTTCAATTATCGAACGGTTGTTGCCGTACAGAATTGATATTCGTATATCAATTAGAGTGGTTCGTAGTTTCGAATCGTACTGGTGTATATCTGGCCGATACTACAGTGCAGTAGTTCATCGGTATTTATTTGGAAACGGCTGTTTTATCCTGGGGACTTCGCGGTCGATATACTACAGTGCACTTTTCGAGTAGTTCCGCGAAACGTCTTAAAGTAAGCGACCTAGTATGCGACTCAACCAATAATTTATTTCGTTGCCATTTTTGAAAAATCGTTTTCTGTTTTTTGCAATATGCCTAACCTTTATTGGGTTTTAAAACTTGTTGAATAAATTGTCAAAATAAAATAAATTAGTCATTTAGAAGAATGGGATTCAAATATAGTCATATTGTATCTATGTGGTTTGAATTTCTGTTTGGTATGATTATATAGTTTTTGTTTCTGTAACTTGTTTTGTTTATTTTTGGGTATGCGAATTTGGTTTCTGAAACCGTTATTGCATCGTCAGAAATAATTTATCGGTTCCATTATATTTTAGCAAAGTTTAGTTCTATGTTGGTTATCATGATACTAATTTGGATATCTTAAAAGAAAAATAGTAACGAGAGGAGAATATATATATTTGGCTTGCTGTTATGTTTTTTTCTAGTTCAAATCAGTTCATTCATCTATTTCCTTTATTTTAATTTGCTTCATTCATGTCTAATTGTGTTTAATTAATGAATAACATGGATCTAAATTCGACTTGCCCTATAAATCCTTATTTGCTTCTTCAGTTTCAAACTGCTTCATTTTTCTCTGAATTCTGAGAATACGCTGCTTTCTCTTCTCTCTAATTTTATTCTTCGAAAATATTTTTTTGTTTCAATTATCGAACGGTTGTTGCTGTACAGAATTGATATTCGTATATCAATTAGAGTGGTTTGTAGTTTCGAATCATATTGGTGTTTATCTGGCCGATACTACAGTGCAGTAGTTCATCGGTATTTATTTGGAAACGACTGTTTTATCCTGGGGACTTCGCGGTCGATATACTACAGTGCACTTTTCGAGTAGTTCCGCGAAACGTCTTAAAGAAAGCGACCTAGTACGCGACTCAATCAATAATTTATTTCGTTGCCATTTTTGAAAAATCGTTTTCTGTTTTTTGCAATATGCCTAACCTTTATTGGGTTTTAAAACTTGTTGAATAAATTGTCAAAATAAAATAAATTAGTCATTTAGAAGAATGGGATTCAAATATAGTCATATTGTATCTATGTGGTTTGAATTTCTGTTTGGTATGATTATATAGTTTTTGTTTCTGTAACTTGTTTTGTTTATTTTTGGGTATGCGAATTTGGTTTCTGAAACCGTTATTGCATCGTCAGAAATAATTTATCGGTTCCATTATATTTTAGCAAAGTTTAGTTCTATGTTGGTTATCATGATACTAATTTGGATATCTTAAAAGAAAAATAGTAACGAGAGGAGAATATATATATTTGGCTTGCTGTTATGTTTTTTTCTAGTTCAAATCAGTTCATTCATCTATTTCCTTTATTTTAATTTGCTTCATTCATGTCTAATTGTGTTTAATTAATGAATAACATGGATCTAAATTCGACTTGCCCTATAAATCCTTATTTGCTTCTTCAGTTTCAAACTGCTTCATTTTTCTCTGAATTCTGAGAATACGCTGCTTTCTCTTCTCTCTAATTTTATTCTTCGAAAATATTTTTTTGTTTCAATTATCGAACGGTTGTTGCTGTACAGAATTGATATTCGTATATCAATTAGAGTGGTTTGTAGTTTCGAATCATATTGGTGTTTATCTGGCCGATACTACAGTGCAGTAGTTCATCGGTATTTATTTGGAAACGACTGTTTTATCCTGGGGACTTCGCGGTCGATATACTACAGTGCACTTTTCGAGTAGTTCCGCGAAACGTCTTAAAGAAAGCGACCTAGTACGCGACTCAATCAATAATTTATTTCGTTGCCATTTTTGAAAAATCGTTTTCTGTTTTTTGCAATATGCCTAACCTTTATTGGGTTTTAAAACTTGTTGAATAAATTGTCAAAATAAAATAAATTAGTCATTTAGAAGAAAGGGATTTAAATATAGTCATATTGTATCTATGTGGTTTGAATTTCTGTTTGGTATGATTATATAGTTTTTGTTTCTGTAACTTGTTTTGTTTATTTTTGGGTATGCGAATTTGGTTTCTGAAACCGTTATTGCATCGTCAGAAATAATTTATCGGTTCCATTATATTTTAGCAAAGTTTAGTTCTATGTTTGTTATCATGATACTGATTTGGATGTCTTAAAAGAAAAATAGTAATGAGAGGAGAATAAATATATTTGGCTCGCTGTTATGTTTGTTTCTAGTTCAAATCAGTTCATTCATCTATTGCCTTTATTTTAATTTGCTTCATTCATGTCTAATTGTTTTTAATTAATGAATAACATGGATCTAAATTCGACTTGCCCTATAAATCCTTGTTTCCTTCTTCAGTTTCAAACTGCTTCATTTTTCTCTGAATTCTGAGAATACGCTTCTTTCTCTTCTCTCTAATTTTATTCTTCGAAAATATTTTTTTGTGTCAATTATCGAACGGTTGTTGCCGTACAGAATTGATATTCGTATATCAATTAGAGTGGTTCGTAGTTTCGAATCATATTGGTGTATATCTGGCCGATACTACAGTGCAGTAGTTCATCGGTATTTATTTGGAAACGGCTGTTTTATCCTGGGGACTTCGCGGTCGATATACTACAGTGCACTTTTCGAGTAGTTCCGCGAAACGTCTTAAAGAAACCGACCTAGTACGCGACTCAACCAATAATTTATTTCGTTGCCATTTTTGAAAAATCGTTTTCTGTTTTTTGCAATATGCCTAACCTTTATTGGGTTTTAAAACTTGTTGAATAAATTGTCAAAATAAAATAAATTAGTCATTTAGAAGAAAGGGATTTAAATATAGTCATATTGTATCTATGTGGTTTGAATTTCTGTTTGGTATGATTATATAGTTTTTGTTTCTGTAACTTGTTTTGTTTATTTTTGGGTATGCGAATTTGGTTTCTGAAACCGTTATTGCATCGTCAGAAATAATTTATCGGTTCCATTATATTTTAGCAAAGTTTAGTTCTATGTTTGTTATCATGATACTGATTTGGATGTCTTAAAAGAAAAATAGTAATGAGAGGAGAATAAATATATTTGGCTCGCTGTTATGTTTGTTTCTAGTTCAAATCAGTTCATTCATCTATTGCCTTTATTTTAATTTGCTTCATTCATGTCTAATTGTTTTTAATTAATGAATAACATGGATCTAAATTCGACTTGCCCTATAAATCCTTGTTTCCTTCTTCAGTTTCAAACTGCTTCATTTTTCTCTGAATTCTGAGAATACGCTTCTTTCTCTTCTCTCTAATTTTATTCTTCGAAAATATTTTTTTGTGTCAATTATCGAACGGTTGTTGCCGTACAGAATTGATATTCGTATATCAATTAGAGTGGTTCGTAGTTTCGAATCATATTGGTGTATATCTGGCCGATACTACAGTGCAGTAGTTCATCGGTATTTATTTGGAAACGGCTGTTTTATCCTGGGGACTTCGCGGTCGATATACTACAGTGCACTTTTCGAGTAGTTCCGCGAAACGTCTTAAAGAAACCGACCTAGTACGCGACTCAACCAATAATTTATTTCGTTGCCATTTTTGAAAAATCGTTTTCTGTTTTTTGCAATATGCCTAACCTTTATTGGGTTTTAAAACTTGTTGAAGAAAATTGTCAAAATAAAATAAATTAGTCATTTAGAAGAAAGGGATTCAAATATAGTCATATTGTATCCATGTGGTTTCAATTTCTGTTTGGTATGATTATATAGTTTTGGTTTCTGTAACTTGTTTTGTTTATTTTTGGGTATGCGAATTTGGTTTCAAAAACCGTTGTTGCATCGTCAGAAATAATTTATCGGTTCCATTATATTTTAGCAAAGTTTAGTTCTATGTTGGTTATCATGATACTGATTGGATGTCTTAAAAGAAAAATAGTAACGAGAGGAGAATAAATATATTTGGCTTGCTGTTATGTTTGTTTCTAGTTCAAATCAGTTCATTCATCTATTGCCTTTATTTTAATTTGCTTCATTCATGTCTAATTGTGTTTAATTAATGAATAACATGGATCTAAATTCGACGCCCTATAAATCCTTGTTTCCTTCTTCAGTTTCAAACTGCTTCATTTTTCTCTAAATTCCGAGAATACGCTGCTTTCTCTTCTCTCTAATTTTATTCTTCGAAAATATTTTTTGTTTCAATTATCGAACGGTTGTTGCCGTACAGAATTGATATTCGTATATCAATTAGAGTGGTTCGTAATTTCGAATCATACTGGTGTATATCTGGCCGATTCTACAGTGCAATAGTTCATCGGACTTTATTTGGAAACGGCTGTTTTATCCTGGGGACTTCGCGGTCGATATACTACAGTGCACTTTTCGAGTAGTTCCGCGAAACGTCTTAAAGAAAGCGACCTAGTACGCGACTCAACCAATAATTTATTTCGTTGCCATTTTTGAAAAATCGTTTTATGTTTTTTGCAATATGCCTAACCTTTATTGGGTTTTTAAACTTGTTGAATAAATTGTCAAAATAAAATAAATTAGTCATTTAGAAGAAAGGGATTCAAATATAGTCATATTGTATCCATGTGGTTTCAATTTCTGTTTGGTATGATTATATAGTTTTTGTTTCTGTAACTTGTTTTGTTTATTTTTGGGTATGCGAATTTGGTTTCTGAAACCGTTATTGCATCGTCAGAAATAATTTATCGGTTCCATTATATTTTAGCAAAGTTTAGTTCTATGTTGGTTATCATGATACTAATTTGGATGTCTTAAAAGAAAAATAGTAACGAGAGGAGAATAAATATATTTGGCTTGCTGTTATGTTTTTTTCTAGTTCAAATCAGCTCATTCATCTATTTCCTTTATTTTAATTTGCTTCATTCATGTCTAATTGTGTTTAATTAATGAATAACATGGATCTAAATTCGACTTGCCCTATAAATCCTTATTTGCTTCTTCAGTTTCAAACTGCTTCATTTTTCTCTGAATTCTGAGAATACGCTGCTTTCTCTTCTCTCTAATTTTATTCTTCGAAAATATTTTTTTGTTTCAATTATCGAACGGTTGTTGCTGTACAGAATTGATATTCGTATATCAATTAGAGTGGTTCGTAGTTTCGAATCATATTGGTGTATATCTGGCCGATACTACAGTGCAGTAGTTCATCGGTATTTATTTGGAAACGACTGTTTTATCCTGGGGTTTCGCGGTCGATATACTACAGTGCACTTTTCGAGTAGTTCCGCGAAACGTTATAAAGAAAGCGACCTAGTACGCGACTCAACCAATAATTTATTTCGTTGCCATTTTTGAAAAATCGTTTTCTGTTTTTTGCAATATGCCTAACCTTTATTGGGTTTTAAATCTTGTTGAAGAAAATTGTCAAAATAAAATAAATTAGTCATTTAGAAGAAAGGGATTCAAATATAGTCATATTGTATCCATGTGGTTTCAATTTCTGTTTGGTATGATTATATAGTTTTTGTTTCTGTAACTTGTTTTGTTTATTTTTGGGTATGCGAATTTGGTTTCTGAAACCGTTATTTCATCGTCAGAAATAATTTATCGGTTCCATTATATTTTAGCAAAGTTTAGTTCTATGTTTGTTATCATGATAGTGATTTGGATGTCTTAAAAGAAAAATAGTAACGAGAGGAGAATAAATATATTTGGCTTGCTGTTATCACTACAAGAAAATTCTCACTTTGCGACACTTGCATTGCGACCATTTGACCAAAACCGTTGCAATGTGCTAAATTTTAGAATTTTGCAATAGTTTATGCAACACTAAGATCAACCGTTGCAATGTTTTAGCTTTATTTTAGAAATTTGCCACAGTTAAGTGAACCTTCCCAATGTTTTGGCTTTGCCGCCCAGTGAAAATTTAGGCTCTTTCACAAATAAATCAAAAATTCACTCACAATTTTTTTTTTTTACACAGAAACAAAGTATATCCTTTTTTTGTTCATCTTCACAGATCCGGCATCCTCCCCCAACAGAATCGCAAACCCTCCGCCGAATCCCAAAAATGGAACCACTAACCCCTCCGCTGAATCCCTAATCGAAGAACGTCAAACCCCTTGGCCGTTCTCCTTCGTTCAATTCGTCAATATCTCCGCCGTTCTTCTTCAATTCCTCCGGCGTTCTCCTTTAATCCTCCACCTTTCTCTGTTGTTCAGTCGTTCTTTGCGATTCCAAGGTATCAAATAACTCCATCTCTCTATTGTTTCATTGTATTGTTTGATTTCATGCTTGTTTTTTATCTTTAGCTTGTTGTTTTGTTGTTAGGTATCGATTCAATTCTTCTCATTGTGAATCAAAGAAGCCCCTTTGTGAGTTGTTCTAATGGTTTCAAGTTATGCTTTGATTTTTGTTTCTTTTACTGCATTTTTTTATTTCCCTTTAGAAGCCCCTTTGTTTTTGTTTCAATCTCAATTTATGCTTTGTTTCTTTTGCTGTACTGTATTTTTTATTGCCCTGAACATGAGGTTTTAATTTTTGTGTTGATTTTAATTTAATGATATATTGGTAGACTCTATTGACCCTGGAATGGGCAGACGTACAAGCATTGGTCTGGTACGCTTCGCGTGGCTCGGTAAGCGATAACTTCGTGTAGAGAATAGATGCATTAGTGCCTCACTGAAACCGTCAGGTAATACTTCGATTTGTTAAACTTTTTCTCAACATGTTTTCTCAAATTCTTGATTTTGTTCAATTTCTAATTTGAATTAGGGTTTCTATGTATATGATTTGTTTGAATGTGATACCAATTTGATTGATTTTGTTCAATTTCCAAACTGTTATTTAGCTTGGTTAAATCATTTGAATGATGATTTTATTTTGTTGATTTTGTCCTTATGTAGTTATAGTTTTTTTTTTATAAAAGTTGTAGTTATAGAGTATTTTACCCATATGGATGCACTGTGAGTTTTGTTGGATTTTTGAGTTTGACAACTCCACATATACCTATCAATTTTGTGGTGTTAACATGGCTCTCTATTTTGTGTTGTCCTGAGACTATGTTTTAACCTTTTACTCTTGTTAATAGACTGAAATTGTGGCTCTTCATCACATATAATGTGTCCTATGTTTGTTTAGCTAGATCAGCAGGCCAACTGATCCAAGATTCACTTGTGAAATCTGCCCCATCAGTGTGGACTGGAGTTGCAGGTGTTTAATTTGCAGTGTGTTTTTGTCTCAATTAGGTAAGAATGACATGCCTATTATGTAATGAGAACATTTTTAAGGTTAGGGTAGCACCTTAACTTAACATTCAATTTATTTTGTAGCTATTGATGCCATATAAGAGAAAATAGGCCAATGGAAAATATAATGACATTCTCAGTGCAACTTCGGCTAAGAATAATGATATTTTAGTTAAGCATGAATCATTTCCCCTCTAGCTTGGTTGACTCTTTTACACATTATTTCCTTTTCATCTAATAAGAATTAAGTAAATGTTAATCTAGGACAGTGCCATGAATAACTTGAGAGTCAATATGTTGCTAATGTACACACATTATGATTTTTTATACATTTTTTTCGAAAAAAAGTGTGTGAAATGTGATTTCTCACAAGGTTCGCCGACTTCCAAAACCAGTAATTGCAATGGTACTCTATTTAGCTCTTTTTACCTATATTCTTAATCTCATTTTTTATGCTCAAAAGCCTTCAACAGCTGCAAATTATTTACTAACACTAAAACAAGTTGCAGGGTATGCTGTTGAAGGTGGGGCATGTGTTACATATGGTTTGTGATTCAACCATTGCAGCAGATAATGGTATTTTCAGCCAAATTGGTCCTAAGGTGCTTCAATAATTTGCCTTTAGAATTTGTATTAATCAAAAAGATAAAATTATAATTTTTTATATAGGTTTTCTTCGAAAAAAGTGTGCGAAATGTGGTTAAGATTTTTCTAAAGTGATTTTGTGATACATCTCTTCCCCGAGAGATTTTTGAGTAATAGTTTTTGTGTTTAGATTTTACATAATGTTAGTGATTCTCGAATAGATAAACTTATCCTATTGTGGATTACAGCTCCATAAATCAATCAGGGACTCGTCGATGCTGCAGGTTCAAAGGTAACCATTAGTTTTACCCCACACCTAATTCCAATGGTAAGAGTAGCACTAAGAGTTCTATCGGCTGTCTTCTTTTGTTGCTTGTCAGGTTAACTGACAAATGTTTCTGCTCCCATTTTCAGAGTCGTGGTACGCAATCAGCAATTTATGTGGAAATGGCTCCAGGAGACTTGTACAATCAACTGCAACAATTATATGAGGTTTATTCTTTTATTTCAATACATTGCGTCCGGAAAACGAGACGTAATTATCATAATGTTCTCAACCTCAACAACGTAAACAAGATGGACTATCCATTGCGTCCGGACACTATGGTAATAACAATAATTTGAATTAGGAGAGGTAAACTTCTTTTAACTACAAGCAACATGGGGCTTTTTATTTCACTGTGTGATCCTATGTTGACACCATTATTATAAGACTAGTTGTATGATAGTTCTTTTTTGTTGCTAAGTAGATGTTACTGCTGTGGTGACAACAAATCTTAAAAAATATTGAATTTTTATTGTGATTCTGATTTTGATTTTTATTCAATGTTTTTGCACAGACCCGCTTTATATTGATGACGTAGAAACCATACTCGATGAAGGCACGCTCGCTTTCAATCTACAGATTGAAGATGGTAGTGTTGAAGAGGTGGGCATTTTGATTTTATTTTAAGTGCATATTTTGTATCATGGTGGTCTTGCCGAAATCATGTGACACTATGATCTTGTAGAAGCTCCAAAGTTTAGCTTTAGTAAAATCACGGTGGCTCATCATTCATGGTCGTAGAGTCAATTGCAGTCGCAGAGTCATAAAAACATTGATGTTGTGGTCTAAATTGATGTTAGTGACTTGTTGAAAATATGTGTGTCTATTGTTCACTTGTTCTTACTTTTTATGTGCATGTTGATGATTATATAGGTAGCTGAAGAATTGATGATTATGCATGAAGAATGTTTAAGTGGTAATTTTGGGTCTGTTGAGCGTCTCAGGGAAGCTAGTCATAATCCAGCTGCTTATCCTCATGCGGAACAGGTAAATTTTGGCACAATGCATTAAATTATTACTTGACGTGATGCGTGATTTGGTTGTGTTCTATTCTATAATTCTGCATGCTACTGCTATATCTATAAGACTGAAGTAATATGGTGCTGCCTCACAGTATTATATGATATTAGGTTTGATTAAAAGAAAGTGCAAACTTTACTCAATTCTCTATGAAACATTGTTGTGTTGAGGGTAAGTAACTTGATAAAAAAGTTTGGCTGAACAACGTTATATTTTAATTCTAGATTTGAATTTGCAATTTATATTTCTTTTCTGGATACTATTATCTGATGCTATTAGTAAGTGATAAGATCATTCCATTTGTTTTTAGATTGATATTTTACTGGTTATTGACATCTAAGAAAAATATTTGTTATTTGTTGCAGAAAAATATCTATTAAGGTATGGACGATCGGATGGAAACCGTGCATATATATGAGCTATTATTGTTGGCTTTTTTGTTGCCATTTTTTACTTTTACTCGTTCAATAGCATTTTGTATGACTAAGGGCTTAATGTGTTTTTTGGCTATGGTTATTTTTAGTGCATTTGTTATTGTCACTATTGAATAAATTATATAAATGAGATTAAGTTATTTATATTTACATATTTGTGCATTTTAATTTCTTTACTCATGTATGAATATTGTAACCGTTAATTAATAAGCTAATAAAATGAATAAAAATATTTTAAAAAATAATTAAGTTTGCGACGGTTTTGTAACCGTTGCAACTTCTGCTATTAAAGGTTGGGGAAAAAACATAGCGACAGTTTGAAACTGTTGCAACATTAACTGCGATGGTTATTGCAACGGTTTTCAAAAGTGTTGCAAAGTACTCTTGCAACACACAAATCCGCCACGGTTGGCCAACCGTCGCAAATGTACAATTGCGACGGTTTCAACCATTGCAAACTGCAATTTTAACTGTTGCAAAGTGCTTATTTTCTTGTAGTGTATGTTTTTTTCTAGTTCAAATCAGTTCATTCATCTATTTCCTTTATTTTAATTTGCTTCATTCATGTCTAATTGTGTTTAATTAAGGAATAACATGGATCTAAATTCGACTTGCCCTATAAATCCTTATTTCCTTCTTCAGTTTCAAACTGCTTCATTTTTCTCTGAATTCTGAGAATACGCTGCTTTCTCTTCTCTCTAATTTTATTCTTCGAAAATATTTTTTTGTTTCAATTATCGAACGGTTGTTGCTGTACAGAATTGATATTCGTATATCAATTAGAGTGGTTCGTAGTTTCGAATCATATTGGTGTATATCTGGCCGATACTACAGTGCAGTAGTTCATCAGTATTTATTTGGAAACGGTTGTTTTATCCTGGGGACTTCGCGGTCGATATACTACAGTGCACTTTTCGAGTAGTTCCGCGAAACGTCTTAAAGAAAGCGACCTAGTACGCGACTCAGCCAATAATTTATTTCGTTGCCATTTTTGAAAAATCATTTTCTGTTTTTTGCAATATGCCTAACCTTTATTGGGTTTTAAATCTTGTTGAAGAAAATTGTCAAAATAAAATAAATTAGTCTTTTAGAAGAAAGGGATTCAAATATAGTCATATTGTATCCATGTGGTTTCAATTTCTATTTGGTATGATTATATAGTTTTGGTTTCTGTAAATTGTTTTGTTTATTTTTGGGTAGCGAATTTGGTTTCTAAAACTGTTGTTGCATCGTCATAAATAATTTATCGGTTCCATTATATTTTAGCAAAGTTTAGTTCTATGTTTATTATCATGATACTGATTTGGATGTCTTAAACGAAAAATTGTGAGAGGAGAATAAATATATTTGGCTTGCTGTTATGTTTGTTTCTAGTTCAAATCATACTACAAGAAAATTGCTCTGGAGCGTCGGCCGAAATGAGACGCTAAATGGCGAAAAACGGACGCTACAAGCTATTTAGCCTCCGCCCAGCGTCTACGTCGTTTCAGACACTTAAATGCCCGAAGTTAGACAGTTGCGTCCAGTAGACGCTATTTAACGTCTGTCTAATTAGACGTTAAGTCGAAGCTAGTGACATGTATATAAGCAGACGCTATTAGCTTCCGCTTTTGGGTGATGCTAATGATATATATTGGTCTCATAAAGTGTTACCATTAGTGTCTGCCCCTAAATGGATGCTATACGTTGATTTTTGAATTATGTAGCATCCGCTTTTAGCTGACGCTTTTGGTTTTTTTTTTTTTTTGTTACATTAAAATACAATATTTTAGCTGATGGAACCTAACAATAAATATTCATGCATCATCAATTCTTATCAAGACCAACTATTTATCATATATATAATTATAACCATATAAAATGTTAACATAAAAGTCTACATCCATCAAAATATTAACATAAATGTCTATATCCGGTAAACATAAGTTAGCATAACCCACAAAAAGTCTACATCCATCAAAGCAACCCACAAAATATATATCCCACCAAAATATATCACCCATCAAAATATATAACTACTCGTGAAACTTACCATCAGAATAACCCACAAAGTCTAACCATCAAAAAAACCCATAAAATCTACAACTATCGAAATCAAATATCACAACTATCGAAATCAAATATCTTCCCCGTCTTCAACCGATTGATCATCCAATTTATCATCATAACGAGGATGAGAATTACGAGAGTGGCCACTACAAGAGCCTGTCTCCCAAGCCAACATGCGTCTACTGAATTCTTCAATCTTCGTTTCCAAGTTTTGTGTCCGACCTTCAGCTTTAGCAACATCTGCACACAATGCAGCAGCCTCAGCTCTAGCAGCCGCAATGATCTGGTTCTCATGTTCCCTAATGTGTGCTGCCTCTACCTCATATGTCAAGTGTATTGTACCAGGCCTAAGGTTTACAGCCAAGTGTCCAGTTCCGTAACACCTTCACCGAGACTTACCCCCGGAAACATCTTTCCATATTTGAATTCTCTCCGATCCATCAACCTCTTGAGTGTCACCAATAGCACCACCATCAGTTTGCGTAGTTTGTGCCATTTTAGTCAGTCGGTCATGATATTCAGCCTGTAAATCAAAATATGATACCACAATCAGTTTATTACCAAGAGACATGGAGCTCAAATCAATACCAACTCTGCAGACAACTAACAGAATGGTAGCATATAACAATAACATGATAGCATACAACAGACAACATAAACTATACACAACAGCTCTAGCTCTTTATGCAACTCTTCATTTGCTTATCTTTCTAATTAGTTCCACCTAGTTTTAAAGTTTTCTTTTTAAAAAAATCAATTTAAACATTTCTTCAATTCTAACTTAAAATTTTTAACACACTACTGGTTCCATTTGCAGCTAAGAACAAAGAAGTTAGACAAATTCCACATAGAAATCCAACAACAAAAATTTGACATGGAAATGAACTTCTCATTTGAAATGCTCTCTGAGAAATCACTCTTTCAATAGATTTCTGATTCATTCCTTCCATTTTTCACTCTCTCTATTTCAATGATTCTTTATTTAAATTAAGTAATAACAAGAGACAACAAGTTACACCCAAAACCATAGAGACAGCAAGTTCATTCTCTATAACACATGCATGAAACCACAAAATGATTATTCTCATTAACAAAATTAGGAATAATCAAACTGAAATTGGGAATAATGCAATATATACAGGAAACTAGTAATCTGGGAACATTCTGTACTACTTTACATAGTTGCTAATGCATCATTTGTTTGACATTTAGAGGAATACTCTATGATTTGTACACATAAGGTTTACCATTTTTCTTTCGTAATTTAACAGCAAGCATAAAGTATAATATCCTTGAATGATTATGTCAAACATCACACAGAATTTATAACATTAGTATAAACATCACACAGCAAGTTCACTCTCTATAACATTAGTATAAATTTCCATCAAAGTTACACCCAAAACCAGAGACAGCAAGTAAAACACTATAAAATTTTGTGTGAAATTGATAAATATGCTAAGTAATAACAATTATATAAATTTTGTGTGAAATTGAATGCAATAATAGACTTACATGTGTTCTCTCTGAACGGCGATCAACCCACTCACCATTCTTCTTTTTGTGGGTGACCACAAAAAGTTCATCGGGATGGACAGGTCTCCCAAGCTTAGTAGCCTATAAATAGAAACAGTGTATGATTACAAATTGCACAAGCTTTTAATATAATGAATTACACAATGTAAGTACCAATTGAATACATACCATGTCAAGTGCAATGTCATGATGAGCTTTACGACCCGTGGTATGGAGTGCCCCACCTTTACTTGAAGCTCGATTAATCTTATTTCGTTGAGAGCGTAACTTGAAATCTTCTTGCTGCCAACTGTTAGTAAGATAGTTCCATCCCTCATTCTCCATCCACTTGGGTTTTTTCATCTTTGTTCTAGCCTTGGTAGGGATATCGGTCAAACGTTTGGCGCAAACTTGATGAAATCTTTTTTTAATTTCTTCCTCGTGATGGGGTTCCCATGTAACTAACTTCTGAAATAATAAATTGTTACATAGGCTCAGCAAATCATCATAACAATCATTAAATCACCACAAAATTAATTATGTCTTACTCGAAATCTTTTAAACCAAGTTCTTCTTTCTTTAGGCGTTTTGATATCACTATAGCAAGTGATATTGTTTGGAAACTTCTTTTCTATAACACGCCTAATCGCTGCAGCAGCCACATCGCCTGGATGAAACTTAAAAACACATGCATGAAACCACGAAATGATTATTCTCATACTAGCTTTCGACAACAATTCTTTTATAGTCTAAAACTCATTAAGAAATTCAAATGACAAGTCAAATGTGTTGTGAACTGGGGAGGACCTTGCTGAAATTGATGAGGCAATGTGAATCCCGGGGTAGGAACGAATCTGAATGCCTCAGGAGCAGTAGTCTGGATCGGTGGTTGCGTGTGAGCCGGTGTTGCAACCTGAGAAGGTGGAGCCTGAACTGATGTTGCAGCCTTAACTGGTGGTGCAGCCTGAACCGAAGATGGTGCTTTATGGACCGTAGAGGTGTTGTACCCTAAATTTTGCCTACTCTTTTATCACATATATTGTTTTTGTTACATTATCTTACGAAAAATGTGAAGTAGCCCGTTTGGTAATGAAGAGTTCGTTTCGAAGGAATTGTAAGTGCGAGGTCCTTGGTTCGAGTCCCACTCAATACTTTTTGCTTTTTTTTATATATATGTTTATTTATCTTTAACTTTTACTTTCATGAAAAAATCACAAACTACTATTTTATTTTATTTTATATCTAATTTTCGTTTTTACTTATTTATTTAGTTATTTATATTTTAGTTTTTATTTTTATTTGTTATTACTACAAAAAATAAAAAAAAAATCATAATGAACAAAAGTCAAACAAAAAAGAAGGGAAGCAGTGACAGTGAAAAAAGAAGGAGAATTCCAAAATTGAAATTTTTCATCTGCTCATTATTATCAGAACCAAATCATTCCAAACTCAGATCAATCACAAATTAATTACAAAACCTAATTTCTGAGTTATATAAACCCAAGAGTTTTACAGGAAAAAAGAAAAAAGAAAAGAAAATATCAGGAAAAAAAAACGCAAGTAGCAGCGGCGTTGTTGTACCTCCTCCAGCAACATCATAACAAACCTTCACCATTCTTCCATTCCAATCACCACTTCTACCCATTAACCACCACTTTCAAACCATCAATAAACCAAACAAAAACTCCACCATCAATCATCACCATTGACAACCACCAGACACAAACACCATTCAATTTCCACCAATATACTCAAAACCATCAAAATCCAACTCTCAACCAAAACAAAAATCAAAATCAAAATCACAACAAGAAATAACAAAAGAAGGAGTAAGAACAGAACTCAAAGGAAAAGAAGAAATTGTTCACCGGTGTTCGCCGCCGCCATCACTCTCTTGTTCGCCGGACCTCTTCTCTCCGTCGAAACTCCTCTCTCGGTTTGGCTTCATCTCTCTCGGTTTGGATTTTCATACAGGTGTTTTGTGGCTTTCGATTTGTTCCTTACCTTTTTACATTGATTTATGTTTGTGTTGGTTGATTGTTGTTAGAGTAATATGAATTCAAGATTTGGGAAAAAAAATTAAAGAAAGGAAAGAGATTGAGAGAGATAAGCTGAGAAAAGAGAGAGAAAAATCTGGAAAATAATGGTATACGGCTGTTTTTTAGAATAGATATGGCCTGTATCATGCCCACCCTGCACCAGCTCCATATCTGCCCTTGATCTTAATCAGACAGTCATGATCATCCATCACCAGGATCTCATCAAGACCGTCTGATCAAATCAGACGGCAGAGATCATCCTCCCTGTTTTTTTTGTTTGGTCAGCGCCTGGGCTCCCCTGTTTGGGCCAGACCTGACTTTTTTGCTGCTATTTGCACCCTCCTATTTTGTTTTCGCACCCCCCATCTGTTTTTTTTTTATTTTATTTCTTTTTTTCATTTGTATAATTTATTTCAATATGTAAAAAATAACAAAAACACAAAAATAATTCTTTTTTTTATTAAATGCATATTAGCTTAATTTTGGTAAATAAATGGATGAAAAAGAGATGGTTTGGTGTATATCATTCCTTCTCCCGATTACCCGAGTTCTTGACGTATGGCTCGTAACTTGGGTAGCCGTCATTCTAAATATTTAATCTATTCAATATGTAAAAATAACAAAAACACAAAAAATAATTCTTTTTGTTACTAAATGCATATCAACTTAATTTTGGTAAATAAATGGATGAAAAAGAGATGGTTTGGTGTATATCATTCCTTCTCCCGATTACCCGAGTTCTTGACGTATGGCTCGTAACTTGGGTAGTCGTCATTCTAAATATTAAAATCAACTTCAACACACCAAACCTTACTATTTTTACGCTCCGTGCGTTTATTTTTTCAATCAAATAAAATTTTTTTTCGCCTAAGCGCGACTAACCTATTTTCATAAATAAAATCAATCAACCAACAATTATTTTCTACCCAGAACTGCGTGTAGCTTTGAATTTCCCATTGCACCCGGGAATACGTAGGAGCGGGATTCATACATCCTGTCAAGTACACTAATAAAAAAAACTATTTTTTTGCCCCTTTTATAAATACTCATAATAATTAATTAAAATCATGCAAGCAAATTAAACACTCTTTTAACCCTAAAATTAATAAGAAGGTACCCGTTGAGTACAACGGATGCGAGGGGTGCTAATACCTTCCCCTCACATAATCGACTCCCGAACCTGGAAATGGTTGCGATGACCCTCTTTCCATTGCTTTTAAGGTTTTATCGATATTTTCCTTTTCCTCCGGGAATAAATAAAGTTCGGTGGCGACTTTACTGTCTAGCGAGCACTTTCCGCTCGCGCATTTTTTTCACCCGCTTCAGCTGGCGACTTCACTGGGGACCATTAGAGAGTCAAGCCTATCCTTGTTAGTTTTAGGGTTATGGGTCCTCCTGATTGTTTGTCTGCTTTTACTGTGTTTTATTTCCTTTTATTTTTGGTTTTATCTTTAAGCTTTATTTATTTTGTTTTATTCTATTTATTTCTGCATATATCAATTGTGGGGTGGGATATTATTTGAGTAAAGCTCTACACCCGAGCTTTGAGAAGAACCTAGGATAAGATGGGGGTTGCGTAATGTTGGTCCTCCTGACGTATGTCTTGTAGGGTCGGCATGAAAGCCCCGCCTAGAATAGATCCCCTCGAAGGTGTTGTTGTGTTGCAAGTATTTGCAATATCGACAATATTTTCTTGTTGGATCCATGACTCTAGGGACCTGTTAACTAGTCTAGAGCCTTGAAACGTGTTATTAGGACCTCCATTAGAACATGAGTAGATGGTTGCGTAGTGTTGGTCCTCTTGACGTATGGCTTGTAGGATCGGCCCGAGAACCTCGCCTAGAAGAGGCCCTTTGGAGGTGTTATTGTCATGCAAGTATTTGCAACGACATTGATATTTTCAAATAAGGTCAATGACTCTAGGAACCTAGCTAAAGCTTAGAATCGACATGTAAGGAGGGGGGAAGTTCTGATCACAAATACCTCTGAAACCCCACCCAAACTTACGCCTTACATGACATTTGCATACATGAAAAGTGACTTTGCATACGCATTTTGCTTTGTAGGAACTAAAACAGGAAATCAATTGTATAAGCACAAAGGAAGTATGGTACCTGAAAGAAGGAATACGTTTCGTTACAAGATCAGAAACATTAACGTGGAAAGTCTTCAGGCTTTGAGCAGTCGGTTAACAACGGTCAACAAGAATAATTTTAGGGCAAGTTACGGGCGGATACTTGACTTGTTGCATGTAAAGATAGATGATGGGGCGCTAATCACGTTAGCCCAGTTCTATGATCCACCCCTCAGATGTTTTACCTTCCAAGACTTTCAGTTAGCTCCCACTTTGGAAGAATTTGAGAAAATCACAGGTTGCAATTTGAAAAACCAAAGTCCTTACTTAGGATTGGTAGAGAATCTTACTCTAGAGGCGATTGCTAAAGCTCTACATCTCGAAGCCAGAGAGGTGGTGGCATGCTTAGAAACCCAAATGGGTTTTCAAGGATTTTCAAGACAGGTTATGGAGGATAAGGCTCGCGCCTTGTTAGCTGCTGAAGATTGGAAAGCATTCAATGCAGTACTAGCCCTTTTGGTCTATGGGTTGGTTCTCTTCCCTAATATCCAGGACTTCATAGATTTCCCAACCGTGGGAGTATTCTTGACCAAAAATCCAGTTCCTACACTCCTAGCTGACTTATACTACTCCCTTCACGATAGGTATAAGAAAGGGGGCGTGATATCTTGTTGTGCTCCTTTGGTCCAAATTTGGTTTATGTCCCATATGCCCAATAAGGGCCCCTTCGTGGAAAACAAAGATAGGCTTAAATGGTCGGAAAGGATTATGGCTCTCACTGAAAAAGACATCTCTTGGTATCATCGAGAGTACGATGGTACAAAAATCATACTTAGCTGCGGTGAATTCCCTAATGTACCTCTTATGGGAACTAGAGGATGTATTAATTATAACCCTGTTCTTGCTCTTCGACAGTTGGGTTATCCAATGGAAGATAAGCCAGAAGATGTTTCTCTAGAAAGCTTCATTTTGAAACCAGGAGTTGAGAATCCAGCATTATTAAGGAAAATTAGAAGAGCTTGGGGGCATGTACATAGGAAGAAGGTTGGTAAGAAAAACTGCATAGCCAAGCCTCCCTACACTCGGTGGGTAAAGGAGAGAGTTAAGCTAATCAAACTACCTTTTGCCATCCCGGCCCCGGTTAGGCCACCATCACCTGAACCTATTACGACTGTTTCCATTGAAGTGGCTAATGAATTGAAATCCAAAATCGCCGAACTTCAAAGCAAGAATGCGGAGATTGAGGATAAGTATCTCCAATCCGTAGGGGAAGTCGCAAGATTGAAGAGAGATCAAGAGGACAAAGAAAGGTCACTTCGAGGTAGTAATAAAAGATTGAAGGAATCTGAGGAGAAAAGAATGAAAATTGGGGAAGGCTTAGACAGTGCAGAGGCTAACCTTATAGCCAAAGATGAAGAGATAGATAGAATCTTACATTCCAATAAAAAACTAAGGGATTTTTGGGAATTAGCCTCTAAAGCTCAGAAGAAATGGAGGGAGGAATATCAAAAGCAGACACAAAAGATCCGGGAGCTTGATCAAATAAACAAGGAGCGCCTACAGACAGAGACTATTCGAAGCCAGGAATTTGAGAACATGTACTTTCAAGAAAGATCAAAATGTGAGCGACTTCAAACTACTATGGAGGTATATGAAGGGAAATGTGGACAACTTCAAGCTAGTGTCGATATGTATGAAGAGTACTTCGCCCAACACGCGAGAAGGCACGAGGATCAAATTGCACAATTAAAAAGTGATCTCGAGGATGCCCGCACTAATCTGGCCCGTTACGAAAATGCCTTCAATCTCGCGCATCATGACGTTACTATGTGGAGGAATGACTTCAGGGATCTGGTTGCCCTCTTCAATCTAGCTATTGCGGAGCTTCCGGAGAAACTAAGAGACGCTGATGCAGTCATGCATTACTATAATCTCCCTGATGATGTGGCAAATTTTATGGAGTACTGCAAAGACCTTTTGAAGAATTATCAAGAGCAAATACGAAGCGTTAGGAGCAGAATGGCCGCCTAATTTTGTTTTGGCATTACTAGTTGTTTCTTGTACTTTGATTCTTGTACTTTGGTTAAATGTTTGACAATCAATAATAATGCTCAATTTCAAAACAAATGTGTGGACCTTGTCGTTTTTATTTCCAATCGCTTATCGTAGTTGTGCGCCTAATAGTTCCTACAAAGAAAAATGAATAAAAATAAGGCATGATTTTCATCCTCATTCATTATCATGCATCTTCACACGCCTACATTTGCATAAACTCATTCATTTTACATCCAAAAGCTTATTTCATCCCACTTCGATACTCCAGGAAACTCAAGATAGCCAGAAAGCCTAAGCAACCACCTCGCGCACCCGCTCCCCGACACTCTCAAGGGACACGTGCAAATATCCAAAGGACCATGGATCAACTCGAGAGAGATCAAGCTACCCTAAGAGAAGACGTGGACTCTATTAAAGGAAAGATGGATAAGCTCCTTGAACTCTTCCAAGCTTTGGCACACAAGGAGAGTAACGCACGTCCCGTTGCGAATGAGGATAATATAGTATGGCCTGAGTTCGGCCTTCCTCCTGGTTATACTCCTCCCGAAATGGGTGAAGTCTCTACTCAGATGCCCATCATGATACCGGTTACAAACAAAACCCCTACTCCTCAAGGAGCTTCAGTAGCTCAAGGTGGCATTACCCAGCCACATCATACAACTGAATGTTTGGTAACACCCGTCAATGCTCACTCGGATGTTGAGTCCGCTCAGAAGTATCGAGCCCTGGAGGAAAGATTGAAGGCTGTAGAGGGATTTAATGCATATGGGATTGATGCTCTGGATATGTGCTTAGTGCCAGATGTAGTTATCCCCCAAAAGTTCAAAGTACCCGACTTTGAGAAATATAAGGGGATTCATTGCCCAAGGAATCACTTAAGGATGTTTTGTAGGAAGATGGCTGCATACGCCGCCAATGAAAAGCTAATGATTCATGTCTTCCAAAACAGTTTGAGTGGTGCATCACTGGATTGGTACATGCGACTAGAGAGGACTCAGATCCAGACATGGAAGGACCTCGTAGATGCCTTTTTGAAGCAATACAAGTACAACCTCGATATGGCTCCTAATCGGATGCAGTTGCAAAACTTGGCACAGAAGAACAATGAGTCTTTCAAGGAGTATGCGCAGAGATGGAGGGAATTGGCTGCTCGTGTGGAACCACCTTTGTTAGAAAGGGAACTAGTCGATACCTTCATGAGCACGCTACAAGGGCCGTACTATGAGAAAATGATTGGGAGCATATCGTCAGGTTTTGCTGACATGGTAATAATTGGGGAACGAGTGGAAGAGGGGTTAAAGAGTGGTAAGATACAAGGTGCCTCTAGTTCTCAACTTGGGGCAAAGAAATCCTTCAGCAACAATTATAGGAAGAAGGAAGGTGTAACTAACGCTATTGCGGTAGGATCGTCACAAGCACCTCCTACTCCAATGTCATACTTTCAATATCCTTATATGGCAGCAGTAGCCCAAGGGCAGTATCCGCAACAAACATATGCTATGCCTACTCCTCAGCGGCCGGTGGTGACGCCTCAACAAAGTCATCAACAACAACCAGTGGGGTACCAACAAAAGAATCAGCTTGGGCCCAGAAACAACAATGAAAGAAAGAGGGTGTACTTTGATCGTCTGCCTATGCCATATGGTGAAATCTTACCTTACTTAATCCAAAAGGGAATGGTTGAGCCAAGACCACTTCCCCAAGTAGCACCACCATACCCGCCATATTTTGATGAGAATGCTAAGTGTGATTACCATGCTGGATCACTGGGGCATACCATAGAGAACTGCAAGGCCTTCAAATATAAAGTTCAAGAGTTGATTGACAAAAAGCTAATATCTTTCAAAGAGGAAAGCCCAAATGTGAAGGATAATCCTTTACCCGGGCATGCTGGTCTATCTGTGAATGCTGTAGAAGAAATTGAAGAGCACAGTTTGATTAAAGAAGTGACGAAGATAAAGACCTCAATGTCTGTAATGCGAGAGAAGTTGATTGGTTATGATGAGTTTGAAGAAATACATTTTAATTGCAAGATATGCTCAACGAATCCAAAAGAATGCCAAAAGATGAGAGATTGTCTTCAAAAACTGATGGATCAAGGTCTGGTTCAGATTGGCTATTCAAGAGCCGATGCAGATGTCTTTGTTTTAGAATCGCGGGATCCAACACCCATCGAGATCCCATACGCGAGAAGGGGACTGCAAATACCGGTGAAGCCAGTGGAACCCATTGTGTTTTGCGTGCCTACTCCATTCCCTTTCGAGAGCATGAAGAAAGTACCATGGAACTATCAGCCTACTGCTTATGTGGGGGGCAAACCATTAACGAATGATGAATCCAATGTCACCAATATAGTTGGCATAGGGAGCATGACGAGGAGCGGAAGAATATTCTCCTCTGAACAGCCCAATAAGAAGTCACTGGTAATACCTCGCAAAGGAAAAAGTGTGGAGGACGAAGTTGGAGATGGGCCCTCCAAGAAAACACTACCGCAGGAGGAGGCTGAAGAGTTCTTGAGGATTATCAGAAAAAGTGATTACAGAATAGTTGATCAGTTGGGGCAGACTCCTTCTAAAATTTTCGTGTTGTCTTTGCTCCTCAGCTCCGAGGCTCACCGAGAAGCATTGTTGAAAGTTTTAAATGAGGCACATGTGACAAGGGATATTACTGTTGATCAATTTGATGGGGTCGTTGGTAATATTACGGCCAGCAGATATTTGGGTTTCAGTGAGGATGAATTACCGGCGGAAGGACATAACCACAATCGGGCCTTACACATCTCAGTGAAGTGCCTAGATAACATCCTGTCGAGGGTTCTGGTGGACACAGGTTCTTCTTTAAATGTGATGCCTAAGACAACCCTTCTAAAGTTGGCAGTTGAAGGGGCACTGATGAGACCTAGTTCCATGGTGGTGAAGGCTTTCGACGGATCAAGAAGAACAGTTGTGGGAGAAGTCGACCTACCCATCCTAATTGGTCCTCAACTCTTTACAATTACATTTCAGGTCATGGATATTAACCCCACATATAGTTGCCTCCTTGGAAGACCTTGGATTCATGATGCCGGGGCTGTCACTTCTACTTTGCATCAGAAGCTCAAATTCATAACCGGTGATAAAATGATAGTTGTTTCTGGCCAAGAAGATATGATGGTTAGTCATCTCTCTTCCTTCCGATATATAGAGGCTGATGAAGAAGCTACGGAAGTCCCATTCCAAGCTTTAGAGATTGCGAGCGTTATGATGTTAAAATCAGATCACAGCCATCACAAAAGGAAAGGATTGACCATGTCTTCCTGGAAAGCCATGAAGGAAGCATTAGAAGAGGGTAGCCTTGAAGGTTGGGGAAGACTACCAGACGTCCCTGAGAAGAAGGATCGTTTCGGGCTTGGATACCAACCATCAACAACGTTGTTCTCGAAAGGTGATCGAGAGGGTATCCGCACCATTCAAGAGATGTTCTGCAGCGCTGGGTTCATCCATGAAGGTCACGTGGCCATGCTGGAGGACACGGATGAGGAAGTACCAGACTTGGTGTATTGTTGTGCTCATGATGAAGTTCTTACAAACTGGAAGGCAGTGGAGATTCCGGAGACCTTTTCTATTTCTAAGTAATTTGTTTGTCTTTGAAAAATCCTTTGCTCTGCCCAAGGCAAATGGATATGCTTATGTAGGGCACCCCTTTGTTTTCAATAACTTATTTATCATCAATAAAGTGCATTTTATGTTCAATAAAAGTTTTTCCTTTCCTTCTTTCTCTCTTCTTTTATTTTCTGTTTTTTTCAAAAAAAATGGCAATATTTTCCTGTCATCGTCAGTTTTCAGTCATTCCATCATGCTAAAATAAGAATCATCCTCATGCAGATCCATAATTGAACCCCATGAAAATGACATTGCTACAATCCCTTATGACTTTGAATTTCCAATTAACCAAGCGGAAGAAGGTGATGAGGACGATGGTGAGCTTCCTGAAGGGTTAACCCAACTCTTGAAACAAGAGGAGAAGGTGATTCAGCCTCACCAAGAATCAGTGGAAGTAATTAATTTGGGGACCGAGGAAGACAAAAAGGAGATTAAGATAGGAGCATCGTTGAAGGAGAATGTGAAGGGAAAGTTGGTCGAACTACTGAGGGAGTATGTGGATGTGTTTGCTTGGTCATATCAAGATATGCCAGGACTAGACACTGACATAGTAGTGCACAAGCTGCCACTCAAGCCAGAATGTTCGCCGGTAAAGCAGAAATTAAGAAGGACTCGACCCGATATGGCGCTCAAAATTAGAGAGGAAGTGAAAAAGCAGTTTGACGCCGGTTTCTTAGCAGTTGCCAAGTATCCACAATGGGTGGCCAACATTGTGCCAGTTCCAAAGAAAGATGGTAAAGTCAGAATGTGTGTGGACTATCGGGATCTGAATCGAGCAAGCCCCGAGGATGATTTCCCTCTACCTCACATTGACGTACTAGTGGATAACACTGCTCAGTTCTCAGTATTTTCCTTCATGGATGGATTCTCCGGTTATAATCAGATTAAAATGTCATCGGAAGACATGGAGAAAACTACATTCATCACTCCATGGGGAACTTTCTGTTACAAAGTGATGCCCTTCGGGTTAAAGAATGCGGGGGCAACGTATCAAAGAGCAATGGTGACCCTATTCCATGATATGATTCATAAAGAATTAGAAGTCTACGTGGATGATATGATTGCCAAATCTCAGACCGAGGAGGATCACTTGGTTCATCTACATAAGTTATTCGTCCGCCTGAGGAAATTCAAACTACGGCTAAATCCTAATAAGTGCACCTTCGGTGCTAGATCGGGCAAGCTATTAGGATTCATAGTCAGTCAAAGAGGAATAGAAGTTGACCCTGATAAAGTGCAGGCCATACAGAATATGCCGGCTCCAAGTACTGAGAAGGAGGTTCGTGGATTCTTAGGGAGATTGAATTACATCGCTAGATTCATCTCGCACCTCACAGCCACCTGCGAACCAATTTTCAAGTTATTAAGGAAGGATCAAGCTATCAAGTGGAATGATAACTGCCAAGAAGCATTCGACCGAATCAAACAATACTTGCAGGAGCCCCCTATCTTGGTACCCCCGGTTCCAGGGAGACCTCTTATCATGTATCTGACAGTACTTGATGGATCAATGGGATGTGTGCTAGGGCAACACGACGAGACGGGAAGAAAAGAACATGCCATATATTTCTTGAGTAAAAAGTTCACCGATTGCGAATCGAGGTATACGTCACTCGAGAAGACTTGTTGCGCACTAGCATGGGCCGCCCGACGCTTGAGGCAGTATATGTTGACTCATACCACTTGGCTGATTTCAAAGATGGGTCCCATAAAGTACATATTTGAAAAACCTACCCTCACAGGAAAGATCGCGCGTTGGCAGATGTTGCTATCTGAGTACGACATCCAATACGTTACTCAAAAGGCCATAAAAGGGAGTGTGTTGTCTGAACATCTTGCTCACCAACCGCTGGAAGAGTATCAACCCATAAAATTCGACTTCCCGGATGAGGACATTATGGTTTTGAATGATGAAAAGGTCATAGGTGATGATGAAGGGCCCGAACCGGGGGCACGATGGAAACTGGCATTTGATGGTGCCTCGAATGCGATGGGGCACGGGATTGGGGCTGTCCTAATATCACCAAGAAATGGGTACACCCCCTTTACTGCGAGATTGTGTTTTGACTGCACAAACAACATGGCGGAATATGAAGCATGTATAATGGGGCTCGAAGCTGCGATCAACCACAGGATTAAGATCTTGGAAGTATATGGAGACTCAGCACTAGTCATCTATCAAGTAAAAGGAGAGTGGGAGACACGGCACCCCAAATTGATCCCATACCGAGCTCACGTAGTGAAACTGACGGAATACTTTGATGAGATAACTTTTCACCATATTCCTAGGGAGGAGAATCAAGTAGCAGATGCTTTAGCTACGTTATCATCAATGTATAAAGTGAGATTCTGGAATGAAGCACCCATCATAACAGTGGAACGCAAAGATGAACCGGTTGTGTGCACAGTGGCTGAAGAGGAGTATGATGATAAGCCTTGGTTCTATGACATCAAACGATACCTCGAAAAGCAAGAATACCCGGGAAATGCTTCCGCTACTGACAAGAAGTATTTAAGAAGATTGGCATCACAATTCTTTTTGAGTGGGGAGGTGCTTTACAAGAGGAATTATGATATGGTTTTGCTCAGATGCGTGGATAAATGTGAGGCGGATATGCTCATAAAGGAGATCCATGAAGGGTCCTTTGGAACCCATGCCAGCGGACACGCGATGACAAAGAAAATCCTAAGGGCAGGGTATTATTGGTTGACTATGGAAGCTGACTGTTTCCGCTATGCTAAAACATGTCATAAATGCCAGATTTACGCCGACAAGATTCATGTGCCACCAACCCCTTTGAATGTCCTAACATCACCATGGCCATTCTCTATGTGGGGAGTAGACATGATAGGGATGATTGAACCAAAGGCTTCAAACGGTCACCGGTTTATCCTGGTTGCTATCGACTATTTCACCAAGTGGGTTGAAGCTGCTTCTTATGCAAATGTGACGAAACAAGTGGTTGCCCGATTCATCAAAAAAGAAATAATCTGCCGTTACGGAATCCCGAACAAAATTATTACAGATAATGGGTCCAATTTGAACAATAAGACGATGAAGGAACTATGCGACGAATTCAAGATTGAGCACCATAACTCATCTCCATACCGGCCTAAGATGAACGGCGCTGTGGAAGCAGCCAATAAAAACATCAAGAAGATCGTCCAGAAAATGGTGAAAACTTACAAAGACTGGCACGAGATGCTCCCTTTCGCATTGCATGGCTATAGGACAACGGTCCGAACTTCCACTGGGGCAACTCCATTTTCCTTAGTCTACGGCATGGAAGCAGTACTTCCTATCGAAGTGGAAATCCCATCGTTAAGAGTTTTAATGGAGACTAAACTAGAGGAGGCTGAATGGGCCCAAGCGAGATTCGATCAACTAAACCTTATAGAAGAGAAACGTCTGACAGCGTTATGTCATGGCCAATTGTATCAAAGAAGACTCAAGAGGGCATTTGATAAAAAGGTTCGTCCAAGAGAATTCAAAGAAGGAGACTTAGTGCTGAAAAAGATATTACCCATCCACAAGGATCCTCGCGGAAAATGGACCCCCAACTATGAAGGGCCGTATGTAGTGAAAAAGGCTTTCTCTGGTGGAGCCTTGATTATCACTACCATGGACGGGGAGGAACTCCCGCTCTCAGTAAATTCCGATGCAGTCAAAAAATACTATGCCTAAAAAAATAAAAAAATAATAAAAGGGCTCGCTAAGTTGAAAACCCGCAAGGGCGACTTAGGCAATAGAGAGCGTCCCGGTGGATCGAAAACCTGAAAAGGCGGTCCAGGCAAAAATTAGGGCACAAAAAAGGAAATAAAACCCGCTGGGTTGAAAACCTGAAAGGGCTGCCTAGGCAAAAAAGGGTGCAATCCCGGTGGACTGAAAACTCGAAAGAGCGGTCCAGGCAAAAATTAGGGATCTATAAGGAAAAGAGTGAAGGGGCAAATGACTGCGGCGTGGGGGCCCACAACAAACTCAGATGGAAAGGATCGGTCTAGTCATAACTGTCAGAGGCGAGGTATTGGGATTGTAAAGTTACAGGGGAATGTAGCATGTGTTGTATCCTAGTAGGGCCTAGTCTGTTGCCATTTATCTTTCTGCCTTGGTAATCTCCTCTTTTAGGAATTACATTCTCATGTACTATTACTCATTTGAGAATCAAATTTCATTGAATAAAAATCTCTTTCAAAGCTTTTCACCCCTTCGTGCTTTTATTGATTTGTAAAATGTGTTTTATTCTTAATAAATAATGTATTGAAAAAATGGGAAACAATAAAAAGCTTTCAAAGCACGTTTTACTTTGATTTTAAAGGTTGAAGGAGTATCGTCACCCAATACTACAACGCTGCATCAGGTTCTTGAGACCTAAAACTTTTCATCAGTCGTTACGATCTACCCAGCGCAAAAGATGTTTGGAAAGCAAGTCATGGTCCTTGGACTACCACTAGAGCATCAAGAGCGTTAATTTTCACGGTCACACTTCCAGAATGTCGGAGGAGTGCAAATTCCCAAACGAGTATCACTTCTCGAGCCCGACCCTTATCGATCACCCTAAAAAGGGGAAAAGAGGACTTCTCTGTTAACCCCAAAACTTTCGTCCTTAATACATTTCATGCATTGGCTACACATTTTGCATAACATGCATTAGCACACACATAGGCGTCTCATCATGCATCAACAAATGCATTAACCCAAGAATCACGCATAAAAATCATGCATCAAAAGAGGATCATGCATACACGGCATAAGCAGAAGAGTTCTACCCTAGTTTGAAGTTTCAGAGCCCTACATAATTTAGTATTTTTAGATTTCTACCTATTTGGCATTTTCGGAGTTATACCATATTTACCATCTTTAGAATCTTACCAAATTTGGAGTCCTACCTTATTTGGAATCTTCAGAGTCCTACCCTATATGACATTTTAGAGTCCTACCTTATTTAGAAGTTTAGAGTTCTATTTGTGGCCAGCAATTTAGAGTCCCATTCGCGCTGGCAAGTGGAGTTCTACCTTATTTGGAAAGTTTGGAGTTACATCTTTGTGTGACCAGCAATTTAGAGTCTCATTCGAGCTGGCAGGTGGAGTTCTACCTTATTTGGAAGTTTGGAGTTCCATCTTTGTGTGGCTGGCAATTTAGAGTCTCATTCGCGCTGACAGTTAGAGTTCCACCTTTGTCTGGCTGACAATTTAGTGTACCGTTGGCAATTTAGAGTTTTATCCCCAGTTTAGCCGGTAATTTAGAGTATCATTCGCGCTGGCAGTTTAGAGTCCCATCTACCCGGACAAAATTTTGGGTCCTGTCGTATTTAATTATCTTCCACCACGAGTACATGAAGACAACTGTCAATCATATTCTCGAGTGAAAAAATAATTAAATGGGGGCAGCTGTTGTACCCTAAATTTTGCCTACTCTTTTATCACATATATTGTTTTTGTTACATTATCTTACGAAAAATGTGAAGTAGCCCGTTTGGTAATGAAGAGTTCGTTTCGAAGGAATTGTAAGTGCGAGGTCCTTGGTTCGAGTCCCACTCAATACTTTTTGCTTTTTTTTTATATATATGTTTATTTATCTTTAACTTTTACTTTCATGAAAAAATCACAAACTACTTTTTTATTTTATTTTATATCTAATTTTCGTTTTTACTTATTTATTTAATTATTTATATTTTAGTTTTTATTTTTATTTGTTATTACTACAAAAAATCAAAAAAAAATCATAATGAACAAAAGTCAAACAAAAAAGAAGGGAAGCAGTGACACTGAAAAAAGAAGGAGAATTCCAAAATAGAAATTTTTCATCTGCTCATTATTATCAGAACCAAATCATTCCAAACTCAGATCAATCACAAATTAATTACAAAACCTAATTTCTGAGTTATATAAACCCAAGAGTTTTACAGGAAAAAAGAAAAAAGAAAAGAAAATATCAGAAAAAAAACACGCAAGTAGCAGCGGCGTTGTTGTACCTCCTCCAGCAACATCATAACAAACCTTCACCATTCTTCCATTCCAATCACCACTTCTACCCATTAACCACCACTTTCAAACCATCAATAAACCAAACAAAAACTCCACCATCAATCATCACCATTGACAACCACCAGACACAAACACCATTCAATTTCCACCAATATACTCAAAACCATCAAAATCCAACTCTCAACCAAAACAAAAAAAAAAATCAAAATCACAACAAGAAATAACAAAAGAAGGAGTAAGAACAGAACTCAAAGGAAAAGAAGAAATTGTTCACCGGTGTTCGCCGCCGCCATCACTCTCTTGTTCGCCGGACCTCTTCTCTCCGTCGAAACTCCTCTCTCAGTTTGGCTCCATCTCTCTCGGTTTGGATTTTCATACAGGTGTTTTGTGGCTTTCGATTTGTTCCTTACCTTTTTACATTGATTTATGTTTGTGTTGGTTGATTGTTGTTAGAGTAATATGAATTCAAGATTTGGGAAAAAAAATTAAAGAAAGGAAAGAGATTGAGAGAGATAAGCTGAGAAAAGAGAGAGAAAAATCTGGAAAATAATGGTATACGGCTGTTTTTTAGAATAGATATGGCCTGCGCTCACCTGTATCATGCCCACCCTGCACCAGCTCCATATCTGCCCTTGATCTTAATCAGACAGTCATGATCATCCATCACCAGGATCTCATCAAGACCGTCTGATCAAATCAGACGGCAGAGATCATCCTCCCTGTTTTTTTTGTTTGGTCAGCGCCTGGGCTCCCCTGTTTGGGCCAGACCTGACTTTTTTGCTGCTATTTGCACCCTCCTATTTTGTTTTCGCACCCCCCATCTGTTTTTTTTATTTTATTTCTTTTTTTCATTTGTATAATTTATTTCAATATGTAAAAAATAACAAAAACACAAAAATAATTCTTTTTTTTATTAAATGCATATTAGCTTAATTTTGGTAAATAAATGGATTAAAAAGAGATGGTTTGGTGTATATCATTCCTTCTCCCGATTACCCGAGTTCTTGACGTATGGCTCATAACTTGGGTAGCCGTCATTCTAAATATTTAATCTATTCAATATGTAAAAATAACAAAAACACAAAAAATAATTCTTTTTGTTACTAAATGCATATCAACTTAATTTTGGTAAATAAATGGATGAAAAAGAGATGGTTTGGTGTATATCATTCCTGCTCCCGATTACCCGAGTTCTTGACGTATGGCTCGTAACTTGGGTAGTCGTCATTCTAAATATTAAAATCAACTTCAACACACCAAACCTTACTATTTTTACGCTCCGTGCGTTTATTTTTTCAATCAAATAAATTTTTTTTTCGCCTAAGCGCGACTAACCTATTTTCATAAATAAAATCAATCAACCAACAATTATTTTCTACCCAGAACTGCGTGTAGCTTTGAATTTCCCATTGCACCCGGGAATACGTAGGAGCGGGATTCATACATCCTGTCAAGTACACTAATAAAAAAAACTATTTTTTTGCCCCTTTTATAAATACTCATAATAATTAATTAAAATCATGCAAGCAAATTAAACACTCTTTTAACCCTAAAATTAATAAGAAGGTACCCGTTGAGTACAACGGATGCGAGGGGTGCTAATACCTTCCCCTCACATAATCGACTCCCGAACCTGGAAATGGTTGCGATGACCCTCTTTCCATTGCTTTTAAGGTTTTATCGATATTTTCCTTTTCCTCCGGGAATAAATAAAGTTTGGTGGCGACTTTACTGTCTAGCGAGCACTTTCCGCTCGCTCATTTTTTTCACCCGCTTCACGAGGGTGCTTTCTGGACCGCAGATGGTGTTTTTTGGACCGTAGAGGGTGCTTTCTGGACTGCAGGGGGAGCTTTCTGGACCGCAGATGGTGCTTTCTGGACTGCAGAGGGTGCTTTCTGGACCGCAGATGGTGTTTTCTGGACCGTAGAGGGTGCTTTCTGGACTGCAGAGGGTGCGTTCTGTTGGCGCTTTCGATTATTAGCTATAGCAAGAGAACCTGGTGGCATAACCTTCGAACGGTTCTTGCTAATTTGTGGCTTTCCTTGAATGCCACAACCTGCCTTTTGCAAGCTAGAAAAAAGAATATATAATTGTTACAATTTGAACACAAATAAACAAATAAACTTAGTTGGGTGTAGAATATTAAAGACAATGAATAAAATCTTACCAATTCTTGTTAATCGATTTTTTCCCATGAGTGTCATGTCCTCTTCCTGTCATCGAAAAGCTAGAAAAAAATATAAGATATATTAATTTAACAAAAAAATAACATATTGAGTGAGTAGAAAACAAATTCAGATACAACATACGTTCAAAAAAAAATAGATACAACATCAATACAAGCATTCATTTATCGGTTACACAAAAAGTAACATACAATTTAGGATCTTATATGCTAAAACATCATAATTTCTAAACTAAAGCTAATTAGCATCATCAATTATTGTTCCATCAGCTAAACCCCGTATTTGTTCAACTTCTGTAATAGGAACAATTGGTAACATTTCATTAGATTGATAAGGCACTTCACCATCAAAGTTGTCTATCTCCACATGACCCCTTGGTTTTGTGGTGATTGCCGCACACCATCCACGCAAGTCTCTACACATTGCTGGATAAGACACATAATACACTTGTCTTGCTTTTTGTGTGTAACATCACGTTTTTATTTAATTAATTATTTGATTTACTTTATTTATTTAAATTCCATGTTGTGTGATTTATTTAAATATGTGGCTTTTAGTGTAGTGGTGTGAATAGAATAGTAGTGTTTTTAGGAGGTGTGAATAGAGGATTTGAGTGGGCTTATGAGGAAGGGTAATTTGGTAAATTGAAAGGGTTTTGACCTAAGTATAAGTTTTGAAAACTTAGAGAGAGAAATCATTTGTAACAAGTTTGTGAAGAAATAGAGAGAGAGAAAGCTAGAGAAGAAGAGGAAGAACATAGAAGAAGGAGCTAAGAGGGGAGGATTGGGGAGCTAGTTCTTGAAGAATTGGAGGTAAGAGAGTGGTTATTTATGATTGTGGGTGACCAAGAGGGGGGAGAAATTATATTTCTCTTTGCCCAAACCCTCTCACCCTTCACAGTTTAAAGTTCATAACTTTATGAACTTGTATGAATCAAAATGTTATCTTTCTTGTTGATTTAGTGTTATTTATGTATCATAATGCTCGAAATATATGTGGATGATTTCAATTTCGAAAATCTAGAATTGTTGGTTTGAAATTGCATGTTCATGAGTTTTTGATGAAAAATATGATAAATCTTAATTGATGATGATTTTAATGGTTTTAAGTTATGAAACTTGTACTTCCATGTATGATAACATGTTTATGATCTAAAGAAAATACCTTTTTAAACCTGGAAAACGTTTCGGATGATTTTTGAGAGTGGAATCCGAATGGCCGCAAAACAGAGCAGCATTTCTGGGCTTGCGTCGCTAGGCCAGAACTAGCGAGAGCTAGCGAGGGAACTCGCCAGTGCTCGCCAGCCAGCTAAGTGCTCTCTGACTTGTTTCGCTACGGCGAGGACAGGCGAGGGATAGCGAGAAGCCTCTGACTTACCTCGCTGTGGCGAGAGCTAGCGAGAGCTGGCGAAGTAGTCAGACTTATTTGATTCTTAATTGTTGAAGGTGTAGTTTGATGTATGGGTTGCTAGTATTATATTAATACATGAATGATTGATGTTGGATTTATAATGAATATGACGGATGGTGATGTTTCTATATGAATGATTGTTCATGCTTATTGATAATGATGATGAATGTATATAAGTATGTTATGTGTTGATGAATAATTGATGGTGAAGATTATGTAAACATGAGATTACATAATAGTGGTGAATAACATACGTCATATATATGTTCATGCATCATGATTGAGTCTATTGATGAAGCTTGGGCGTTTGACCCATAACGAATTGATGAAGCTTGGACGTTTGATCCATAACGCATAGGATTCTTGTATCCTTATTTTGGTGAATGGTACCGCGTGCATATAGTCGTGTCTAGGAGACATGGCATGAAGGTGACATTAGATGCATTTAGGAAGGTGAACCTTAAATGTGCTATATGTGATAATAACGTGATAATTGTCTAATTATGTGTTAAGTGTTTCCTTACATGTATGTTTGTTGATCATTGATGGCGTGAATTTGGAGACGTATGTTATATGATTATATATATATATATATATATATATATATATATATATATATATATATATATATATATATATGTCGTATTGATGTCGTTGGATTGCTATTATATACATGTCCATTATATGTTTGATAGATTAACATATATGTTGTATATGTTGGATTAAATGTTAGTATTTACTTTCATTTGCTATATGTCGATTATAAGTAACTAACTCTCTATTTTTGTATGTATTGGATCGTTGGGCGATTCAGATTCTCAGGCGTGAGGATTTTCTTTGCTTGCTTAGGAGGAGTACCCGACATTGTTGCCAAGTATTCGGGGTGAGGTTATGTGTCTTACTATTAGCGTAGTACCCGTGTCTGGAATGTAAGAAGCCGAAGAAGGTTACCGGGAAAGTGTTTGCTTTGAATGGAGAAGGAGCTGATCAAGTTGATAATCTTATTAGAGGTACGTGTTTCATTCATGACACTCCTTTAATTGCGATTATTGATACCGGAGCTACGCATTCTTTTATTTCTATGGATTGTATGAAGCGTTTGAATATTCCTGTTTATGAAATGTCTGGTTGTATGAATATTGAGACTCCTGCTAGTGGTTCGGTTATTACTCGTCTTGTGTGTCGCAATTGTCCTGTCTCTGTGTTTGGTAGGCATTTTGGTATGGATTTGGTATGTATTCCACTTAGTGGTATTGATGTTATCTTTGGGATGAACTGGTTAGTCTTTAACCAAGTTCATATTAACTGTTGTGAGAAGACTGTGATTTTCCCGAAGTCAGAAGGATGTTTGTCCTTGATGAATGGAGGAGAGATGAAGGAATCCTTGAATGATCACGGAGAGTTGTTCATGGTGTTTGGATCATTGAAGCTTGAAGGTGGAATTAAGTTGGAAGAGTTACCAGTTGTTAGTGAATTTTCGGATGTATTCCCGGAGGATATATATGATTTACCACCCGAAAGAGAAGTTGAGTTTGGTATCGACTTAGTACCTGGTACTAGCCCGATATCAATGGCACCGTATCGTATGTCGGCATCGGAATTGAATGAATTGAAGAAGCAACTCGAAGAGTTATTGGAAAAGAAGTTCATACGTCCAAGTGTGTCACCTTGGGGTGCACCAGTGTTGTTGGTGAAGAAGAAGGAAGGGAGTATGAGGTTGTGCATTGATTATCGTCAGTTGAATAAAGCAACAATCAAGAATAAGTATCCACTTCCGAGGATAGATGAT
Organism: Trifolium subterraneum; assembly: GCA_951799995.1. Taxonomy (NCBI): domain Eukaryota; kingdom Viridiplantae; phylum Streptophyta; class Magnoliopsida; order Fabales; family Fabaceae; genus Trifolium; species Trifolium subterraneum. The sequence goes on from OX637466.1 coordinate 30,526,919, forward strand.
TTGATGGATCAACTAGTTGGAGCTTGTGTGTTTAGCAAGATTGACTTGAGGTCCGGATACCATCAGATAAGAGTGAAGACGAAGGATGTCCCTAAGACTGCTTTCAGAACAAGGTATGGTCATTATGAGTATACAGTGATGCCTTTTGGAGTTACGAATGCCCCTGGTGTTTTCATGGAGTACATGAATAAAATCTTCCATTCGTTTTTGGATAAGTTTGTAGTAGTTTTCATTGATGATATTTTGGTTTATTCTAAGTCGGGGGAAGAACACAAAGAACATTTGAGAATTGTATTGCATGTTTTGAAGGAAAAGAAGTTGTATGCCAAGTTGTCTAAGTGTGAATTTTGGTTGGGAGAAGTAAGCTTTCTTGGTCATGTAATTTCTAGTGGAGGTATAGCGGTGGATCCTACAAAGGTTGATGCTGTAATGAAATGGGGAACACCTGAGTCTGTTTTGGAGATAAGAAGTTTTCTTGGATTAGCTGGTTACTATAGAAGGTTCATTGAGGGATTTTCGAAGATGGCGTTACCATTGACTTTGTTGACTCGGAAAGGATCAAGCATTTGTTTGGGATGAGAAGTGCGAGAAAAGTTTTCAAGAGCTTAAAGAGAAATTGACTACCGCGTCTGTGTTGATTTTGCCTGATGCCAAGGAAACGTTTGTGGTGTATTGTGACGCATCGAAGTTGGGACTTGGTGGTGTACTCATGCAAAAAGGAAAAGTTGTAGCTTATGCATCTCGTCAGTTGAAGGTTCATGAGAGGAACTACCCCACCCATGATTTGGAATTAGCGGCCGTAGTATTTACTTTGAAGGTATGGAGGCACTACTTGTATGGATCAAGATTTGAAGTGTTTAGTGATCACAAGAGTTTGAAGTATTTGTTTGATCAGAAAGAATTGAATATGAGGCAACGAAGATGGTTGGAATTCTTGAAGGATTATGATTTTGAGTTGAGTTATCACCCTGGAAAACCTAATGTGGTAGCAGATGCTTTGAGTCGGAAGTCATTGCACATGTCATCGCTTATGGCAAAGGAGTTGGAGTTGATTGAAGAATTTAGAGACTTGAGTTTGGTATGTGAAGTCACCTCCAATAGTGTAAAGTTGGGAATGTTGAAGTTGACCAACCCTTTTCTTGGGAAGATTAGAGAATGTCAAAAAGAGGATGAGAAATTAATGAAGAGAGTGGCACTAGTAATTGAAGGACAAGAGAATGATTTCAAAATGGATGAGAATGGAGTAGTGAGATTCCGAGGAAGAGTTTGTGTACCCGATGTACCCGAGTTAAAGAAAATGATTTTTGATGAAGGTCATAAAAGTGGATTAAGTATTCATCCTGGATTGGTTAAGATGTATCAAGACTTGAAGAAGTTATTTTGGTGGCCTAGAATGCATAAGGAAATTGCGGAATATGTGTATGCTTGTCTGGTTTGTCAGAAATCGAAGATTGAGCATCAGAAACCGTCTGGATTGTTGCAACCGTTGTTCATACCGGAATGGAAATGGGATAGTATCGCCATGGATTTTGTTGGAGGATTACCAAATTAAGACGGCAAAAGGGAACGAAGTGATTTGGGTCGTAGTAGATCGTTTGACGAAGTCGGCTCATTTTATTGCTATCAAGATTGGAACGTTGGTACCTAAGTTGGCAGAGATTTATGTTGAGCAGATTATAAGATTACATGGTATTCCATCTAGTATTGTGTCGGATAGAGATCCGAAGTTCACTTCTAGATTTTGGGAGAGCTTGCAAGAAGCGTTGGGAACTAAGTTGAGGCTGAGTTCTGCTTATCACCCTCAAACGGATGGTCAATCCGAAAGGACGATTCAATCTTTGGAAGATTTGTTGAGAGCATGTGTTTTAGACCAAGGAGAAAGTTGGGATTCATGTTTACCTTTGATCGAGTTTACCTACAATAATAGTTTTCACTCAAGTATTGGAATGGCTCCTTTTGAAGCTTTGTATGGGAGGAGATGTCGTACGCCTCTTTGTTGGTACGAATCCGGTGAAACTGTAGTTTTGGGTCCTGATATTGTGCAAGAGACTACAGAGAAGATTAGAATGATTCGAGAAAAGATGAAAGCATCTCAGAGTCGGCAGAAAAGTTACCATGATAAGAAAAGAAAGGATGTGGAATTCCAAGAAGGAGATCATGTGTTCTTAAGAGTGACTTCTACTACCGGTGTGGGGAGGGCTTTGAAGTCTAAGAAGTTGACGTCGAAGTTCATTGGACCGTATCAGATTTCAGAGAGGATTGGAAAGGTAGCTTATCGGATTGCTTTGCCGATAACACTATCTAATTTACATGATGTATTCCATGTGTCACAATTAAGGAAATATGTTTCGGACCCATGTCATGTAATTGAATCAGATGATATCCAAGTGAACGATAATTTGACTATTGAGACTGTTCCTTTGAGAGTTGAAGGAAGAGAAGTAAAGAAGTTGAGGAACAAAGAGATTGCATCGGTGAAAGTTATTTGGGGAGGTCCCGCGGGAGAGAATGCAACTTGGGAGTTGGAAAGCAAGATGAAGAGTTCGTATCCCGATTTGTTTTCAGGTAAATTTTCGAGGGCGAAAATTCTTTAAGGGGGGTAGATTGTAACATCACGTTTTTATTTAATTAATTATTTGATTTACTTTATTTATTTAAATTCCATGTTGTGTGATTTATTTAAATATGTGGCTTTTAGTGTAGTGGTGTGAATAGAATAGTAGTGTTTTTAGGAGGTGTGAATAGAGGATTTGAGTGGGCTTATGAGGAAGGGTAATTTGGTAAATTGAAAGGGTTTTGACCTAAGTATAAGTTTTGAAAACTTAGAGAGAGAAATCATTTGTCACAAGTTTGTGAAGAAATAGAGAGAGAGAAAGCTAGAGAAGAAGAGGAAGAACATAGAAGAAGGAGCTAAGAGGGGAGGATTGGGGAGCTAGTTCTTGAAGAATTGGAGGTAAGAGAGTGGTTATTTATGATTGTGGGTGACCAAGAGGGGGGAGAAATTATATTTCTCTTTGCCCAAACCCTCTCACCCTTCACAGTTTAAAGTTCATAACTTTATGAACTTGTATGAATCAAAATGTTATCTTTCTTGTTGATTTAGTGTTATTTATGTATCATAATGCTCGAAATATATGTGGATGATTTCAATTTCGAAAATCTAGAATTGTTGGTTTGAAATTGCATGTTCATGAGTTTTTGATGAAAAATATGATAAATCTTAATTGATGATGATTTTAATGGTTTTAAGTTATGAAACTTGTACTTCCATGTATGATAACATGTTTATGATCTAAAGAAAATACCTTTTTAAACCTGGAAAACGTTTCGGATGATTTTTAGAGTGGAATCCGAATGGCCGCAAAACAGAGCAGCGTTTCTGGGCTTGCGTCGCTAGGCCAGAACTAGCGAGAGCTAGCGAGGGAACTCGCCAGAGCTCGCCAGTGCTTGCCATCCAGCCCAGTGCTCTCTAACTTGTTTCGCTACGGCAAGGACAGGCGAGGGATAGCGAGAAGCTTCTGACTTACCTCGCTATGGCGAGAGCTAGCGAGAGCTGGCGAAGTAGTCAGGCTTATTTGATTCTTAATTGTTGAAGGTGTAGTTTTATGTATGGGTTGCTAGTATTATATTAATACATGAGTGATTGATGTTGGATTTATAATGAATATGACGGATGGTGATGTTTCTATATGAATGATTGTTCATGCTTATTGATAATGATGATTAATGTATATAAGTATGTTATGTGTTGATGAATAATTGATGGTGAAGATTATGTATACATGAGATTACATAATAGTGGTGAATAACATACGTCATATATATGTTCATGCATCATGATTGAGTCTATTGATGAAGCTTGGGCGTTTGACCCATAACGAATTGATGAAGCTTGGGCGTTTGACCCATAACGAATTGATGAAGCTTGGACGTTTGATCCATAACGCATAGGATTCTTGTATCCTTATTTTGGTGAATGGTACCGCATGCATATAGTCGTGTCTAGGAGACATGACATGAAGGTGACATTAGATGCATTTAGGAAGGTGAACCTTAAATGTGCTATATGTGATAATAACGTGATAATTGTCTAATTATGTGTTAAGTGTTTCCTTACATGTATGTTTGTTGATCATTGATGGCGTGAATTTGGAGACGTATGTTATATGATTATATATATATATATATATATATATATATATATGTCGTATTGATGTCGTTGGATTGCTATTATATACATGTCCATTATATGTTTGATAGATTAACATATATGTTGTATATGTTGGATTAAATTTTAGTATTGACTTTCATTTGCTATATGTCGATTATAAGTAACTAACTCTCTATTTTTGTATGTATTGGATCGTTGGGCGATTCAGATTCTCAGGCGTGAGGATTTGCTTTGCTTGCTTAGGAGGAGTACCCGGCATTGTTGCCAAGTATTCGGGGTGAGGTTATGTGTCTTACTATTAGCGTAGTACCCGTGTCCAGTTGCTCTGAAGGATTTGTAACACTATGTTGGGGGTTTTATTTGTTTATTGGGTTTCGCCTAGTATCGTTGTTAGACCTTATCTTTGTATGATGGTGTAAGGCTTAATGCCAAATACTTTATTTCTTGTTTATGTGACGATGAAATATTAGTAGGTGATTTATGTGGATGTTGACTTATCTATGATTTTACCATTTGAATCATGACTTGTATGATGAAGTCTTATTGTTATTTTCCGATGTAATGTATGTGAAGCATGATATATGTTTGGCTTTTATGCTATGGTTAAATGATGATTTTCACATGTAACGCTCTTCTTGTGTCTACTTGCGTTATTATTTATTTAATTGGTCGAAATTATGGGTAGATATAAGTAGGGTGTTACATTGTGTAAGAGTGAACGGATCATATTGCGAATATCGTTTGTTCATCTTAATGTCAACAATATTGTATTGCTTTTGAACCCTTGTGCCACTATTCTTTGTTGGATCAAACCATTCACAATGAAATAGGGTAATCTTATCGTCAAAGTCATCGTATTCCAATTGCAAGATATTTTGGATGATGCCATAATAATCGTCTTCTCCTCCATTTTGTTAGACCTTTAACATGCACCCCGCAATTAGTGGTCTTTTTACTATGACTCTAATCATGAGATAATGCTTTCACGTATGGGTTGATCGTGCCATTTCTCTCATCTTGCATCTACAGAAAAGTTACACCTAAACTTAGAGAGTTTTTATCGGCTAACTACATCAACTGTTAGAATTACACTTACATATGCCTTTAGCCAATTGGGAAACTCGCCGTGTATAAGACTAGAAGCATTTTGCTCATCGATAGAATGATGTTGTAGGAACGCTCTGACACCAACCATGAAATTGATGAGTATATAAATGCAATGGGTTGATAACATAAATAATGTTTTAACAAAATAAACTTACTCCAGATATGGTTTAACCTCGTCACAATTGATTAGGACATGCACATGAGCAGATTTCCATTCCTTGTCAAGCAACCAATAGACTTGAGGCTTCCCACTAGGACGACCGCATTTGCTCAAAATTGAAAGTTTTGGTTGGACATTCTCACGATCTGATTGAGGATTGTTCCTTAAACTTGTACTTGGCAACAAATTAAAGGTCTTGAAATAGTGAGAGCAAAAATATGTAGTTTCACGGTGCAAGTAGCTAGTGCATATGGAACCTTCAACCCTAGCTTTATTTTTCACTGAACGCTTTGAGTCACCCATCAATCTACACTTAAAATGTTGTGTTGCTAAAAATATTTATAAAATAAAATGTATATACTTAACCAAAAATTACAGTTTAATTACCTTTCAAATAGATACATCCAACGGTATTGCACTGGACCACCAAGGATTGCTTCATTAGGTAAGTGAATCGGGATATGTTCCATTGAGTCAAAGAAACCTGGTGGAAAAATTCTTTCTAGTTTGCATATGATGATGGGAATATTTTGTTCCATCCTAACCAGGTCTTTCAACTTCAATGTATTGCAACATAAGTCTTTAAAGAAACAACTTAATTCTGTTAGTGGCTTCCATATCTCTGTTGGCAAAGAACGAAAAGCAATTGGAAGTAAACACTCCATGAATATATGGCAATCATGGCTTTTCATCCCCTTCATCTTACCCTTGGTGACATCAGCACACCTGGAAAGGTTTGAGGCATACCATCGGGCATTTTTAGTTCTTTAATCCATTGGCAAACTAACTTTGCCTCTTCAGATGTGAAAGAATATTTTGCCTTTGGCTTAGCAAACTTTCCGTTAGGCAGAGGTTGCATCTCTAAATCCCCACGCACACACAAATTAGCTAAATCCTCTCTCGCCTTTTCATTGTCCTTTATTTTTCCAGTAACATTCATGACAGTGTTAAATACATTATCAAAGAAATTCTTCTCTATGTGCATCACATCAAGGTTGTGCCTTAACAAATTGTCCTTCCAGTATGGCAAATCCCAAAATATACTTCTCTTGGTCCAATTATGAAGAGTTCCATACCCTTTAATTTTGGTACCCCAACCAATGTCTGTCACTTTTGGAAAATCACAAACAACTTCCCATACATCATTTCCAGACAACATCTTAGGTGGACCGTCTTTCTCATCATTGTTTTTTCTAAAACTCCTTTTACTTCTTCTAAATGAATGATTTGTTGGTAAAAACCGGCGATGACAATCAAACCATGAACTTTTTCCACCACGATCTAAGGTGAAAGCTTTTGTGTCCTTCATGCAATAAGGGCATGCTAACTTACCTTGTGTTGTCCATCCAGATAACATACCATATGCTGGAAAATCATTGATTGTCCACATTAAATACGCTCTCATTATAAAGTTCTCTTTCGAAGATATATCGTACGTTAGAATGCCATCTCTCCACAAGCGCTGCAAATCATCAATCAACGGCTGCAAGTAGACATCTATCTTAGCTTTCGGGTTTGATGGTCCAGGTACAAGACAAGTCAAAAACATGTATGGTTTGGTCATGCACATTTCAGGAGGAAGATTGTACGGTGTAACTATTATCGGCCAACATGAATATGGAGAACTAGAGGCTTGGGTGTAAGGTGTAAACCCATCAGAACATAAACCCAATCTTACATTTCTTGATTCAAGAGCAAAATCGGGATAAACTTCATCGAAGTGTTTCCATGCTTTTCCATCAGATGGATGACGCAAAATGTTTGGATTGCTTATATTATTACGATGCCATCTCATTTGAGATGCAGATTCCTTTGAGGCATACAATCTTTGTAATCTAGGAATGATTGGAAAATAGAACATTCTCTTCTCCGGCACATCTTTGTGGTTTCCCATTCCTTTCCTTCGAGGGACATACCTAGGAACTTGACAAACTCTACACTCGGTTAAGGAGATATCTTCTTTATAATATAATAAGCATCCGTTTACACAACAATCAATCTTCTGAACCTCCAACCCTAATGTAGACACCAACTTCGTTGCTTGGTAATGGTTTTGGGGTAAGCATTGTTTTGTTGGACAAACGTCCACAAGCATTTGAGCAAAATGATCTATGCACTTTTGAGGGACGTGCCAATTAGACATAGCAGCCAAAAGCTTAACAGAAATTGATAATTTGGATTCGACAGCTCCCTCATAAATGGGTTGGTTTGTAGATATCAATTTATTGTAAAATTGTTGTGCTTTTTCATTGGGTACGTCAGTCTCACCATGTGTCTCATTTTCCATATTAGAATCTGCATTAGGGACATTGGAAAAGGGCCTATAAGCATCATAAATCATCTCATTCATTGCTTCAAATTGATCTTTATCGCCAATATCCTCACCACTGCTAGAATGACCACCAATGTCTACGTCTTGATCCTCTTCTCCATGTTCAGTCCATATATAATAGTTTGGCAGAAAACCAAATTGGTACAAGTGATGTCTGACCTCACTTGCCGTCTTCAAGTCAATGCACTTGCAGTTTACACAAGGACATCTTATCTCTCCATTGTTTAAATATTGTGGTTGTTCCATAGCCTTGTTAACAAACTCTGCAACTCCACTAAGAAAGCTATCTTTCAAACCAAACCTATTAGGATTTACTCTATCATACATCCAACTACGATCCATTTTCTACATGAAAAACATGAAAATTTCAAATACTAGGGACGTTGGACAAAACTAGTTGAGTACCTCTGCGTTCACACATGTCTCAAAATTTAAAATCTACATAGAAAATTGGTGTATTAAACTGAGTAGCTCAGCCTCAAGTACCTCTCGCTTCTCAATCTCTCACCGTTCAGATCTCACCTTATTCACTATTTTCACTCTTAATTTTCCAATACACTACAGATGGAAATGCGTATTGACTTGTTTCTAACTTATGTTAGTTTTGTTAAGTATTAAAATGAGTAGATATAGGATAGGATATGTGCCTGATGATTTTGGAGAAACTGCTAATTTTTTTCTTATTTGAACAAGTTTTTAGATTTTTTACATTATGTTTTTTAGAATCTGTATAAACAGATGGAAATTTCAAAAAGTGATTATTTCACAAAAAAAAATGTAACAAATAGGCTACTGAACTAATCTTGTTGGAATTTTTTATACCCCTAAGTGTTTATCAAACCTTGTATCAGTTCTGTCAATTGTAAGTCGCGAAAAATAACGATTTCTTTTAATTCTGCTACACAACATTGCTATACAATAGTGATTTGTTTCAAAAGGAAATTGAAAGAACAGCAGAGGTTCAACAAGTATAAATTTACAAAGTAAATTGGACTAATTGAAATAATCATTATCAAATTCAACAAGTATAACAAGAAAAACACAGTCATCTCTTGTTTGACCCAGAAAACGCAGAAAATTCAACAAGCATAATCATTATCAAATTCATTATCACAAAGGTTAATTAATTCAAAAACGCAGAAAACACAGTTCATATCTTGTTTGACCCAGAAAACGCATCATAGAAACAAGCTAAAGAGAAACAACATGCAATCGGTCAATAAATTGGAACGAGAGAGATGAAGTTACTGCGTACCTTGGAAATGCAGAGAACGACAGAGAACGGCGGAGGGATTTTTGTTCTTCGACGGAGAAGGGCTTGAAGGAGAACAATAGAGACATTGACGGTGGCTGAGGAGATTGAACTGAGGAGGAGCGATTGAACGTCAGATGATGTTGAAAACGGAGCGATTGAACTGAGGAGGAAGAGGAGAAGTGATTGAATTAAGGATTAGGTCGTCGGAGGCATTTTCTTAGATGTTGAAAAGAGATTGAACTGAGGATGATGTTGAAAAGTGATTTACGGGTGTAGTGGATGATGAATGTTCTCTTGGTTGCTGAAAAGGGTTTTAGGGTTAAGATGCAAATTTGTGTAAAAAAAATAATGATATAAAATTTAAAATGTTATTATAAGAGTGGGAAAATGAAAATTGGTGAAAAAATTTAGTGCTTAAAACAAATTATTATTTTTTATTTAATTTAATTATAAGTAGAGTCCACTACAGCAGAAGCTAAGGCTATTAGTTTCTTTTTTTTCCCATAGCGTCTCCATAGTGTCACAATAAGCAGCCGCTATAAATAATTATTCAATTAAAATAAATATTTAATAGAAAAACACAGTAGCGTCTGTCCAGCAGACTCAAATTAGACGCTAGTAGCGTCCGTATCGTGGCAGACGCTAAATATTTTGAAGCTACAGAGCAATTTTCTTGTAGTGTCAGTTCATTCATCTATTGCCTTTATTTTTAATTTGCTTCATTCATGTCTAATTGTGTTTAATTAATGAATAACATGGATCTAAATTCGACTTGCCCTATAAATCCTTATTTCCTTCTTCAGTTTCAAACTGCTTCATTTTTCTCTGAATTCTGAGAATACGCTGCTTTCTTTTCTCTCTAATTTTATTCGTCGAATTTTTTTTTTTGTTTCAATTATCGAACGGCTGTTGCCGTACAGAATTGATATTCATATATAAATTAGAGTGGTTCGTAGTTTCGAATCATATTGGTGTATATCTGGCCTATACTACAGTGCAGTAGCTCATCGGTATTTATTTGGAAACGGCTGTTTTATCCTGGGGACTTTGCGGTCGATATACTACAGTGCACTTTTCGAGTAGTTCCGTGAAACGTCTTAAATAAAGCGACCTAGTACGCAACTCAACCAATAATTTATTTCGTTGCCATTTTTGAAAAATCGTATTTTGCAATATGCCTAACCTTTATTGGGTTTTAAATCTTGTTGAAGAAAATTGTCAAAATAAAATAAATTAGTCATTTAGAAGAAAGGGATTCAAATATAGTCATATTGTATCCATGTGATTTCAATTTCTGTTTGGTATGATTATATAGTTTTTGTTTCTGTAACTTGTTTTGTTTATTTTTGGGTATGCGAATTTGGTTTCTGAAACCGTTATTGCATCGTCAGAAATAATTTATCGGTTCCATTATATTTTAGGAAAGTTTAGTTCTATGTTTGTTATCATGATACTGATTTGGATGTCTTAAAAGAAAAATAGTAACGAGAGGAGAATAAATATATTTGGCTTGCTGTTATGTTTTTTTCTAGTTCAAATCAGTTCATTCATCTATTTCCTTTATTTTAATTTGCTTCATTCATGTCTAATTGTGTTTAATTAATGAATAACATGGATCTAAATTCGACTTGCCCTATAAATCCTTATTTCCTTCTTCAGTTTCAAACTGCTTCATTTTTCTCTGAATTCTGAGAATACGCTGCTTTCTCTTCTCTCTAATTTTATTCTTCGAAAATATTTTTTTGTTTCAATTATCGAACAGTTGTTGCCGTACAGAATTGATATTCAAATATCAATTAGAGTGGTTCGTAGTTTCGAATCATATTGGTGTATATCTGGCCGATACATCAGTGCAGAAGTTCATCGGTATTTATTTGGAAATGGCTGTTTTATCCTGGGGACTTCGCGGTCGATATACTACAGTGCACTTTTCGAGTTGTTCCGCGAAACGTCTTAAAGAAAGCGACCTAGTACGCGACTCAGCCAATAATTTATTTCGTTGCCATTTTTGAAAAACCGTTTTCTGTTTTTTGCAATATGCCTAACCTTTATTTATTGGGTTTTAAATCTTGTTGAAGAAAATTGTCAAAATAACATAAATTAGTCTTTTAGAAGAAAGGGATTCAAATATAGTCATATTGTATCCATGTGGTTTCTATTTCTGTTTGGTATGATTATTTAGTTTTTGTTTCTGTAACTTGTTTTGTTTTTTTTTGGGTATGCGAATTTGGTTTCTGAAACCGTTATTGCATCGTCAAAAATAATTTATCGGTTCCATTATATTTTAGCAAAGTTTAGTTCTATGTTTGTTATCATGATACTGATTTGGATGTCTTAAAAGAAAAATATTACGAGAGGAGAATAAATATATTTGGCTTGATGTTATGTTTGTTTCTAGTTCAAATCAGTTCATTGATCTATTGCCTTTATTTTAATTTGCTTCATTCATGTCTAATTGTGTTTAATTAATGAATAACATGGATCTAAATTCGACTTCCCCTATAAATCCTTATTTCCTTCTTCAGTTTCAAACTGCTTCATTTTTCTCTGAATTCTGAGAATGCGCTGCTTTCTCTTCTCTCTAATTTTATTCTTCGAAAATATTTTTTTGTTTCAATTATTGAACGGTTGTTGCCGTACAGAATTGATATTCGTATATCAATTAGAGTGGTTCGTAGTTTCGAATCATATTGGTGTATATCTGGCCGATACTACAGTGCAGTAGTTTATCGGTATTTACTTGGAAATGGCTGTTTTATCCTGGGGACTTCGCGGTCGATATACTACAGTGCACTTTTCGAGTAGTTCCGCGAATCGTCTTAAAGAAAGTGACCTAGTACGCGACTCAACCAATAATTTATTTCGTTGCCATTTTTGAAAAATCGTTTTCTGTTTTTGGTAATATGCCTAACCTTTATTTATTGGGTTTTAAATTTTGTTGAAGAAAATTGTCAAAATAAAATAAATTAGTCTTTTAGAAGAAAGGGATTCAAATATAGTCATATTGTATCCATGTGGTTTCGATTTCTGTTTGGTATGATTATATAGTTTTTGTTTCGGTAACTTGTTTTGTTTATTTTTGGTTATGCGAATTTGGTTTCTGAAACCCTTATTGCATCGTCAGAAATAATTTATCGGTTCCATTATATTTTAGCAAAGTTTAGTTCTATGTTTGTTATCATGATACTGATTTGGATGTCTTAAAAGAAAAATAGTAACGAGAGGAGAATAAATATATTTTGCTTGATGTTATGTTTGTTTCTAGTTCAAATCAGTTCATTGATCTATATCCTTTATTTTAATTTGCTTCATTCATGTGTAATTGTGTTTAATTAATGAATAACATGGATCTAAATTCGACTTTCCCTATAAATCCTTATTTCCTTCTTCAGTTTCAAACTGCTTCATTTTTCTCTGAATTCTGAGAATACGCTGCTTTCTCATCTCTCTAATTTTATTCTACAAAAATATTTTTTTGTTTCAATTATCGAACGATTGTTGCCGTACAGAATTGATATTCGTATATCAATTAGAGTGGTTCGTAGTTTCGAATCATATTGGTGTATATCTGGCCGATACTACAGTGCAGTAGTTCATCGGTATTTATTTGGAAACGGCTGTTTTATCCTGGGGAATTCGCGGTCGATATACTACAGTGCACTTTTCGAGTAGTTCCGCGAAACGTCTTAAAGAAAGCGTCCTAGTACGTGACTCAACCAATAATTTATTTCATTTCCATTTTTGAAAAATCGTTTTCTGTTTTTTGCAGTATGCCTAACCTTTATTGGGTTTTAAATCTTGTTGAAGAAAATTGTCAAAATAAAATAAATTAGTCTTTTAGAAGAAAGGGATTAAAATATATTCATATTGTATCCATGTGGTTTCAATTTCTGTTTGGTATGATTATATAGTTTTGGTTTCTGTAACTTGTTTTGTTTATTTTTGGGTATGCGAATTTGGTTTCTGAAACCGTTATTGCATCGTCAGAAATAATTTATCGGTTCCATTATATTTTAGCAAAGTTTAGTTCTATGTTTGTTATCATGATACTGATTTGGATGTCTTAAAAGAAAAATAGTAACGAGAGGAGAATAAATATATTTGGCTTGATGTTATGTTTGTTTCTAGTTTAAATCAGTTCATTGATCTATTGCCTTTATTTTAATTTGCTTCATTCATGTCTAATTGTGTTTAATTAATGAATAACATGGATCTAAATTCGACTTGCCCTATAAATCCTTATTTCCTTCTTCAGTTTCAAACTGCTTCATTTTTCTCTGAATTCTGAGAATGCGCTGCTTTCTCTTCTCTCTAATTTTATTCTTCGAAAATATTTTTTTGTTTCAATTATTGAACGGTTGTTGCCGTACAGAATTGATATTCGTATATCAATTAGAGTGGTTCGTAGTTTCGAATCATATTGGTGTATATCTGGCCGATACTACAGTGCCGTAGTTTATCGGTATTTACTTGGAAACGGCTGTTTTATCCTGGGGAATTCGCGGTCGATATACTACAGTGCACTTTTCGAGTAGTTCCGCGAATCGTCTTAAAGAAAGTGACCTAGTACGCGACTCAACCAATAATTTATTTCGTTGCCATTTTTGAAAAATCGTTTTCTGTTTTTGGTAATATGCCTAACCTTTATTTATTGGGTTTTAAATTTTGTTGAAGAAAATTGTCAAAATAAAATAAATTAGTCTTTTAGAAGAAAGGGATTCAAATATAGTCATATTGTATCCATGTGGTTTCGATTTCTGTTTGGTATGATTATATAGTTTTTGTTTCGGTAACTTGTTTTGTTTATTTTTGGTTATGCGAATTTGGTTTCTGAAACCCTTATTGCATCGTCAGAAATAATTTATCGGTTCCATTATATTTTAGCAAAGTTTAGTTCTATGTTTGTTATCATGATACTGATTTGGATGTCTTAAAAGAAAAATAGTAACGAGAGGAGAATAAATATATTTTGCTTGATGTTATGTTTGTTTCTAGTTCAAATCAGTTCATTGATCTATATCCTTTATTTTAATTTGCTTCATTCATGTGTAATTGTGTTTAATTAATGAATAACATGGATCTAAATTCGACTTTCCCTATAAATCCTTATTTCCTTCTTCAGTTTCAAACTGCTTCATTTTTCTCTGAATTCTGAGAATACGCTGCTTTCTCATCTCTCTAATTTTATTCTACAAAAATATTTTTTTGTTTCAATTATCGAACGATTGTTGCCGTACAGAATTGATATTCGTATATCAATTAGAGTGGTTCGTAGTTTCGAATCATATTGGTGTATATCTGGCCGATACTACAGTGCAGTAGTTCATCGGTATTTATTTGGAAACGGCTGTTTTATCCTGGGGAATTCGCGGTCGATATACTACAGTGCACTTTTCGAGTAGTTCCGCGAAACGTCTTAAAGAAAGCGTCCTAGTACGTGACTCAACCAATAATTTATTTCATTTCCATTTTTGAAAAATCGTTTTCTGTTTTTTGCAGTATGCCTAACCTTTATTGGGTTTTAAATCTTGTTGAAGAAAATTGTCAAAATAAAATAAATTAGTCTTTTAGAAGAAAGGGATTAAAATATATTCATATTGTATCCATGTGGTTTCAATTTCTGTTTGGTATGATTATATAGTTTTGGTTTCTGTAACTTGTTTTGTTTATTTTTGGGTATGCGAATTTGGTTTCTGAAACCGTTATTGCATCGTCAGAAATAATTTATCGGTTCCATTATATTTTAGCAAAGTTTAGTTCTATGTTTGTTATCATGATACTGATTTGGATGTCTTAAAAGAAAAATAGTAACGAGAGGAGAATAAATATATTTGGCTTGATGTTATGTTTGTTTCTAGTTTAAATCAGTTCATTGATCTATTGCCTTTATTTTAATTTGCTTCATTCATGTCTAATTGTGTTTAATTAATGAATAACATGGATCTAAATTCGACTTGCCCTATAAATCCTTATTTCCTTCTTCAGTTTCAAACTGCTTCATTTTTCTCTGAATTCTGAGAATGCGCTGCTTTCTCTTCTCTCTAATTTTATTCTTCGAAAATATTTTTTTGTTTCAATTATTGAACGGTTGTTGCCGTACAGAATTGATATTCGTATATCAATTAGAGTGGTTCGTAGTTTCGAATCATATTGGTGTATATCTGGCCGATACTACAGTGCCGTAGTTTATCGGTATTTACTTGGAAACGGCTGTTTTATCCTGGGGAATTCGCGGTCGATATACTACAGTGCACTTTTCGAGTAGTTCCGCGAATCGTCTTAAAGAAAGTGACCTAGTACCCGACTCAACCAATAATTTATTTCGTTGCCATTTTTGAAAAATCGTTTTCTGTTTTTGGTAATATGCCTAACCTTTATTTATTGGGTTTTAAATTTTGTTGAAGAAAATTGTCAAAATAAAATAAATTAGTCTTTTAGAAGAAAGGGATTCAAATATAGTCATATTGTATCCATGTGGTTTCTATTTCTGTTTGGTATGATTATATTGTTTTTGTTTCGGTAACTTGTTTTGTTTATTTTTGGTTATTGGAATTTGGTTTCTGAAACCGTTATTGCATCGTCAGAAATAATTTATCGGTTCCATTATATTTTAGCAAAGTTTAGTTCTATGTTTGTTATCATGATACTGATTTGGATGTCTTAAAAGAAAAATAGTAACGAGAGGAGAATAAATATATTTGGCTTGATGTTATGTTTGTTTCTAGTTCAAATCAGTTCATTGATCTATTGCCTTTATTTTAATTTGCTTCATTCATGTCTAATTGTGTTTAATTAATGAATAACATGGATCTAAATTCGACTTTCCCTATAAATCCTTATTTCCTTCTTCAGTTTCAAACTGCTTCATTTTTCTCTGAATTCTGAGAATGCGCTGCTTTCTCTTCTCTCTAATTTTATTCTTCGAAAATATTTTTTTGTTTCAATTATTGAACGGTTGTTGCCGTACAGAATTGATATTCGTATATCAATTAGAGTGGTTCGTAGTTTCGAATCATATTGGTGTATATCTGGCCGATACTACAGTGCAGTAGTTTATCGGTATTTACTTGGAAACGGCTGTTTTATCCTGGGGACTTCGCGGCCGATATACTACAGTGCACTTTTTGAGTAGTTCCGCGAATCGTCTTAAAGAAAGTGACCTAGTACGCGACTCAACCAATAATTTATTTCGTTGCCATTTTTGAAAAATCATTTTCTGTTTTTTGTAATATGCCTAACCTTTATTTATTGGGTTTTAAATTTTGTTGAAGAAAATTGTCAAAATAAAATAAATTAGTCTTTTAGAAGAAAGGGATTCAAATATAGTCATATTGTATCCATGTGGTTTCTATTTCTGTTTGGTATGATTATATAGTTTTTGTTTCTGTAACTTGTTTTGTTTATTTTTGGTTATGCGAATTTGGTTTCTGAAACCGTTATTGCATCGTCAGAAATAATTTATCGGTTCCATTATATTTTAGCAAAGTATTGTTCTATGTTTGTTATCATGATACTGATTTGGATGTCTTAAAAGAAAAATAGTAACGAGAGGAGAATAAATATATTTTGCTTGATGTTATGTTTGTTTCTAGTTCAAATCAGTTCATTGATCTATTGCCTTTATTTTAATTTGCTTCATTCATGTCTAATTGTGTTTAATTAATGAATAACAAGGATCTAAATTCGACTTTCCCTATAAATCCTTATTTCCTTCTTCAGTTTCAAACTGCTTCATTTTTCTCTGAATTCTGAGAATACGCTGCTTTCTCTTCTCTCTAATTTTATTCTTCGAAAATATTTTTTTGTTTCAATTATCGAACGGTTGTTGCCGTACAGAATTGATATACGTATATCAATTAGAGTGGTTCGTAGTTTCAAATCATATTGGTGTATATCTGGCCGATACTACAGTGCAGTAGTTTATCGGTATTTACTTGGAAACGGCTGTTTTATCCTGGGGACTTCGCGGTCAATATACTACAGTGCACTTTTCGAGTAGTTCCGCGAATCGTCTTAAAGAAAGTGACCTAGTACGGGACTCAACCAATAATTTATTTCGTTGCCATTTTTGAAAAATCGTTTTCTGTTTTTTGTAATATGCCTATCCTTTATTTATTGGGTTTTAAATTTTGTTGAAGAAAATTGTCAAAATAAAATAAATTAGTCTTTTAGAAGAAAGGGATTCAAATATAGTCATATTGTATCCATGTGGTTTCTATTTCTGTTTGGTATGATTATATAGTTTTTGTTTCTGTAACTTGTTTTGTTTATTTTTGGGTATGCAAATTTGGTTTCTGAAACCGTTGTTGCATCGTCAGAAATAATTTATCGGTTCCATTATATTTTAGCAAAGTTTAGTTCTATGTTTGTTATGATGATACTGATTTGGATGTCTTAAAAGAAAAATTGTAACGAGAGGAGAATAAATATATTTGGCTTGTTGTTATGTTTGTTTCTAGTTCAAATCAGTTCATTCATCTATTGCCTTTGTTTTAATTTGTTCCATTCATGTCTAACTGTGTTTAATTAATGAATAACATGGATCTAAATTCGACTTGCCCTATAAATCCTTATTTCCTTCTTCAGTTTCAAACTGATTTATTTTTCTCTGAATTCTTAGAATACGCTGCTTTCTTATCTCTCTAATTTTATTCGTCGAAAATATTTTTTTGTTTCAATTATCGAACGGTTGTTGCCGTACAGAATTGATATTCGTATATCAATTAGAATGGTTCGTAGTTTCGAATCATATTGGTGTATATCTGGCCGATACTACAGTTCAGTAGTTCATTGGTATTTATTTGGAAACGGCTGTTTTATCCTGGGGACTTCGCGGTCAATATACTACAGTGCACTTTTCGAGTAGTTCCGCGAAATGTCTTAAAGAAAGCGTCCTAGTACGTGACTCAACCAATAATTTATTTCGTTGCCATTTTTGAAAAATCGTTTTCTGTTTTTTGCAATATGCCTAACCTTTATTGGGTTATAAATCTTGTTGAAGAAAATTGTCAAAATAAAATAAATTAGTCTTTTAGAAGAAAGGGTTTCAAATATAGTCATATTGTATCCATGTGGTTTCAATTTCTGTTTGGTATGATTATATAGTTTTGGTTTCTGTAACTTGTTTTGTTTATTTTTGGATATGCGAATTTGGTTTCTGAAACCGTTGTTGCATCGTCAGAAATAATTTATCGGTTCCATTATATTTTAGCAATGTTTAGTTCTATGTTTCTTATGATGATACTGATTTGGATGTCTTAAAAGAAAAATTGTAACGAGAGGAGAATAAATATATTTGACTTGTTGTTATGTTTGTTTCTAGTTCAAATCAGTTCATTCATCTATAGCCTTTATTTTAATTTGCTTCATTCATGTCTAATTGTGTTTAATTAATGAATAACATGGATCTAAATTCGACTTGCCCTATAAATTCTTATTTCCTTCTTCAGTTTCAAACTGCTTCATTTTTCTCTGAATTCTGAGAATACGCTGCTTTCTCATCTCTCTAATTTTATTCTACAAAAATATTTTTTTGTTTCAATTATCGAACGATTGTTGCCGTACAGAATTGATATTCTTATATCAATTAGAGTGGTTCGTAGTTTCGAATCATATTGGTGTATATCTGGCCGATACTACAGTGCAGTAGTTCATCGGTATTTATTTGGAAACGGCTGTTTTATCCTGGGGAATTCGCGGTCGATATACTACAGTGCACTTTTCGAGTAGTTCCGCGAAACGTCTTAAAGAAAGCGTCCTAGTACGTGACTCAACCAATAATTTATTTCATTTCCATTTTTGAAAAATCGTTTTCTGTTTTTTGCAGTATGCCTAACCTTTATTGGGTTTTAAATCTTGTTGAAGAAAATTGTCAAAATAAAATAAATTAGTCTTTTAGAAGAAAGGGATTAAAATATATTCATATTGTATCCATGTGGTTTCAATTTCTGTTTGGTATGATTATATAGTTTTGGTTTCTGTAACTTGTTTTGTTTATTTTTGGGTATGCGAATTTGGTTTCTGAAACCGTTATTGCATCGTCAGAAATAATTTATCGGTTCCATTATATTTTAGCAAAGTTTAGTTCTATGTTTGTTATGATGATACTGATTTGGATGTCTTAAAAGAAAAATAGTAACGAGAGGAGAATAAATATATTTGGCTTGATGTTATGTTTGTTTCTAGTTTAAATCAGTTCATTGATCTATTGCCTTTATTTTAATTTGCTTCATTCATGTCTAATTGTGTTTAATTAATGAATAACATGGATCTAAATTCGACTTGCCCTATAAATCCTTATTTCCTTCTTCAGTTTCAAACTGCTTCATTTTTCTCTGAATTCTGAGAATGCGCTGCTTTCTCTTCTCTCTAATTTTATTCTTCGAAAATATTTTTTTGTTTCAATTATTGAACGGTTGTTGCCGTACAGAATTGATATTCGTATATCAATTAGAGTGGTTCGTAGTTTCGAATCATATTGGTGTATATCTGGCCGATACTACAGTGCAGTAGCTCATCGGTATTTATTTGGAAACGGCTGTTTTATCCTGGGGACTTCGCGGTCCATATACTACAGTGCACTTTTCGAGTAGTTCCGCGAAACCTCTTAAAGAAAGCGACCTAGTACGCGACTCAACCAATAATTTATTTCGTTGCCATTTTTGAAAAATCGTTTTCTGTTTTTTGCAATATGTCTAACCTTTATATATTGGGTTTTAAATCTTGTTGAAGAAATTGTCAAAATAACATCAATTAGTCTTTTAGAAGAAAGGGATTCAAATATAGTCATATTGTATCCATGTGGTTTCTATTTCTGTTTGGTATGATTATATAGATTTTGTTTCTGTAACTTGTTTTGTTTATTTTTGGGTATGCGAATTTGGTTTCTGAAACCGTTATTGCATCGTCAGAAATAATTTATCGGTTCCATTATATTTTAGCAAAGTTTAGTTCTATGTTTGTTATCATGATACTGATTTGGATGTCTTAAAAGAAAAATAGTAACAAGAGGAGAATAAATATTTCGGCTTGATGTTATGTTTGTTTCTAGTTCAAATTAGTTCATTCATCTATTGCCTATAACACCCCATAATACATTGTTTAGAATATATTATAAGATCCATAATTAAATACCGAGTACATCAAGTTTACAAATACATAGATAATAATTTAAGCACACGCTGGTGCTATAGTACATAATAGTACAAGACAGCTGAAAGAAAATAGATAGAAACACGATAAGCTAAACATCCTAAGAAGAACATCATCAGATACAAGCAATGCTACTACTCCGCAGCTTGCTTGCCACGATCACCCTGAGTACCTGAAACATGAACGGGGGGGGGGGGGGTAAGACTACTAAGTCTCGTGGATTCTACTACCCACCTAGCGGTGACTACACCGGGGTAACCTGCATGTCAGTCCTCACGCTATAACAGCGCATCTCATATATGCAAATATATATATCTCTATACAACAATAATATGGTGTAACACACAAGAATTATCTGAATTCATTTTAAACTCCGCAAGGACACTCTGAGGTGAGCCTGTCTCAGAGAGCCTCACACTCCTCCGCACCAATTCTCGTGGACAAAGCACTATGGTACGGAGCCTCCGGCATCACAATTATTATTAAACATTTTACTCCGGATTCCTCGAATCCCTGTAGTGGCGTACAGAAGACAATCCACTAATCTCCGACTGACATGTACATCTATAGTTTTAACAACTACCAATATATCCCAATCCCGGGAAATTAACCTATCACATAACCTAAGTTATCCTGTGTGATAATCCTACTCCGTGCAATTAACATTTCGATTACTAAAATCTCATAATGTCAATGGATATTAGACCAGGATTGATGACCATTTAAAATAGTAATTAAGTTTTGAAAACAGAACAAAAACCAAAAATCCTGTCATGGTCGCCCAGCAAGGACCTGGCGACTGCTAGCGAACCAAGTCAGAAGGTTCTGGCCAGCCAGCGAACGCTACCGACCAAAACCTGCAAAACCCAGTGGCCGTTCACCAGCTGCTCGCTTAGCGAGCAACACGATTTTTCTGCTCTGTTCTGCAGAATTCGAATAAAAACTAGAAAATTCCAATAATAATCAACATCCAGTCCAGCCATTAACATTATAATCATAATAACAATCAAAATGGAGAGAGTTTTGGGAATCAAACTTCACTCATACACATAATCTAATTTCCTAAAAACCTATGTTATCATGCATAGTTTGAGTTTGGGAAATTTCTAACTACTCTATCCTAAGAACCCACCTTTGATTGAACTTGAATCTTCAACTAAAGCTTGATTTGCCGGTTTGAAGAGCAATCTTTAATCCCTCTTTGAGCTATGTTCTTGAATTCCAATTCCTATAACACCACAACTCCATGATTTAGCATGTTTCCACTACATGCATTATAATGAATAGAATTTTAACCTAACAATGAAGAATATTAGGGCACGAATTTGAATGAATCAAGGGGAGGAATTTGAAGAATTGAGCTTACCAATGAGCTACTACAATCTAAGGGACAAGATCATCCTTTTGCATGCATGATTGGGCTGAAAATGGAAAGAGTTTGAGAGATTGAATTGTGGTTGGTGTTTGTTTGGGCGTGAGAGAGAGGAAAGAAGGGGAGAGCTTCTGTTTTTGGCAACAAGAATAATCAGGGAATGGTGTAGTGTTTTGGCTTATGAGTCATGTATTTGTTTGTTGCAAATGGGGCACATGTCCCTTCTCTAGCCATGACACTACAAGCACACACTATCAAGTAACTATTACATCTCTTATGGTTTATACTCTAGTGCTAGCTCTAAGCATGTGATGGTTTTAGATAATACTCTTAATAAGGTATATTACTAGTATAAGAAATTGGGGATATTACATTGCCTTTATTTTAATTTGCTTCATTCATGCCTAATTGTGTTTAATTAATGAATAACATGGATCTAAATTCGACTTGCCCTATAAATCCTTATTTTCTTCTGCAGTTTCAAACTGCTTCATTTTTCTCTGAATTCTGAGAATACGCTGCTTTCTCTTCTCTCTAATTTTATTCTTCGAAAATATTTTTTTATTTCAATTATCGAACGGTTGTTGCCGTACAGAATTGATATTCGTATATCAATTAGAGTGGTTCGTAGTTTCGAATCATATTGGTGTATATCTGGCCAATTCTACAGTGCAGTAGTTCATCGGTATTTATTTGGAAACGGCTGTTTTATCCTGGGGACTTCGCGGTCGATATACTACAGTGCACTTTTCGAGTAGTTCCGCGAAACGTCTTAAAGAAAGTGACCTAGTACGCGACTCAACCAATGATTTATTTCGTTGCAATTTTTGAAAAATCGTTTTCTGTTTTTTGCAATATGCCTAACCTTTATTGGGTTTTAAATCTTGTTGAAGAAAATTGTCAAAATAAAATAAATTAGTCTTTTAGAAGAAAGGGATTCAAATATAGTCATATTGTATCCATGTGGTTTCAATTTCTGTTTGGTATGATTATATAGTTTTTGTTTCTGTAACTTGTTTTGTTTATTTTTGGGTATGCAAATTTGGTTTCTGAAACCGTTGTTGCATCGTCAGAAATAATTTATCGGTTCCATTATATTTTAGCAAAGTTTAGTTCTATGTTTGTTATCATGATACTGATTTGGATGTCTTAAAAGAAAAATTGTAACGAGAGGAGATTAAATATATTTGGCTTGATGTTATGTTTGTTTCTAGTTCAAATCAGTTCATTCATCTATTACCTTTATTTTAACTTGCTTCATTCATGTCTAATTGTGTTTAATTAATGAATAACATGGATCTAAATTCGACTTGCCCTATAAATCCTTATTTCCTTCTTCAGTTTCAAACTGCTGCATTTTTCTCTGAATTCTGAGAATACGCTGCTTTCTCTTCTCTCTAATTTTATTCTTCGAAAATATTTTTTTGTTTCAATTATCGAACGGTTGTTGCCGTACAGAATTGATATTCGTATATCAATTAGAGTGGTTCGTAGTTTCGAATCATGTTGGTGTATATCTGGCCGATACTACAGTGCAGTAGTTCATCGGTATTTATTTGGAAACGGCTGTTTTATCCTGGGGACTTCGCGGTCGATATACTACAGTGCACTTTTCGAGTAGTTCCGCGAAACGTCTTAAAGAAAGTGTCCTAGTACCCGACTCAACCAATAATTTATTTCGTTGCCATTTTTGAAAAATCGTTTTCTGTTTTTCGCAATATGCCTAACCTTTATTGGGTTTTAAATCTTGTTGAAGAAAATTGTCAAAATAAAATAAATTAGTCTTTTAGAAGAAAGGGATTGAAATATAGTCATATTGTATCCATGTGGTTTCAATTTATGTTTGGTATGATTATATAGTTTTGGTTTCTGTAACTTGTTTTGTTTATTTTTTGGTATGCGAATTTGGTTTCTGAAACCGTTGTTGCATCGTCATAAATAATTTATCGGTTCCATTATATTTTAGCAAAGTTTAGTTCTATGTTTGTTATCATGATACTGATTTGGATGTCTTAAAAGAAAAATTGTAACGAGAGGAGAATAAATATATTTGGCTTGTTGTTATGTTTGTTTCTAGTTCAAATTAGTTCATTCATCTATTGCCTTTATTTTAATTTGCTTCATTCATGTCTAACTGTGTTTAATTAATGACTAACATGTATCTAAATTCGACTTGCCCTATAAATCCTTATTTTCTTCTGCAGTTTCAAACTGCTTCATTTTTCTCTGAATTCTGAGAATACGCTGCTTTCTCTTCTCTCTAATTTTATTCTTCGAAAATATTTTTTTATTTCAATTATTGAACGGTTGTTGCCGTACAGAATTGATATTCGTATATCAATTAGAGTGGTTCGTAGTTTCGAATCATATTGGTGTATATCTGGCCAATTCTACAGTGCAGTAGTTCATCAGTATTTATTTGGAAACGGCGGTTTTATCCTGGGGACTTCGCGGTCGATATACTACAGTGCACTTTTCGAGTAGTTCCGCGAAACGTCTTAAAGAAAGTGACCTAGTACGCGACTCAACCAATGATTTATTTCGTTGCCATTTTTGAAAAATCGTTTTCTGTTTTTTGCAATATGCCTAACCTTTATTGGGTTTTAAATCTTGTTGAAGAAAATTGTCAAAATAAAATAAATTAGTCTTTTAGAAGAAAGGGATTCAAATATAGTCATATTTTATCCATGTGGTTTCAATTTCTGTTTGGTATGATTATATAGTTTTTGTTTCTGTAACTTGTTTTGTTTATTTTTGGGTATGCGAATTTGGTTTCTGAAACCGTTGTTGCATCGTCAGAAATAATTTATCGGTTCCATTATATTTTAGCAAAGTTTAGTTCTATGTTTGTTATCATGATACTGATTTGGATGTCTTAAAAGAAAAATTGTAACGAGAGGAGAATAAATATATTTGGCTTGTTGTTATGTTTGTTTCTTGTTCAAATCAGTTCATTCATCTATTGCCTTTATTTTAATTTGCTTCATTCATGTCTAACTGTGTTTAATTAATGAATAACATGGATCTAAATTCGACTTGCCCTATAAATCCTTATTTCCTTCTTCAGTTTCAAACGGCTTTATTTTTCTCTGAATTCTTAGAATACGCTGCTTTCTTTTCTCTCTAATTTTATTCGTCGAAAATATTTTTTTGTTTCAATTATCGAACGGTTGTTGCCGTACAGAATTGATATTCGTATATCAATTAGAGTGGTTCGTAGTTTCGAATCATATTGGTGTATATCTGGCCAATTCTACAGTGCAGTAGTTCATCAATATTTATTTGGAAACGGCGGTTTTATCCTGGGGACTTCGCGGTCGATATACTACAGTGCACTTTTCGAGTAGTTCCGCGAAACGTCTTAAAGAAAGTGACCTAGTACGCGACTCAACCAATGATTTATTTCGTTGCCATTTTTGAAAAATCGTTTTCTGTTTTTTGCAATATGCCTAACCTTTATTGGGTTTTAAATCTTGTTGAAGAAAATTGTCAAAATAAAATAAATTAGTCTTTTAGAAGAAAGGGATTCAAATATAGTCATATTTTATCCATGTGGTTTCAATTTCTGTTTGGTATGATTATATAGTTTTTGTTTCTGTAACTTGTTTTGTTTATTTTTGGGTATGCGAATTTGGTTTCTGAAACCGTTGTTGCATCGTCAGAAATAATTTATCGGTTCCATTATATTTTAGCAAAGTTTAGTTCTATGTTTGTTATCATGATACTGATTTGGATGTCTTAAAAGAAAAATTGTAACGAGAGGAGAATAAATATATTTGGCTTGTTGTTATGTTTGTTTCTTGTTCAAATCAGTTCATTCATCTATTGCCTTTATTTTAATTTGCTTCATTCATGTCTAACTGTGTTTAATTAATGAATAACATGGATCTAAATTCGACTTGCCCTATAAATCCTTATTTCCTTCTTCAGTTTCAAACGGCTTTATTTTTCTCTGAATTCTTAGAATACGCTGCTTTCTTTTCTCTCTAATTTTATTCGTCGAAAATATTTTTTTGTTTCAATTATCGAACGGTTGTTGCCGTACAGAATTGATATTCGTATATCAATTAGAGTGGTTCGTAGTTTCGAATCATATTGGTGTATATCTGGCCGATACTACAGTGCAGTAGTTCATTGGTATTTATTTGGAAACGGCTGTTTTATCCTGGGGACTTCGCGGTCGATATACTACAGTGCACTTTTCGAGTAGTTCCGCGAAATGTCTTAAAGAAAGCGTCCTAGTACGTGACTCAACCAATAATTTATTTCGTTGCCATTTTTGAAAAATCGTTTTCTGTTTTTTGCAATATGCCTAACCTTTATTTATTGGGTTTTAAACCTTGTTGAAGAAAATTGTCAAAATAACATAAATTAGTCTTTTAGAAGAAAGGGATTCAAATATAGTCATATTGTATCCATGTGGTTTCTATTTCTGTTTGGTATGATTATATAGTTTTTGTTTCTGTAACTTGTTTTGTTTATTTTTGGGTATGCGAATTTGGTTTCTGAAACCGTTTTTGCATCGTCAGAAATAATTTATCGGTTCCATTATATTTTAGCAAAGTTTAGTTGTATGTTTGTTATCATGATACTGATTTGGATGTCTTAAAAGAAAAATAGTAACGAGAGGAGATTAAATATATTTCGCTTTATGTTATGTTTGTTTCTAGTTCAAATCAGTTCATTCATCTATTACCTTTATTTTAACTTGCTTCATTCATGTCTAATTGTGTTTAATTAATGAATAACATGGATCTAAATTCGACTTGCCCTATAAATCCTTATTTCCTTCTTCAGTTTCAAACTGCTGCATTTTTCTCTTAATTCTGAGAATACGCTGCTTTCTCTTCTCTCTAATTTTATTCTTCGAAAATATTTTTTTGTTTCAATTATCGAACGGTTGTTGCCGTGCAGAATTGATATTCGTATATCAATTAGAGTGGTTCGTAGTTTCGAATCATGTTGGTGTATATCTGGCCGATACTACAGTGCAGTAGTTCATCGGTATTTATTTGGATACGGCTGTTTTATCCTGGGGACTTCGCGGTCGATATACTACAGTGCACTTTTCGAGTAGTTCCGCGAAACGTCTTAAAGAAAGTGTCCTAGTACCCGACTCAACCAATAATTTATTTCGTTGCCATTTTTGAAAAATCGTTTTCTGTTTTTCGCAATATGCCTAACCTTTATATATTGGGTTTTAAATCTTGTTGAAGAAAATTGTCAAAATAAAATAAATTAGTCTTTTAGAAGAAAGGGATTGAAATATAGTCATATTGTATCCATGTGGTTTCAATTTATGTTTGGTATGATTATATAGTTTTGGTTTCTGTAACTTGTTTTGTTTATTTTTGGGTATGCGAATTTGGTTTCTGAAACCGTTGTTGCATCGTCATAAATAATTTATCGGTTCCATTATATTTTAGCAAAGTTTAGTTCTATGTTTGTTATCATGATACTGATTTGGATGTCTTAAAAGAAAAATTCTAACGAGAGGAGAATAAATATATTTGGCTTTTTGTTATGTTTGTTTCTAGTTCAAATTAGTTCATTCATCTATTGCCTTTATTTTAATTTGCTTCATTCATGTCTAACTGTGTTTAATTAATGAATAACATGTATCTAAATTCGACATCACGACGGACTGTTGTCGCCACCCAACGCCACTTTCTCACTACCGATCATCGATGTTGCAACTTTGCTTATCTTTGTCTCAAACCTGGGGTCATGACTGCCATCAAAATCATATAATCGTCCTATGGAAATTGCACACAAATGAAAACTATATTAATTTGATCGTCTCTTAGCTTGAATGATCATAATCCAGGTTTTGTGAGTGACCTCGCCAAGGCGAGATCACGTTTATTTCCTCGTTACTCCTTGCAATTTTGTGATGTTTTTATTGAGG
Source organism: Trifolium subterraneum (assembly GCA_951799995.1). NCBI lineage: Eukaryota > Viridiplantae > Streptophyta > Magnoliopsida > Fabales > Fabaceae > Trifolium > Trifolium subterraneum. The sequence continues at coordinate 30,554,375 of OX637466.1, forward strand.
CCCACTGGTTTCAAGAAAGGTTATAACGTGTTATTTAATTATTTGATTAGTCTCTTTTCAGCAAATTGAAGATATCAAAAAAGAATCAACGCTGTGTAAGTCTAAGGCCTCAGCCACAGGGAAATTAACACCATCATATAAGTCTAAGGCTTTGATGTGCGAATTACAAAGGCGCCATGTAAGTCTAAGGCTTTGGCGATCTAGAATCTGGTAAAAAAGAATTATATAATACCAGCACTGCCATATAAGTCTAAGGCTTTGGTGTGTGAAAAATCCAGTAGAAAAGAAATATATAATACTGGTACCATCATCTGAGACTAAGGCTTTGATGGTGAATTATAATGGCCGCCATGTAAGTCTAAGGCTTTGGCGAGCTAATTTTCCAGTAGTAAGATTCATATGATGCCGGCACCGTCATGTAAGACTGAGGCTTTGACGTGTGATTTTTACCTGGCGAATTTAAGTACCCAGTTTTGCATCGTGTAAGTCTAAGGCATCGATGTCAAAAATATTATGTATGGAGAATTCAAGTACCCAGTAAAAACCGTGTAAGTCTAAGGCATCGGTAACAAAAATATATCAAACACCGTCATGTAAGTCTAAGGCTTTGACGTGTGATTTTTACCTGGCGAATTTAAGTACCCAATTTTGCATCGTGTAAGTCTAAGGCATCGATGTCAAAAATATTATGTCTGGCGAATTCAAGTACCCAGTAAAAACCGTGTAAGTCTAAGGTATCGGTAACAAAAATATATCAAACACTGTCATGTAAGTCTAAGGCTTTGGCGTGTGAATTATTAATGGCCGCCATGTAAGTCTAAGGCTTTGGCGAGCTAATTTTCCGGTAGTAAGATTCATATGATGTCGGCACCGTCATGTAAGTCTAAGGCTTTGGCGTGTGAATTATTAAAGGCCGTCATGTAAGTCTAAGGCTTTGGCGAGCTAAATCTACAAACACCGTCATGTAAGTCTAAGGCTTTGGCGAGTGAACTATTAATGCCGTCATGTAAGTCTAAGGCTTTGATGAGCAATGTTACTAGCACCGTCATGTAAGTCTAAGGCTTTGACGAGTGAATTATTAAATGCCGTCATGTAAGTCTAAGGCTTTGACGAACAATGTTACTAACACCGTCATGTAAGTCTAAGGCTTTGGCGAGTAATTTATTAAAGGCCGTCATGTAAGTCTAAGGCTTTGGCGAGATAAATTTACAGGTGAGCATAAACGGCGTCACCAGGAATTTATTCAAAAGAAAATCAAAAGGCGAGCCCCAAAAAAGGAAGTGCATCGCCAAGGAAGAAAGGTATTTCTTATTTTTTTATCATTATCCAAGCACAACAAATATAACTTTACGTGTTTGATTATGCAAGAAACATGAAATGTAAAGAAAAATAAACATGCAAGATAGAGATAAAGTAAAATTTTGTTATTGAATTCATTGAGCAAGGTTTATTACTCCCTCCGGTCCAATGTATAAGAAACAATTTGGAAAATTTTTTTGGTCCTTTATATAAGAAACAACTTATAAATTTATGCTTTATTAATTAAATATTTCCATTTCTACCCTAATTAAATATCCTTGTGAATAACAAAAGTCACATTGGAATTAAGCATAGTGGTGTATGTAGATAATTACAAGAGAGAAGTATAAATTAATACACCAAGGTTATTTTTGGAATAGACAAAAAGATTTAGAATTTTTAATTAAAAAAATAAGGTTTCTTGGTCTGTGTATTTTTTCCAAATTGTTTCTTATACATTGGACCGGAGGGAGTATTACGTAATAGCCCTAAATCTAACGAGAGACAGCCTCAGGCTTCTTCTCCGCTACAGGAGTATACGACAAGTGTCGATATATAAATGAAATGGAAGAGGAAACATTTGGTACCTCGCCTATGGCGCGGTCCCACAACGCCTTACTTAAACTCCGAAGTTTATCTCGCCTTAGGGCGTGGTACGAGATTCGCGCAGGAAGAGGGACGAAAATATTTGATTATACCTACAAAATTATTATTTGTTATTTGCTAACGTATATGCAAGCAGGAATTTAAAGAAATAAATTCATTTCATTACTTCAAAATGCAAAGTGCAAAAGGAAAATGCATAAAAGGGAAAATTGCCGAAAGGTAAACAACAATTGAAACTACATCAAAGCAAGGAAAATATATCTAAACATCAGGAGCAACATCAAAAGTCATGGTCTGCATATCCTCCAAGCTCATCTTTCAGGACCTTCATACGATGTGTCACTGCCTCTTCTTCAGTAAAGGCCAGGTTCATAAGCTCTTCATGAACCCTCATGCTCTCCTTCAGACGCCAAGTCTTGTCGAACAAGTCAGAGACCAACTCATGGTGAAGGTGGTGTTCATTCTCAGCAGTCTCAATAAAATGACCATCTTCAATCAAGCCATCATTGAGGAACATCACCCTCTCAAGGAAGCGTAGCTCAGCATTAGTCAACCTCCAGGAGGCTGACCTAAGTTCTTCGGCAAATTCAGAGAAATCATCAGCTTGATCAATCAACTCATCTATGTCATGACAGAGCAAACCTTTCAAAGCCTTGATAATTCTGGCTACTGGAGATTCGAGAAAAGAGTTTAGAGAATTCATGATTGGGTTAAGCAAAAGAATATAGAAGTTTGTGATGTGATGAAAACAATCCAAAGTTCTCCTATTCATAACATCCACTAGCAGCATAAGGAGGTACATCACATAGTACATACGAGGTCCGAAAAATTCGCCACGAACAGTAGCGGTTACCAGCGGAAATTTTGCCCACTATCACCACTGAGCCTCGTGCTTGAGGGGCTGTGGACCGGGTGTAAATGTAAAGGGTGTATTTAGAAAAAGCCCAAATGTTATTTTCTGATCCATACAATGGTCCAATAGCAACGGCCCAACACATATACAAAGGTCAAGCCGAACTTCACATAAAGGCGAGACCATACGGGCGAGACATCAATTCCTTATGGCGAGATATGGTCAAAAAGGGCGAGATGCCCATGATCCTTTGATATAACCGATATTTTCCCACAATCTACCCCATTTATCTCCACCTTCCGTATGACTTGGAGCATGATGTATGTAATATCACACACATTCAGCCCGTGTTCTACATGATTAACTGGTTAATAGGCGCATGATCAATAACCACACCCAGTAAGCATTATCCCATGAGTAGAAATATGGTGGCTTGAAAAAAGGAGCCCATGATCCAGCATGATGAGGAGCTGAACATCTATAAATACCTTCTCTTCTTCATTGTAAAGGGGGATATATTCTAATACAATTCATTCTTTTTCATCACAGATATGTGAAACTTCTGTATTCATCCTTTTTACTTCATATCATAGCAAATACAATCTCTACCATTGGTAATTATAATGAAAAGGACGGACGGAAAGACATTTCGAGATTATATACTTGATTTTTGTTATTTGACGCTCCAATATTATTACTTTTCACACCCCTTTAAGTGTTCACCAGAACAGGATCTATTTGAGAGTGATTGAAAAAAAAGGATTTTTTGGAGAGAGAGAGTATGAAAAGGCTGCTTTGATTTGATTGAGAAATTTTCAATGTGATTGAAAATGATTGCCTTAGCTACGTTTTTATATAGATAAGAGGAAAGAGTCCCAACTTAACCTAGATGAAAAAATCCATATAAAAACATAGCTAAGACAATCATTTTCAATCACAATTACAATTTCACAATCAAATCAAAGCAGCCTTTTCACATACACACACACACTTTCTCTCTCTCTCTCTTTCTCTCTCTCTCAAAGAAAACCCTTTTTTTTAATCACTCTCTAATGGATTGATTCACAATTATTACCTCATAATTCCATTACCTTCACCAACCAAACACAAAGGACCCACCAAAATCAAAACCACCAATTAGAAAAAATCCACGTGTACCCAATAATCGCACCTTGACTATGCGGCCTACCCAAACAACCATATCCGACCCAAAATTGAACCAACCTCGACCCGATAAAAAACCCAAATAACCTTTAAACCCGACCCAGAACCCAGATGGACCCAAGTTGAACCAGATGGACGATATAGAACCCCAGATGGAGAAGAAGAGAAGTAGGGATGAGGAGAGCTTTTTCCTCACAGCTAGCACATGTTACCGAGCATTTTTTATCGGCGGGTCCTGGAAGTCATGCCTGTTGGGACCAATGAAAATCTTAAGCTGGAATTGCCGGGAATTGAGCACTCCGAGTGCAATTCCAAACTTACAAAACATTGCTCAAGGTCATAAGCCGAATATCTTATTCTTGTTAGAAACTCTATCGAAAACTCAAACGATAGAACATGTTCGTGTTAACTTGAAGTTTAATTCTTCCTTGTCAGTGGATGTTGAAGGCCGAAGTGGGGGATTTTTTGTCATTTGGAGATATACAATTAACTGTAGAGTGATGAACTAATCCAGAAACTTTATCAACTTAATAGTGGAAGATAAGGAGAAGGAAGAATGGAGACTTACATGTTATTATGGATACCCAAAAAGAGGAAGGAGAAGACAAGCATGGGACCTATTGAGAGAGTTGGGGGGATATGTCTGACCTGACACGGTGTGTTATCAGAGACTTTAATGACTTGTTGTCTCAAGAAGATAAAAGAGGAGTTCATCCCCATCCGAATTGCCTATGTAGTGACTTCCGAAGTGCAATTAGTGATTATGACCTAACAGGTATCCATTTGGAGGATTGTCTGTATATGTGGATTAAGAGTGAGGGTACACCGAATGTTATTGAAGAAAGACTAGACGGGGCAATGGCAAACTCGAAATGGCTAATGAATTATCCGAGTGCCAAGTTGTTGAATTTTTTAGCATCTCATTTTGATCATAGTCCCATACTGCTTCAAAATGCACCTATGATCAGTAATGAGAAAACGTACTCTTTCCGATTTGAAAACATTTGGCTGCAGGAAGATGATATACAGGAGGTAGTGGAGGAAGGCTGGGGGCGGGGTAGTAGTGCTGATGTTACTAATAAAACAGCCAGGTGTGCGGACAAACTCAAAGAATGGGGGAGAAAGAAGAGAATGAGATTTAAGCAGGAGATGATGGCGTGTAATGAAGAGATGGACAAATTGAGAGGTAATCATGAAATGGCGAGTTCACGGCGCTACAAGGAGGTCCAGGAAAAGAATGCTAGACTCTTAAAACAAGAAAAAACCTACTGGTGACAAAGAGCAAAAATGCATTGGCTGAAAGCGGGGGACCTGAATACAAATTTTTTTCACATGTCAGCATCTACACGACAAAGGGCGAAAAAGATTGACAAATTGGTGAATAAAGATAATATTGAGGTCAAAATTCAACCTGAAATATGTGAGGTGGCCAAGAATATCTTTGACCAACTCTTCAAAGCAAATGCAACAGCTCATGATCCGATCTTATCCTTGATTGCACCAAAAGTTACAATAGAGGATAATGAGAGGCTGACAGCGCTAATCACCAAAGAAGATTTGAAAGTTGCTTTGTTCCAAATGCATCTGGACAAGTCTCCTTGACCAGATGGCTTTAATCCCGCGTTCTACGAACAATTTTGGGATTTGTGTGGTGATGATATATATGCGGCAACAAAGGAGTGGCTGGATATGGGGTATTTTCCTTCTTCCTTGAATGAAACCAACATTTGCTTGATTCCTAAATGCGAGAATCCTATCTCCATGAAGGATATGAGGCCAATATCTCTCTGTAATGTGCTCTACAAAATGGTCTCAAAACTCTTGGCTAATAGATTGAAGGAGTGTCTTGATAGTTGTGTGTCGGAGGAACTATCGGCGTTCGTAGAAGGACGATCAATAATAGATATTGCTCTCATAGCAATTGAGGTCATTCATGCACTTAAAAGAAGAACAAGAGGGATGAAAGGAGAACTTTCTCTAAAGATCGACATAAGCAAGGCCTCTGATAAAGTCGATTGGGGATTTATGCGGGGTATGCTTGAAAGGTTGGGGTTTGCTAACAAATGGATACAATGAATGATGTTATGTGTTAGTTCTGTAAACTACTCTATTTTGGTGAAATTTGAAAAAGTAGGCCCTATATTTCCAGGGAGGGGGTTAAGGAAGGGAGATCCACTCTCACCTTACCTCTTCATATTGGTGACTGAAGGTCTTACAACTTTATTTAAAAACTCTGTGGCTAGAGGAGACTTACATAGAATACAGATATGCAAAGGGGAACCAATGGTGTCCCGCCTTATTTTTGTTGATGATTACTTCTTGTTTTGCAGGTCTACTTTAAATGAAACTAATCATTTGATGGGCATCCTTAAGACTTATGAAGAAGCGTCAGGCCAAGAGATTAATCTGGCTAAGTTGGAAGTTTTCTTTAGTAGGAATTTGAGCATAGCAGCCCAAGAAGACCTTTTAAAAATCATGGGAGTTAGACATGTGCATGGAACCAATAGTTATCTTGGACTTCCATCTATGATTGGCAGAAAAAAGAAAGATGTTTTTGCATATTTGAAGGATAGAATTTGGAAGCGGATAAACTCGTGGAGAGGGAGAGCCTTGTCAAAGGCGGGGAAAGAGGTAATGATTAAATCAGTTTTGCAGGCCATTCCTTCTTATGTTATGAGTGTTTATCTCCTCCCGGAGTCTACGATCAAAGATATTGAAAGAATGTTGAATTCCTACTGGTGGGGAGGGGGAGCTAATAATAAAGGCATACAGTGGTTAGCATGGGATCAAATGTCCTATCCGAAAGCTTTAGGCGGCATGGGTTTCCGTGATTTCCATGCTTTTAATTTGGAAATGATAGCGAACAAGGGTGGAATATTATGACAAAACCACACACATTAGTGGCTAAATTATACAAAGCAAGGTACATCCCAAACTCGTGTCTTTTTAAGTCACAACTTGGTCATAATCCAAGCTATGCTTGGCGAGGCATATGGAAAGCGCGGAAAATTCTAATGAATGGATGTAGGTGGAGTATTGGGAACGGGACAAACATTAAAGTCGTGAGTGCGTCGTGGTTGAGAGAAAAAGATGACGCTTGGATTCCTTCGCCGCAAGTACAAGGTGTGTATAATATTACGTGAAATTCTGGCGTAGCAATGGGGTACCGGATGTGCCTACCTTTGCAACTACAATGTGTACAACGAAGTAAATAATATGCAATATAATAAGTAACTGGAAATTAAAAGAACGCAGGAGTTTGTTAACCCAGTTCGGCGTATAACACGACCTACTCTGGGGGATACCAATCCAGGAGTGAATTCACTATGATAAAACTAGTTAGAAGTCTCCAGCAAACGACCCGTTTACACTTCGTCACCTAGTTTCTACCCGTGCTTTCTTCAACCTAGGACCACCTAGATTAGAGACACCTATCTCTCCTCCTCTTAACCACACAGCCAGTGTGATTGATCTAACCTTGAAATCAACGAAGTCACACTTCAAAACAATAACCTATCTCCGTGCTTAAAAGCTTAGGAGTAGACTTAAACCCTTACAACTCAAGACCACAGTCCTAAGCAAGTATCTAAGAGATACAAGATAGGCGCACAAAAATACACACGATACGCCTGAAAACCCTAGACACAAATATATATTTCTTCACAAGAGTTTTCGTAACCTTCAAACGTCTAAGTACTTCAATATATATAGCTCGTGAACTACGAAAGTAGTTCCTTGATTTTTGGTCTTCAGATTATTATAAAAAGCGCAACATATCCGATACCAGCTTGTGATCAAAGCAAATCCAACAAAATCCTAAAATATAGGAATATATTTTAGGTTTGATACACTATCGGATAATTACAAGGAATAAGCGAGTTCCTAGTCTTGAGGAACAAGCAACACGCTAACATATGATAAACGGATAGGCTTGAAGGAAAGCGCGCGCAGATAGCCTTGTAACAAACTCTTCGTTAATTCGTACATCTGAATGTTGTTCCAAATGTAGACACATCTAACACTACATCTGACTTAATGTTGTTTTTGTAAAATACTGCCAATTTCAAAAACCTAACATTACGGTTAATGATCTCGTGAATACAAATGTAAAAACATGGAACGGGGAGAAAATTTAGTCACTATTCCCTTTGCATATAGCTAACCGTATTATTAATTGATATCCCGTTACTTGATGTGATTAAGGAGGATAAGTTGATATTGGTAGATAGCTTGCATGGGCATTATAGCATCAAAAGTGGATACAATCTTATGTTAAATGCTACGGGTACATCAAATTCCTTGGCCCAACAAAGAGATTGAAAAAATATGTGGAGAATTCATGCTCCGCCGAAGGCAAACCATCTTCTATGGAGAATTTGCAAAGGATGTTTACCGACCTGTACACGGCTACAAGAAAGGCATGTTCCCTGTCAATTCCATGGTGTGATCAAAGTAATGAGGACGATTGGCATATTATATCTGACTGTAATGACAGTAAACAAGCAATACAAGTGTCTGGTTTGGAGCACATACTATTGCCTCGACTTCAGCAATATAATAATGCAGGAGAATTAATTCATTCAATCTGTGCAGCCGATAATGATCAGTTAGCAGGTGTTTTTGTGATGTTATTGTGGGTGCTTTGGAACAACCAAAATAATAGTGTGTAGAATGATTCAAAGGAGTCGGGGAGGAACTTAGGATTTAAAGCTCGGCTGATGTGGGAAGAGTTGAACTCGGTGCACAATATGCAACAGAATTATCAGCCTGTAACGTAGCACGCAGAGGCTTCGTGCATTACAGAGTTCAGTTCAAAAAGCGTGGTAAATTCTATTCATCATCTGCAAGATGGCATTCATAGTTCAATTCAATCATAAACCATATAAAAAATTTGTCATTCTATTATTGTTAAAATATAAGTGAAACTATTGTGCTATTTTTTGTAAAACTTACTATATGAATAAATTTGATTATAATTATCAATGACAAATTATTCAATCTTTTATGTATCGTCATAAATAATGGTCCTGTGTATATTTTTTAATAAAAATATTAGAAATTTAATTAGGAATATTTAGTAAATTTGATAGTAATTAAGTTTATTGTATTTTTGTAAAAAAATATAAAATTTATTGTATTATTATTATATTATTATTAATAGTTAGTAACATATTGTTTATGGTTTTTTTAATAGAATTGACTATTTTATTCTTATTTATATGATCTATCTTTTTACGCATATAGCTTATGGCAACAGCTTTAAAGTGTTGCTTCAACATATATGCAACCCTTATTCGTACGTTGTCTCTTCAGTCTGTATCCTAAAACTAACACAAAAACTGTAGCTTTTGATGCAGTTTAGTCAACGGTTTTTATATTTCGTTGCCAAAACAACAAAAAGCGTCGCCTAAGCTATAGGCAACGGCCGTATACTCCACAGCTGGAAAACCGTTGCGTAAATGTTCAGGCAACGCTTTTTTCACTTCTAGCTACTGTTTTCTGCCGTTGCTGAAACACATTTTTGTTGTAGTGATGGTTGTTCATACGCTTGCTAGGGCGGCCATTTTTTGGTCTAGTTCAGGGGCGGAGCCCTTTGTGGGTTGGACAGGGTCATGGCCCGCCCCAGAATTTTTAATTTTTTTCATAAGTGTACTATTTAGCGGCGGTTATAAACCCCCGCTAAATAGTCTGTGTAGTTTATTATTTTTTATTTTGCGGGGGTTTCAAACCCCCTTTAGTTGGACGACACAGAAATCTTTAACAGGTTTGCGGGGTTTTCAAGCCCCCTCTAGTTGGACACCCAGAATTCTCTTAATAATTCAAACATACTTCTTAATTTATTTTTGAAGCATCCTTTCTAATGTTTTATTGTTTAATAATTTATACATGTTTTAAAATGTGTAATTTATTTTGTCAAAGTATTCAAGTATATGTTTTTGAAGAAAAAAGTATTCAAATTTTTATTTAAAATAGAGTTTGTGTATAAAAATTCATGTTTAATCAATCTTTTGTTAAAAGAGTTAAATTTTTGCTAGAGAGATTCACATAATATTATAAACATAAGTACAGGAACTAATTAAAAAGTATGAAGTTTACACATATTGACATAAAATTATTTTTAATATTTGTTTATTAAAAATGGTAATGGTCTACCTTTTGACTATTTTTTGAGATATCCATATTAAATATGTCTTCAATATGATATGTCCTTTTTTTAGTATTTTTTTTGCATATTCGATTTATATTTGTAGATGCCCGCCCCCAATTTTTGGGCTAGCTCCGCCAATGGCCTAGTTGTTGGGGTGTGAAGTGTTTCTCGTTAATTCATCAACACAATGGTAATCCCTTTATATAGGGAGAATACAAGTAGTTGCTTGTGTTGCAAGGCAAGCTGTCAAATGCATATACATGCAATCTGCTTAACCTACACCACACATTCTGCTAACCTACACCACACCAGGGACAGCCTAACATATGCTCCCCTAATCTGATAACACACTATCAGATTACACACACACTACAAATCAAACAACATTGAAATGCAATCCTGAAAACTACATACACCAAGTCTATTTCTAAGATCACAATACAAATCAAGCTTCAAGGCCTTTGTCATAATGTCAGCTATCTGATCTTGAGTGCTGCAATGGATGAGTTCTACCACACCTTCCTTTGTCAAATCTCTAAGAAAGTGGTACCTCACATCTATGTGCTTACACCTGCCATGCATCACAGGGTTCTTTGAGAGCTTAATAGAAGAACTATTATCACAATGTATAGTGGTACACTTCTGAGTTTGTAACAGATGATCCAGGATTCTTCTCAGCCATATGGCTTGACAGGCACAAGAAGCAGCTGAGACATACTCTGCTTCAGTAGTGGAGAGGGTGACAATTGGCTGCTTCTTTGAAGACCATGATATAGGGCTGGATCCAAGCATGAACACATATCCTGAGGTGCTTTTTCTGTCATCTAAATCACCAGCATAGTCACTATCAGACCACCCTTCCAATTTCAATTCACAGTTTCTTTTGTATAGGATTCCAAAGTCCAATGATCCTTTGAGATACCTCAACACTCTTTTGGCAGCTGCTAGATGAAGTTCAGTGGGTCTCTCCAAGTATCTTGCAATTAAACATACTGAGAAAGTGAGATCAGGTCTGCTAGCTAACAAAATACATTAAGCAACCTGTCATTTGTCTGAAGCTAGTAGCATCAACCAGTTTTCCATTTTCATCTTTTATTAACTTGTTCACAGGCACTATAGGGCTGCAAACCTTATTACATTGACTCATGTTAAATCTCTCAAGTATTTCATTAGCATACTTCTGTTGGTTTATGAAAATTCCACAGTCTAGCTACTTTACTTCCACTCCAAGAAAGAACCTCATCTTGCCTAGGTCAGTCATGGCAAACTCATTCTTCATAGATTTCTTAAACTTTCAAACATTTCTTCATTATTCCCAGTGAATATCAAGTCATCAACATACAAACTCACAATTAAGATGTTCTCTTTTTTGTCTTGCTTCACAAAGAAGGTGTGTTCATGTGAACATTTCACAAAGTTCTCTTGTAGAAAGTAAGATTATATCTTACTGTACCAAGCTCTTGGAGCTTGTTTAAGCCCATACAATGCTTTTCTCAGCTTATACACCATCCCATCCTTCTTACAATATCCTGGTGGTTGATCAACATACACATTCTCTTGCAATTCACCATGTAAGAAAGCACTTTTTACATCAAATTGATAAACAGACCACCCTTGTGATGCTGCTATGGCTAGTATAGCTCTTATAGTGTCCCACCTAGCAACTGGGGCAAATACTTCATTGAAGTCAATGCCATATTGTTGTGAATATCCCTTAGCCACAAGTCTTGCCTTATACTTTTCAACTTCTCCATTTTCATTGTACTTAGTTTTGAAAATCCATTTGACACCAATTCTCTTAGCTTCTTTTGGAAGAAACACTAGCTCCCATGTATTGTTTCTTTCAATGGATTCAATTTCTTGATCATTGCTTTCCTCCATACAGCCATTTTAGATGCTTCCTCATAGTTGTGAGGATCACTGTCATCACAGAACACATCCAAATTCTGCATTGCTTCTATATCATTGTCTTCTATATTTGTAACATAGTCTTGTACCCAGCCAGGTGGTTTTCTTGCTCTATGCGGTAGTTGCCTGATGGTGGTATTCACATCACCATTGTCTTCATAGTCCTCTTCATACTCATTTTCATCAATTGGTGTGTGCTCTTCACCTTGTTGATCTTCTTCAACAATTATTCCTTGGTCACTATGTTCACTGATGGTTTCTTCTATTACTTGAGGTGATTGATTTTTAGTCTTTTCATCCCAGTTCCAGCCATTGCTCTCATCAAATACCACATCCCTGCTAATGATAATTTTCTTTTGTAGTGGATCATAGAGTTTGTATGCTTTGGATTCTTCACTGACACCTAACAGGACACACTTGATGCCTTTAGGATCAAGTTTCTTTCTTTGAGTATCTGAGATGTGTGCATATCCTATACAACCAAACACTTTGAAGTGTGAGACTGAGGGTTTTGTACTACTTCATGCTTCTTCTGGAGTCATATCTTTCACAGATAATGTTGGCCTTCTATTGATCACATATGTTGCCCATACAACTACTTCTGGCCAAAATCTCTTTGGTACATTCTTTCCAGATATATAGCATACTCCTAACCATGTTCAATAGTGTTCTATTCTTCCTCTTTTATACTCCATTTTGCTTAGGAGTATAGGATGCATTCAATTGTCTCTTGATGCCATGTTCACTACAAAACTCATCAAAATTGCTTGATGTGAACTCTCCACCCCTATCAGTTCTTAAACACTTGATTTCACAGTTTGATTCTTTCTCTACAAGTGCTTTAAACTTTTTGAAACAATCAAAGGCACTTGCCTTGTCTTTCAATGGATATGTCCATGTCTTCCTGGTCAAGTCATCGGTGAAGGTGATAAAATATCTATTTCCTCCATTTGATGTAGGGTTAATGGGACCACAGATGTCTGAATGAATCAACTCAAGTTTGGTAGTTGCTCTCCATGAGGTACCTTTAGGAAATGAACTGTGTTGCTTACTCACAACACAATCAGAGCACACAGATTGATTATCCTTGATCACAGGTAAACCTTTTACCATTTCTATTTTGGCTAAAGCATTCAAACCTTTAAAGCTAAGATGGCCATACCTACAATGCCAAAGATGACTCTCATCCTGGCTTGTTGTCTGAAAACAACTTGGGAGCATAACTGGAGCTAGAATGATATACATCATGTTAACTGTCATCTGTGTTGACACAATTAATCCCTTTTCTTCATGGAAAATTTTACACATGTCTTTACTGAAAACTATTGTGAGATTTTTCTGGTTTAATTGACCTATGCTTAGCAAATTGTTCTTCAATTTTGGGAGGTAATACACATCAGTTATAACACTAACTTTACCAGCAAGATACAGTTTTACATTACCCTTTCCCATTACTTGCATATTTGAATTATCTCTAAGTTTTACAGTTTCTCTAAACTTGTCATCAAAGTCAAATAACCATTCTTTTGTGCCAATCATATGGTTACTGCATCCAAAATCAAGAAACAATACCTGATCAGAGGTGTTTGTGCATGATTGTTGCTGAGTCATTAAGATAATTTCTTCATGTTCATTGAACTCTGCAGCAAAATTGGCATTCTCTTCCCAATTAGGACACTCACTCTGATAGTGGCCTACCTTGTGACACTTATAGCATTCCACATACTATTTAGAATTGCTTGTCCTTCCTCTACCATGACCTCTTGAGGATGAACCTCTACCTCTACCTCTTGAACTGCCATTACCTCTCCCAAGATTTGAAATCTTGAGAGCTTGTTCTTCTTGCTTGACTTTGTGATTATTCATTCTTCCCTCATGAACCAACAAACTGCTTTGTAGTTCATCAATTGACATGGTGGTGGTGTCACTGGATTGTTCAATAGAACACACAACATACTCAAATTTTGTAGTCATGGATCGCAAAATCTTTTCAACAATTTGACTTTGTGTTAAGCTCTCACCATGTGTTGTCATCTTGTTTGCAATAACAAGAGTTCTGGAGAAGAAATCATTCACTGATTCATCCTCCTTCATCCAGAGAACCTCAAACTCTCTCCCAAGACTCTGCAATTGTGCTCTCTTGACACGAGTTAAACCTTGAAATTTCTGTCGCATTGATTCCCATATTTGACGAGAAGTACTTCTATCAAGAATCGTTTCAAGAAAGGATCTCTCAATGGATTGAAAGAGGTAATTCTTTACCTTGAGATCTTTCAATCTACTCTCAGCTGCAGCTTGAGTTTGTTCTGCTGTTGGATTTTCTGGTGTAACGATAACATCAGTTTCAATCAAGCTTCAATAATCCTTCGATCGTAGCAAGTTCTCCATTAACTCTGCCCAATGATCGTAGAATCCATCGAATTTCGGAATGAATGGGGGAAAAAACGAGACTGCGTCTGCCATTGTTGAAGCTTGAAAGCACGAAAACGAAGAAGCTTTGATGAAGATGGAAGAAACGGTTGAACCGTTTGTAACTAACTCGTAACAGTTTTGAAACAAACTCTCTCACAGGCTCAATGAAGGCTCGTGATACCAATTGTTGGGGTGTGAAGTGTTTCTCGTTAATTCATCAACACAATGGTCATCCCTTTATATAGGGAGAATACAAAGTAGTTGCTTGTGTTGCAAGGCAAGTTGTCAAATGCATGTACATGCAATCTGCTTAACCTACACCACGCATTCAGCTAACCTACACCACACCAGGAACAGCCTAACACTAGTTGCTGTATGTTTGAGACATTACCTCCTTGTATCACTACTTTGCTAAATAATTAAATGAATTGAGTTGTTGTTTGTCAAAAAAAAAAGAAAAAACAATGCAATCTTTTTTTTTTTATAAAACAATTCAACTTTTTAAATATCTGTAACTTTTGTTGGAAGATTTTATAATAAAGAACAGAATCATTAATTTATTCGTTCCCTATATAGAAAATTATTTGTTCATTTCCGAAGAGCCAGATCCTATAGAAAGTAGGTATATTGAAACATTCTTTCAATGAATGGAGTCAAAATGATAAACATATCAATGTTAAGATGTTGGCATGTAAAAATTCTTAGTTTATCTCTAATCAGCATTTTGGCGTGGCTTCAAACATTTATTAACTAATATTTTGTTTATTCCAGCAAAGTTCACCGAACGTTCACGAGCCAACATGCTTTTCACCTAATGACCTAAAAAAGACACCGAAATTTCACTATTGGTCTTGTTAAATTTAGTTTTAAGAATAGTATAGCATAATGCATGGGAAATTCTACCTCAACGTAAGATATATTGTTTGTTACCTTAGTCAGCTCAACACTATGATGCATGGGTACTCCGTTTTAGATAGAGTACCGGTATCGGGTACGTACCGGGTACCGGTACGCGTATGGTACTTTCTCGGTACGCACCGACGCCGTACCTAGATTTTTTGTTTTGTTTTTTGTAATGGATACACGAGTGGTACGTCTGTGGTACGCGCGTGGTACGTCTAGTTTAGGTTTTTTATTTTTGTATAATATAAAAGTAGCACATACCGCTAAAAAACAATAAAAAAACAGTCATTGGAATTATTCACTCATTCATTAAAAATGAATAGACTAAATTCAAAGAGAATTGCAGATCGAGTTTTTTTATTCATACAAATCTTCGTATTCTCTCGAGAAAGAGAAATAATAATACTTATAATGAAAGAACAACAAAAATGTGGAATATTTGTAGAGATAAATGAGATTTATTTAATATATAATTGATATTTTTGAAATTGCTAGTCTTTCTCACGATAAACCTAAACTAGAGGCCGCTCTTTTTAGTGATGTTGGAGGTGGAAACAATTGACTCTTTTTGAGCTAATTGCTTTTTAATTTCATATTTTGATATTTTTGAACAATTTGAATTACTTTTAAATTGTGGTGTGATATTTTTTATGTTGAATTATTTATTTTAACAATATAATTCTATTATTTGATTTATATAATTATATTTTAAAAAAATATAGGAACGTACCCGTACCTTATAGTTTTTCTAAAAATAACGTACCCCGTACCAGTATCGGTACCAGATACCGATACTGTACCCGCATCCGGGCAACATAGGCTCATCATGATGTGTTCTCGACATAAGCTAGTATATAATAGAGGGATTCAAATTTTGTATTAAAATATGTCTTCATAAAACTCTCAACTTGTAAGTAACACTACTAAATTTATAGAATTCAAAATTAGATTAAAATCTCTCCTAAAAATAACAATGCATTTTGTCGAGTGCCATGTGTAGTAAAATTGATAAGGATATATATCGAAGTTAACTTTCAATTGGTCACTGCCGGACAAAAATTATTTTTGGATGTTTGCAGGCCGCTTATGTTCAGGATTTTCTTCTACCTATCTCAATCAATGGATTAGGCCAACATAGTCCTCAATAAAGTATTACACTATCCTCAAATATTGTCGGATGATTCCCTTATTTCCTGTTGATGAGGTGTGTCATGTTTGTCGTAAGACGTGTCTGGATAGATTTGGGGAGCATGCAATTCATTGTCGAGAGCTTTTAGGCTTTAAATATAGACATGACTTTGTCTTGGTTATTCTTTTTAATGTTTTTAAGCGCACGAGTATCCGTGAAGAAAACAACGTCTGTATACTTCTTCACTAATCCACCGGAGGGGTACAATCAAGCCAGCCGATGTTCTGGTGTACGGCATGGGTATGAGGGAAACATGTATGTGTGGACTTGGCTGGAGTTTCTCCACTTGTGAGATAAATGATTGTGGATTTTACTATAGGACAGTCGGTTTTCAAAGTTGCTTCAAGTAGTGGCCGGTTAAACATGAGAGAGCGTGTTCTGACAATCAACATGTGTTATATACTCTTTGCATTTGACACTTTTAATTTTCTAGCACCAAAGACTGAATATTTTAAAAAGAGTTCAAAGAGTCATGCATAACAATGTGGTGTCTCATAGGTCTCAAGATGTAATGTTTAAATAGATTGATTTTGCTCTCCAAAAATATTAATTAGTGGTGCAACTTGTTGCTCATTTGCCTTCTATTAGTATTCTGAACAAAGTCTCGTCCTATGCGCAAAGCTTATATGAAGTATTTAATAAACAAGGAGGATATACAACATGGAGAGGCCAAACCGTACACATGACAAAGAAAGGAAGAAAAAAAAATAAAGGTTGGGGCTCAAAGAATACTTATAGTATATCGTAAACTATAAGAAGTGTTCGATACAATTCATTATATCAATCTTGAACTCTAGCTAAATCATGAACATACTTGATGAGTTGCGAAACGTGAATTGTGTATGACTTCACTACATTATTGAAACGTGAAAAATGTTATATAAGGATCATGTCAAACAATGTCCCTGAGACGATGGTTAAGAAAATAAAATGAAAATATAAATAAAAGTCTTAATTAAAAAATATTTTTCTAAAATTTTACAACATTAAATACGCTAGTTTTAAAATTATATTATCATTTTTGTTTTCTTAACTATTATCCGGACAACTTATCCGAACAACTGTTTAGTATTTTTCTTTCTATAATCATTGATGCTCCCGACAAGATCAATTTGTCATTTTTGCAAGATTAAATTGTTCATTTTGTTGAAAAAAGATTTCCGGCAAAAAAATTTCATTAATTTGGTAAATAGGTCCTAGGGGGAGACGGTTCTTAGTAGCATAGGTCGAATTTTGAACCTTGCACATGGACTTTGGATCTTCTCTCTCTCTCTCTCTCTCTCTCTCTCTCTCTCTCCCTCCCTCCCTCCCTCCCTCCCTCCCTCCCCCCATTAAAAAATAATAAAATTATCAAAAGAGATAATGATATTAAGAGAGAGAGAGATAGAGTGTTAAGCGAGAGATGTAGAGGAATATTGATCGGAGAGGATCCATTTCCTTCCACACACAAACACTCTCATTCAGTTACTTTACTTGGTTATTAATCCCATATAAAAATATTGTTTAATAACAAAAATTATATTTATTTTTTACTAAAACAACATTATTCATTTAAATTAGTAGAATATAGATACTAATATAAATTTAACATCGGTAAAAACAAAAACAAAATGAGATGAATTTGCGAATAAACTCACAACATTCGAGTTAATAGCAGAAAATGGCATATAAAAAGAACTATAATAAGTTTTTTAAAATAAATGACACAATCAAATCTGTCTTTTAAAATTAGTCCAAACTGACTCGTCACAGTGTATAATAAAATCACCTGACCACCATATTGAATATTATAAAAATCACGCAATGTAGATCATCCATGTTTAAAATATATGTTGTCATTAATTTTTTCAACTAAAATTTCAAATTGATTTCCGTTTGGATCAATAAGGGTGTGTTCGGTAGGAGAGAAAATTAGAAGAGAGAAATAGAAACATGCCTCAATGCATGCATTGGTTTTCGTGTTTCTATTTCTCTCTTATAGTTTTCTCACCTACCAAACAAAGGTTAAGTGTAGCATAACGATGTACGTTGTTGTCACCAAAATCAGATGTAAACATTTTTTGTAACATGACCGCGCCATAAAATAAAAATAATAACAATGTTAAATCTCTGCCAATGTGAAATGCTTAAATACAATCAAATACATTCGGTTGAAATAAAATGTATACTTACTTTGCCAATGTGAAACTCAACATAATAAGTTCGATATTTGATCCGACAATGATTGACGTACTTCTCTAAGTCACTTATTGGAGTATGAATTCAATGGTGTTATGTGTAAGAAAGAAAGAAAGTAGTATATATAAAACGCGGTGAGAATGAATAGTTAGAGTATATAAAATATAAAATAAAATTAAAAAAACCTCTTAAACAACGTAGCGCAAGTTGAAATTCAATATTTTGATCAGTCATAGTAGCAGTAAACACAAATTTGTGATAGCTAAACTTGAGATATATATAGAGAAATATATAAAACGTGACGAGAATAGTTAGAGTAAAAATTTGTGAAAGCTAAACTTGAGATATATATAGAGGAAAAACAAAGCATATACGATAAATATTAAAATAAAAATTGATTTCTATTTAAACAAATTAAATATTTGCATAGCACCGAAAAATATTAAATTATATATTGTTGTGAGACGTCATGTGTTCGATTTCTACTGAGGTAGGTGTATAAAAAAATTGGAGACTTAGAAAAAAAAATTGAACATGTATTACAGAAAAAATTGATTGGATTGCATATTCAATACATGTTGGTTACAAAAATATTTCAAATTGATTGATATGTCATAGTGGCTAATATATGAACCCTTGACAAAAAGGTTATAAGTTCAACTCTTGCTAAGGACATTTTTTATCATTTTTTAATAATTAAATTAGGGTTTTAGTAGGGTTAAATTAGGGTTACTTGGATACTTAACTACTTTTATATATATAATGATATAATGATAATGATGTGACGGCTAGGGTTAGATAGTTGATAGAGGATAAATTAACATATTTAATTTGTAGTGTTTTAATACGTCTATAAATAGTATATAATATAGAAAAATTAATAAACATTAATTGTGAACATATCACAATTGTTCATATCAACAAGTGTATCGGTATATATTAAATAAAATGTGTACCGAATAATTCACCTTTTTATATAATCATTTTTTTACAGAAGTGTTTTTCATATAGTCATATTTCATGACTTATTTATTTTATGAGATCATTATGTTGATAATGATATTTAAAGAAATAATATTTCGTTTATTTAAATTGTAAGATATTATTAATTGTCTTTGTAAATTTATTTTTTATTACCATTGTGTTTAAAATTAAATGTATTCATATGTTATTATTTTCTATTAAAAAATATCAACAAAAAAATTGTTAATTTTTCAAAAAGAGGTAATTTTTTTTTGACATATTGACAAATAAATAAATAATTAACTTTTTTTAATGAAAAAAAAAAACTTGATATAAAAAATAAGCCAAGTCTTTTTGTAGCATTAAATTTTTTAGTTTACTAGTTATTATTAAAATTAAAATATATTTTATATGGAGTCTATTGAACCTCATAAGCTTTTATCCCTTTGACAGCTTCCGATCACAAATTTACTTTTGATATGTGTATGAAAGTCATGGAAAAAATGTTATGAAAATAAAGGTTGTTTCGTTGTTTACTGCAGTATTTTATTTTTTAAATTGGAGAAGGGAAATATACCAAAAAACGAGAATGAAATTTTTTTATTAATTAAAATTACACTTCTGCAATTTTTTTCAAACCTCTTTGTAAATAACCTAATATTGGTTCACAATCAACAACATCTTCACCATTCAGAGTAATAATAAGTCAAAGAACACCGTGCATTGATGGGTGTTGAGGCCTCATATTAACTATCATGAGATTTTTTATTCTAGCTGGGATATTCATATGTTTTTACTCGATTCATTCTTCCATAAATTGTTAAAAAGAATGATAAATCTATAATTAATTGAAGATTTGTTCGAATTCAACACCTTAAAGATTTGGTCGTGATTTTTACAAAAATGTTCTTCAAATTCTTTTGATTTCTACTTTCAAACATCTAACGTGAGTGTCCTCTTACTTGAGACAATGGCACGATTCTCTTTGTGTTCTACTATACTAGAACTTTGACCCATGCGGTGTACGGGTCTAATTAGCCGTAATATGAAAAAATAACATATAAAAGTTTCAACACTAAAACGTATATAAAAAAGTCGAGTACCATTAAATATTAGTTCAACAATAAATTTGGATAAATGTTCATATAACAGAAATTATGGTATATTACGAAATATTTCATTATAGACTACATTGGAAGTTTTATTCGTATTTTCACCGTCTTCGTCGATAATCGATATTTTTAATAATTCTCTTTAAATAACTCTTGAAGTAGCAACATACAACTGACCATGTAAAAACACCGTCGACAAAATATATATCCCAACATGCTTAAAAGATTGTCTTTGACTCTTATTAATATCGTCATCGCAAAAGAAAAAATTAAAGGGATGCGGGTTCGATTCTCATGCTAGACAAATTTGTACTTTTTTTTAATATAATGGACCACATGAAAAAAAGAGGAAAAAAGAGGGAAAAAAAATCGGAGCAAGTTTAAAAAAGAGATATAGTAATAATAGTAGTAGGAAACTAATAATAATAAATATTTAACACGATGAGTTAAATAAACGTTGTAGGTTCGATTCTTGATGAGGTATTTTTTAACATTTCATTTGAATTAATAATAATAATAATGATAGGAAACTAATAATAATAAATATTTAACATAGTGAGTTAAAGGTTGTGAGTTCGATTCTTGGTGAAAAGTATTTTTTAATATTTTATTTGAATCAATGTTAGAGTTAAATGAGCGGAAAAAAAATTAGTATTTTTTAAAACGGAACAAACTTATAATATAAGATATGTGTTTTAGCTTGCTGATCACCCTACTAATACATTTTTGCTGTGATCTCTATATTTGGAGCAAGAATAAGGAAAAAATTGCAATTTTATTTTGATTTTAGTTCCTGGCTATTTTTGTCTCTTTATCAAAAAAAAATTTGCTTTTTGCTGACTTGGTCAACTCATCTAACGTATGCCATGTCACTGAACTAGTGTCACATCACGGTTTATTTTGTTAAAAAATCTAGTGAGGGACTAAAACCTATGAGTTTAAATTTATTGGGGCAAAATGATTTTTAAACCCAAATTCGCCAATTTTATGGGGACTAAAAGCGCATTTGACCATGCTTTCTCAATCCCCCGTTCTAAAAAATGCTAATTCTACAGCCACAACACAACAACAACACGAACCCTATTTTTGTTTTTTCTTGTTCATCTTTTAAAGAGGGGTGATTTTGGATCAATTTTGATCCGAAATCACCCCCTCTTGGTTGTTTTATATTTCTTTTTATTTAAATAAGTGATTTTCACATATTCTTATGTCTCGTTTGAGTTTTCTTTGTTGTGATTTTCTTGTCTGCTGTTATTTTAATGCCGTCTTAGTGCGGAGTTTTTTTGTCTTGAATTTCCGTCTTGGTACGGTGTTTGGTTTAATTCCGTCGTAGTACGGTGTTTGTTTTGTTCATATTTGTGGATTTGTTTCGATCCAGATTCAATGCAGATTCGTCGTCAATATTGCAGATCCGATGACATGACTATTCCGAACAGTTGAATTTTATCATATCAATCGTAGGTTTTGTCACAGACATTATGCCGTATTATGGTATTAACTCAGATGTTGTGAGCTTGTTGGTAGAATCATCCATTTTAGTTTTTAGCGAACTTGAATGTATAATAGTTTCGATTGATGTATTCTACTTATTTGAATGAATGAATATTGTTCGTTGTTAGTAAAAATTAAAAAGCACAGTTTACCCTTTTAAATATAAGAAACAAGTTATTTTTAGGTTCATTAAACAACTAATGTGTTTGGTTTATAATATAGACCAAACAAATTAGTTGTACAATAAATTTAAAAAGTAACTTATTTCTTATATACTCCAATGAACATAATAGGATAGCAAACTAAGTTACTAGTATAGTTTTCATCTATAAATAGGATAGCAAACACAGCAAATTAAATCAAGAGCAATTTGTTAGCAACGGCTCCTATATATATATATATATATATATATATATATATATATATATATATATCATCTCTCAATATTCTCTAAAATTATTGCATAGGTATTCAATATATATAAACCTTGCTTCAATATCATGCATTTCACTATACTAAATTATTGTCTCTCTAAGTAGATTAAAATTAATTACTACAACTTTTGAAAATCTGCAGGGATAACTATGGCAATTCAATCATCTCAGCTAGCCATTGAACAACTGAAGAAACTTCTCAGGTTAATTACTTTTCTAACAAGAAAACAAAAATGCACACATGATTTAATTTAGTGATACATAAATTATGAACTTATTGGTTACAGAGAGAAGGAGGAACTTAATGAAGTGGTCACAACAAAAATTGAGGAGCTTATAGTTGAGTTACAGGGATGTCATCATCCTCATCCAATTAACCCTGCTGAACAGAGAATCATTGATGGTTTTACTTACTTCAAGCTCAACAATTTCGAGTAAACTCGCAAATTAACTAAAATTTTAATATCATGGCTATAGTTTGCTCAATATTAAGAGTTGATTTCATAAATATCAAGTAACAAAGTTCAAATCTCCTCAGTTTCATTAATAATAATGTTTTCATACATCAATTTGATTTATATTGCAGCAAGAACCCGGAATTGTATGAACGACTTGCTATGGGACAATCCCCCAAGGTGATTAATTAGAGCTTGATTTATTCAAAATAAAAAAATAAAAAATTCTCATTTTTGTGTCCTTTAATATTAATCTAATTTTGATCAATTTCATTTATGTACCATAGTTTATGGTATTTGCTTGCTCTGACTCTAGAGTGAGTCCTTCAGTTATCTTGAACTTTCAACCTGGTGAAGCTTTCGTGGTCCGAAACATTGCTAACATGATCCCTGCGTTTAATCAGGTCTACTTTTATTCGAAGTGATAAATTTCACTGTCAACATTTCAACAAAGATAATTTGATATATAAATTATTGAAATGTATTTAATAATTAAATTTCAATATTCCACAGTTAAGATACAGTGGAGTAGGTGCAACAATTGAGTATGCTATTACAGCTCTAAAGGTAAAGATTAGCATATGTTCATAAGTGTTTGAATTTTCCGCGGCCGCAATTTAGACCATGAAAAAGCAAGGTTTCTGATGTCTTTGCGACCTTAACGTGAATAGAATTGAGACTACATTAATATTCATATAATCTTGTCACAATTTTCTCAAAGAAAAAATTGATTACTTTTTCAGGTTGAGAACATTTTGGTTATCGGACATAGTCGCTGCGGCGGAATATCAAGACTTATGAGTCATCCTGAGGATGGATCTATTCCATAGTAAGATTTAAACTCTAAATTAATTAACAATAACATGAAAATTGTGAATGTGTTAATTCTATTTTTATGTTTCAATTGAATTATGCACAGTGACTTCATAGATGATTGGGTGAAAATTGGTTTACCTGCCAAAGTCAAGGTCCTAAGAGAATATGAAGGCTATGATTTCAAAGAACAATGCAAATTCTGTGAATTGGTTAGCTAATTAAATTACATTTCTATATTTTAATTTTCACTCAGAAGGGTTGTGGATACAATTTGTTACCCGTTTGTCTTACATTATTTTTTGTTTTCCTTTCACTCACACGTAGTTATCTTAGTTATAACTTATAACTTTAAACATGCAGGAATCGGTGAATAACTCATTGGTGAACCTGCATACATATCCATATGTTGATAGAGAAATAAGGAACAAGAAGTTAGTACTATTGGGGGGATACTATGATTTTGTGAATGGAGAATTCAAGCTTTGGAAGTATAAGTCTGTTGTTACTAAACCCATTGCCATTCCCCTCAAAACCAATGACTTGACTATCTAAATTCTCAATGAAGGATTCAAGCTTTGTACCACTATTTCAAGTGACTAGTTATGTTGTGCTATGTGCTTTTAAATCCTAGTAATTAAATAAAGTAATGTCTATCCTTGGCATTCCAAAATTTATGTGTTTTAAGAATTTCTAGATTTATGTTTATCCTCAATAATAATAGTATAGTTTTGATGCAAGTCATTAATACTTGAGAGAAAAAAATAGTATTAAAAGATCATGTTTTTCCGATTATTGTATCTGTAAACTCTTGTAGTCGTTTTTAGCACATCTTATGCTCAAGGGACTATTCGGTTAATTAATATATCTCATTTTGGCTTGTGTATGTTACTAAATTTCCAGATATTAATTAAGGAGGTCAGAAAAACCATAGTGATCAAGAATATATAGTGTTACACCAATTCAAAAAATGGGGTTATCACAATAAGAGAGTAGTTTTACTAAAGGATTATTATAAGTCGGGTAAATGGGGTTATCACAAAAAAAAAAATATTGCAGGGGTCAATCAAGATTCGGCTATTTTACAGGGGTAAAATCTCATTTATCCTTATAAGTCAATTTAATGCTATGGGATCTTCTGCTGCTGTCAGATCATAGAAACAAACAAGAAAGAAATTAACATGGTTTATAAGCTAATTAAACTTACTTAACGATATGACATTATGGGATGCTCAAGGTATCGGGGAGAAAGTGAGAGAAATTGGTTGAAACGTGCTAAATGAGCTCTTCTTTTTCTTAGTAGTTGCCTTTTTTTTTATAAGCTAGTTGTCGCCTTAGTTTTATGTCTTTTTGAACTTTCACTTGATGACAGATGCGACACTAAACAATATGGGACATTGTGTTCATCATCTGACTCTGATGAAGCCCTTGATGAAATTTCAGCTCTTTATTTTCCTTCTATTATTTTAGTATTTTTTTTTTAGTTAATTATTTTTTAGTATTTATAGGTATAATAGAGCTTTTGTTATTTGTTGTCCATTTGAATGACCAATATTTATATATGCACAACTAAAAATGCATAGTTTAGATTGGATTTATTCCTTGTAAAAAAAAAATAGATTACCTCCTATAATATGAAGATTCTCTGGTGTACCCCCCTTATGAAAAATGTTGACTTAGGATTCCGTTATTTTGTCCCCTGTAATGTTAGCGAGTTTTAGTTTACCCCTTAACTGACCATGTCACGTCATCATTTTAGTGGAATATTAGGTAAATTTTTCATAAGGGGGGTAAATCAAAGAATCTTCATATTACAGGGACGTCCAAAAAAATATTGTAGAGGGTAAGCCAAAACTCACCTACTTTATAGGGGTTAAAAACTTATTTACCCTTTAAAGTATGAGCAATATGCATATAATTTATATATTTGTGGGTAGGTCAACATTTTTCATGAGAGGGTAAATCAGAGAATCTTCACATTACAGGGACGTAATCCAAAAAAGAAATTGTAGGAGGTAAGCCATAACTCACCTACTTTGTAGTTGGATAAAAACTTATTTACTCATTAAAGTATGATCAATATGCATATAATTGTGTGGTAAGTAAAAACTCGCCTACTTTATATATTTGCTTCATTTGTTAGTAATAAGATGTAATGAGTGTATATAATCATGCACATTTAATTTAGCTTTTTTCGATTTTTTTAATGGATGGTAATTAATTTATAATTAGCTTGGTTTTGGACATGTCTTCATAATCAACATTTATAATTATATTTTTTTTTCTAAAAGAATTTTGTTGTGAAATTGCTAAGAATATGTAGCTAGAGATTTATTGCAAAATCGTTATGACAATATCCTAGCAATTTAGTTTGGAAATATAAACTTTTCAACTTAACTATGTATTATGTCTTATTTTTTCAATGTAGACTAATAATATGTACGAACAAAATTTAGAGTCTTATTTTTCATGACAACAGTGGAAATTGTAGCTTTTAAAAAATGGAACAATTTGTGGATTGAAACTCATTTTGAACTTTTAGTATACTATTGACAAACAAGTCAGATAAGCTAGTATACCTTGGTCCTTAAGCAACAGGTGCTACAATTGTCTAAATATTGTTAGCAATATGAACATGGTGGTATCTCATGTTTATAGGGAGGATAACCATTATGGGGATGGTTTAGTTAAGGTTGATTTCAATTGGAATAGTTGTAATATATGAAATGAAGTCCCTTTGAAAATTAAAGATAGTTTTGATAGTAACAAACTTGATAAAGGACCGATATGAAACCAAAAATATCTTTAACATATCTTTAACAGACCAAAATACTAATTAAGTCTACTTAATTACTCAATAATATTATTTTAAAAAATATAAATAAATAATGTGTACTGAAGTAGGTTGCATTGAAGTTTTTTTTTGTCTATTCCTATGCTGACAAGGAAATATGTGACAAATTTTAGTATGGAATACTACTTTTTTATGGCGGCTTTGAGAGTAATTCATTGTTTAATTGTGGATTGAAAAAGAATTTAACAAAAAAAAATATAATTGCAGTTTTGGTCCTTCATTTTTATCATTTTTGCAGTTTTGTTAGTTTTGGTACCCGTATCATTAATTTTAACTATAAGTTTGCGATGTAATATGTTATAAACGACGTGGCATATGATCTGATGGTGGAAAAATACCAACATCGATGGAATTGTAAAAAAAAATCCATCATAAAGTTAATTTAAAACACGTCATATCATTATATTTTAAACAAAATATGTGTTGGAGGGACCAAACTATCAAATTTTAAAATAAGGGATCAATTCTACAAAATTGTAAAAATAGGGGAACCAAAACTACAATTAAGCCAAAAAAAGTGGTTGAAAATTTGATTTTTTTTTTTAAAACGTGTCCCGTCTTACGTAAAAAACTTTAATAAGATTAAACTTATTTCATTACTACTAGTATTATGTTTTTTGTAATTGATATTTAAAGAAATTTCGTTTATTTAAATAGAAAGTTATAGTAAGTAGAATCAATAAAGTTGAGTAAGTTGTTTTTTCTTTCCCTTTTACGTGGAGAGAGCTAGTAATGTAAGTGTTGGTCAAGAAGATAGTATAGGAGAATATGGCCCCAACGACAGTATAAGATATTATTAAACGTCTTTGTAAATTTATTTTTTATTACCATTGCGTTTAAATTTATTCATATATTTTTGTTTTCTATTAAAAAATATCAACAAAAAAATTGTTATTTTTTGAAAAGGAGGTAAAATCTTTCTTCTTTGACATATCGACAAATAAATAAAAAAAGACTGTTTTTTAATGAAAAAAAACTTGATTTAAAAAATAAGTCAAGTCATTATTATAAGTATAATAAAAAATAATGTGTTGTCATTTACTGATATAATAATCAAGTGTATATATACAATAATAATAGGGCAGGCATATGACCTATGAATAATGACAAACAAAAATAAAATAATTACAAATATAATTATACTTAATTGAATCATTACATTTTTTATTTACTAATTATCATTAAAAAAATTTATAACGTCATAAGGTTTTATTCCATTGGCAGCTTCCAATCACAAGAAATTTGACTTTTCATACCCGTACGTAAGTCATGAAGGTTGTTTCATTGTTTATTGCAGTATTTATTAAAATTGGAGAAGGGAAATGTATCAAAAAAAGGAAGGAATTTTTTTTATTAATTAAAGTTACACTAATGATTTATTTGTATTTGTTTTGAGATTTTTTTTCCACCACAATATCCGGTTCATTGCACCGCCTAATCTTGTACGGTAGTCAGTTCTAGCAAGTAGTTCCAACCCCTACCTCTGAGTTGAATTGTTTTATATTTATTCGAACTTAACATCTTAAAGTTATAAAATTAAACTCTTGCTGCTAGCATTTCAAAGTGTTATCGGAGTAATTTTTATTTAAAAATTAAAAGTATTGTTCAGTTCTCATCTATAAAAGTATTGCTTCAATATCATGAATTATTGTCTCTCTAAATTAATTACAACTTTTGACAATTTGCAGGCATAACTATGGCAATTCAATCATCTGAGCAAGCCATTGAACAACTGAAGAATCTTCTCAGGTTAATTACTTTTCTAACAAGAAAAAAAATGCACACATGATTTAATTTAATGATACATAAATTATAAACTTATTGGTCACAGAGAGAAGGAGGAACTTAATGAAGTAGTCACAACAAAAATTGAGGAGCTTATAGTTGAATTGAAGGGATTTCATCCACATCCAAATAACACTGCTGAACAGAGAATCATTGATGGTTTTACTTACTTCAAGCTCAACAATTTCGAGTAAATTTGCAAATTAAATAAAAAAAATAATATCATGCCTATAGTTAGTTCATATTCAATTATAAAATATTTTATAAATACAAGGGACAAAGTTCAAATCTCCTCATTTTGATTAGTAATAATTTTTTCATACCTCAATTTTATTTATATTGCAGCAAGAACCCGGAATTGTATGAACAACTTGCTAAGGGACCCTCCTCCAAGGTGATTAATTAGAGCTTGATTTATACAAAAAGAAATAAATATATATGTTTCTCATTTTTATGTCCTTTTAATATTAATCTAATTTCAATTTCATTTATGTATCATAGTTGATGGTATTTTCTTGCTCCGACCCTAGAGCGAGTCCAGATATTATCTTGAACTTTCAACTTGGTGAAACTTTCGTGATCCGAAACATTGCTAATATGATCCCTGCATTTAATCAGGTCTGCTTTTGTTCGAAGTGATAAATTTCACCGATAACATATTCGCAAAGATAAATTGATATGTAAGTTATTGAAATGTATTTGATAATTAAATTTCTATACCACAGCTAAGATACAGTGGAGTTGGTGCAACAATTGAGTTTGCTATTGAAGTTCTAAAGGTAAAGATTAGCTTATGTTCATAAGTGTTTGCAAATTAGTCTGCGACCGCAATCTCTACCGTAACAAAGCAAGGTTTCTGATGTCTTTGCGACCTTAGCGATTAGGATATTGGACATAATCTTGTTATAATTTCTCAAAGAAAAAATTAATTACTTTTTCAGGTTGAGAACATTTTGGTTATTGGACATAGTGGCTGCGGCGGAATACAGAGGCTTATGACTCATCCTGAGGATGGTTCTATTCCATTGTAAGATTTAAGCATTTACATTAACAATAAAATAAAAACATGAAAATTATGAATGTTAATTCCATTTTTATGGTTCAATTGAATTATGCACAGTGACTTCATAGATGATTGGGTGAAAATTGGTTTACCTGCCAAAATCAAGGTCAAGAAAGAATATGAAGACTATGATTTCAAAGAACAATGCAAATTATGTCAAGTGGTTAGCTAATTAAATTACATTTATATATTTTAATTTCCATTCAGAATGGTTAGCGGTACAACTTATTGTCTGTTTGTCGTTCATTCATGTGTAATTATCTTATATGCTTCAAATATATTAATTAATTATAACATTATATATGCAGGAATCGGTGAATAACTCATTGCTGAACCTAAATACATATCCATGTGTTGATAGAGAAATAAGGAACAAGAATGTAGCACTATTGGGGGGTTACTTTGATCTTGTGAATGGAGAATTCAAGCTTTGGAAGTATAACACTGTTGTTACTAAACCCATTACCATACCCCTCAAAACCAATGACTTGACTATATAAATCCTCAATATATGAAGGATTCAAGATTTGAACAACTATCACAAGTCACTAGTTCTGCTGTGCTATGTACTTTTAAATCCTATAATTAAATAATTGATGTCTACCCTTGACAATCCAAAATTAATGTATTTTAAGAATTTCTAGATTTCAGGTTATCCTCAATAATAATTGTATAGTTTTGATGCTAAGTCATTAGTATTAAAATATCATGTATGTTACTAAATTTCCAGATATCAAGGATGCATGCCAGAACCATAGCAATCAAGAATGTAAATAGTATGCCTAAAAAAATGTAGTGTAATTTAAACTTCTAATTTACGTCTAGTGTATACAATAATATAAAATTTTAAACTTGAATTGTAGGATTTTTCAATAGAAAAACCCTCCAAAAATATATGTATGCCACTTTAAATGACAAGTACACGGTATTCTTTAGTAAAAGGCGAAAGAATAGTTCGATGTGTACTTATCACATGGCTCCATGATTAATTAGATTCAAGCTTCTTTGATTTAATAGTTTGACCAACTTTACTGCTATATGTAAACTTCTCGATGTGGGCTCTAAACAGTAAATGTAATACTCTTCCACACACTTAACTTCTAACATCACTTCAAAGATCGATAATCAACTGTCCTTATCTATTATTCAAGGAAAAGTAAATTTAGGCATTGATGAGGAAGAAAATCCAAATCCAGTTGACAATTAAGCGTCTAAACAGCCTTTATGTTAGGATTTGGATCCTCTCCTTCACTATCTTCAACGTCTCTCTCCTTCTGTAAGCTACAACTATATAAACCTACAAGAAGCAATGAATCATACATCATGTGCAAAGCGAAAAAGTAACTTCCAAAATGCTGATCCATTTTTCCATGTAAGATATAAAAGATTAAAATTCACTGCTATTTAACATCATAGAATTTTTGCAATCAACTTCTCAAGCTTCAAATATGTTCCAACAGTTTCTTCAACATATCTTTTAGTACTCCCAGTCAATTTTTGCAATGTAATAAAGTGGAATAATTTTTTATTCATTTCAATCATTACCATAGTCCAATTTTCAGAAACATGATTGTCAGCTATTATATCATATCCATGAGTTTTAGACACAGTCTTTTCTTGATATTTGAAATGATACAAAGGGAAAGAAAAATGTTGTATACACAAATGAAGGGATAATCTGTATACCACAATGACTTACAAAACATATCATACAAATACAAATAATATTGCTCTCAAGAAAAATATTAGCATAAATTATTACACTCTTCAAATGATGCCATTTTACCCCCATAAAGTATAACACTCATCAATCATATCGTATATTAACACTGTCCGGATATGTGTATCCCTTGAAAATTGAAGATTTTGTTCCTGTAAAGTGACAAAGAATCAAGTTTCTTTAAAGGAAATCCTTATCAGGCCTTGATAACAAGGTTGTTTAAAGTGCGAGCATTTCCGTCAAAAAGGTTCTCTAGTGACCTGACTTTTCTGCTCCGAACTCTACCTGCTTCCTTCAATAACTCACTCAACCTTCTCTTCTCATCGTCCACGTCAGGATTTGCTGTCCCAAGCTTTTCCTCCCTCATACTAACAACATGCTCCAAAATTTGAATTGCATCATCAAGCCTGAAATAGAAGACCAAATCCGATGAGGAAAACATAATCTTGACGTGAAACATTATTTTGGATATTCAAAATCTAAAGGTCAGTGTAATAACAAATCAAAAGATTTCATAATTTCACAAGGTCTCAAAAGGTGAATCAAACTCATGCTTCTGGTCTAACGCAAATGGTTGGTGTTTAGTGTTGTAAACTTCGGAGAAACTAATTTGATTCCTGCTGATAAACAATATTCATCCTTCTCTAAGCGTTGCATTGTTCAAGTTGTCAATTGTCTCTCTAACACAAGCATAAGGCGAAAGGAAGTGAATACAATATCTAATCTAGTCAACTAACTATTCACTATGAATGCCACAAGTAAAATCAATAATTATTTCGCATGAGTGGCATGACTTGATTAAGCAGTCCATTAATTTATAAGATATTACTATTATAGCCTGCTTCACATAACACCTTAGTGAATTGAAAGTGTTGAACTAATCTAATGATGAAAAATATATTTGCTACCAGAAGTTGAAACACAAAGGAAAACAAAAAATGGGTACCTGCCAATTGCATCATATGTGCCTGCAAGATTACTATATACTCCAAGAGTGTCAGGGTGATAAGGTCCCAACTCCTCTTCCAAAATACTCTTTGCTTCCTCAAATAATACTATAGCCTCACTTAAGGCATAACTCTGCACACAGGCAAGTCCCATTTGGTTAAGAGCAATACCAAAAAAGGATGATTTCTTCTCTCCAATAGAACGAAGCTTCGAAATAGCATTTTTTAAAGTGTTGTAAGATTCAGAGTAGTTTCCCAACGTGTAGTACATGACCCCTATCTGAGCTTCAATTCCTGCTATTGTGCCTTGCTGACCAGGGGCATCATTATATATCTCCAGTGCTTTCTGCAGTAACTTGAGTGCCTGTTCAACCTCATTCATTGACTCATAGATGGTTGATAGATTCGTAAGACCGCTAGCAATCTCCTCTGGAGTAACTCCAGGCATTGGATTCTCATATATTTTAAGTGCACTCTCGCAATATGATTTTGATTCCCTTATCTTCCCTATCCTGTTATACAAGTCAGCCAAACGTACAAAGACTGATCCCACTGTTGGATGATTTTCTCCTTTGTTGGTCTTGAAAACAGTTAGAGCTTTTTCATATGCAAAGACAGCCTCATCATATCGAGACAAGGATAAGTATGTGTCTCCAATGCTGCAGTCAACAGATGCCACTTCTACTTCCTGACCATTTTCTACCATTGCCATGCTGGCTAAAACAAGGTGTTCAAGAGCTGCCTCATGATTCCCCTTTGTTTCACATATAAGGCCCATAAGCCTCCTATCGGCTGCCTCTTCAATCGATGGAGCTGAACTATTTTCTCTATGAATGTCAAGAGCCATTTGACAGAGTCTCTCTGCTTCATTAAATTGCAAAGCTTGAACATTAGCTTCGGCCAAATACCGACAAGTCTCACCAACTCTTGGGTCCTTTTCTCCCAAAATCCCTCTCTGGACTTCAAAACCAGCGGTGTAGCAATTAATTGAATTCTCAAGTTGGCCCAACATAGCATAGGTGTCTCCCAGTTGCATGTGACCGGCAAATTTAGCAAGAGCATGCTGTTGACTTTCCTCGGTATCGGGAATCTCAATCGAACGCTCAAGCATTGGAATTGCCTCATTGTATTGACCCAAGCAGCAATATATTGCTGCTGTAACATGTAAGCACATGACCAGTTCCAAACTCGGTTTCCCATTATCAAACTTCTCAAACAGTTTCATTGCTTGAAGAGCTAATTCAAGAGCTTTGTGTGGATTATCTCCTGATGACATAAGATCTCTTGCTTGCTTTAGCAATATCGGTGCCCGATCTGGTCTATCTAATCCTGAATCAACCGAATTGTCAATGCGATTCTGTGAAACTGACTTTCTCAAAGGAGAATTCTTTGAATTCTTCACGCCATTAACTCCGCTAGTTTGTTTTCTCAGAGGACTACCATTCTTTTTCTGTAGAGGAGGTTTTGCAGGACTTTTTCCTTTGGGTTTTGTTGTTGGTGAACTGTCAGTTCCTTTGGGTTTTGATTTTGGTGAAGTGTCAGAGCCCGTCGGAGAATTCAATCCTTTGACGGATTTTTCTGAGGAAACTGGACTTCTACTACCAGATCGAACCACAGCGACCTTATCCAACTTCTTACCAGTGGATAAACTACCAATTCCAGAAGATGTTTCACCACTAGAACTCTCTCCCGGCCTTCTCTCCACCTCCACCTCCTCTTCCATTATCTCCAACTCCCTCATTCGCCCTCCAACTAGATGGTGCAATTCCGAATCAATTCTAGACTCATCACCATCAGATCCAAAACTTTGCCTTGAAGGAGACTGATCAGAACTCTGCATGTCACACACATTTTCATACAACTGCTCGATTGAAGGCTCAACCACCTCATCCACCGGTAAATTAGGACCAGCACTTTGACGTCTCTGCGAACTCATTGAACTCCTCGGAGACTTGATTGTAGTTACAGTTTCCTTAGCCGGCGAGTGGTTCCCATTCACCCCATTACCTCCCCCTTCATCATGAACCCCTTTTGTAACAATTCCCGGCATCTTCAATTCTCTCAGAGGATCCAGAATTCCTGTGACAACAAATATCAAACACATGATCTACATAATAAACAAATCTCACAATAGATCCAACAAAAAACATTGTAACATACTAACAACTAATAATTTGCCATTCAGAAAAGATAAAAAAAATCCAACAAAGAACAAGAAGAACACTAAACCTAATTTTCCATAATTTTTAGTCATTCTAAGCTTATATAACAATAAAACATGGATAAATGAAATGAAACCGACAAAATGGTATTGTTATCAAAAAATGAAAAAAACAATAAATTAATACGGTTTTCCTATTGAAATAACGAAAATATATAACAATAATAATAATAATAATTAGAAACCAGCTTGTTCAAAAAAATAATTAGAAACCAATTTGAGTTCATAGTTTATATATAAATCAAGTTCCATTTCAAGCCATTTTTTCAATGGTCAGAGCTTTTCACCTTTTTGCCCCTTCTAATTTCATTCCCTTCCAAAGTAGAAAAGAACAAAAACACAGAACCAACAATGTAACCAAAAAAAAAAAAAAAAGTCAAAACCACGAACTCGAATATATAGAAAGGAAAGATATTATTGTTTTTCTCTGTTTCGTCTTTTCCCCTTGTTTAGATTCGGGGGGTATGAAAATTAATCGATTAAAATTAAAATTAAAACAATAAGAGACACGAACCTTAAAAATGGAGCATGTGATACGAGGAACAGAGGGGTTGTCGGTCGGTTTCAGAGAGACAGAGAAGAAAAATTGAAGACCCTTTTTGGTATTGAGAGCAAAGAAAGAATGAATGAAACAGAAGAGAACTCAATGGCTATGGCGAGGGTAAAATGGGGAATGCAAGGTCAATTCAACAATAAATAAAAGAAAAAAGGAATTAATTTAATGGAGAAAAAGGAATTTTGCAGAAATGTGATGTCAGAAAAAAAGGAGGGAAGAAGAAGCATATGCAAATAAACGCGTTATCTTCTCTGTTTTTTCTTCATTTGTCAACCTTTAACCGCATCGTGCCACGTGTAATTCCTATATTCTCTTTTTATTATCTTGTTGAGACAAGTATACCCTTGCACAAGTACGATGACAGATAAGGTCGTTAAATTTATTTTTATTTTTTAAGAAAAATGAACTTTTATTTTTTTGTTAGAAAAAGATGTTGAAGGAGTCAAAATCAAAAGGAATTGTGTTTACTGTTTAGTTACTGCGATTGTTTGTTTGTGATGTTCTTGTTCCATCATTTGTATTAGTTATGAAGTTATGTTTTTGAAGTGATTGTTGCCGGTTGGAAAATAGGTCAGTCAGTGAGATCGCGGGTCATATTCTGAAATTACTTCACTTCTTTATTAATCACTGCTTATTGCTTGATGCCTACCACTATGATGCAAATTGACAATTTTTGTCTTAATCTCCTATGTTTAGAGAAACGAGTTTTGGTAATAAATCAGACATAAGTAAAATTTAATTAATTATAAATTGAATTATGATTTTTTTCAAATAATTTGAGGTTATTGAATATTTGACTTGTATTTACTCCATCCGTTCCAAATTATAAGAGAAAAACAAAAAATACACTTATTAAGAAAAAATAAAATATGATAATTTGAAATATGTTTTTGTGAGTTTTCCTTAAAATATGTTGAATGGAAAGATGTAAAAATAATATTTATCGGTTGTTATTTATTGAAAAAAGGGGAAAGAGATAAAATTAAATGCAATTTGTATTTAATTTTATGGGAATAAAGAAAAAATATTCTTAAAAATAATTTTTTCCCTTATAATTTGGGATGGAGGGAGTATATATTTATATTTTATCTAAAAAATTGAATATAGTATTTTGCGGATAATTATTTGTATTGTTACGGTATCTGTGAGTTTATCTCAATTGATAATAATATGGCATTTTATTTGTAAGAATTGAGGTTTGAACTTCGAACATTCTATTGGTTTGCCTTATAGGGTAAAATTCTAACTATTAGACTACCTAACCAAGAGATGAGAGTATAAATTCAAAAAAATTCAATATTTATCTTAAGAGATAAAATTCTCAACACTAACATACTTGACAAAAAAACATAAAAGTTATGCGAGTTGAATCATATAGAAAAATTATATATTGCCGATGAGAGTTGAATCTAAACAGAAGAAGCTAGATTTCGTGAGAGGGTGCAAATTTGGAGATTAAGCAGAGTAAAAAAAATTGTATGGGGAGTTGTGAGAGAGTACTTCCCTTCTTCATGATAACCTCTAAATAGAAATATTTAGAGTTCCAATAAAAGAAACCCACAAACCATATTCTTCTCCCATATGAGTTTTGCTTATGTTTCGAATGAATTCAAGGATGCAAATGAATAATTTTTGTATAAATCCTCCAATTTTTCCATAAAGGAGCTCGACATAAGATAAATAAAATCAAACTAATTGTTATTTCGTTCAAGATTCAAACTATGCTTCTTTTTAATCAAATAATTTGGTCTTAATAAATATATTTAGTTTTTATTTAAAAAATTGAATATAGTGTTGGTGGATAATAAATTGCATTATTATAATTAAAATATAAAAATAGAATAGAAGTTTGGTGAGTTGTTCAGTGACATAACTCAGTATATTATATTATAATATATATATATATATATATATATATATATATATATATATATATATATATATATATATTAAAGTTCAATTCTAAAATTATTCACTTATTGATCCGCTTTAAGGTTTAAGGTATAAAATCTTGACAACCACACTACCTTATCAAAAGAAAAAAGATGTTATGTGATTGTTGGGTGTAAATTTGGTACATGGTTATTTTTGACGGTCCAATAAATACATATGCATTAAAATGTTTAAGAATAGTAGTTACTTAAACAAAAAGGTCATTTCATGCTAACATTCGAATGCATCGAAGTGAGATAAGAGTTAAATGTTTGTTCGCAGCTTCGAAGATTCTGTCGAAGGAAAAGGTTGTAGGGTTCGAGCGTGTTGGACATCGAAGTGAAGGAAGGTTGTTTAATTGGGACTCCGAAACTCAGCCCAACACACAAGCTCAGTAATTCGATTTGAAGGTAGCGCGCGAAAGAAGTGGAGATCGTGGGTAGCGGAAAAGCGTTTGGAGCCGTCCAGATCATCATAGGCAGTTACCTTAGTCTAGGAGTATATATAGCCTTTTTGTTGAAGAAACAAGGGTCGCAATATTTTCATACGAATTGTTCTTCTAAAATTCCAAGTACTTGCATTAGAACGAAAGGAATTCAAGAGAATGATGTATGTGAAATTCTGGCACCTACTGGGGACAGATGTTAAGACAGAAGCTATAGCAATTGTCGTACGTAGTCAGTTGTAATGCTAAGACAAATGTTCTAGCGTATGTCCACAGTAGAATATAATCAACAAGTAAAAGCAACAGACAGTGAAGTAAACAACACAGAGAATTGTTAACCCAGTTCGGCGTTCACAACGACCTACTCTGGGGGCTACCAAGCCAGGAAGGAATCCACTATAATAGATCTAGTTCTAAGCCCACAGCAAACATCCAAGTTTACGACTTATCTCCTAGACTCTACCCGTGCTAACTCAACCTAGGAACTCCTAAGTTTGAGACCCCGTCTCACTTCCTTTCTATCACAAACCTTGTGATTATAACAGTTCAACAAACGATGAGGTTTCACTAACCAAACAAACAGACACTCTCCGTGCTTAAAAGCTTGGGAGAAGTTTCACAAAAATCCAAACCAAAACAGGCCTAAGCTTGTGTTATAGAATCCACAAGAAAGGCTTACAATAAACAAGACTCAAACCCTAAAACTATGTTCTTGAAATACGGCTTCAGTCCTCAGTATGGTTTTAGTCTTCACATATATATACCCTGAGTTAGCATAGGCTAGATCTTCGTTTTTTTTTTGGGCTTCACAATACAGCTGGTCGTTGAAAAAGTCCAGCAAACATATTCTTGGATAAAATCTCTTGTTTCCATAAATGGCGTAGCATATTATGAAAATATAACCTGGTGCAGCCGCCTTATAAAACCTCAATGAAAACGTGCGTCTTGGTATATAAGGAAAGGCGAAAATATTGTTTAGGCGAATCTTCAAGGATATGGCGCATAAATACAGCGAGAATTACCGTCACGACAGATGCTGTACCCACATGCTACGGCATCTGGTCCAACATCTTGCTAGAACTTGTTTTTGCAAAATGAGGCCAACATACAAAACACCAACAGTATGTATTGTGAACCACCTTTATTGTATTTGCCATTTACAATTCAATGCAATTTATTGTTTCTGCAAGTTTTTAAGTTTATGTTTTACGCTCTGTCATTAAAACTTAATTGTTTGAGGCGATTCAAACAGTTAGTTTACTCCATCTTTTTCACAAGTTTAAAAAACTCAAGAGTGTTCATCATTTCTTGATTAAAAACAACATTTTTCCATAAAACTAAACACGAAATTGTTCTGAGATTTCTAGTTGGTCTCGCGAGTGTAAAATACTCAAACTAGCAGTTGTTTACCACTTTTCCACGTAAACAGTGACTTGAATCATATAAAAAAAAAATTATGTGGTAAAGTAATTAACCTTGAGAGTTAAATCAAATATAAAAAGCTATATTAAGAAAGAGGCACCAGTGAACTTGTTGACTGACCCACAAGAAGCGAGATCGACACTTCGGCCAGCGGATGTTCTAGTGTTTGGATGGGTAGGTGGGAAGCATGCTTGTGTAGATTTGACTGGAGTTTCCCCACTTGTGGGACTAGGGGTTGGTGATTTTACCGTGGGACGGGCAGCCCTCAAAGCTGCTTCAAGCAAAATGGCAAAACATGAGAAAGCATGTTCTGACAATCAACACGTTTTTATACCTTTTGCTTTCGACACTTTTGGATTTCTAGCACCAGAGGTTGTAAACCTTTTGAAAAGAGTTCAAAAGGTTATGCATTGTAATGTCGTGACGCCTAGGTCTAGGGATGTAGTTTTTCAAAGATTAGGTTTTGCTATTCAAAAAGGATTAGCGGCGCAACTTGTTGCCCGACTACCTTTTGTTAATGTGTAATTATTTTATATATATATATATAAAATATCTAATCTAATATTCAATTATTAAAAAAAAAAATATTATCATAATTTCTCAAACTAATATTTAAGGATTTATGAGAGATACACATATTTAATGTTTCAAATCTCTATATTTAACAAAAAAATTAACTAAGAAAAAGAAAATATTAGATATGTAAGTACATTTTGTGTATGTTGTAACAATAAACATATTTTAGAGTTTTGCCTAAATATAAAAAATGTATAAAACTATAACTTTAGAGAGGATCTAAATCTGTTTCAAATATAATTGTCTAATGAACTTGTAAGAATAAGAAAAATGTGGTTCCGAAAATAACTTCTTTTATTTAAAGTTTCTTTTCACTTTATTAGCTATGAGTCCTTACCACATTCTTTCATGTTTTTTTTTATCTCAATCCTTCTTTTCACCTCATTTATTTCAAAGGATTTGTAGAAGTGTGTTGAAAAATTCAATTTTGTTATGGCTAAACACACCCTCCGTCTACAACTATGATAAGTCACTATTCATATACCTAGCTAGTGTTCAAACACCATTCACCGAAGCTACCATTGTGATGCCTAGAGTTCCTATGCATGACAAGCTAAACTTCATGTTTCCACAACTTTCATATCTAACTTCTGATTTGTCCATTCACCGAATTAGGGGTGTTCAAAAATTCAGTTAAATAAACAAAATTGTAATTCGAACTGCATTTAACCATATTTTAAACTAAACAATTTATTTCAGTTTTGAACTGAACCACTTTTAAAAAACAATTACAATTCAGTTTATAACTGGTTCATAACTAGTTTGAATTTATGAACCAGTTTTTATTAAAAAAGAATATTTATCTTTTTTTTCTGGAAAAAAAAGTTCTCGATATTTCCGGAAAAAAGTTTCCGACTTTTTTTCGGAAAAAAAGTTTTCAATTATTCAGGAAAAAAATTTCCGACCTTTTTTTGGGGAAAAATTTTCGATCTTTTATCGGAAAAAATTTTCGATTTTTTTCAGGAAAAAGTTCTCGATTATTCAGGAAAAAAAATTCAATTTTTTTCGGAAAAAAGTTTTCGATCTTTTTTTGGGGAAACAATTTCGACTTTTTTCGGAAAAAAGTTCTCGATTATTCGGGAAAAAATTTCGGTTTTTTTCGGAAAAAAGTTTCCAATCTTTTTTTGGGAAAAAAATTTCGAGTTTTTCGGAAAAAAGTTTCCGATCTTTTTTCGAGAAAAAAGTTCTCGACTTTTTCGTGAGAAAAATTTCGATTTTTTTCTTCGGGAAATTGGTTGAAAACTAGTTTTTCAAAAATAAACTGGTTTTAAACCAGTTATCTAAAACTAAACCAGTGTAAAAGTGTAAACTGGTTCTGAACCGAATTGTAACTGGTTTTAAAAATAAACCAATTTTTATAAAAAGTGGTTCCAGTTATTGAACCGAATCATTTATATGGTTCAGTTCAATGCAATTCATGAACCATGAACACCCCTACACCGAAGCTATACCATTGTGATGTGTAGAGTTCATAAACATATTACTCTCTCCATTTCAAAATAACTGTCACATTTTACTGATGCACGCTTGTCGATGCACAATTTTAAGTATTAATATATTTAGTTGTGTATTATTAAAAATTATGAAAAATTGATATTTGATAGTATTCATCGAGACAAATCTAACAAGATTTCATATGCTATATATTTCTTTATACATTAGTAAAAAAATACGGTCAAAGTAGCTTGAATGAATAGTATACACGATTAAATTGGGATAATTATTTTGGAACGGATGGAGTCCAGTCTTAATTTCAATACATTTGTTTCGAGAGTTTTTTTTCTCCGCTCTTTTAACAACTGTTGGGAGAGTTATTGACGTCTCATATTACCTACATAAAATTGTAAGGGTTAAATATTTTTGAAAAATAAAGTTAAGGGAAGTATTTGGAATATTAATTAAGAAAACTAAAATAAGTAATTTTCACATTTGAATAAGCATTTTTTTTATGTTTTTATTTACACATCTATCGATCCAATGTCACATACATTGGCCTCCACCTCCTTAGATATGCATTATTCTAACCTCAATCTCCACTTCAAACTTATATTGAAATGAGCGTCGGAGCATTTTCTGTATGTACCTCTTTTTTTGCATTGTTGGTCATCTTCATGCTCGAATTCCAATCTTTAGTTTGGAGCATTTTTTTCATCGATCCACCAAGTGAGTTCTCTACCCTCTCTTTTATCTCTTCAGATAAAACTTGAGTTATCTTACGACCCTAACTATTATAAAAAAAGATCTCGCTAACTAGTATATATGGTGTGTATTAGTTAACGACTTAAAATATATATATATATATATATATATATATATATATATATATATATATATAGACACACACACAGACATTGAAAAAACCAAAATTTATATATTTAAGGTGTTTAAGACCGTTTCTAAGATTTCGGTGGCCTAAGGGCGAATCTATAATTTGGGTCATAATTGATAAGCAGTATAAAAAATTTGAATTCTCAAAATCCATTAAAAAAAATATTTAAAATTTAAATACTCTTTAAACAATTCCTACGTGCATTTCTAGATGCAATCATGCAAATTCACTAATAATTGTGTTTGCATCAATATGTTATATACGAGAAAATTAGAAATGACTGATGAGTTGCAGACTTGTACAGAGAAAAATAAAGGAAGACGATATATGTGTGTTGATATGCAGTGAGATTGCAAGAAGAGTGATGAGAAAATTTGATATTTGATATGAGTAAGGGGTACATACGCAGAAGAAAGTTTGGTATATATTTTTTGTTGGGCTTAATAGTGACTAAAAATAGTTTAAATTTGTATTATTAATTAGTTGCACTAGTTTGTATTTGTCTTACAAGAAAAACTACTAGTAAGATTTTACGGTATGAAAATAAAAATAAAAATAGAGTGAGTAGTGACATGCATATTTGTGCTAACAAATAATTAATGAAAAGTGGTTATAGCGGTGAATGAAGCTATCGATGAGGAACATATGTGCTGGAATTTGTTGTCTGCAATAGAATTCGTGGGAGAGAATGGCAACGCATTCACTAAGCACTCCCATACCATGTGAAACTAATAACTAAGCCGTCCCCGCTCACAAACGCGGAATAATAATGAATATAAATACTTCAACAAATTTTATTTTATTTTCCATATTTTTACTGTACAAAAATTTCAACAAACTAGTCGTATACTCTTTATGTGATATTTTATAAACAAAATTTTACCTTTTCAAAGTCATTGCATAATTAATGTATCTGAATTATACTAATAACTAATAATAGACCCGTGCGGTTACGTCTATATTTTTAAAAGTTACACTTTGCTAATAAAATTGAAAAAAAAAAATTGAAGTTATATTTATTTAATTAATCATTCTAAGTACAGTTATGAATCAATAGCATACTTGTCCCCGTAATAAAAAAATAAAAAAATAGTATACTTTTTTTTTTACTAATAAAAAAAAAAACTAGTATACTTGTTCCCTTTATATAAAAAAAAATAGTATATTTATCTCCTTTATAAAAGAAATTAAAATTTCATCGCTGTTAAAGCCTTTTTCTATCCTCTATTTGTAAAAGTATGTTTATCTTTTGGGTCTATTCCTCCTCCATATTTCACTACTGTAATTTTAGATTTATTTTTGTGTTGTTATTTATTTGTTGGATCTGAGAAGTTTATATGAAAAATCATGTATTTGTTTCCCTTATATAGTTTTGGTTTTTTTTTTTTTGTTTTTCTAAATAAGTTGTTATAAAAGTACTGTTTTTTTTTTAAAAAAAAAAAATCTTTGTTGTTTTAACTTCACTCTCAAACTCTTGTTCTTTTTCCTATGTTGCTGCATCTTCTTTCATTTTATGTACAAATAAAAGTTAAATAATCAAAATTATAAAATAAGTTCATATATGAAGAGTATAATTTTTTTAGATCTATTTGGATTTTCAATTTCCATGTATTAGTGTATGAAGAGTATAATTTCTCTTTTTGGTTTGTTTCCATTTTTTTGGGATCTGGTTATATTCTATTTTTTCATGACGAAGTGAAGTAATTGTAAAATATTTATACTTTAATATTTTTATTTCATCTATTTTTCTTAAATCGCGTTGAAAAGTATATGGTCAAACCATCATCTTTGTATTCATGAAGTTATCAAGTTTTTTTTATCATAATAAAGTATTTCTAGAGTAAATGTAAAGAATATTTGATGATAAAAAAATAGAACAAAAATTAATATAGAATCAGTTCATGAATCTTAGAGTAGAATTTGTTCAATCATGAAAAAAGTTATAATATTCAACTCTCATGTTCTTGTTTGTATGTTTAATTTCATATTTGAAATAAGATAGAAGGAAGAAGTTTGAAATATGAGTATGAGAAAAAATGAGTTTGATTTCCATACCCTTGTTGTTGTTGTTGATAGATAAAGATAATATCTTTTAATTTTTCTGCAAAATAAATAAAAAATCAAGTTATTAGAGAAAAGGAAAGCAATTTTACCCAAAAAAAAAAAGGTTTAATATGGAAGTCATACTCTAACATGTTAAAACCGCTAGAATAAATGATTAAAGATGATATAGCAACAAAAATAAAAGAATTTGATCATATCTTCATACCTTTAGTAAGAGGAAAGAATTTTTGTATATTTGTGGTCTTAAAAATTGAAGCTTTCCTACAAGATGAGAAGAGAAAAAATAGAGATTAGAAAAGTTGAAAAATGACTAAACATAGACAAAAAAAATAGTGAAAGAAAGAAGAGTAAAAATGAAATGTGATAAATGAGAAATGTGTATATGTATAGTTCAATGATATAAAAATTTGAATTTAAAAGTTTACCCCAAAAATTTGGAAGAGAAGTTTGAAATTTGAACTTGAAAATTTATCCCCAAAACTTTACTTTTCACAAGTAACTAGATTCGGTTTCCAATGCAAACCATGGCTCATCAAAAAACAACAATTTGTCTCACATAAGTCTCATTCGGCCGGTTAGCTTCAAATATGGCTCGGTTAAATTCACTTTAGTTCAGTTACATCTTTTTTGGACATGAAATACCCTCATTTTTGCCACATGGCAGCAAAAGAGAAATGGACAATTGCATACTTTCCAAGTACTACAACTTTCTTATATTGTAATTGATATATAGTACAGATACAGTAATTATGCAATAAATCTAGAACGATGAAATTTGCTTATAAAATGTCACCGATGGAGTATGTCATTGTTTTAAAATTAGGGAAATACTAAACAATGTTTCTGGAGTACTAGTTAAATTATATTAATAAGAAAATTTTATCTTATAACTTGTGTATTTGATAATTTAAAAATGTAAAAAGTTTTTTTTCTCAATATTAAATTTATCTTTGATTTCATTTGTTAGTATACTTAACAAATGTATAGACGCTATTTAGCATGACCCTTAAAACTATCCTAACATAACATAAGTGTGGAGTGACCACTATAATAAGACTATATTGGTAGTAAGTTTTATTTTTCTAT
Organism: Trifolium subterraneum; assembly: GCA_951799995.1. NCBI lineage: Eukaryota > Viridiplantae > Streptophyta > Magnoliopsida > Fabales > Fabaceae > Trifolium > Trifolium subterraneum. The sequence goes on from OX637466.1 coordinate 30,599,303, forward strand.
AATAAAAATTTAGAATAACAGAATGATGCTTCGGTTAAAGACAAAAGAGCTTTCAACTCAAATTTAACTTATAAAAGCAATTTTATTTCTTTTTTACATGAATCAAGAAAAATAAATACATTTAGTAGTTGATCTAAACAATATGTTGCATATTTCTCTTGATGAACCGACAAAATATCTTATTTTTGGTCATTATACCAGAATACTAATTGATGTTGATAATATTGTTAGATAATAGTATTAGTGAGTTTATGATATTGTGCTTATATTTCTAAGTTTGTAGTTTAGTCGGTTTAGGTTTTCTATATATATTCTGTGTAATTCTTATTTTGTTAAGCAATGATATTCTAATAATACTGAAACGCTAACCGCTTTCTCTTTCTCTTAATTTGTATCTCTGAATCTAACAAATATGTTGCATCAATCTGTTTTAATTGAGAGGGAAGGATTCGCTTTCCTTGCGGGAGTGATTTATGAATAAATGCCAACATATTGTACTGATTATCAAATTGTTTGGCATCATTTTTCAAATTGGAACAAACTCACTCAATGAAGTTTTCACTTTTCAGAGGCACCATTGAAGAAAAATAAGGAATAAAATGACAATAGGTAGCAGACACATAAAACATCCTGGAGGAGTATTCCCGATCCTTCAAAAGTTGTTAATAATAATGATATTGTTGTTGCTGAGAAGTCCTAGAAAAGGGAAATGTTCCAATCGCAAATAGTGATGTAGGTTATAGTCAAACTATTATTGAAGATCCTCTTATTACATAATGATGATATTATTAGGTCTAAAGATTTTGCAACCGGTGAAATTGTGGGAGTTGACTTAAATCATGAGAACGATATTCCTAGTTTTTATGTTCAAGCAGTTCTTGAGCAATAATTCTGATCTAGCTGAGAAACAAAGGGAGGGCCACAAGAGCAACAAATTTTTATATATGTGTATTTATTCGTCTTTGGAGCGATGCATTTGGATTATGACGCATCAACATGGAGTGGTATGACTTCTTTGAATGTCATTATTTCTGATGATATTTTAAATCCAAATGTTTTTTATGACATGGAAATATTGAGGCAACATGTTTGGAAGGAGAAAGATGTTTTTAAGCATAGGGTGTACCCTGACAAGAAAGAAAGAGAAACAACTCTTAATTATTTGAAAAAATGCTTGCTTGTTTTGAATAGTCTTTCACAAAGGTGGTGTCTAAGACTAAGAAAAAAATAAGCAAAAGGAAATACAGATGCATAATACCGACTCTAGGGGTAGGGTTCCATAGTAACACTTGATATTTTCTTTGTTCTAGGTTTGGCTTTCATCCTATATTATAAGTTGACAATTTCACTTAAATTAAGAAATGTAGCTAACTTTGTGTATCATGGTGTCAAAACTTTCCTTTATATTGAGGAAAATAGTTATAATTGTGTGTAACATCTGGCAACAGTTGGCATTGGAGGCGGCAAGAGCCATTGAGATGGATCCAATGTTCCTGTGAACGTGTGAGGAGCATATTGTCTGCATGGAGTGTACATGAAATATCGTCACTACAAGAAATTGGCCATTTAGTGGCAGCAAAAATCCACCAGTAAGTGCTTATTTCCGCCAGTAAGTGCAAATTTACTAGCGGAAATGGTCTGCCAGTAAATCACTCGCCAGTAAATTTACTGAGGGAAAATTCCGCCAGTAAATTCGTCAAAACGTGCAACAGAATAATCTGACAACTTAGTGGCAGAAATTTCCGCCAGTAAGTGTCTGTCTGCTTTTTCACTTAGTGGCGGAATATTCCGGCAGTAAGTGTGTGTCAGAAGTCATAATATTTAATTAATTTAAGTTAGTGGCGGAAATTTCCGCCGGTAACTTTTCTGTTTTAAAAAAAAAAGAAAAAACAGATAATATAATAAAATATATATATATTTGTTTCCGTTTATTTTCTTTTCATAATAATATATATATATATATATATATTAATAATTAATAAAATATAATTATAATTAATAAATTCGTACCACATAAATATAAAAATTATATTCAACAAAATAAAATTATACGAGATACATCCCACATAAAATAGTGTTAAATACTACAAATTTAAATTACAATAAAGTAGATTCATCAAAACATAAAATAATATCTAATTGTTACTAGAATCCCTACTGTAGTACCGATTATTTTGATTTCCATCGGCATTTCCTTCGTCTCGACCTGCTGCAAGTAACTCATCAATCATGTCCTCGCCTACCCTCACATTATCACTCCTCGTGGCGGCAGGAATAAATGGTGGAACTTGTTGAGGGACTTGAGGGACTTGACTTGGCGCATAATCAAAAGTAGGCCGATAAAGGATTTCCTGATATGACAAGTTATGCGACATATGTAACATCACGTTTTTATTTAAGTAATTATTTGATTTTATTTATTTATTTATATTCCATGTTGTGTGATTTATTAAATATGTGGCTTTTAGTGTAGTGGTGTGAATAGAATAGTAGTGTTTTTAGGAGGTGTGAATAGAGGATTTGAGTGGGCTTATGAGGAAGGGTAATTTGGTAAATTGAAAGGGTTTTGACCTAGGTATAAGTTTTGAAAACTTAGAGAGAGAAATCATTTTGTCATAAGTTTGTGAAGAAATAGAGAGAGAGAAGCTAGAGAAGAAGAGGAAGAACATAGAAGAAGGAGCTAAGAGGGGACGAATGGGGAGCTAGTTCTTGAGGAATTGGAGGTAAGAGAGTGGTTATTTATGATTGTGGGTGACCAAGAGGGGGGAGAAATTACATTTCTCTTTGCCCAAACCCTCTCACCCTTCACACTCTAAAGTTCATAACTTTATGAGTTTCTATGAATCAAAATGTTGTCTTTCTTGTTGATTTAGTGTTATTCATGTATTATAATGCTAGAAATATATGTGGATGATTTCAATTTCGAAAATCTAGAGTTGTTGGTTCGAAATTGCATGTTCATGAGCTTTTGATGGAAAATATGATAAATCCCAATTGATGATGATTTTAATGGTTTTAAGTTATGAAACTTGTACTCCTATGTATGATAACATGTTTATGATCCAAAGAAAATATCTTTTTAAAACTGGAACACGTTTCGGACGATTTTGGGGGTGGAATCCGAACGGTCGTAAAACAGAGCAGCATTTCTGGGCACGCGTCGCTAGGCTAGAACTAGCGAGAGCTAGCGAGGGAACTCGCCAGGGCTCGCCAGTGCTCGCCAGCCAGCCCAGTGCTCTCTGACTTGCTTCGCTACGGCGAGGACAGGCGAGGGATAGCGAGTAAGCCTCTGACTTACCTCGCTATGGCGAGAGCTAGCGAGAGCTGGCGAAGTAGTCAGACTTATTTGATTATTAATTGTTGAAGGTGTAGTTTGATGTATGGGTTGCTAGTATTATATTAATACATGAATGGTTGATGTTGGATTTATAATGAATATGACGGATGGTGATGTTTCTATATGAATGATTGTTAATGCTTATTGATGATGATGATGAATGTATATAAGTATGTTATGTGTTGATGAATAATTGATGGTGAAGATTATGTATACATGAGGTTACATAATAGTGGTGAATAACATACGTCATATATATGTTCATGCATCATGATTGAGTCTATTGATGAAGCTTGGGCATTTGACCCATAACGAATTGATGAAGCTTGGGCGTTTGACCCATAACGAATTGATGAAGCTTGGACGTTTGATCCATAACGCATAGGATTCTTGTATCCTTATTTTGGTGAATGGTACCGCATGCATGTAGTCGTGTCTAGGAGACATGGCATGAAGGTGACATTAGATGCATTTAGGAAGGTGAACCTTAAATGTGCTATATGTGATAATAACGTGATAATTGTCTAATTAGGTGCTAAGTGTTTCCATACATATAAGTTGTTGATCATTGATGGTGTGAATTTGGAGACGTATGTTATATGATTATATATATATATATATATATGTCGTATTGACGTCGTTGGATTGCTATTATATACATGCCCATTATATGTATGATAGATTAATATATGCGTTGTATATGTTGGATTAAATGTTAGTATTTACTTTCATTTGCTATATGTCGATTATAAGTAACTAACTCTCTATTTTGTATGTATTGGATCGTTGGGCGATTCAGATTCTTAGGCGTGAGGATTTGCTTTGCTTGCTTAGGAGGAGTACTCGGCATTGTTGCCAAGTATTCTGGGTGAGGATATGCGTCTTACTATTAGCGTAGTACCCATGTCCAGTTGCTCTGAAGGATTTGTAACACTATGTTGGGGGTTTTACTTGTTTATTGGGTTCGCCTAGTATCGTTGTTAGACCTTATCTATGTATGATGGTGTAAGGCTTATGCCAAATACTTTATTCTTGTTTATGTGACGATGAAATATTAGTAGGTGATTTATGTGGATGTTAACTTATTATCGTTGAAACTTAAATGAATGTTCACTCATTGACTTATCTATGTCTTTACCATTTGAATCATGACTTGTATGATGAAGTCTCATTGTTATTTTCCGCTGTAATGTATGTGAAGCATGATATATGTTTGGCTTTTATGCTATGGTTAAATGATGATTTTCACATGTAACGCTCTTCTTGTGTCTACTTGCGTTATTATTTATTTAATTGGTCGAAATTATGGGTAGATATAAGTAGGGTGTTACAACATATCTTGCCCTGCTCGTGAACTGCCGCCAGACTCTGGAAATGATGTTGATGAACTATGGAATTGTGTCATGGGATGAAATCGCGTGGACTCATGAACTGATGAGTGGCGAGGTAGCATATGCTGCACGTTTGGTTGTTGTTGATGAGGATGTGAGCTGACATATGCTGAGTGGCGAGCTGGCACATATTGGGTATGTTGCTGTTGTGGTTGTTGCTGATATGTCTGCTGGTTTTGTGATGAAAACCTTTGCTGCAACAATAATTCCATGTCTTGCCTTGCTTCAGCTCGGAATTGCGACCTCATTTGTTCGATCTGAGATTGGACTTGAGATGCGACCTCAGCTTGGACCCGAGCTTCATTGTCAGCTTTGAGGTGGCGTTCCATCTCTTCTAAATCGAACTGTGTATGAGATCGAGCTGTAGAACTGCTTGAACCAATAGAGGAGCTGGAATTATATCTATATCCTGTTGGGGTCCTCATCACCATTGAAGAAGCATTTTCGGCACCCCTAAGACGGTTTTTGGGCATCCCGCCAGCAACCTCGACAAAATGATCAATCATTATTGTCTCTCTAACATCCTCAGGAGCCCGCTCACTAGCTGGAATGGAATTTTGATGAGCATTAAAAGCTTCGTCAAATGCATCCATCTCCCTCTACAAAAAGATAAAGAAAATATTTTATTAGTAATATACCTGGACTCGTGCCGCTTCATCTGTATCCCATGACCCATCAGGTCTCATGTGGAAGAACTCGTGCATTTTACACAAAGTGGACTCGCATCCATTCAGGGCAAAATATTCAGCACGGAAGGTAGCCCCAGATGTCTGCCCACCCCTATGGCGGCACCCTCCTCTATTTTCTGAATGTCTATTGGCCGCTGCTTTCTTGCACTTTTCCTTATATTCTTCTGCTGCCCATTTGCCTTTCAAAACAGGCCAAGATTTGTCACCAATCCAAGAAGGCTTACTATCTGTACAGCGCACATTAGACAACAACGCTGACAGCCGCATTGAACATTTCTTATTAAAATTTTTAATCATTGCCGCATCAAATTTTTCAACCACGTGCATCGTACCTGTTCATAATGCAAAATAATATAAATATTAGTAATATTGATTATTAATGATAAAGTAAAATTATAAAATATTATTATCAAATTGTTTCTTACACGAAAATCATTCCAAAATTTGTCCCAAGCAGTCTTATCATTTTTTACTTCTTTCCAGGAAACAAACGGATGATTGTAGTTTCCCTGAACCAATGAAGAAATATGTGTTGATGCTGCTTTTTGTGGTTGAAAGCTACACAACAAAATATACCTCAAAAATATTACAAATAATATTAATAATAATTAAAATAATATTAATAATATTTCTTACTCATCATAGTAAGGCATGATGACAGGTCTATTGTGTCTGTCCACCAACATAGTATCACCAGGAGCCAAAAGATCAATTTCCCGGATTTCATCATCTGCACTGGTGTCTTCCTCTGGGTCTGGCGGAATTGGTATCTCCGTACCATCCTCATTAGTTCTGCGGGGCATAGGTGTCAAATCGCGGTTGTACATTGTTCGTTTCTTGAGGTTGCGGGGTGGAACCTTTTTACGCCCACGTCCACGTCCAGCTTCAGGTGGGTCTGATCCATATCCACCTAATCTCCACCACCACCAGGTGGAGGTATGGGTGGATCTCCTGATCCGGCTAAAGACGTCATATATACCTATACCCGTAAAAATAATAATAATACCACCGTAAATAGTCATTGTCATTCAACATACATTCAACATACATGCAATAAATAGTCATTGTCATTACAAAATAGATTCAACATAAATAGTCATTGTCATTCAACATAGAATCAACATACATGCAATAAATAGTCATTGTCATTACAAAATACATTCAACATAAATGCAATAAAAAAGTACATAAATGCAATAAAATTAGTTGTTCTCATCCCAATCTGATATATCTTCATTGTCGTCTTGACCATCTTCCAAAGGCACTTCATCGTCTTCATCAACATCACCTCCGGGAGGTACCTCTTCTGCTTCGTCTTCACCGACACAAAGCTGATTAAAAGGTTCAACTGCAATTACATCATCAGCTACGTTGGTCATCTCATCAATCTGATATGGATGATCAACGTCTTCGTCTCTTCCATCTTTTTCAATTTGACCCCTTGGTTTTGTCATTATTGCGGCACACCATCCTCGCTTGTCAACTCTTGTTGATGGATAAGGGACATAATAAACTTGTGTAACATTGTTGGCAATAGCGAATGGATCAGCGGAGCCAGGAAAAAATATGCGGGTGGGCCACTAAAAAAATATAATAGATAAGTTAAATACAAAAATTATTTTGTGTATAAAACTTTAAGTTAAATAAGCATAAAAATTATTTGTGTATTGAAACATTCAAATTTTTAAGCATAGTAATTTAGAAGGTATATATATGGGGAGAGATCAAATTACACCGGTGTAACATTTGAGTATGTAACACCGTTCAATAACACTTTAACAAATACAAATTTTACAAAATCCACTGTTGGATTGAAAGCTTAGATATCGTATGGATCATCCATGTAAAATTTTACAAAAATCTAAAATCGTTTAATGGTATGATGTATTATTATGTTGCTCAAGATTATTTGTTTAAGACCCGTTTGAATGGACTTATTTTTAAGCTTATGCGAAACAACTTATGCAAATAAATTAATTTTTATGTATTATTATAAGTTTTTCAAGATAGCTTATGAGAAAACAATTTATACAGATACAATTTTTATTAGTAATAACTTATAAATTAACATAAAAAATTATTTATTTGCATAAGCTATTTTCAAAAGTTCAAAAATAAACTAATTCCAAATGGTCCCTAAATCCTTATGCTACTTGTTAAAATTGATTTTATTTTTTTAACAATAAAACAGAAAGAAAGAATAGCAAAATTCTAAAATTAAATCAGGAAAAAAAAGAAGCAAAATTTTAAAATTAAATTAGAAAAGAGAGCAAAAAATGGGGTTGGAAAGGTTTGAACCCATGACCTTCCCTTAAAAGGACGCACACTAGTGCCACTGGGCTGTGGGTGGATATCATGTCAAAATCGTGCATACTAGTATATAGTAGCTTCCTATTATTTTGGGGTGGCCTGGCTGGGGTGGGCCATGGCCCAGCCAGGCCACCCCTGTCTCCGCCACTGGTCATGTGGATGTCAACAGTGTTTGTCTTTGAATTAAACTTTGTACCCCCTACTTGATGGATCAAACCAACTACAATAAAACAATACCACCGAATTCTTGTTATCGAGATAGTTGTACTCGATTTCAAATATGTCCTCAATAACACCGTAGAAATCACCTTCACCGTTTTCAGTCACACTTTTCATACACACGCCACTATTATTTGTTTTTTTGCCTTCAGTCCAACTCTTTGTATGAAATTTGTATCCATTGACAAAGTAAGTGTGCCATTGTTTAACACGTGACCTGGGGCCAAGAGATAAGTTCATCAAGTGTTGTACAGTAGGAGTTGGATGTTGATGATGGATGTAGTTTGTGAACCATTGTAGAAAAAATTCATGTGTCCTAGCAGAAGATTGATCTGGAGTTATCTCTTCCGAAGACAAAAATAAATCAAGGTAGGGTTGAACTTCAGTGCAGTTACTTAAAATGTGAACATGTGCTGATTTTAATGCAGCATCTCCAGGAAAATACTGTTTCTCCACACCACCAGGACGCCCAAACAATTTGAACACTGATAAGTTAAATGAGTTGACGCCACCGGCAGATGTTTCAGTTTCATTCCGACTACTTTTTGGTGCCAATGTGTCTTTGAAATAATGATTACAAAAATGAATTGTTTCACGATGTAAGTATGTTGCACAAATTGAGCCTTCAACCCTAGCTTTATTTTTCACAGAACGTTTTGAATCCCCCATGAATCTTTCAAACGGATACATCCACCTATATTGAACAGGTCCACCAAGTCTAGCCTCATATGCAAGATGAACTACGACATGCTCCATAGAATCAAACAATGCAGGAGGAAAGATTCTCTCCAGCTTACACAATATCATTGGAATGTCATTTTCCATCTTGATCAGATCACCTTCTCTTAGTGTCGAAGAACACAAATTCTTAAAGTATTGACCGAGTTCAATAAGCGGATTCAAGACATGTGTTGGTAGAGAACTAAAGGCAATAGGAAGTAAAGACTGGAAAAAAACATGACAATCATGACTCTTCACCCCCCTCATTTTATGATTGTCAACATCAGCACATCTTGCCAAATTTGAAGAATAACCGTCCGGCATCTTGAGTTCTTTTATCCACCGACAAACTGATTTTGCTTCATCAACAGATAAAGTATAGTTGGCACGAGGTTTTAGGGTCTTGCCATTGGAAGTCTCCACCAACAACAAGTCATTACGTCTGCAATAAAACGCAATGTCTTCTCTTGCTTTATCATTATCTTTTGTTTTTCCCTTGACATTCATTATAGTGTTGAAAAAAATTTCAAAAACATTTTTTTCAACATGCATAACATCAAGGTTGTGACGCAAAAGGTTGTCTTTCCAATAAGGCAGATCCCAAAAAATACTTTTCTTTGTCCAATTGTGCTCTACACCGTAACCTGGCGGTTTTGAAGCAACACCGCCTACTATTTCTACTTTTGGCTTATCTTTCACTTCGTCCCAAACTTCTTGTGATGTCAAATATCGAGGTGGTAGTCGGGTTTCAATCTGACCCTTAACAAATGCATATTTATTCCTTCGAAATGGATGATCAAGGGGAAGAAATCTTCTATGGCAATCAAACCACGTAGCTTTACCACCTCTTTGTAACGTAAATGCTTTGGTGTCCATCATGCAAATAGGACATGCCAATTTACCATGTGTCCTCCATCCAGACAACATCCCATAAGCAGGAAAATCATTGATGGTCCACATCAAAGTTGCTCTCTCATGATGAAATTTTGTTTTCGGCTGATATCATATGTCACAACACCTTCCCACAACCTCTTCAAATCATCAACCAAAGGTTGCAAATAGATATCAATACCAGCAGTTGGACTAGATGGCCCAGGTATTACAGCGGCTAAAAACATGTAAGATTTTGACATACACATTTCGGGTGGAAGATTGTATGGAATGACAATAATAGGCCAACATGAATATGGTGTTGCTGATGCTTGAGTATACGGTGTAAATCCATCAGAGCACAATCCCAGTCTAACATTTCTTGGATCTGAAGCGAAACCAGGATTAACTTGATCAAAATGCTTCCATGCTAAACCATCAGAAGGATGTCGCAACTCACCGGACCTTTTTCGTTGTTCATAATTTTCAGAATGCCATGTCATTTTTCTTGCAGTTTGCAATGATGCATACAACCTCTGCAACCTCGAAACTATGGGTAAATAGAACATCGCTTGTCTTGGTACTGGCTTTCCCCTTTTTGACCGCAATTTTTTTGTTTGACGGTATCTTGGTTCTTGACAAAATTTACATTGAACTAAATCACCATCATTTACACCAAACTCGTTGTTATTAAACAACATACAACCATTGATGCAACAATGAATTCTCTTCACTCCAAGTCCTAGCTTTGACACTAGCTGTTTTGCTTCATAATAAGTTCGTGGCAAATCACTGCGGGCGTAGATGGGTGTTGTATCTAACACCAGTTTCGCGATCGCATCCATGGCTAATTCCGGAATCAGAAAGTTACACTTTAGACCCAAAAGTCTAACACACACTGTTAACTTCGAGTCTGTGGAATCTTCAAACAACGGTTCATTTGTATCTTTTAAAAGATTGAAAAATCTCTGGGTATCAACATTCGGAAGTTGGTCTCCATCATATTCATCTCCATCATCCGCCACACCAATCCCAAGAGCATCAGTTATCATATGATTCATCTCGTTGAATGGGTAATGATGGTAATTCTGAGCAGGTACTATTGGCGCACTGTTGCTTGAAGAACCTTGATACACAGCACCAAAATTAGTAGCACTCGACGCCGGCGGGTCCGACATAATTGTTTCACCATGACTTGTCCAAATCCAGTAATTGGGTCTAAATCCTTTAGTATACAAGTCATATTTAATTTCATCTTCGCTGCGAATCCATCTACAGTCACAAGACGCACACAGACACCTAATTCCCCCTTCACTTATGACGATGTTACTACGTTTTGCAGCTTTGAGAAATAGTGCAACACCGAGTTTAAAAATTTCTTTAATTTCTCCCCTCTTTCCATCATAATATCTATCGTACATCCAATTACGATCCATATTAACTATATATGATCTGAAAGTTTAAACATAATATATCAACACGATCACTAATTAATTAGATCGATGTCATATACAGGGGATCGATATGCATTGTAGTAATTTTTTTCTTTTCTATAATATATAAGGGAAGATATTTAACATACTTTTTTTTATTACGAAAACAAATATAATTAAGTATTTTATGTTCTAAAACTAATTAATATTAATATAGCAATAATTAAAATAATTAATATTAATAACAATAATTAAAACTTATTTTTCTTATAACCTATTTTTCTTATTATTACACTTAAAGTCTTAAACAATAAAAAACTATTATTATATTAGAACAAAAAAAACTGTTTTATTAGTTAAAAAAAACTTAATTTTATTATCACTCTTTTTTTTTAAAAAAACAAATAATCAAGTTTTTTATCTTCTAAAACTCACAAAAATATATATTTCTTAATAACACTTATAAAAAAAACTTATTTTACTTATTATTACACTTAAAGTCTTAAACAAAAAATTTTATTTAGTACACTTATAAAAAAGAAGTAACAATAACAAAAAATTATTATATTAGAAAAAATAACAGTTTTATTACTTAAAAAAAACTTAATTTTGTTATCACCTACTTTTTTTTTAAATCTAATTTTATTATCACCTACTTAATTTACTTCTAAAACTCACAATAATATTTTCTTAACATATTTTTCTTACGAAAGTAAATAACAAAAAATCATTATTATTACACTTAATCAATAACTAAAAATTATTATCACACTTAAACAATAAATTTTATAGTTTAAAATAAAAATAATATCACAATTTACATATTACTTACTTGGTAGCCGAGTAGAGTCTGACTTCGCGCTTTATCAAACAATGTCCACCCACGACCACGAATTAACTCCTATGCCACACTCCTAAATTAAAATCATAAAAATAAATAAAACAATTGATTAGTAAATATAACAATAATAGACAAAAAATAATTATGAAAATTAATAGACTAAATAAGCACTTACCAACAATATAGGTATTGAGTTGTTGAAGGAAATTGATAATAAAGTAATGGAAAAATAAAAGGGAAATGAAAAAAATTTAAAGCATAAAAGAAGTTTGATGTGAAAGGAAAAAAAAATTGTTGAGAGAATGAAAAAAGTTTGATATGAAAGGAGAAATTATTTAGAGAGAGTGAAAGAAGTATGAGTGAGTTTAGAGAGAAGTTAGAGAGAAGTGAGAAGAATAGATGTGAAAAGAAAAATGAATGGGAATGAGTATTTATAGAGGGGGAAGGAAAATCGAACGTTTGAATCCGTTCATTTACTGGCGGAATTGTTGCACTTACTGGCGGAATATTCCGTCAGAACCTATTTGACCGTTGAACACTTACTGGCGGAAATTTCCGTCAGTAAGTGTTGTGTCAGCGCGTGCAGTATCCGAGACACTTACTGGCGGAAATTTCCGCCAGTAAGTGTTAGCCGTTGAGATTTAACTTTCTGGCGGAATATTCTGCCAGAACGTATCTCGTCCATTCGTTTACTGGCGGAATATTCCGCCACTAAGTATTATTCTATTTTTTTAATATTCTGGAAAATCTACTGGCGGATTTGCATCATTTTGTGGCGGAATTTTCCCTCAATAATTTATTGAGGGAAAATTCCGCCAGTAACTTATTTTAAAATCTGTTTGTATTTAAGGCTTTTCTTGTAGTGCGTGTTTGTTACCATTAACTTGGAGATTGGATCCTCTCCTTCACTTTTCTCTCCATCTCTCTCCTTCCTCTCTATCTCTCTCTTGATTTCATTCTCTCTCTTCAATAAAAAATTTAAAAATAATCATGAGAGAGAGTGAGATTAAGAGATAGATAGAGAGGAAGGAGAGAGATGGAGAGGAAAGTGAAGGAGAGAATCCAATCTCATTAACTTGTATGAGAAGCCTCCGTGAAGGAACGAGCACGAGTTGGATCTCGAGTGCTTAGACAACAAGTATTAGGCCTTGACCCAATCTGAAAAGCTTTGCATGAGAAAGAAAAATTCAAAAATCGCTAGAAGAAATATTAATAAATAGTAAAGTGTATAATATGAAAATAAACATTAAACAAGATAGAACGATTGTTTGAATGATAGATATTATGGAAGGAAGTATTTTGAGTTCACATGATCTTTTCAAATTTCCAACAATATTAATTTTTTTTTCAACTGCACTTTCTAATTAATGTTACGCACATGTTTTGAATTTAGCATCTTCCACTTTTTGTTGTTAATTCTCTAGTTCTCAAGAGAATGGGTCTTGGTAATCCAGAGTTCAATAAAGATAAATAAATTCGAGTAAAAAGTTCAACATCTTCTACCATTTTCTATAAGATAAATTTAGTAAAAATATGATTTTCTCTTTCACTATACTATTTTCGTAATAGTGTTTTTTTTGTTGCAAAAGAAAGGGAATAAACAAGACAAAATGAAAAACTAAGCCCTAATTAAAGACACTCTCATAGACTCAACTACAAAACAGAACTCAGCTCAATAGGTGCCTTGTGAATCACCTTGAACTTATCTCCACCAACAACACCCTTCTTGATGCAGATCTAAGTATATAAACAACTGATAATATTGCAACAAAGTTGCAAATAAATGAAGAAACATAAACAAGAAAAGGTAGAGTAGGAAAAAAATAAAAAATACTGCCACATTTTATAACACCTCGATTTTTATAATTAATTGTTTTAATTAAATTCAATTGAATATTTTGAAAATACCGCAGTCATTTCAATCGGTTTGACAATTTGGTGAAAGGTAAAAAAGGGGCCAAGATGAGACATTTGATTTGGCTAGCAACAACATGGTGTATGGCGTCTTCGGAATAATACTATTTTTAGAGGTGTTTCGCTGAATTTATTTGTAACCGTTGATCAAATTAAGTATATTTCGTGATTTTGGTTTCTAGGTAGAATTGAGACAAATTCTTCTTATGGTTATGTTGATTGGTGAAATAACCTTTTAGCTTGCCTTCATAGCATCTAAAGGTGTTTATGAATTGTAAGGGTTAAGTACATCTTGTACTCCCTATAATTCAATTTTTTATTATAAAAAAAAATCAATTGAATATTAAGCATTTAGGTGTTATTTAATTTTTTAAATATGATAGAGGCGATGAATTAGTGAGAAATTCATGAATAGAATTAAGATATAATTTCATTTGATTTTACTAATTTAGATAAGGGGGAATATGAGAGAAAATAGTTTTTAAGTAAAAATAGAGATTATGTGAGAAAATATAGAGATAAGAATTACTTTTTGAAAAATTTGGTTAGGAATTAGTATGAGGGATTATGTGAGAAAATATAGAGATGTGGATTACTTTGTGGAAGATTTAGTTGAGAAAATAGAAAACTATAAAATAGAATCTTTAGCTAAAAATAAGGAGTTTTTAGTTGAAATAGATTTCCTTGTTAAAATGGGATTTTTAATTGATTTTATAATTGAATTAGGAAGGAAAAGTGAGATATTAATTTGGATAGAAAAATTGAATCTAATAGAATTAATGGAGAGGGAGCGTAATAAAGTAAAGAGGGTACCTTTAGAAAATCTATTGAAGTAAGCCCAAGTGAGAGGGTGTGTTAGTGTGAGCAGGGAGGTGTATTAGAAATTCCGTAGAGAAAGTCCAAAATAGAATATATTTAAATAGAAAGGAATCAGGGAACATAAATAAAAAATCATAATTCTGAAAATTGGGGAAAACTAGGGGTCCGTTTGGCCCGACTTTTTTACGTTTCAGAAGCTGACTGAAAGTTAAAAGTGAAAATAAGAACTTTCAAAAAAAGAGCAAAAGTTGTTTGGTAATTGTTATTTTTTTTTAGCTTCAAAGTTATTTTTAATCTAAAATTTGTTTGGTAAAATATATTTAAAAAAAAAGATTTGTACCAAAAAAAACAAATTAAAAAAAAAAGATAATAACAACTAATAATATTTAAATGGAAAAAAAAACTAAAAAATGAAAAAATAAAAATAAAAAGAGCCTTCGTTAAGATTCAAAGCGTGATCATTGCAAAAAAGCTCTAGATTTTTTTTCAAAAGTAGGTTTGAACCTCTTTTCCTACAAGCTCATTTAATTCAATTTTGCACATTGAAAAAAATTTGCTTAGCTTTATTAAAAATGTGTTTGGCCCAACTTTTAATTAAAAAGAGAATAAAAAGCTAAAAAAAGTCGGGTCAAATGGAGCCTACGATTCGGAGAGGCAAGAACGGAACTTGGGAATTCAAGAGAGAACATCATGAACTTATGTGAATTCGAGGTAGGGGATTGTTCATCTAAGGGGTGCCTTATGCACAAGGGTAGTGAACTGAGGAGTCCTTAACCTCGTCTTCTTCCCTTCTTTTTCGTGTTTAATTAATTGTCTTGTTGTTGTTAAATATTATTATTGTTGTTGTCAATTGGTGTTGAGTTTGATTAATGTTGAGTCTAATTGGTGTTGATTTTAATTAGTGATGAGTTTAATTGGTATTGCACATTAGATTTATATTGGTGTGACCTTACATGCATTCATAATTAATGGAGTCTAAGCATTGGTGATGATTGGTGAGTGTAATAGTCACTAACATAACTTTGACAATACAAATTTGGTGAGTAGGATAGTACCAAGATACATTTAGTGTTAAGTCTATACTTTGAAGTAGTAAAGTTTTTTTCACTTGGGTTTGAACCGTGAACCTTTGGCTAATCAAAGAGAATAGAAATACAATACGGCAATACCTCCTTATCATAATGAAGTGGAAAATCACATATTCAATATGCACCGTATCGGACAAAATATCAGGTACCATTCGTCTAAGGTCCAACTCGCCTATTGGCTCATGTACTGGGTGAGCCCCAATTTCTATTTGGGCTGGACCTGCCCCATAGAGCGAAAGCCCCAATACACCTTGGGACGAGATCATGCTTAGAACAAGATGAAACCAAGAAAATAGAAACACGATCTCAACTACCTAGCCCACTTCCTCATCATATCCTCCCATGTATTAGGCAAATCACGTTCTTCTTTCACAAAACTACCAAGAACACTCAATATTATCGTGCTAGTACCCTACTAACCTGATAACTACATAGGCACTCAAATCCTAAGCACCAACATATGAAATCTCTCAATAGTTTCTTATCATCAATTACTAATATTAGCTTAAGAGAGCAAAAACTAAAACTTATTATGCAGCTCCAGATTCTGACTAGATTACTACCAATTTTTTAATTTTGTTAACCACAATACTTTTATGAAAGTCCATCAAATAATTAACAAAAGACACACGAGATTCAATACAACACAATTCTTGAGAAAACTTAAGTAACTTGAAAATGCTTAAGTAGTAACATAGCATCTATTACTTTGGTTTGCAAGTAGAAGATTTTTGGCGAGCCTTGCATTTAGGGAAGCACCCTAGAATTATATTAGTAGGTCGTTGTTTGTAAGTTGAGAAAAAATCTGGAATAAGCTCAAGTGATTCAATAAAGCTCTCCAAAATTGATACAATCTCAACAAAATGTGGCCTTTTATTTGGATTACTTGACCAACATCTATTGATCAGATTACTAATTGCCCATGGACATTCAGATGGCAGTGGTGGTCTTGCATTCTACAAAATATATACAAATTCATCAAATATATCAGTATCATAGGTTAATAAAATAAAATAATAGGGCCATTTCCAAAAGATACATATAGTCGTATAGTTAAGGGATGTGCACTGTCAGTGTAAATTTGTTTTTAGATCACTATACTGTCATTTCATGGTACAATTTCAAAATTCAATTAAAGGAGTGGAATGATGTGACAGAATAGTGTATTTTCATTAGACGTCAATATAAAACAAATTTATATTGACGGTGCATGTATGTCCTTTAAACTCGATAAAAAATTCAACTAATTTTATATTATAAAACTATAATATCAAAAAGAGAAGTTAGAGTTGAATATATGAAATACAAAAGAAAAATTTCTTGGTATACTGAGTTTTGTTGGGCACTAGTATTCTTAGATAAAATAATTCAAAATTTAAATTTGTTTTAAAATTATTTAATATAATAAAAGCAACAAAACAAAAAAATTAAAAGTCTAAATATAAGTAAAAGTCTACTTTAATCATTATGTTTTATGTCATTATTCCAATTTTACCATTAAAGAAATATTGATTCAACCAATAAATGCAATGTTCCACACTTTTCAAGAAGGGTATAATTGAAAATAAAATATTTTTTCTCCTCAATCAATGCACTTAACCTACTTTCTTAAAGGATGTGTTTTTTTTGAAATTTTGCATATATATAAGACTAGAGGGACTGAGGGAGTATATTCAAATAAAACCGCAGATACTAGAATGTTCTCTAATAAATATATATAAAGCTTCTCTTTCAACTAGAGGTTCCATTATTGGCACCTTGTTTTGATGTTGGGATGCATGTGACGAAGAAGCAGGGTGGCAGCAATCATTGAATCTCATAAAAATGCATAGCATATATAACCATATCTTTGAATGTTGGAAAAGCATAACAATCATTTAGATGTCGGCAAAAATAGCGAAACCGCTAGTAATTTAAAGAAAATGCTAACCAGTGTCTTTAAGATACTAGTTAAGAAAACTAAATTACTGGAAAAATATCTTGAAATATGTATAGTCAACTTCTTAAAAGTATAAAAATAATCTTTTTAATACAATTTTTTGTTTCTTAACTAAAATTATACCAGTGCTTCAATATTGTTAATGTGGTGTCTAGCTTAGATAAGCAAGTAAATCTGAAACACAAACATAAACACATGTTCTGTAAAGATCACAGACAAAGAATGATTGTTGCCCACCCCTTCTACACGTTCCAAAAAGGGACATGCTCAAATGCATGCATGAATGTAGACAATACGGTAGATAATAAATTCAACATATACATGCACAAAACAATGCACGTTAAACCAATTAATTTTGACACTTTTTTATATTAAAAATTGCTCAAAACAATAATAACGAGTGGTGCCGTTCTTTAAAAGTAGAAATTCACGGTCCTCTTTGTCATCACTGAGTGAAAGGTGGTCTAATCAGTGTCGACTTTACAAAAACATAGAAAAACAAATACGAGTTAAGTTCCAAAACACGTATATGTTTTTTCTTGTTTTTGTCAAATTGACATTGATCATATCACTTTCTCAAACATTATAATAAAGAGACCGTGAACTTCTACTTCTGAAGGCCGACTTCAGTCATCGTTGAAATTTTAGACAATAGTTGAATGATTTAATATAGCAACAATTATACATTGATCAATTATACTACAAATAATTGAAATAGCATAGAGCCAGTTAATTTTGTGCAGATAAGCATATTCACACCATAAGTGATCAACTAAGTTCTTGAGCTAGACACACACATGAAATTAATTAATCATGTTACAGATTAAAATAAGAATGTGTTATGTAATGAAGTAAATTATGGTACAAGTACAAACCTTGTAGGAAACTGCATATGCAGCCTGCTCTGGTGTCATGTTGTCAAATGGAGTCAATGCAGTTAAAAGCTCCCAAAGAACAATACCAAAACTATACACATCAACTTTTTTAGTATGATGTTTTTCTTTGATCATTTCAGGAGCCATCCAACGGTAGGTTCCGGTAAATCCTTTAGCACTTCCACACTGAGATTCTAAGCATGAGATACCAAAATCAGCTACTTTTACACACATATCTTCTCCTAAAAGGAGATTCTCAGATTTGAGATCCCTATGGAGTATCCCTTGAGAATGAAGATATTGCATTCCCCTTGCAATGTCTAAGGCTAGTTTCAGAACAAGTTCAAGTGGAACTGAATGTGGTTCTTGTTGATGAAGGTATTTTCTCAATGAACCACCGGCTAAATATTCGGTAATTATGCAGAAGACTGGTGGTTTCTTGCAAGCAGCGATGAACTGCAGGATAATAAAAGTTAGCAGCGACCAAATTTACACACAGAACATTCTCTTTAGCACTTCGAAAAAGTTGATAATTGATCAGCAACAATATCTAAGTGATCTAAGTGTGTGTTTGGTTCTGCCGTAACAAAAAATGATTATGAATGAATTGATTTTATAAAACTGATTCGAGCTAAAAGTGATCGAGTTGAAAGTATAGTGATTTATGTTGGTATACATTCATGTAAAAGTGAGTTGAACAATGAATTCGAGGTTAAAAATTATATAGGCAAGAGCTCTGAGTTGTAGCTTCAAGTAAGAATTAATTCTCGAGACCAAATCAATTCTATTCGATAGCATCCAAACATGTCAAAATCAATTCTAGGATCAATTTTGATGGTACAAAAGTGACACCAAACATACACTAATACATGAATAATAAGAATGAGAGAGATAATATTGACATGCTAAAGAAAGTCTAAATATTTGAGTATAGATAAATGAAAGTCCAAAATATGCTATTTTTTGTTTAGCTTTACTCTAATGTCTGACAGCATGAAACATACACATTAGGATTGAAATCCCCCTAAGGCACAAGCTTTTACCAACCAATCTATATGAGTACAAAAGCACAAATGTAGTTAATTCTTGTTTAATCCATAATTTCTTTTTAAACACAAATGTTCTTCATTTTGATTCTTCCTAGTTGCTTCTGAAATTTCATAACAACTAATTATTATAACAAGGTAACCACAGCAACAATGAGGTTAGCATTGAACAATCAGAAATCAATCAGTAAAAAAGCTATCATCAAAAAGTGAAAATTACATGTAAACTTAACTCAGTTGTTAGGGACATCCCATTATATATACAGGAGCCGGAGTTCTGAGCGAACTCCGGACACTCCAGATATTCGCTTTAAGGTAAAATTTCTAGGCACCACCATGTTACTTGACCAAAAAAAAGTTAAGAATACATAAGAAATGGACATTTATGATTAGAGTGTCAAAGTTAAATCTTTTTTAAGCTGCAACAAAAATATAAAAAAGAAAGAGAGATGAAGGAAAATGCAGGAACTGAAACAAGAACCTAAAAGAGGTGATTGAAGAAACAACAAGAAGGACTTACAGTAAGGATATTTGGATGCCTTAACCTCAAAAGCAAAGCAACTTCAGAAGTAAATTGCTTCTCAAGAAAAGAAGCCAAATCTTCATCTTCTTCAGGTTGACTCACAAGCTTAATAGCAACATCCTTTTGCTTATAAACACCTCTATAGATTCTACTATGTCTTCCGGAAGCAAATTTAGATCCAATAAACAACTGAGACATATCAGCACTCCATTCATCTTCTTCTTCATCCTTTATTGCAGCACCAGATGACACCAAATACTTAGACCAAGAAACTGCTCTTTTGTACTCTCCAAGTGAAAGTCTCCTCCCAGACTTTCCATTATTAGAAATTTGTTTATACCAGTTCAAATTCTTCATATGGGTCACGGTTATTTCTTCCCAAAATCATCAAAATTCAATCTTTGTAAAAAGTTGTTGAACCCCAAAAGCAGATCCAAAAAGTTTCAAACAAAAATGCACCTTTTTGCAGAGTAATAACCCAGATGAACAAAACTTGATTTTCATAGCAAAAAATAGCTCTTGAGAAAACTACATTGCGATTATTTATACCTCTTTTGGTCCCCACTTTCTCATTGAGAAACAAATATGGTGAAAATGAATAGAAATAGAAAACAAGAACAAAGAGAAACTCACATTACAACCCTTTAATCAAAAGAACAGATTTTTGGAGAGAAAGAGAGAGAAAACAGAACAGTTTTGTTAATTTTGAACAACCAATCATGTAGTGACACCAAGGTAATATAGTACACAGTATAGTACTAGTTGTTGGTGTTGGAGTGAAAGCATATGCAAAATGAAACAGAAAGAGTTTATTAGATGAGTGTGTTTACGTTGATACTCGTAACGTGCGAAGATCCACTTCTGAGGAGACAAACCGGGTCGGCTTGATAATGACCGCTACTATATTTTTCTTTTCCCATTTTCTCCTTCTTTATCTTACACATTCTCTACCATTACCATTCTATGTACCATTATGCCCTTCCTATTTCTCTTTTTTGTTATTGATTTTACTTGTAGTTGTTCTAGGTAGCATTGTTGTGGTGAAAGAGGTTATATCTGTACCCACTCTGACGCTCAAAATAGTTTAGGTGTCAAATGAAGGTTTTAAAGATAGAATGTAAAAGTATGTGATCCTGCTATATGAGATGGCTTTTATAGTTCTCAACGCGGAGCCAAGACCATTAATATAAGATGGATGTGGCGTTCTCGACATTAATAGTTGTTAGAATAATGGTTGATAAGCTATAGTTGAAAATAAATGTCATCATTCTGATGTCGGTCGTTACATAAGACTGGCTTCTAGCAGAAAGACACGACCTTGGGCCTCTAGCAATTGGGTCAAGTTCAACACTTCCGACACGGACTGAGTTGCTTGGTTGTTCGATTAAACAAAAAAAGAGACTATAAAAAAATATATAGAAGATTATCCAAATTCTTACCCAACTAATTCCACCTACATGTGTGGTTTGGTTTTTAGCCTTAACAATCGACTCGTCCAAATAAATATTCATGTGTATGACCTAATTTTTTAGGTTATGTTTCCCTTATAAAAATTAAAATAATTTATTTAATAATCGATAGAATTAATCATATAAATAAATATATTTTTTTGTCAAGGTACATAAATTTATAAGTGGCATTTAAAAATTAACTCTATTCTAATAATAACAAATGATTTAATTGGTAAAATATTCACAACTCTTTAAGAGGGGTTTGAATTGAGCAATTAGAAATTTTAGATTTCTAAGCAATTCAAAGGATTTAATTGAATTACTTTTATTTCTAAAAGTGAATTACCTTTAAAGTTAAATCTTTGACTACTTTCTTAACAATGACATATAATAAGAATTTACTTTATCATATTACTTAGTTTGTATGGTTATTTTTAGGGATGACAATTAAGCTTAAACATGCGGGTCCATTCGAACCCGAGTCAACAGATAAAACTTGAGTTGACTGGGTTCGGATTCGGGTGCCACCCGATTTCACGGGTACGAGTTTGGGCTCAATCAACTCCGCACCCAAAATCTGAAACTACACCCGCTTATATATTAAATTACTTAATTATCCCTTGTTTATATACCAAACTATTTATTTATTTTGTATCATGTGGGATGAAACTTATTTATTTAATTTGGTTGTTTTCTAAGCCTACTAATACTTCATTTTTAAACCTACTGATACTTCATTTTGGTTGAATATGGAACATTATTATACTTCATTTTGGTTGAATATGAAAATTTATATTTCCTTTTTTAATTTTTCTTTTAGTAGATATGTTGTTTCGGGTTCGGGTGAAAAACCCGAACCTAACGGGTGTGGGTTTTATTTTGCAACCCAAACAACATTTGAGTTCATGTTTAGATTTGGGTGGCGATTTCGAATACGGGTTTGGATAATATAAAACCCGCATTCCTGCCCACCCGTTGTCATTTTACATCTGTGTACTGTAACATGGAAAAGAAGTAGTCTCTCCTCCATTGTAGGTGTACATATCTCTTTTACACCAAGTGTGTGGGTATGCCATTAAACTTTTATTTTACTTTGATAATACTATAGAGATTAATCTTAAAATAAGTGAGATCTATTTAACTAGTAGTAATATTATTTTTCAACAAATATTTTTTTCATTCATGTGGGTCACATGCCATTAAACTCTTACATACTCATTGTACATAGTCAAAGTAATTTTTTTCCATTGTTTTGTTATTTATGAAAGATTCCTAAAAATATTTTTGAACCCATAACCAATGCATGTGATTGTGTTGGCTGAAGTTGCAATCTCTATCGTTAAGTAATTTTAATGAATAGTAGCAAATAGGTTGGGCCAATTTAGGGGCAGAATGGTCAGTTTAAGGAAAATGAAAGGGAAGTGTTTGGGTGAATTGAGAAAAAACGATTAAAAACTAGAAATAGTGAATACACAACAGAAACAGTACAGTACCATGTGGGTCCCACTGGGATTAGAGTTTATGTGGGGACCACAAGTTGGTGGTATCCGTGGATATGTCGGACAAAGCCGTATGGACGGTCCTCTTCCGTATACGGTCTCTGAATCTGAACTCTCTCTCTTCACGCATTTCGATGGCTGTTCAGTTATGTAAAAACGTAGATCTTGCATGCATCCATCTTTTTCTCATTCATGTCTCCATTATCCTTCTATAAACCCCGTATTTTATTACTATTACTATAAAAATGAGTAATAAGTAGTAACTATAGTTTGCTGTCAAAGAAAAGTAGTAACTATAGTTTATAAAAAAGTTCTTATAAAAATACAATATTTTTTTTTGAAGAAGAAATACAATATTTTAATTTCTCATAAATAATAGTATCAAAAAGTTTACATACAATTGTAAAATTTTGAGTTTGAATTAAGGTGAGTAAAGATGTTCAATTTAATAGTATTAGTATGATCGGTTGAGCTAAATTTTGGATTATGTACTTTTTATTCAAAAGTTCGATATATTTATACAAAGTTTTGTTTGAATTACATATACTGTCCAAAAACTTAAAACTTTTTCAAGAAGCTACTTTAAAGCTTACGACTTACGAGTATTTTGAAAATCATTACAATGAATAAATTTTAGGGTTAAATATGTTTTTGATCCCTATAATTTCGTCGAATTTTATTTTTAGTTCATGAAGATTTTTTCCATACTTTTTAGTCCTTGAAGTTTTTCCCTTCAATGTTTTTAGTCCCTACTTTTCATTCAACTCGTGCATATCGTTCGAAATTTTAAATTTTTTCTATGGTCATGTTTAATACATTATATGAATCTCTCTTACAAAAGTTTAATTTTTTTTAACAAGAGATGAATTAAATATGATTTTTTTAGTTTTTTGCATATAAAAATTCATAAATAATTTATCTTATGTTAAAATATTCTAAATTTTTATCGGAGATGTTCTTATAATATTATAAACATGAATACAAAAAATCATTCAAAAATGTAAAAATATACAAGATATACAAGAGTTTGATTAAAAGTATGGACTAAAAACAATGACGGAAAAAACTTCAGGGACTAAAAAGTGTGAAAAAAATCTTCAAGGAGTAAAAATGAATTTCTGCGAAACTATAGGGACCAAACACCTATTTAACCCTAAATTTTAAAAAATCATTCTCTTCACTATCCCGAAAAAACACAATAGTTTTTGTTTTCTTTTAAAATTTCTAAAAATAATATCAATAATTACTAAGTACTAAAATCACTATTTTTTTAATCTCATACAAATACTTAAATAAGTTCAATATGTTTTGCGTGTATATATATATATTATGAATGTACAAAACAACTTAGTTATGTCCGAGAGTATTACGAATGGCTTCAACTCGCGGTAGGGATGACAATGACTAGGGTATGAGTATGGTACTATAGTACTCATCTTCATACATGCAGTTTAAAAAAATATCCGTAATCATCTCCATACCCGCGTGGGTAACAATCTGTGTACCCGTACTCATACCCTATGGGTACCTAATTAGTAGTACCATACATGTACCCGTTACTCGCACTTTTGATAAAAGTAAATCGAAAAAATTATAAAATATCATACTATTTTAATAAAATTACAAAAATTACAAAATTTTTAATGTTGTCTCGTGAAAATTATTAACAAAATTATTACTAACCTCATGTTAAAGTTTATTTCTTTGTTGACATATTAACATTGCATTAACATTATGTTATAAATAAACATTTTTATTAAAAGTGTGTAATAGTTTAATAATTTTGTAATTTTATAAATTGATGTACGGTATATTATTATATAATAATATAAATAAAATAAATATATACTATGTGGGTATGAGGCGGGGTTTGGCACCCGTACCCGCACACATACCCGTTCATTTTTATGAGTAATTCCCCATACCCGTTCATTTTTATGGGTAATTTTCCGTACCCGCACTTTCAATTTTTTGTTTTGTTGCTTATATTCGAGACCGGAGGGAGTATATGTGTATTAAATATAGCTAGAGACTTTATTATTTATTAATGATGAAGATATAGTAAAATTTCTTTAAATTAATAATGTCAGGACCAAAAAAATTTATTAATTTAGAGAGTTTTTAAGTAATTATACTGTACATACCAAACAAAAAGGTACACTAAATGTAATATGAGAGTTAGTAATATGCATTGGAAATCAATAACGACTTTTGATGTAAACAAGAGGAACAAATGGGTTCAATGTATTCTTAAGCAAGTTTGCAATATATAATTACATGAATGTGTTAGAGTATTAAAACCAGACAACTATTGAATCATATTTCTATGAATTATTAATTTATGATTTTCTTGGGACCGAAAATTATAAAGAGATCTCCAGAAAAATTATTATCTTATTATTTTATCGAATTTTTCAATTTTTTACATTGGCTCAAGTCGGGACCGGACAAATTTATTATTTTAGAGAATTTATTAATTTACCAAGTATTAATTTAAAGAGATTTTACTGTATATAGTTAAGTCTATTACTATTATAGTTGGTAGTAGTTAAAGTTTGTTATTTTAATTATCTGAATTATTATATAAAACAAAATGCATTTTATATTCACAGTATATAGTGCGTAGAAAGTGTGATGTTGAAAGACATCTACTTTTTTTTTTTTTGAAAGAAGCAAATTCAATGCATATCATTAATTAAAAAGTGTTCAATATAAGGAGGAATAAACTCAAAAACAATAACATTGACTTAATATTAGACATTATAGTGCTAAACTTTGAAGAACCTTGTTGCCTAGAAGAGATAGCTTCAATGACAATTTGTGAATCACTTTCAATAATCACATGGGAAAAGCCTCTTTGTTGGATAAGTATTCTCTAACTTTGTTTTTGGGAAAGGTAGGTAACTTTCTTTCTTTTATGACCATCTGATCCATCAAATGATCAAAAATATGCCACGTATTGCACTATTCATCTTCTTGTTCATCAAATCTAAAATTATATTTCATTAATTTCATTAAACAAAAACTTAAAACAAAGCACTTTCATCTTTCACTAAACTGCTTGCCGCCGCCGAATTGCTCTCCATCGGCCGACCTTTATGGAGCCACCGTCCGACCTGCAAAGTTGTTGTCCTCCACGACTACCATAGGCTGTTTTTTAAGTTTTGGTTGGGAGTTTAATAGTGTTAACAGAACGGATGCCAACACCGGTAGGTCGAAAAGGACGATGGTCGGAGATAGTACATACGATGGTCAACGACGGTCAATGAGGGGTGGAGGAATGGAGGCAGCGCGCAGATCTACAGAGGACGGTGGTGGCAGGTCGAAGAGGTGCGAGTGATGGTGTTTTGCAGGTTGTGTAGTTTACTGGTTTTTTTCTTTAAAAGAGAAGGTGGACACGAATCTACCATGATGATCGCGGATGCACCAGCCCCACCCTGTTTTGTCGATTGATTCAAAGGAACTAGCATCGACGTTGCATTTCTCATAGCCTTGCCGAGGAGGCTTCCAATGGTCTTGCGAGTGGCCATCGTTTTGGCGTCTGCTGTGCTGTTATGGGCAGCAACTAAGTCATTTGCCCTTGCCCAATCATTCCATAAATTCGCCGCTTGCATTCCCACATGTCTTGCACTAACTTTGACATTGTTCCAAACATTGTTATTTCTATTATGCCAAATAGTCCATAATAACATAGTTGTCTTCCCCGCCGCTTCCTTACTTTCTTTACTACAAACATCAAGAATCAAGTCTTTAATATTATGAAAAAGGTGTAGTCTTGGAGTGATTATAGACTCCAATCCCATGACATTCCAAGCCTCCTTACTATACCCCCACATTCCAATAACAAATGTCAATCCTCTTCCGGTGTTTGAAGACATAAAGGACATTCCGGTTGGCATTGAACATAGTGTTGCCGTAACCGTATCCATGTTGGTAAGCAATCTTTGCATATCCGCCACATCAAATGTTTTGCTTTAGGAGGGGCTTGAATTTTCCAGATTTTTCCCCATTGTTTTGGAGTCCTCGGCCCCCCTCTTTTACACCTCTCCTCCATCAATTTTCTATAGCCGGATCGGACCGAGTACAAGTCGTCTCTTTCCTCATTCCAAATTAATCTATCCTCATGGACTTCATATAGTAACGGGACATCAAGAATGGCCTTGGCTTCAGCCCCTGAAAAGATAGAATTAATTTTTTCATTATCCCAACATTTGATACCCAAAAGCATAAGTTGTTGAACATTAAGGTTGTACACACTTTGACTTTGTGGTGCACCTACCCATCGTCCATCATTTACCCTTAGCCACGGATCATCCATAACTTCATTATCACCGATTACCCACCTAGCCTTGAATAAGCGAGAGACCATTGCATTTGGCTTGCAGATAAGTTCCACCATTGCTTTGCTACCATTGCCATATTAAACATTTGAAAATCTCGAAATCCAAGTTCACCCTCTTCTTTGGGGCATGCCAATTTTCCCATGATAACCACCTAATCCCGGCTCTAGAAAGTGACCTACTCCTCCAAGAGTTTATTTTCTTCCAAACACGGTCTTTAACGAATGAGAAAATATTCTTCATCCTACCATGGATGGAAGCCCAAGGTATTTGCGTGTTCCCAAAACATGTTTCACTCCCATAATGTTTGAAAGATCCTTTTGTGCCCCTCTACTCATATTCCGACTGAAAAACACCTCTGATTTTGATAAGTTTATTTCTTGTCCGGACGCTTCCTCATATAGATTTTAAGGATCTTCATTAATTGTCTTGCCTCCGAGATGTTAGACCTGCAAAAAAGAAAACAATCGTTGGCAAAAAGTAAATGGGACACCATAGGGGCCCCTATGCAAATCTTGACGCCGTGTAAGTCACCACAATCCATAGCCTTCTTAATAAGGGAAGTAAGGACTTCAGCCACAAGAATAAAAAGATTAGGAGACAATGGGTCTCCTTGCCTAAGTCCTCTTCCCAGATGAATCAGACCTATTTTATCAAAATTTACAAATGGTGAGTAATTAATAGAGCTCACACACAACATCATCCAGTGTACCAATTTTTCTGAAAATCTCATTCTCATAAGAACACCCTTCAAGAATCTCCATTCTACTTTATCATATGCCTTGCTTATGTCAATTTTAAGGGCTAGTTCTCCCTTGGCTCCCTTCTATTTACGCTTCAAGTAGTGGATAATTTCAATAGCAATCAGTGCATTGTCCAGAATGGACCTCCCTTGCACAAATGCTGATTGTTCCTCTGATACACACTTTCCCAAACAAGTCTTCAACCTATTCGCAAGAACCTTCGACACCATCTTATAGAAGACACTACATAATGAGATAGGCCGAAAGTCCTTCATAGGGGATGGGCTGTCACATTTGGGTATAAGACATATATTAGTTTCATTTAGGGAAGATGGAAAATACTGTCTGTCCAGCCAATCTTTAGTAGCTGCAAACACCTCGTCACCACATAAGTTCCAAAATTTCTTAAAGAACGCCGAGTTGAAGCCATCTGGACCTGGAGACTTGTCCGAATGCATCTGACTGAGAGCAATGTTGATTTCTTCTTTGGTTATGTGAGCTTCCAACTTGAGACATCTCATGTTACTTGAAAAAAAAGAAAGTTGAGCATATAAGTGAGATGATTCATAAATTCAATATCATTTTAGAGTTTGGGTAAACTTATGTTCAATTCGCTTGTATGATTGCTCTTTTGCCATTGTTGATGATTCCAATAATGGTATCAAAGCCTGATTATTACTTTTTCCATCCCAAAATTTTAGCCATTTTAGAGTTTTGTACGTAGATTAAGAAATAATAAAGATTGATAAGTTAAATCATTTTTACCCTTACTTTATTAAGAAAGAGAAAATTCATTTAATGAATCTTTTAGTTTTTGTAAGGATGTAAATAGTAAAATATCGTTCCTTAAAAAGACCAAAGTTTTGGGACAAAACTAAAAAACTAAAAGAACCAAAGATCAATAGATAGTCTCCTTGTGTCGAAGTCTTTAATTAAGTGTTTTACGAGTTTGACTATGCAAGTGTATGTGAATAAAAAAACTTCCCTTTAAAAGGAGTATAATGAATTGAATGAACTAGTATTTGAATTGTTGTGTAGTCAAATGTGAGAGCAGAAATCTCACATTATTTTGGAAAGTGAAAATTAAACAACATATAAAAGTAGGGAATTCATAAATTCAATATCCTAAAGTTTAGAATCAAGATGTTATATATTTACAACTCAAATGTATGATTGGTCTTGGTTTAATTTCTCATGACTCAAAATAATCAATCTCTTTCTTAATTTATTTTTTTTCTTTAATTGTTGGACTTCTAAGTGTGTGTAATACATAAATCAATTTCAGATTCACATAAAAATCTCTAAAACTTTTTTTTAAAAATATTTTATCTAACAAATTTTTTTGGGTTAAATTATTGCTTTTATTTTAATCTTGGACAACCATATCTGGTGTCATGGCTACAAATTAAGAGCAAGCATGATTTTTTTGGTTTTGTCCAATTAATTTAACCTATCATCTAGACTAATGTTGAAAATACTAGAGCTAATATTATCTAGGCTAATGTTGAATTGAAAATACTAGAGCTCATATTTTAAAGGGTTATTATTTATGGGTCTTGATAACGAATGCCTCTGGGGGACTCTTTAAGCATTCAACTAAAAGAAATTTTTTATTTAAAAAGGTAAACACTACAACTTTTAATGCGTTGACTTTACGCATTTCCATAAAAATTCTATGAGAAATTTACTATTTATGGTCTTAAATATGCTCCGGGGCACTATTTGCATTTGCCATTTTTTATTTGGCATGCAACTATTTAATTGATATGAAGTTTCTTAATGAATACATATTTTTCGGAAACACAACTAAGGTCTAAGGTGAACAATGTTATAGAAGACAACTAAGGTGAAATAAGTTATAGATGCTATCAAAACATATCTCTTACAAAAGTTACAATGATTATTGGCTTAAAAATGTGGATGTTGCTTATCTATTCCATGAATGGTTCACAAATTCCTCGGATTTTGTATCATTAGTAAGGGTTTGTTATTAGTACCGTTTTTTTTTTTTTTTTTTTAATTTATTTTTTTTTATAAAATTGAGTTTAGTACTAGTATTATTTTTTTAAGAAAAATATCAACATGTACTCTAACGCACATGTTAAAAGGAATCAAATGTGAAAATTTTATTTTGTAAAATGTGTATTCAATTTTTTAAAGTGTAAATATTGACTTTTGCAATAAATATTTACTATTTTTAAGATCTTGAACATGTGTCTTAGGACATATGTTGACATCATGAACGTGAACATAACATTAAGTTATAGATGTAACTCCCGAGGGATCGACCACTATTCTGAATAATGTAAGGCAGAGAACCTATGTTCATTGGAGCGCCGCAATGCAGGTTATTCTCATCATTAAAGGTAGAGAGTGGGATGAGCCTTCCAAATGATAAAGAAAAAAAATGCTTAGTTTCGTTCGAAAAACCAATGCAAATATCATATTGACTTTCTCTCGCCCTAAAAATGAGATTCTTGCCGAATCTGAGTTTGTTTTTCCAACCATTACCAAAGTTATTCTGTTAGTACTTCAGGTGCTTATGTTGCGTATAATGTAAATTCAGTAGCGGATAAATTCCAACGAGCCTTTCAAACAAGTACTTTTGTAATCGACTCTAATAAATATTGGTTCTTTGATCAAGTTTTGAATGACTTTTCTAGTCAAATTGTTCCTGCGTTTCCGATATAAAGTCTCATTGAAAGCTTTAGACAAATGTGTTATTGAGATATTGGACCCTTATGGTATATCGTACACACCCCAACGATTGGCTGAGCGGATAAGTCAACTTCAAAGTCAATTTATTGTGTGAAGAGTGCTTTATGACCTGTGGCCGCCTGCCTGATCTGATGGGATGCCTATTTTTAATACTTCCTCTAATTTTTTTGATAATAAAATATATACTTTATATATATATATATTTCATAAAATGTTTAACGTAGTAATCCAATATTATATCAAATACATCAATTATTGAATGAAAGTAAAAAAATTATATAACAGGAGTATATAAATCTTGAGTTAGGATCCTCTTCATTTTTCATTATTTCCATTTTCTTTATTAGTGTATAGTTTTGGAAATATAAATATAAAAATGTAACATTAAGTGGATCTAAATATATTTTATACATCCCAAAACATTTAAAAACTTTAATAATAAAAAAAATGAAAAGAAGTGAAAATAGAGAGGATACCAACTCATAAATCTTTGCTGTCAATGAAAAACACTGGAGCTCTTTAATTTTTATCGTAAAATAAAAACACTAGAGCTCATCATTTCAACAAAAGCTTGACAACTGTAATGATGATATATTG
Source organism: Trifolium subterraneum (assembly GCA_951799995.1). Taxonomy (NCBI): domain Eukaryota; kingdom Viridiplantae; phylum Streptophyta; class Magnoliopsida; order Fabales; family Fabaceae; genus Trifolium; species Trifolium subterraneum. Next base: position 30,630,665 of record OX637466.1, read on the forward strand.
CCGAAGTATAAACCAAATTTGATTTAGTCAAATTTTTAATTAAAATTATAATAACAACAAATAACATAGGTGGCATATCTTAATTTCTTCGGATTAATCATATGTGAAGACAACTGATAATTGATTCATGGCATTGGCATAGTTCACCACAAGCATATATGATACGAAATGTATAAGACAAAATTGCAACGTGTATGAATAGGATTGGCCAGAAAATTATTATAGGGATTGTTTGGTGGTGAAGACTACTATAAACTAGCATAGCCCGTGGCCGTACTTAATAATGTTTTGGCTCGTTGTTAATTGTTTAATAATGTTTTGGCTCATTGTTAAACATGGTTGAGATGTGCAAAATTGAATTATTAATAAAACGACGACGTTGCTGACGAGAAAGATTCATTGGATGGATGAGATTTGATTTGATATGTACGGTTAAAGGTAGAAGGATGGTACCTTATACAGTTGTAGTACAGTTAAGTGGAAAGCATGAAGCTAACTAATTAATGAAGAAAAGGAGTTGACGGTAGTTTTAGTTAAAGAAATGAGATGTGTGTAATAAGGAATTGTTTGGAAGTTAGTACAACAAATGTGTATCACATGAACGTGGTTTTCATATTCCAATGGTCCACCACGTGAATCTTCTTCGTCCTATCAACTTCACAAGTTACGAGGCATTATCGATACAACAACGACTACACCGAATTTAGAGGTATGATATGAGATAACTTTTCTCTAGTAGATCATACATCAATTGTTCGATGAATCTAAAATAGATTGAGCGTCAAAGTGCCTTCCTCCATCACCCCCAAAGTGTCATCCGTCTACCTACTCTATCGTGAGGTTGGAATTCAAGTTCATTGCTGAAGGAACAACCGGTTTTGGCCGAATTGTCCTGGCCATGCATGTAGCCCTAGAACGGAGAATTTGATGAGAAATCTGGTGACACAATCAACGCTCAAACGCGTATTATTGAGGAGCAGAACGAGTGAATCCAAGATGTCGAGGAAGCACGATACTCAAGTGCAATTTGTGTTGAAGATCTATTAGGGGCCATCGGAAACAATCATATTCATCAAACTTAATTTAAAATAAATAAAACAAATAAGTCATAATAAACTTAATTAAAACTTAATATATTTAATTATAATACTACTGAAATCATGTATATTTGCATGTCATCAACTCTCTCATGCTTTAACAATTGTTTGTCTCCAATCAATTTTGTTAAGATAGAAATTAGGGTTAAGATAGACATTAGGATAAGTTTAGACACCTATACTATACATCAAGTACATCGAAAGCATTAATGGAGATTAGACATTAGGTAGTGTCTGTTTTTAGTTTTATTTATTGATGTTCCGCTTATATACAATACCTTTGTTTTGTAGTTTTGTTTTTCGCGACCTCTGTTCGTCTTGTACAGAGACCGGTTATTATTAATAATATATTTTCCGTTAAAAAAAAATGTTCGCAAGTAGATTCCGAATTATAGTGGCTTAGGATTCTTTAGAAGTTCACTTTATCAAAATCACTCCAAAGAGAAATAGGGCCCGTTTGTTTAAGATTTTTTTTAAAAAAACATCACTTTTTTTAGTTTAGTGGTGTTTGTTTCAGATTTTTTTAAAAATCATTTTAGTAAAAAAATCTATTTTTTCTTCAAAATGAAAAGCTATTTTCAATAGCTTTATTCAAAATCTATTTTTCTGAAAACCATTTTCTAAAAAAATAGATTTTTATGATTGTAAACAAACGCAAAATAGCTTTAGATTTTCTTCAAAATCTCTACAAAAAAAATCTCTAGATTTTTTTCAAAAAAATCTATTTTTTTTAAAGCTTAAATAAACAGGCTCATAGTCTCTCTCAAATTCCCTTTATGGCTAAATTTTTCTATAGGCTTGACTACAAATCAAATTTCTACCTATTTTCTTATGATGACTAGAATGAACTCAAGGATGTTCTTTTTTATTGATTTGGTCTCTTATTTACTTATGAGCATAATTCACATGATAAAAAGTATCATTATTACAATTATCATACACACATAAGGTTCAATCATATTTTGGGATTAATAACCAAAATTATTTTCTTTTAGTTTTAGTCATCGATGATCAATCAATTTTTGTGATGAATAACTTATTGTGGGATTATCCTTCTTAATTCGAGTAGTTTCCATTTATCCACTCAAATACACACATTTATATATTTTCTCGTTCTTCATTTTCACATGTACATGTTTTGGTTTTTTCTCAATGGACCATCCATCACACATATGATCAATTAGAAGACTCGGAGATTAAATAATAACAATTAACTAGTATACAGACCCGTGCCAAACACGGATAAAAATGCATTTGATGATTTATTGGCTTATTAATAATATATTTTAGTATACTTATTTTTGTTCTTTCACCACGTAGAAGTTAAACAAAATATAAAGGTTTTCGTATTAATATATGAGTAGAAATATATACTACCGTATAAATTGCAAAAATAAAACAGATTCCGTATTTATATAGAAAAAGAAATATAAGTTTATCTAGTAATTAAAAAAAAGAGTCCTTGTATTAATATGAGTAAAAATATAGATTTCATAAAAATTAAAAAAAAAAGACAGGAATTCATCTTAATATATATTAATATAAATATAAGTTCTCGTAGAAATTACAAAAAAAAAATAGTCCTTCATATTAAGATGTGAGTAGAAATATTAATGTATGAATAAAATATAGGATCTGGTTTAAATAAAAAATAATCCTCGTATCGACAAATTTTTTTTTTATAAAGTCTGGACAAAATCTCAATTTAAAAAAGAAAATCTTAGTTTCGCACTAAAAAATTTCGATTTTAAAAACACAAATATCAGTTTTTCCTTAAACTAACCCCAAAAATATCAAAACACTTGACCAGAGCCTAGGCGAGAGTCGTGGCCGTAGATCCTCCCATATATATATATATGATGCTTTTATAAATACATAAATTAGTAGAAAGTTTTATGTATATATTTTGATCAAGTAGTCTAGTGGCTAGAAATATCATTCTTTTATTGTATCCAATATTATATGATGATAGAAGTCAATTATTTTTTTCAAATTATTTCTATGTTTAAGTGTTGAATTCCATAGATTTGAGAATATTCCCTTTTGTATTGAACGTTTAGCTTTTAATGAAATGCAGTAAGTTTCTTTGATTAAAAAAAAAAAGTGTTGAATTCCATGAATAGTGTATATATTCAATAATATGAAGATATTAACTTGTTTTCCTTTTTATTATATTGACCGCTTATTTATTGTTTTAATAATATTAATTGTATAATTTGATTTTATTAAAATGATCAATTTTAATTGTTGTACTTTCTTTACATTTTTTTCGATGTCTTGGGTTAAGAGGCATGTGTTCATATTCATTCCTGTATAATTGACAGTATGACACACTAATAATTTTGGGTCTCGAAGTGTTCTTAACATTGAAATGTCAATTATAAATCCTCTCATTAATAACTTTTTTTATCATTACATTCAAAAGCTAAAAAAAGTGAATAGTAAAATGATGAAGTGAATGAGGAAAAAAATATTGTACATTGTTTTTGGCACAACTAAAAATTTAATTAAAACACTCAAATGCAACACAAGAAATGTATGAAAAGTGAACAAAATTTCGATTGAAACTGGTAGAACTATGGTGGGTGGCACAAATCCAATCAAAATGAAAGTAAAATTAATATTTAGTTCTTAACTAAAGAATACACTACAATTATATTATTAGATAATATTTCTTGGTTTGATATATTCGTATACGGAATAACATCAATCTTTAATACATACCTGCAAATAAAAAATTATAATTTAAAATTAGTATTCGAACATTGCACAAAATAAAGAAATTTGAACCACTCAAAAGAATAAAAAGAAGTTAAATAATAATTTGAATAATAAAGTTGAATTCTAATTCATATTGGATATCAAAAAGCTGACTAATAGTATAAAAACACAAATATTTTCATTGAAAAGTTTGATATACTTATGTACGGATAACATCAATATTCTTTGATACAGACCTGCAAATAAAAAATGATAACTCAAAATTAGTATTTGACAATTCACAAAATAAAGAATTTGAACCACTCAAAAGAACAAAAAGAAGTTAAATAACAATTTGAATAATAAAGTTGAATTCTAATTCATATTGGTAATCAAAAAGCCGACTAATGGTATAAAACCATAAATAATTTTATTGAAAAGTTTGATATATTTGTGTACCGGATAACATCAATCTTTGATACAGACCTGCAAATAAAAAATGATAACACAAAATTAATATTTGATCAACATTCACAAAATAAAGAATTTAAACCACTCAAAAGAACAAAAAGAAGTTAAATATAACAATTTGAATAATAAAGTTGAATTCTAATTATATTGAAAATCAAAATGATGACAAATGAGATAGAAACACAAATAATTTCATTGAGTAGGTGTGAAACCATAAACATATGAAATTTAAACTTTTTTTTGTAGAAATTTAAACCGGTTATTTGAGAAGGAAAAAAAAAGAAGAGAATCAACACAATTATTTGTGGACATTAAACACAATATCACTATCCTTATTTTCCTTAATAAGTTTGGTGAAAATAATGACATCAAATATGAAATGCATGAGCAAAATAATTACATTTATTAAAATTGATTTAATTATTATGAGAATCATCTGACCTATTTTAATATGAACATGAGAATTAATTTCAATATAAGAATTAATTGTCAAAACCATATGAGAAAAGAATCGTTTTCATAACGCCACGTGTACAAAATTCTTTGAAAAAGAGGTCCTACATAATATTATTATAGATTATAGATTAATTAATTAATGCATGCATGCATCATAAGACAATTGATTTTATTTATGGTTACAAGGCAAGTTCCAGGTAGCCTCAACACATAGAAGAAATATCAAGTAGAATGGCATAAAGTTTTAAAAAAAAAAATTGCATGCCCTTATGGTCAAAAATCTAAAATTCATAGGTTTATGAAAAGTCAATTTCACTGGTTTATGAAAAGTTAATTTCATAAAGTTGCTAACTTGTTAAACTTCTAACTTGATTTTTCTAAGGATAGATTTCATGTCATTCCACCCACATAAGCATGTGGATTCGCATATCTTTGGGAGGGCAAAATCCCCACAAGGTTCCAGCATGATACAGGCAGAGAAAAACCAATGTGCTGTTGTTGGATTGAGACATGAACACTCAACATCAATCTTCGCCAAACATATTCATTCTTAATGTGTGAGTTTGATTACATATACTACCTGCTTCCCTTTTCCTAATTAAGTTACTTTTGTCATTTTATATTCCTATCAAAAAAGTAGTAACATGTTGATTTTGTATATGAAGATTGCTGAAATACTATAATTTTTGTAAGAGGTGTGTTATTGAAGGTTACACTATCTTTATTATTATAGAGGTATTTATCCAGTAACTAATAAGAACAATGTTACATGCATGTATGTGAAGTAAAAAAATAATTAAAATTAGTTGTGAATAGACACAAATCTACGCATGTGGCTTGTTTTTATTAGTTATTGAGTAATACTCTAAATTATCAAGTAGTGGGTTAGTTAAACCTTACTATTATTGAAACACATCAATTTGATACAAATTGAACATTAAGTACCGTTCACTATCTTATTTTTAAGGAATAACATTAAGGCTCTGTTTGATAAAAATAGTGGATGACTGATAAATTAGCTTATAGTTGATGAACTTATAGCGAATAAACTAGCCGATTGAATTTGTAGTGTTTGGTAAAATTAACAGTTAAACTAACTTATAAGTATGAAATGACATAAAAGAATATGTTTAATTAATATTTATAAATTATAAGCTCATAAGCTAGTAAAACATGTTATAAGCTCATAGCGAAAAATCGTTAGCAAACAAACATTTATCTTCGGAATGTTTTCCGAAATTTTCCCGAATTTGAACTAGAAAACTTCGAAAAACGCGTTCTTAAGTATTTTTTCAAGGGCAAAGTTGGATTTTTTTTGGGAGTGTGGGGGGGCGGGGGGGGGGGGGGGGGGGGGGGGGGGGGGGGGGGGGTGTAGGGGGATAGTCATGGGGCTGAGAAAGAATTTTTCTATACACTTTGAGGTAAGGTGAACGTATAATAGGCCCAATTAGTTGTGATGGATAGTTTTTCAAGAATTTCTTTTAGAACCTCCGTGTTTCTTGCGCATCCTGCTCGTTTTTATTTTATCTGTTCTGCTGCTTAAGTAACAAATGTTATAAAAATGAAAAATTTGGAAAAACCACCGTCCACTACTTGTCTAGCGAATAATGTTCGCTACTTAACTAGCGAACTGGTCGGTGGTCAAATTCTAAGGTCTATGGCCAAATTATGTGGACTTGGGGGGTGGGGGAGAGTCATGGGGCCGAGAAAGAATTTTTCTGTACACTTTGAGGTAAGGTGAACGTATAATAGGCCCAATTAGTTGTGACAGATAGTTTTTCAAGAATTTCTTTTAGAACCTCTGAAGGTGTGAAAAACACAAGAAGGAGGGGGGTTGAATTGTGTTTTGAGAATTTAAAAATTCTTCTAGATTAAACAATCTATCAGAGTTTGATATGCAGCGGATTGTTCAACAACACAATTTAGTTAGACGCAAGAGAGAGAGAGAGAGAGAAAGAAAGAGAGAGAGAGAGAGAGAGAGAGAGAGAGAGAGAGAGAGAGAGAGAGAGAGAGAGAGAGAGAGAGAGAGAGAGAGAGAGAGAGAGAGAGAGAGAGAGAGAGAGAGAGAGAGAGAGAGAGAGAGAGAGAGAGAGAGAGAGAGAGAGAGAGAGAGAGAGAGAGAGAGAGAGAGAGAGAGATAATTTTATACTGGTTCCCCTCACAACTTGAGAGTACTTCAGTCTCGTTGCACTAACAAGAGAATTCACTATAATCAGTTAAGATTACACAATTTGCTCAAGCACACAAGCAAGAGACTTCCACTGATGCACAAATTGCTCAAGCACACAAGCAAGAGACTTTACAAATTGCTCAAGCATACAAGCAAGAGACTTAGAATCTTATACAAGATAAGATTGTTTAATTAATATGCACCTAAGACTAACTCTTTTACAAATGTAATTAAAACAGAGTGCTTTAAAGTTGGAGTTGTAGTAGTTTGAGTTCAAGTCTTGTGCTAATGTTTTTGATTCAGTTCTTTTGAGTTGTACGAACACTTTCTTTTGATTGTAGTATGCAATCCTTTGTATATAAGCTTTTTCAGTTGTTCGACATTTTGTCAATTCAAAGCAGTCTCTCATTTATAGATACTTGAAATAGAGACATTTGAATGTGACCGTTGTAGAAGATCAATTTTCCCGTTGGAGAGAATAGAGAACTTTAATTTATTCCATATGAGGCAAAATGCTACTGCTACTTTGTTCCTCGAAGATAGTTGTTTGCATAGAAGAGGTAACTTTGTACCGTTGTCTAGATATTCCTTTCTGACTTGTTGGACTGACAGAAGACAACAACCATTTCGTCATAGCATATAATTTAACCTTGAGGAGATATCTTCATACATGGTTCCATCAGAGAAATTATCTTGTCATTCTGGTGTAGCTTCTGAGAGTACACTAAAGATGCTTCTGATAGACTCTTCTGGCTTCTGAGACTCTTGTTGCTTATGAGAGGCTTCTCCAGATCTTCGTTCACTCAGAACCTCTGAATACTTCAGATGCTTACATATTATTTTGAGCTTCTCAGATCCTACCTTCTTAATTGCATACTTCCATAAGATCATTAGTGTTCTCAATTGCATATTAATACTTTGTTATCCTCAAAATTTTATAAAGCTTGTCGGGTTTGTCTTGAAAATCCTTCTTGTTCCAACAACCTCCGTGTTTCTTGCGCATCCTGCTCATTTTTATTTTATCTGTTCTGCTACTTAAGTAACAAACGTTATAAAAATGAAAAATTTGGAAAAACCACCGTCCACTACTTGTCTAGCGAATAATGTTCGCTACTTAACTAGTGAATTGGTCGGTGGTCAAATTCTAAGGTCTATGGCCAAATTACGTGGACTTGCAAAGTGGCTAGTGCGGTCATGACATGACATTGACCAATGAGAGACATCCAAAAATTCTATAAATACCCCTCTTCTCTCATTCATCACTCTTCTTCTTTTTTCTTCTGTTTTTTCATTTTCTAAGGTCCTCTTCTCTTATCGGTGTTCTTTGATGGTGATGATTGAGATCGTTATGTTAATTAGTAAAAGACTTTTTGTAACCAAATCGAGAACGTTATGACTAACCAAAATGTCTCCTACTCAAATGAGACTTTCTGAGACACAAATGAGGTTGTCCCGTGACACCAAAATTGTAGGTGGACACAACTAAGTGGTAGGCTATTTTGCCACAGTGGAAAGTTGTGAACCCAAAGTAGAATGTGTCTGCATCATCTTTTTGTTCTAGGAGATATCTATGGCAGACCCACTTTTATTGAGTTTTTTTTAATATTAATTTGATGTAATTTTTTGTCTAATGTTTTACATTGTAACAAACATATTCAAATGTAATTTTGCCTTCAGTTGTAATGAAATTAATAATTTTTTTGATATTATGTATCGAATTCCATCTGCATTTCCTATTAATTTCATTTTTTTTTCTTCAGTAACAGACTGATTCCCTAGTTAAGTAGCAGACATCCTGCAAATGGTTATCTAATTAGCTAGCAAACAGTACTAGAACCAGAACCGAAAACTAATAAATAAAACCATTTTCATAAAATTAATGATAAATTAAAATATGATAAACATATAATCGAGTGAATTATATCAAAATATCATTTTACATACAATAATATGATTTGTTATTTACATTTTCAACTATTACCAATTTACATCAAAATATAAAAAAATGGTTAGTCATAACGATCAAACTAATCTTGTATTAAATCAATTGTTTCTAGCACAATACTATCTTCTTTAAAAAATTACATCAAATTAATATTAAAAAAAATGTTGCTAAGAATATTTAAGGTACTAATCTTGTAACTTTTTGAACTTCCCCCAATTTTACCTAAACCCCAACTTTGAAATTCTTTCAATAAAAAATGACCATACACTACTAGAAAACATGACATTCATGTGTGTTCCATGTTCTATGATAGGTCGACTAAATCATATTTTAAATTAAAAATGTTGCTAAGAATATTTAAGGCATGGAACAGCTCCAATAACTATTGATTGTGATGCTCCGGTACTTTTTTCAAATTATTGTTTGAAAATTGTTTCATTTCTTGTGGAGTTTTGAAAAAAAACAAGTGAAAGTCTCTTCACATTGGAAAGCTTTGGTTTGGTAACCTTGCCATTGTTATAGAAATTGAAGATGCTTACCCACAAACAAGTACTCCATCTCCTTTTTCAATCCAAACTCTCATATATCTCTTCCGGTCGATCTGAAAGAAATTTATAAGTTTTTGATAATCAGCAATGGTAAACTTTCTTTTACTTGGGTTGTATAATAATGCTTAATTTGAAATCTGCATTCTAAGCTACAATTTCAAGTGAATCACAAGATCTATATTTATAAGCTATGCTAATTTAATGACCGTGTATTTCTTTAAGCTATGCCAATTTAATGACTGTGCATTTCTTTGTTTATGCCTATGTGTTAAGTTAACGATTCTACACTCGGATATTTCATTTTTTTTCTTCTTGTTTATATAGTTTGAATAAAGTCATGCTACTTATTAATCTTCATGTTGATTTGTTTGTTGCATTTCTCTAGACAGCAAAGCAATTACAATGTAGTTGTCGATGGTGCCTTATGTTCTACTTTTGCGATGTTTCCTTCTGTTCTGCTTATCTGATGTTGCTTCTACTACTGCTCCATACCCCTTTTAATGTTTTAGGCTTGCTTGTTTTGATCTTTTTATTGGCTTAATTTGGCTATGTTAATTATTTTGGGGAGGAAGAAATTTGGCAATATGTTCCTAAAGAAAATAGAACTTATAGAATAAAACTTTCTCAAGTTAATAACTACCACATTTGTAATTGCTACCACATTGTATATAATGTTGTTTTTTTGTGTGTTTACCAGTTTATGAATTATTGCCTATAATGGAGTAGAAAATTGAGTAGGTAATGGTTGAATATTAGGAAAAAGGTTAACATAATCTGAGGTGAATAAAATAGTTGTAGAATTTGGTGTTTACAACTTTTGTTTCATTTACACGTGCAAAATTAAGAACTTTTCTTGTAATAGATAACAAGGTATACTCTCTTTGGCTTATAATTTTGGAGTTACAAATAAGAGTAGTAATGGTTTGCAAATCAGTTTGAGCATTCTATTTTGTTCCTATTATTACTTTATGTTCTAGATAATGATGATATGATTTATAGTCCAGTTTTATCTGTGAAAATGTGACTATATGAAGATATATAGAGTATATGGAACTATAATATTTATCTAATGTTCTAATGTTTTGGTAGAGTTTAATAGTTTAATTTTATATATTTGGCGCGCATTATTTTATGGTATGTTTAAGTCATGCAGTTTAACTTTTGATAATCAACTTAGTGTTTATTACAATTTTTTTTTTATACATTGTGGTTAACATATATGTTTGATTTATAAATTATATACTAGAAAATATTGAGATGCAGAAGCTAATTCAAACTTATAAGAGAAGTATATAAATTTGTGTAGAGAAGTTTGTCCAAACGTACTCTAAATATGAAAGACATGACTTATGAGATTTGAGCTGTTATTTGCATTACCTATTGTGTATTCTTAATTTGGCAGTAGTGAGATACAATTATTTGCCAGGTTATGCTGTTTCTTTTCTTCACTTAATTTTATACTTTCTATTTTCTTAATTTTCATACATTGTAAAATTTGTGTTGATAGTGAGACTGTTTACTGATTACGATATTTTTTAATTCATACTTGAAGTTATGTTTGTGTTTATTAACATTTTATTTTTTTTAAATGATGGGTTTAATTTGTAATTGTTGAGATATTGCAGAAAAAAGTTGCTTGGTGGCCTGAGGATGAGTTTGAGCTCAAGAATAACTTCAAGGGAAAGGGCTCAACACGTCTTTCTGAGATGCTGACGGAGGTAATTAAGGAATAAGAGGAAGTGCCCATCTTGGATTGGCGAGAATGCTTGGAAAGGGCTACAGAAAATATGGAACAGTGCAACATATAAATTGAAATCTGCTCAGGCAAAGCAGAACCGTGCTTCTGCTAAGGGTGGATCTGTCCATACAGGTGGATCCATATCCACCAAAGAGCATGTCATACGGATGGTAAGTTGTTCAGGTTAAACACTTGATTTTTTAAACTGTAACTTATAAGTTCAATATGTTATATGTTCCTAACATTCGACATTGATTTTTTAATTATGTTTAAGCGCCAGGAGTTGGGTAGAGAGCCCACATTGGATGAGGTCTTCTTAAGAACTCATACTAAAAGAAGGACTCCTCATGGGCGGATGAAAGAGCTAAGAAAACTTATGTAAGTGTATTAAGTAGACGTCACATAACTTTAATTTTTATTTAATTTGCTTCAAATAATCTATTTATATTTCAAATTATTTAATGTTATGATCTTTTGATAATTGTAATATTGTTATATATGGGTGGACATCCAATGCACATTTTTGGTATAACAACTTTGATTATACGTTCTCTCAACTATTATCATGCTCATTGTGTTAGTTATCTAGGGAGTATGTGTTGAAGTTTTGTTTGATATGCTTAGGTTTTTATTTTGGTTAGTAAATTTGATTTATACTTGAGATTGTGGACTTTTTGTTAGTTACTTAAGTTTTTTCAGGGATTATGACACTTGCCAAAACCTTTCACTTCTCTGCATAAAGTCATTCCCCATTGTAAAAATTTCTTCCAACATGAAGTACTTTTTGAGTGTTCATACTTGCTTAAATTTGTTTCTTAGAACTGTTTTACTTGATTGTTTTGTTGCTTAATCTTTAATTATTTATATTATTTATTTTATTGTCTGATATAAAAGTATAGTGGTAGATTGTAATATCAATGATGTGTTTGCAAATTTGAACAGGAATCATTTCAAGAGAAGGTAAAAAATGTCTCCCAAGTAGGGCAGACATCTGGTAGTGGCACCAAAGAGGTTGACGCTGCAACTCGGTTAAAATTATAGGCTGAATCTGCTGGGGGTAAGAAGCGGGGACTTCTCTATGGTGCTGGCGACATGTCCAAGCATTACAAGCCAGATGTTTCCTCTTTGACCCAAGCATATAGTACTCAGGTTGCAACTAATTCCTCTGTTGTAATACATGTGTATGTATCATACTTTTCATGTATTGGTTATGGAATTATATCAGTGGCGGAGCCAGGATTTTTGTGGAGCCTGGGCAAAATTGAGAGCTTGAAAAAATATAAAAATCGAACATACTAAATACTGGACAACAAGAGGATAGAAAATTACACAAATGCCCTTGTGTATAAATTGTGCCTAAAAACTTGGGTAACAATATCATTTATGTTTTTTTTTTTAATATGAAACAAAGAACATGGTTAAGACTTAATATGAACCAATCACAATTATCCACTTAAACCGTATATCGGGGTACATATCCGCATAATATGTGTACCGGAGTATTCACTTAAAAATATTTACCCATTATAAAAAAAAAAATATATTTACCCAATTTTTATTTATTTACCCAACTCTAAAATGTTTTAGAAAAATCACCCAACCCACTTTTAAAATACTGACGGCCCAAATGTTTTTTTTAAAAGAAAAGCCCAAATGATACCAACCCTAATTATTCACCTATCTCTTTTTCCCCTTTGCTGCTATCTATCAGTATCATCACAAATTCACAGCCGCCGCAAGCATAAACACATACAAAATCATGACAGGTGCTTGAGTTTTTTTCTCTTCTCCTTCTCCCACTTACTTCTCTCTCCTTCATCTGGTTCTTAAAAAACTTCCAAAATCATGATTGGAGCCTCGGCAAAATAAGCTTTCGTATCTCCGACCTAGGTTGTTTTCACCGCATCTACCACGGAGCTAAGCCAGGGAGCCCGGGCACGTGCCCAGGCTGGCCGGGCGGTGGCTCCGCCACTGGGTTATATAATAGTATCATACTTTTCATGTATTAGTTTTGGTTTTGGTTTTGGTTATGGGTTATTACATGTGCATATTTCATGTAACACATAAAGATGTAGTTATGATTATGATTTTTGGTTATGGGATTTTGTTGATTTCTTCTTTTTCTTCGTCTTCATCTTCATCATCATCTCCTTCTTCTTCCATCTTCACAGGTCCTTGCCACTGATATGTTTTTTTGTGTTTTTGGTATTGCGGAATTTGGTGGGATATATTTGATGGAAAAAACGGAGAAGAAAATAATAGTTACATGGAGAATACTCTCATATTTTTGTTTTTCTTTCTCATATATTATTCATAACTATATGACTTTATATATAGAACTACATAAAAACAAATCATATAATTTAAATAACAAACAAATCCTATAAAATTCTAAACAGAAATATAAATCATAAATCGTAATATTATTTTATTTCAAATATAAATTTAAACTATATTTAAATCTAAAATCTTCAAAAAGATATATATGCATTATTCTCAACAATACCAACAACTCGCTGAACAAATCAACAAGCATCAAAGCTCTTTCAAGCATAATAGTCTGATAGAAGATTATGTAGTAATAAGTTAAATAATTATTAGGTTGTACTTAATTATATAATTTAGATATTATGAGATATAATATTTATATTATTAGTTGGACATTTATGTTATTAGGTAGTAGTTAATTAAATAATTACTACATAGTCCAATAACAGTCACATGGACCGAGACATATAAGCATCCAACACATCTAGAGCATCAAAGAATAAAAGAGAATAAAAACTCAACACAACCAGTAACACAAAGAAGCATGAACCCAACTCGAGGGATGAGTCCAACATATTAGTCACCAACTAGACCCTTTCGAATTAAAAGAAGAAACATACCCTTTCGAGTCTACAAAACCAACCACAGCAAACTCATATCTAAAACCACCTCATTCTTAGATCAAATAAAACCACAAAAACAAATACAATACTAAATATCCGAGACTTACAAAACAAACAAAACTCGGCAGCGACGGAGAACCATTGACACACAAACAACAAAATCAATCGACGAAACTAAAACACAAACCCAACCCTTCAGACACGATGGAGACAAGCTGCGAATCCAGACCCAACCAGCCAAGGAGCCCAACGACCTACCAACCAGAACCGGAAAGAACAAACAATAAAAACCAAACTTTCATTTATGCAAACAACATACCTCATCAAATATCAAAACCAACATACCTCATCAAAGAAAACAATGATTTTTAGTGATTGAAAAAAAAACAATGATTTTTAGTGATTGACAAAATCTGTCAATATGATGAGGCCATTTTAAAAACCATAAAGTATTTTAGTAAAATTACTAAATTTTAATTTTATGTTAAATATATTTTATGATAAAAAATTGTTTACCAAATTAATTTTATAGATTTTGTTAATTATTTATTTTTTACTTGATAATAAAGTCAATGAAGTTGATAATTGTTGATGTAATATTAATTTTAAATAGCTTCCAAAAAGAAAAAAAAATAGATAAGATTTTGTTAATTTTAGTTTTGAAATTATGAAAACACCAGACCTTTTATTGTACAAAAAGTTAAAACTATAAGACCTTTATTTTGTCGGTTTACAGTTTTGTCATGAGAATCGAACTTAGTACCTCATGCATACTACCTAAACCCCTCACCACTAAACCAAACTTAGTGACTTATAAGACCTTTTATTAAACAATTTTATTTTTTAAGGTCTAATAATTGTCTTAGGCTTTGTTTGGGAAGGCCAAAAAACTAGCTTATAGCTTTTAGCTTATAAGCTAAAAGCTCTGTTTGGTAACGGTCATTTTACTATGAGCTTATAGCTTATTTTACTAGCTTATAGCTTATTTTCAAATGTTATTTCAAGTAGCTTATAACTTTTAGCTTATAAGCTATAAGCTAACTTATCAGCTAACCGCTATTTTTACCAAATAAAGCCTTAGGCTCTGTTTGGTAAGCACAACAAACTAGCTTATAGCTTATAGCTTATAGCTTATAAGCTAAAAGTCCTGTTTGGTAACGACCTTTTCGTTACGAGCTTATAGCTTATTTTGACTAGCTTATAGCTTATTTTCAAACGCTATTTCAATTAGCTTATAGCTTATAGCTTATAGCTTATTATCTTTTCTTCCACTTTTACCCTTGTTATTTTAACTAAAACCCAATTTTACCCTTTAGTACTTATTTTGATTATTATTTTGGATTAATATAATTTAGTCAAAATTATCTTTTTTCAAACAGCATAATTAACATTATTTTAATATTTATTATATTTATTATATGACGAGTAAACATCCTCACAATTTTTTTGAACTAACTTTTCACTCTCTACTTTTACAAAATTGACTTTTTAGCCCAATTAATTATATGAGCTGTAAATTTTTTCGACTTGTTCACAAAATTGACTTTTGTAAAAGTAGTATATTTTTGCACCCACAGATCTATACGAACCAGTTAATTTGCTCTATTAAATATATTTTTTAAAAAGTAATATACAACTCGCATAATGTACCAAAAAAAAAAACTCACATACATTGTGAAATCTCGAATCAATTTAGTATAATATTATTATTAATTATCTATTCATTGTATATGTTGTAATTAAGTTTTACAATAATATAATTTATATATACATATTAAATATATTTTACTGTAATGTTTACTTTTTTTATAAAAGGTAAAAATATTTAAAATCATTTTTTTAAATAAAAAATATTTTTTAATAATATCTTAAATATTAATTGATATAAATTTTATTATAAAGTGATAATGCCCTTTCATGTAATTTTACATTATCTTATCAGCTATAAGCTAATTTTACCAAACACTTCAATTAGCTTATCAGCTATAAGCTATAAGCTATTAGCTATAAGGTATAAGGTAGCTTATAAGCTAACCGCTATTTTTACCAAACAGAGCCTTAATATTCTTCCACTTAGGCCGACATTTTCAAATTTTAAGGATAAGAGTATAATTGTAAAGTACGAAGAGGTATAATCATATCATCTCTTTAGACGTCGGATACAATATGGTATTTGAGAAGAAAAAAAATGTTTAGTACTAATTGGTTAGAATTAAGTATGTGTTGAAAAATTCAGGTGTTTGAAGGAATAGGATAGAATATAATTTTCCTCACTCATACAAACTCTTGAGTGACACATTAAATCCATGTTTTTATTTTTTTTCATAAAGCACAAAAAACCCATATCCACCCTCCTAGCGTGACACAACGAATTCATAGTATTTCTTTTATTTTAATAGAGCCGATATCATCTATACACAATTGTTGAGATTAATCTCTGAACTATTTAAGATTATAATGAATGACAAAATTCTCTCTAACAAAATTTAACTATTATATCAATCACTAGTTAGTCCAATTGTAATTGATATTATATTTAGTAGGAAAGATTACATTTAATCCTCTACAACTGTGATTGGAAGGAGCTGAAACAATTTAACGACGGAACTAATCTCCCAACCAGTTTAAATGGTCTATCACAAAGAACAAGAAATTGACATTGATTGAGAATGTTCTCCCTCAGCACATGGTGAGCACCAACAACCATATCTCCTTATTCCAATATTGTGAGGTCACTCACACACTCACATTGGTTTCTGGACTCGTGATCTTTGGATGATCATCACGGACCTCTATTTTTATTGCTCAAAATTTTCTATCATTTGTTTTGTTTTGTATAGTAAGTAGTATCTAACTAACCAATTGGACACATCACACATGCATACCACTATTTTTGACAAACATTAATCTTTTCATTAAGCTTTAGTAATTTTAGTTACTACTTTATCATTCTAATTACCCATCTTGTATGATTATCATAGAAATGTAATAATCCACACCTATATGATTATGACATGTCTTTAAGTGCAATAGAAAGGTGATATAGACATATATAAATATTGTTACGAAAAGTACAATGTTAGGCATCTCAAAATCCTATTAACTCGCTCTCAAACTTCAAATCAAATGCAAACCGCTTTTTTACTTTTAGCTAATACAAACAAGTTGTCTGGGGACCAAATTAACATGTCAAACTAATCTTTCAATTTGATATAATTGATACAATCATTTGGGATAAGAAATTACTAGTAAATATTTGTAAAAGGTGATAATGTGCACACAGGCTCTCTTTATATGGGGTTGGGCACAAAAATCTTTGGCCCAATAAATTGACACCTCTACCGGCGAGAGCGTGGTGGTTGTGAAATATGATTTCCCAAAATTGGAGCATAAAAGGTTGAGCAAATCTGGTGTAAATCTTGTTGTGGTTGTGTGCATTTTTGAGGTTTTGTTAGCTTTAAAGATCGGAGAAAAAACATTTTTTAGCGATTTGAGAACCGAAGTTGGTAGGAGGGAAGAATTCACTTCCATCAAGAAACTTATATGCTTGTTGTGATTGTTCTTATGGGTCTTCTTCACAATCTATGTGTTTCTATTATTGGTTTAATATGGATAAAATGTGATGTCATTCAACCTTGAAGCGTCAAAGAAATGAGATTGTGAATGAGTCCTAAGTCACTTATAGGTGACGAAGAGACCACAATTGCCACCAATTTAAGGTTGAGCCTCTCTCATTGCCTTTGTGGTCTCAATCATCTTCCCATTCTCTGAAATTTCTTATGCCTTCAAGTATTTTTTGGTGCAAAGAATCCACTAATTACACATCATCAACTGCATAAAAAAATTTAAATATCCATCTAAATCCTTTCTGTCCTTTGTCATCATGCTAACAAACGAAAGTACATTATTCCTTAGCTTCTAACTAAACTTCAAAATGAGATAATTATAAATCGTAATCATCATTTTTTTTAAAGCAAAAATCGTAATCATTGCATGAAACTATGGATATTTTTAATCATATTATAGTCCCTTGCATGATTGAGATTAATATCGTTAGAAATTCCACATTGACTAGAGATATGGTAAAGATAATCTTTATAAGTGTAGTGCAAACTTCAATTCTCAAGCTAGCTTGGTTGAGTATATGCCTCAAACTCTAATATGGTATCCGAGCTTATCCACGATTTGCTGGGCCACTTCATCGGGCCGCCTGCAATCAGGTTTTTGATCGGGTCCTCCACCATTTATATCCGTGCAACAAGTCTAACGGTAATGGCCTATCCTAGATCAATTTGTTGATTGTTGTGGAGATCTCTCATATTTGTACCACCCGTTGTAGTTGATTTTATCCACCAAGTCCAATAGTGTTGAGCGTGAGAGTGTGTTGGAAGTCTCACATTGGCTAGGGATATTATAAAGATAACCTTTATAAACATAGTGCAAACCTCAACTTTCAAGCTAACTTTTGTAGTTGGGTATAGACCTCAAATTCTAAATATCACGATGATTGTGAGATTTATTAGAAGAGCACCTCCAATAGTTAGCATTTGCTTAACTCTCAGATTGAATCATATCACATAAATTTTGATCAACATAGAAAATGCTAACGGGTGTCACTTAAAAAAGTTAATTAAAGAAATTTAAAAGTAGAAATTTAGTACTAAAAACAACAATTTTCAAACTATGTCAATACATCATTTTCAACACATAATTTTAATATTTATATACTTAACCAATATCCTAATAAAACTCTTTAGCATTTAATGTTGGGTTATGAGAGTAGCTGGAAATCATCTATATAATTGAGTTGGACACCACACTTTAATTCAAAATTTTGAGATTTATAAAATCTCACTTTTATAAAGTACTCATATTCTCACATTTAACTTTAGTCCTTATATATTTGGCAAAATGGGATGTTAATATTGTGGTTGAGATGAGGTATGGTAACAAAAAATAAAAAAACTCTTGCAATGGGTGGAAAGGTCCATTGGAAGTGGCGGTTCTTGGGTCTTGTGGTCCTATTCATAAAGCGCACATGACATGAGTGTACCATGCATACTAATACTGTATTCTTTTAACGATACTTTTTCTTATCTTTTATACGATTACCTAATATAGCTACTTCAATTAAATGATATATATATCTTTGAATGAAGGTGCATATTAGGGGATCCAAAGGCTAAAAGTTATATAAGATTTTCAATCTTTGTTTCATGTTGGTGTTTTTTTATTTTGTAGAGATTTTAATCGATGCACTATAATAATGATAATGCATGGTAATATATATCAATGTTAAGTTATATGATGATTTGAGTGGTTTAATTCTATGACTACGTATAAAAAAATTGATATTGACTATGTTTTGGGTAAATATTAGATATATAAGATATGTCACAACCTATATACCCAATATTTTCAAATCTTGAGTGCCTCCATCTCTTGTGTTAATTTATTGAACCATGTATAGTTAGTTGCTACATTTGATAGCCAAGTTCGAGTACGGATGAATGTGACAAACATATAGTTAATCATTTCTCACTATAGGTAGAATTTGTATCATTCGTTTGATAGCCACTAGATTTGGTCTAGTGGTGAATGGTTTGAGTAGTATACATGAGGTCGTGAGTTTGATCCTCTGCTCGGTTATAAACAAAAAAAATTATCTAGGTATTTTATTTTCACATTTATCCACAATTTTTATCTTTAATTTTTGATGCAGACCATGGCCTGTGGAGATAAGTCATTGAATGATATTCCTTGTAGGGATGACAATTAAGCCCAAATCCGGGGGCCCCGTCCGAACCCAAACCCGAGTCAACGGGTAAAATTCGAGTTGACTGAGTTTGGGTTCGGGTGCCACCCGATTCCACGAGTGCGGGTTTAGGATCAATCAAACTCGCACCCGAAACCACACCCGCTTATATACTAAACTACTTAATTACCCCTTAGTTTATATACCAAACTATTTATTTATTTTGTATCACGTGGAGTGAAACTTATTTGTTTAATTTGGTTGATTTCTAAGCATATTGATATTTTATTTTGGTTGAATATGGAAAGTTACTATTACTTCATTTTGGTTCATGAATATGGAAAATTACATTTTTTTTCTTTTAGTAAATATTTTGCTTCGGGTGGAAAAACCCGAACAAAAACCCGAACCCAACGGGTGTGTGCGTGTGTTTTGTTTTGCCACCAGCCTTTGAATTCAGGTGGTGATTTCGGATGCGGGTTTGAATATTATAAAATCCGCACCGTAGGCTCCGGTTGTGATCCCTAATCCCTTGGAACATCATTTGAATGTAATTTGACCTTAACTAATTAATGAATTTAATTTCAACTCTCATTGAATGAAACTATTACTTTGATTTTCTTTCTTATATCCACCAAAACATATTCAATGTTAGTCTTCTAGCAAAACATACATACACCGCATTACCGCAGAGTTGGCTTCGTCTGTATTAGACACGATTTATACATTTGTGTTACATAAAAAATACTCTATAGTCAATATTGTTACACATTTTAGCTAGCTGTGAATGAATAAACGATATATAGTACGTACACATGGGTATGGTATGAGATTAATTGCTTGGTCCCTACCTATACTAAACATTCCTATTCTCATACAAAAATTTCATTTCACATCACATACGAAATGAAAAAAAGCACTACACGGTACACATCAATAAATGTGACTAATTTGTTTGTTGGAAAAAGCAAATTACTACATGCTAGTGAGAGAAAACAAACTTTGCTTTTCTGTTACTAGCACACAGAGAGAGAGAGAGAGAGAGAGTCCAATTCTATATACACCAACACCACCTTTATCATTTCTCTCCCAGTCCCAGCATTGGAGTCTCCTTTACTCCACAGACTCACACTCCAACTTCACCTGTGTATGTATTTTACCTTCTCTTTTCTTTTTCACTACTACTCCTTTAAGAGTGGGGGCACCTGATTTTGTTTTTGACTTTATTTATTAAGCTTCATTTTCATCATTCAAAATCAAAACCTTGTTTCAAAAGCACCTTTTTAATTTAATTCAGAACAATTATTTCTCTCATCACTTTTTTCACTCTCTTAAAAACTCTCAACTAAACACTAGTACCATCATCATTTTCTACTTTTAACCAACACTTTAGTCATTGTAGTAAGCTAGTAACACTAATAATCTTGTTTATTAAGTATCTGAGTTTTTCTCAGATTTTGTTTATAGATTCATTCATTCATTCTTTGTTTCATTTTTTAGGTTAACAAGTAATGGCAGGAGGTGGAGGAGCTCCATCTAAATCAGATGAACCACAACCACATCCTCCAAAGGATCAACTTCCAAATATTTCTTACTGCATTACTAGTCCTCCTCCATGGCGTTAGTCTCTTCTTTTTCTTAGATTCTAGAAAATTCTGGAATATTTGTTTGGTTTGGATTTGGTTTTATGCCTTATTATTTATTTTTTTGCTTTTCTTTGTTGTGATTAATTAAGCATTGATATTATTAAGGTTCTTTTAAGTTTTTTCTAGATCTAGATTGGCAACAGTTTGATTATTACTTGTAAATTTTCCCCTTGATGGAATCTAATTTTATATATTTTAGTTAGTTATAAGCTCTTTTTTAAATATAAATAATATATATTTTAGGCTGAGGTATAAAGTAATTGGAATTTCTGGTTAAACAATGTTGTAAAGGAATTTAAGTAAATGGAATATCTGGCCAAGTCAAATCACATATTCCTTGATTATTTGTAGTTTGTGTTGAAAATTTTAAGAATCTGCATGCAATCCCTTTTCAATAAGATTTTTATTTATTTTTGTTTTTTAGAAAAAAAGTTGGGGAAGGGGAAAGTTTTATTAACTTTTTCATATGATTGATTCACTTCGCTTTTTTTTCTATATTTATTTTTCAATTGATTTAATGAGAAATTTGGGGATATTTTGATGCAGCTGAGGCCATACTTCTTGGTTTTCAACATTTCCTTGTGATGCTCGGTACAACTGTGCTCATTCCAACTGCTCTTGTTCCTCAGATGGGAGGTGGAAATGTAAGGATTAACAAATTAAACATACTTCAGGAAGAAATTTATAAATTTTGCGATGAAAATGGAACATTGTGAAAATGAAAATCCAACCAAAATAAGCTGTATTAAAAATATATTCTATTTGTTGCAGGAGGAGAAGGCTAGAGTTATTGAAACACTACTTTTTGTGGCAGGTATTAATACATTGGTGCAAACACTCTTTGGATCTCGACTACCTGCAGTAATCGGAGGGTCTTATACTTATGTGCCAACCACAATCTCAATTATTCTTGCTGGTCGATTCAGTGGTGAACCAGATCCTATAGAGGTCTTATTAGAAGAATTAACTATACTAAATGATGCATGTTTGATATGCTTACTGTATTACTTACTTTGTAATCAAATGATACTTAACCTAAATAAAGACTATGATTTGCAATTATACCAATTTTTATTGTGTTAAATGTCTCAATAAGTCCTTAGCAGTAATTTGGTTCGAACTTCTTGGTAACATTTTTTTCTTTTCGATTTTTTGGATTTATTTTAAATCCATTCAGAAATTCAAGAAGATAATGAGGGCAGTACAGGGTGCTCTTATTGTTGCCTCAACTCTTCAAATTGTACTCGGCTTTAGTGGCCTTTGGCGTAATGTTGCAAGGTTGGTCTCACATTCTTACTAAGGCATTATACTTTCTTTTAAGAATCATTATTCCTTACGATTATTTGTGCATCTTTGTAACTCATTTGCCTTTATTTTTTTTAGGATAGACTTGTTTCTGTGAAGAGAAAGTGGTTATGAGCATTAGTCTATATATAGACATAGTGCATATTTATTCTGTTTATGATATTCGTCAAATAGATATTATTCAATAAAAATTCCTTTTCAAATCTTTCTGTCTTTAAATGTATTGAAAATGTGACTGAATCCTGAAGTGTAGTCATATTTAAGAATATCTTTGACTTGTATGCTTATTTGCCATGCACTACCAAGATATATTGTTTTTTGAGCTAGATATTATAGTTTGAGTGATTTGTGAAATTAGATTTGGATTGTAGCCAAATTTTCCCATCTGATGCAAGTTTAATTTTTCTGCAGGTTCTTAAGTCCACTTTCAGCGGTTCCATTGGTTTCTCTTGTTGGTTTTGGGTTGTACGAGTTAGGTTTTCCTGGGGTAAGCCTTCTACTACATATTTACACCTACACTGGTCATGTTCAACATTGATCAACTAAAACACCGATGCTTGTGTTGGGTGTAGGTTGCTAAGTGTATAGAGATTGGACTGCCGGAGCTTATTTTGCTAGTATTTTTTTCCCAGGTAAAGTTCCTTCAAGTTGCATACACCTAGTGTCTTTTAATATTTCTAAATCTCAATCTTATGATTGTAGTTTATTTACTCTTCTAACTTAATGGTTTCTATTAGTATGAGTTGTTTCTAACTCGTTACTGGTATTCATGCAGTATGTGCCCCATTTGTTACATTCGGGGAAAAATATCTCTGACCGGTTTGCTGTTTTATTTACAATTGTAATTGTGTGGATATATGCTCATCTACTCACTGTTGGAGGGGCCTATAATGGTGCTGCACCAAAAACACAGGCATCCTGCCGCACTGATCGTGCTGGACTTATCGATGCTGCTCCTTGGTTAGTTGTGTGATTTTGTTAAATTTAAACATTAACACCATTTTGTGTATTGCAACTGTGTATACCCCTTTAGTTTTACCAAGCTTTTATATTGGTCTTGTAATTTAAAAGATTCAGATTGGTCCCCTGCCATGGTTGCCGGCTATCAGGCGTTTACTGAGGTGGCAATTGGCAGTAACAACTAGTTTTGCAATTTTGAACTAGAGGGTGACCAAATCACATCCATGTGAATATGTCATTGTGTCTTGCAAGGATGGTTGCAAATGTGTTGTGACAGCGATGGATTGATTTGCCAGCATCTAATCCATTGGCAAAATGATCTCAACTAAGAAACTTAACTTTTTAAAAAAGAACCTAATGCTTTGTAAAATTATACCGTGTGTTCATTAGCAAATAAGATTGAATTATATCCATTCATTGATTTTTCAAATATACTTTTGTTATTTCAATTCAAGTATACAATGTAATACTATTTTGACTAGAGTGCATTTTTGCCCTTATTGGAAAGATTTCTCTCATTGAAGTGGATATATGTCAAATTTATCTCTCTTCAATCTTACATATTGATATTTCTCATGTTAGACTCAATTGGATCCTGGAGATATATTGGTTTTGTTGTTGGGGATCCTTTTTAGGCTTCTTTGTGAGTTGAAACTTATTGAGAAGATTTTCTCTTGAATTTTTTGCAGGATCAGAGTTCCATATCCCTTTCAATGGGGAGCACCTACATTTGATGCAGGCGAAGCATTTGCTATGATGATGGCATCTTTCGTTGCTCTTGTAGAGGTAATTTCTTTCTGAAGATATTCTCTTTGTTAAACTGGAATAGGATTTGTTTCTGATTGATTGTTATTCTTTCTTGTGAAAATGATTTTATTAAATTGTATATTCTGTTTTTTTGGTTCACAGTCCAGTGGAGCTTTCATTGCTGTATATAGATTTGCAAGTGCAACACCATTACCGCCTTCTATTCTTAGTCGGGGTATTGGTTGGCAGGTACGAATATGACTAAATCTTGCATTTATACATGATAATCATAATAGTAATAGAAGTTCATGATTGATTTGACTGTAATGATGATTTTTCACCAAGCAATCAAGTAGAACTTTCAGTTTCAAGTATAATTCCTCATGCATCTTATTTATGCTTGTTAGGGAGTCGGCATTCTGTTATCGGGATTGTTTGGAACAATTAGTGGATCCTCCGTATCTGTGTAAGGCTGAAACTATTTTGTTTCTTTACTAAGGGCAATCAAACACTACTTCCTTGTTAATTTAATGAATGACAGTGATTTATTTTTTTCCCTACAGAGAAAATGCAGGTCTTTTGGCTTTGACACGTGTTGGCAGTAGAAGAGTTGTGCAGATTTCCGCAGGATTCATGATTTTCTTTTCAATTCTCGGTAAGTAGATTAAGCTTGATAAATTTGTAATTTGATTCAATAATTGCTAACATTTCTTTCACCATGTAGGAAAATTTGGAGCAGTTTTCGCCTCTATCCCACCTGCAATTATTGCTGCACTATACTGCTTATTCTTTGCTTATGTTGGTATGGTTGATTTAACATAAACTCATAATTTTATATATACTTTTATTTATTATGATACTTAGAAGAAACACAACCATATAATGATTCCATTTTCATTCATCATTTGTAGGTGCTGGAGGCATTAGTTTTCTTCAGTTCTGCAACCTTAACAGTTTTAGAACAAAGTTCATATTAGGCTTCTCTATATTCTTGGGCTTGTCTATACCACAATACTTCAATGAGTATACAGCAATTAATGGCTTTGGTCCAGTCCACACAGGCGGAAGATGGGTATGTATAAGATATATATAAATATTATATTATTGACGATATATAACTTTTTACACCGACAATGTATCAAAATTAAACTCATCCTAATAATATACATAAATAAACTAGAATTTGTTCTTTTGGATAAGTTTACTCACTCATTTTTATGTATATGACAGTTCAATGATATAATTAATGTGCCATTTCAATCAAAAGCATTTGTTGCGGGTGTTGTGGCATATTTCCTAGACAACACATTACATAAGAAGGATTCATCAATTAGAAAGGACAGAGGCAAACATTGGTGGGACAAGTATAAATCCTTCAAGGGTGACACAAGAAGTGAGGAGTTCTATTCACTGCCTTTCAATCTAAACAAATATTTTCCATCTGTTTAATTGTGCAGCACAAAAGCTCTAAGATAAGGTGGTTTTATCCTCACCAGAGTCTAGTTCTAATATCAGATTTAATCTTATTACACGCCATATATAGCCATATGAGTAATCTCTTCCACTCTATTATAGCATTTTGTAATACAATTATTTTCTTGCCCTTGTTTCTTTCTGTAAATTCTGATCAAGAAAATGGATTGACTTAGAAAATGTGCATGCTTAATTCACTTCCTTTGATTTATGTGATGTTCACTTCAGAATTTCTTCCCTGGCATGCAATGCATTTTGTTCTGATTTATTTACTGATACTATGTTGGTTCGTTTATTTCATTTCATTATGAATAATTAGTACTTACAACCAACCTTCAGGACCCTGACTATAAAAATTTAAAATTTACGACTAGGATATTTGAACATCTTTCATTCTTTCACATACGTTCAACATTACATTTTATCTCTATCTCTCTCCCTATCACATCTCTCTTTTTCTCTTATTTATTTCTCGCAAGAGGTATACATAGGAGTGTAATTGGACCGGTTTGGATCGGTGTCGAGTGAATTTGATGTCCGAACCAATGAACTCTCGATTGGTTCGGTTTGGTTCGATTTTTAGTGTTTTTCAAAAATAAATCCGAACCAAACTTATCGGTTTAATTCGGATACTTTAATCGGTTTTATAGCGCATTTTTTTTTAATGTATTTCATGCTATTATTTTTTTCCGATATGTTTTTTTCCTATAAGTTCATCAAATAAGGTCATAAAATACAAAATACAATTCATTAAATAATTTCTTCATATACAAAATACAATTCTTTTCCGATAAGTTCATCAAATACACAGCACAATCATATTGAAATTAAGTTCATAAGTTTATCAAATAATAAAGTACAACAAAAATAAAACTTCAAGTTAACTTCACCACTAGTAAGAAATATTCCGACAACGCTTGACATGAGAGGTGACTGTTTTTTTAGAGTTTGAGATAAAATATATGAGAGCAGAGCAACGTGAGAGTGTTGTGTTGTTTGCACAATATTGAGATATGAGAACTGAGAGCAGCGTAGGGTTTTTTGCAGCTGTGACTGTGAGGAGACTGAGAGTTTCTAAGTTAAGATTTGTATTACGATGTGAGTATGCGCAAGATTTTTTTTATAAGTAGTTGTGTCTGTTTTATTTTTGGGAATGCGCTAACTTGGGATATGAAGGACAAAAGAAACATCATTGCAGAGAACAACAAATATGAGAATGAAAGATATGCCATGTTTTTTTTAATGGGGGTGGGAGGGGTAACACAACTGGTTGAACTAGTTGAGCTAAGGGTTAAAGGAGTTAGATGTCCAAGGGTCTTGGCAACGAGAAAAATTAACATATAATGTAATATACTAACAATTTGCCATTAAACACTTTTTTTTAACGGAGACTTAACAGTTATTGACGGCAGGGGAGGTCTTGACAAATAAAATAGAGGGGGTGTTAGTGACATATACACAAAGCTCATGGGAGATTAATGTATTTTCCCTTTATTTTTTTAATAGATGTGGGCTACCTAAAAAAAATTAACTTAATAATAATATATATTTTGTAAAAAAAACATTAATATTATATATTGGTTTGGTTCGGTTTGTTCATCGGTTTTTAAAATTCGATCCGATAACCGAACCAAATCACATCGGTTTTCAATTGGTTTGGTTCGGTTTTTGATCCGAACCATAAGATCAGTTTTTTTACGGTTTGGATTGGTTTGGATCGTCGGTTCAATTGTATTTTTCTGATCCGTTTACACCCCTAGGTATACACCAAACATTTTTCTAAATTTAATATTTAGTTATACTCATATATATAAAATTATTAATTGAGAGTGGTTTTAGTTAGGGTGTAATATGTCCCTTTAGTTCGACTTTTTGAAAGGAAAAAAAATATAAGCTAATAAAATATAGTTGGTTTGATTTTTGTAATATTTTCATATGAAATTTGGACCAAAACATGTTAGTTTGGTTCAATTCAATCGAGTTTAGATTTATCAAAGCAATGATAGAGTATTACTTAAATTTTAAAGCAAACATAGATATCCTTATTATTATAAAAAAAAAAAAAAAACCACTAACAAATATAAAAATAAAAAATTCAGTGTAAAAAAACATAGATGAAAAGAGATCTTTAATGTGATGGTAATAAATTTTTTCTTTTGCAATTAAAAAATACTAATAAAATTCTATCAAAATAAAAAAGTTTCCTTCTATGTAGCAAAAAAAGAAAAAGTACTTCTACTTCGTTTTTGTGGGCTTTGTGGCGACTAATCAAGGGCCCATGACCATGGATGAATGATAAAACTGAGGAACTTCAAAAAAAGAAAAAAAAGACGCCGTTGCCGGGGATCGAACCCGGGTCACCCGCGTGACAGGCGGGAATACTTACCACTATACTACAACGACTTATTGATGTTAAATTTGTTCATGAACGTTCTATAAACCAATAAAGCATTTTAAGAAATTACAACTTAGTACAAACAAGCGCAGTAACGATTTCTTTTCTTGGTAATTTTTTTAATAATGTTTCATAATATAATAACCCTTTTATATTAACAATAGGATAAAGCTTACATGCATTTCTTACTTTTCCACTCACAAAGAGGTGATTATTTTTATTAAAAATAATTTTCTTTTGTTTTTTCAAAATGAAAAAACACAAATAACCACCTCTTTGTGAGTGGAAAAGTAAGAAATGCATGTATGAAAATGCATGTAAGTTTTGTCCTTAACAATATACATTACAAACTCTTTAAATTAATAATGTTAGGACTGAAGAAATTTATTAATTTAGAGAGTTATTAATCTATCGATAAATTAATAATTATACTGTTAGGAAGTTTTTAAGTAATTATACTGTACATACCAAACAAAAAAACAAATTAGTCTATGCCTCTTAAAATTATGTTGCAGCGAACCTTGAGACTCAACGTAAATTAGTAACTACTAACTACTGTGTTTATATGCATTGGAAATTAATAATGACTTTTGAAGTACTGTACAGTAAATGTAAACAAGAGGAACAAATGACTTTCAGTTTCTATGAATTATTAATTTATGATTTTCTTGGGACCGAGAATTATAAAGGGATCTCCCGAAAAATTATTATTGTAAATAATGAATTTAAAAACCCATTTACACCTAACAGCTTTCTTATGACTAGGCAACTTTGTCATAGTCCAAGTTTTATTCTTCACCAGTGCAGTCAGTTCAGCATTAATAGCATTTTTCCAATGCTCATCATTCATTGCCTCCTCATATGATGTTTGTTGAGTAAGGGTGGATAAATTCAAGGCAAAGTGTTTGTGTGCATTAGAAACATGATCATATGATATAAAGTCAGATAAAGGAAACTTACACTGTGAAGTTGATTGGAGTGTATCAGTAGATGAATCATGGAGAAGGTTAGTGAGAAGGTTGCAGTGGTAGTCTTGTAAGTAACCAGGTGGTTTGGATTGTCTTAAAGACTTTCTGATGTGGTGATTGGTGTTAGAAATAGGTTGAGGAATTTGATTTGGCTGGTGTGAGTCAAGGTTACTTGGTGGTGAAGTAATGGTTGGATGGTTAGTTTGAATACTGGTAGATGGTGGATTAGGAGTATATGAGGGAGTTTGAGGGTTATCAGTTAGAGTAATGTGTTGATTTTTAGATGATGTGGTATGGTGAGGAGGAGTATGACTGTGATGGAGGAAAGTTAAATCATCATAGCTGTCTGAAGTGACTCTAGAGGATGATGGTTCATTGATGTTATGATTTTTATCACAGTAAGGAAAAACATTTTCAAAAAACACTACATCTCTTGATATGAACAACTCTTTGGATTTTAGATCAAATAGAATGTGACCTTTCATTCCAGATTTGAAACCAAGTGAAATGCACCTCCTTGATCTAGAATCCAATTTGTGTCTGTTTGATTGAAGAGTTGAAGCAAAAACTAGACAACCAAACACTTTGAGATTGCTTATATCAGGTAAGTGATTATGCAAAACTTGATAAGGAGATTTTTGTTTTAAGAAAGGAGAGGGAAGTCTATTTATAATGTGAATAGCATGACCAACAGCATGTGACCAAATTTTTTTAGGTAAATTAGCTTGGAATAAGAGAGCACGAGCAATTCCTAAGATGTGCTGATGCTTTCTTTCCACTATGCCATTTTGCTGTGGTGTGGCTACACATGAACACTGATGATCTATGTCATTCTCAGAGAAAAAAGTTTTAAGAAAAAATTCAGGTCCATTGTCAAACCTGATGCACTTAATTTGAGAGTTAAACTGGGTTTTGACCATGGCATGGAAAGATTTGATATGAGTGGAAACCTCAGATTTTAATTTCATGAAATAAAGCCATGTAAACCTAGTTTTATCATCAACAACAGTGAGAAAATATCTATATCCTAGCATGGATGGAATAGACAAGGGACCCCATATGTCCATGTGGACAAGGTCAAAAGCATTTTTGGATACATGAGTGCTTAAGGGAAAAGAAAGTCTTTTCTGTTTTGCATTAAAACAAACATCACATGGAGAGTGAGAGTTGGAAAATTTCATGAATGGAAACATTTTATTGAGTTCAAAAAGTTTTACATCAGAGGAGTGGCCAAATCTTTTGTGCCACAAGTTACAATCATTTTCCCTAGGTAATGCTAGACTATTGACAAAATTGATACATTGGAAATTTGGTTTTTGTCCTAAGCTAACTGTTGGTGTTGTGAGGGTGTACAGTCCATGATTCAACTCAGCTACACCAATCATCTTCTTTGTGAAGTTGTCCTGTATCATGCATTTAGTATCATTGAATGTTACATTACAGTGCAAATGTGAAGTAAGTTTAGGTACATAAATCAAATTAAAAGAAAAACTAGGAAAATACAATGCATCAGTTAGGTACAAATTTTGATCAAAGACAATGGTACCAGCAAAACAAGTGGTAACTATGGTACCATTAGGTAGTTTAAGGTTAATTGGTGGAATTTGTTTGATGCATTGAAAAAATTCTAAAGAAAAACAGATATGATCAGTGGCTCCTGTATCTAGAATGAAAGTATTGGGGTCATTTGATTTAGGAATAGTACAAAGTATACCTGTATTTGTGGTCACATGGTTAATACTATGAGAAGGTAATGATTGAGAACCTTGAAGAAGTGCTAAAATTGCTTTGTGCTGAGCTGGTGTAAAGAACAATTTCTCAGCTTCTGACTCAGTGTGATCCTCTTCATAGTTGACTATGTGAGTGTCTTCATCATCACCAGTGGCATGAACATTGTTGACAGTGCCATGATTATGCTGCAAATGCTGCATATGTGGAGGAAATCCATACTTTCTCCAGCAATTTTCAACTATGTGATTGATTTGTCCACAGTGTGAACTAACATCTTGCCTTTGCCTTTACCAGTATAGGATTTTCTACCTCTTGAACCTCTACCCCTGCTAGATTGACCTCTTCCACTATATTCCTTATGACTAAACTGGCCTCTTCCACCATGATCTTGATAACCAGAAGCAGCAAGAATTTTTGACTCATCAATAGGAGTAACTGTCTGCCTTTCTTGCTGTACAAGTAAGGAGTAAACTTTGGCAATGGTAGGGAGAGGATCCATAAGCATAATTTGAGCTCTAACTGCAGAGTATTGTTCATTAAGTCCTTTAAGAAATCTAATGACTTGGTCACTGTCCTTATACTCTTTCAATTTTGCCATGGCAGCACAATTATGAACACAATTAGAATTAGGAACTGGCCTAAAATTGTCTAATTCTTGCCATAATTTCTTCATTTTGGTGTAATAGGTAGAGATAGAGCTATCACCTTGTTTAAGAGTATATATTTCTTCTTGAATATCAGAAATTCTAAAAACATCACCTTGATAGAATCTTTCTTTCAAGTCTTGCCATATCTCTGAAGCTGTGTCCATCCATAGAACACTTTGAGAGATTTCTGCATCCACAACATTGCTAATCCATGACATTATCATAGTATTGCAACGATCCCAGGCAAGAGAATGGAGCTTATTCTTGGATCTAAGAGCCATGGTCATTGCTCTAGACCAAGCATGGTAATTCGAACCAGAAAGAGGTGGTTGAACCAAGACTAACCCGGGGTTTTCATTTGGATGCATGAAATAGGGATTAAGAATATCATTTTGGTAACCCTTGTTATGTGCTTGGTAACTAGTACCAATGTGTCCCCCACCACGGTGAGAACCATGAACACTGGAACCACTTTCAGACATGGTGATAGAGAGAACGAATCAAAGATAAGAAAACACAGGGAAAAACCAAGAAGAAGATCTTCAAAGATCGAGAGAAAAGAAATTCGCAGAGAACGTGGGAATAAAACGGATCAAGAAGCAATTCGAAAGAAGAATTGCTGAAAGTGAAACAGAGAAGAGATGAAAAACAATGGCATACCTCATGTAGAGGCCTGATACCATGTAAAGAATGAAATTGTGTGAACAAGATATGCCATTGATGAAGCTTTGTGAAGATCAAAGCTTGATAGCTTTCTGCAGAAAATGAAAATGCAGAAGAAGAAAGGGTTTATTTCATTTGTTTCACTTGAAGTTTACAAGCTTGTGATTACATGTTTATATACTTCAACCAAAGTATAACTAACACTATTACAGCTGTAACCAACTACATAACTGCCTATAACCAACTTAACTAACTTGCTATATGGCTGTTACTTGTGTTACAAGGAAGTTGCAAACTCTTAAATTCAGCTATTGTTAACAATTATCTTATTATTTTATCGAGTTTTTCAATTTTTTACATTGGCCCAAGTCGGGATCGGACAAATTTATTATTTTACAGAGTTTATTAATTTATCGAATATTAATTTAAAGAGTTTCTACGGTATAATATAATAACCCTTTTATATTAACAATATTACATTGGACACTAGTCTCATTCCTTCTGAGGTTTTCGATACCATCTCTCTTGCTGGTGATTTAGTCAAATAATGAGCCAAACATTCTATCTAAATAATCCAAATGTCAAATGATCAACCAAATTTCCTTAAGACCTCGTACAGTGGCTGTTATCCATTTTTCATCTTAGGATTAGGAAGATTTGAAAAATTATTCCAATCATCATCACTAGAACTTTTTAGTCCAGTGAAACACATGGCATAAGTAAGCCAAGATAAAACACGACATCACAAAGATTTGATACATTATCAAACTTTTGAACTTTAGTTTCAAAATTGTTAGCAGTACTACTTAACATTGATCCATGATGATTTAAGGTGCCTAAACCAAATGATTGTGTGAATTCTCTTGCAAAAAAATAAAATAAAAAAGGGTTAAATATGTTTTTGGTCTCTATAGTTTCGCAAAATTTCATTTTTAGTCCCTGAAGATTTTTTTCACACTTTTTAGTCCCTGAAGTTTTCTCAGTCAGTGTTTTTAGTCCCTATTTTTAATCAAACTTTTGTATACTTTCACATTTTTGAACGGTTTTTTGTATTCATGTTTATAATATTATGAGAACATCCCCGATAAAAATTTAGAATTTTTTAGCATAAGATGAATTTTTTATGAATTTTTATGTGCATAAAACTAAAAAATTCATATTTAATTCATCTCTTGTTAAAAAAAATTAAACTTTTGTAACAGAGATTCATATAATGTACTAAACATGATCGCAGAAAAAAATTTAAAATTTCGAATGATATGCACGAGTTAAATGAAAAGTAGGGACTAAAAACACGTACTGAGAAAACTTCAGGGACTAAAATGTGTGAAAAAAATCTTCAGGGACTAAAAATGAAATTTTGCGCAACTATAAGGACCAAAAACATATTTAACCCAATAAAAAATGATTGTGTTCAAGATCCCAATGTTGAAATGACATGAATCTCTTTTAATTTAAATAAAATTTCGAGTTCCATCACAAACTTGAAATGGCATAAATTTCTTTTTACTTCACCACAATTTTAAGTCCAATCTCAATTCTCAAACTTGAGTATGCAATGGTGTTCTAAAACATGTTTATATAAAAAATATTCTTATGCAATCAGAAGAGTGAAATAAAATTACACAAATCTCTTTTACCTTAAATAAAATAACTTGTCCCATGAGCTTGACTCAATTAGTTGGACACCGCATTATATATGCAGGGGACCGGGGTTCGAACCCGGGTCATCCCACTTATCCACTTTAAGGGTGGAATTTCAAGCCGCTAGGCTTCTTGACCAAAAAAAAAAAAAACTTGAATATGCAACATCTTTATAAAGCATATCCAAGAGTACATAGTTGAAATGACATAAATTTCTTTTAACTTAACCACAATTTCAAGTTCAATCTCAAACTTGATTATGCACTGCAATGGTGTTCTAAACAAGAAAGGGAGGATTGGACCACAATTGCATGCTTCTCCTTTTGTAACTTAAACACGATTAAAAGCCCAACAATGCGACACCTACTCATTATGTGTCCTCTCTTATACAATTTCGGTGACGATCTCCACCGGGCCCACAAGCATATAAATAATGTCTTTCACATTTTCAATGAATAATAAATAAGGGTCCCGGTTTAATTGTATTTTTTCAAAAATAACCACATTTCTAGGATTATTTTTGGACCGGGAGTAAATGCAAAGAGTGTATTTAGCAAAAGCCCAAACATTAATTAAGGACTTGTATAGCAATCCAATACAACGGCCCAACACATACGCGAGAATTAAACCCAATTTTTTCATAAGGGCGAGACCAGAAGGGCGGGACACCAATCTATGGCGGAACATGGTTGCATGGGCGAGATACCCGCGATTCCACGATCCCCTCATTCTTCATTGTAACTACTATTTTTCTCCACGATTTTGTCCACTTATCTTCATCCTCCGTATGACTAGGAGCAGATTTTAGGAAGAACCATTGTATTCAAACCACGTTCCCCATGATCACCTTGTAAATAGGCATGTGATCAAATATATAGGAGGAACGTGGGATTGGCCAATGAAAGAGAAAGGGCGGGAAAAACTCTCTTCCTGTATACCCTATAAATACTTGTAACATTGATGAAAAAAGGGACGGATCAGAATTCGAGATAACCAACTTGATTATTTTGTTTATTCGACGGTCCAAATTACTTACTTTTCACACCCCTTTGAGTGTTCACCAAAACATTTTGGCGCCCACCGTGGAGCTGCGGTAAAACGATTCCCAGCCTACCACTTAGAGAGAAAGCAACGCTGCAAGCAAAGATCAAACCATGGCTACCAATCATGGAAGTCCTTCACTTCAAGTTGCTGTTGGAACAAAATATGTGTTAATACACACCCTTAAGTTTTGATGATAACAAAGTATTAAATGGACAATTGATGGTACTAATGTTTAAATTAAGTGCAGGAGAATTCAACGTTTAATCAAGAGCACACTTAATTTAAACTCTGATGAAACCAATGAAAGTCTGAATATTTAAGACTCTGAAAGAGTTCAGATGCTACAACGTGGTCAGAAGCTATACAAAGTTCAGAAGCTCAAAGTAGATCAGAACGTCTGAAAGCTGTTCAGGGACTCAGAGGAGTTCAGAAGCTCAAGGATGTTCAGAGGCCTACAAGAGTTCAGAGGCTGTCTGATAGTCATAAGTCATTCAGAGGATGAAGGCGTTCAGAATCTGAATTACTAAAGACTATCAGAGGCCAACCATTCAAAGACCAATCAGACTCCAAGTTATCAAAGGTTCATCAGAAGCAAAGGGAATTCCCAGTCATCAGAGGGCTACATCAACTACAACTTATCAAGCCTGATGACTTGTTGTAAGGTCAACTAAAATGCAACGGTTACAAAGGATGTGATCCCTCTCTCTAGGAGCTAGTTGTACCATATAACTGTACCATTGGACAGACAACAAAGGTGAAGCTTCTCTGCAAAGGAAGACGTGGCTTTACTCAACGGATCTTCAATGTCTACAGCTGTCCAAGTTAGGAATTTCTCCAACGTCTCAATGTCTTTCTCAACTCATATAAATATGCCAAAGAAAGAATTGAAGACTAGCGCTCAACATTAGAAAAATCTCTCAGAAGAAAGTGAGCATTTGAATTATAATAGATAATATCTCTCAAATGAAGTGAGCATAGAAACTAGCTTAGAGCCTCTGAAGTTATTATGTTTGTAATAAGTTTTAAGCTCTTAAGTTAGTAGTAAGTCTTCTGCTTAGTGTAGAAGCAAGTAAGTCTTCTGCTTAGTGTAGAAGCAAGAAAGTCTTCTGCTTAGTGTAGAAGCACGTAAGTCTCAGTCTTAGTGATTAGAGCAGTGAAGTCTTGAGCCTGAGTGCTTGAGAAAGGAAGTCTCTCTGTCTTGTGTGACTTTGAGCAGGAAGTCTCAAGCTTGTGTGCTTGAGCAAGGAAGTCTCTGATCTTGTGTGATCAGAGTGATGACAATTTAGCAAGTGTACTAAAGTCGTCGTTAAGTAATAAAATTTATCGATCCACAGGGATTGTTTTAAATTTGACAAAACAATTGAATTATATCTAGTAACTAAAAGCAATAAAAAGGGGGGTTTGTTTGTTTGGATTTGTTGCCTAAATAAAAGATTTAGACAAAATATTTAGAAAAGATTCAAATAAAATATTTGAATTGAATTAGGGTTTTTAGAGAGAGAAACAAGCGATTGGACCTTTTGGTTCATCTAATCTTAATTTATCTCGGTGATTCCATGTTTATTAACGAACTACAAATTTAGTTTCACGATCGATTAAATTAAATAACTATGCCCAATGTCTTGGTAACATAGTCCTCTCCCTTGATCATGAATCCCAAATCTCTAAGGTGATTTATGATCAAGTGAGGAATTCACGCTTTAATCTTTGATCTCAATTAGTAAACCAAAATCTCTTAAGTGAAAACCAATTTTACGATAATTCCTAGATCAATAATCTATTCCTATTCTCATAGTAAAATAAATTATTATCATCATCACACAAGTCGTCACATCATTTAAAGCATTAAGCACAAGGAAAAATTGATGAAACTAACTTCGTAATTAATTCATAAACATAAAAGAAATCACATGGTTCGAGATAATTCGGGATTAGAATCCCCTAAGGCCAATCATAAGGATTTAGCCGGACATAGCTAAACACAAATTAACAACAATAAAAGTGAAAGAAAGCATTACAAGGAGCTCTGAGTTTCTTCTAAAAGTCTTCTGTTTCTCGCCGTAAAATTCTGTACCTAATTCTGCTTCAGAAGTTCAAATATATAGGCTTAGGTTACGGGCCCGCGCCGCGCGCAGGATCCCTGTGCCGCGCGCCAATCAACAGAAAAGGATGGTTGCATTCTGGTGTCCTGCGCCCCGCGCCAAACACCTGATTCTTCTTGAATTTTCTGCTTTTTGTGTGCTTTCTGCAGCCTTGTACTCGATGTAACTTCCACTTATTATTGTGCAAAAATATAATAAAAACATACTAAAAACCTTGTAATTAGGTCTTGAAATAAGTAAAACTATAGTAATAACGTGGAGTCATCACAGAGCAAGGAAGTCTCTATGTCTTGTGTGACTAAGAGCAGGAAGTCTTCAGCTTGTGTGCTTGAGCAACTATTGTAATCCGTGTGATTATAGTGGAACTCTCTTGGAAACAAGGGGACTGGAGTACTCTCAATTTGTGAGGGGAACCAATATAAATTGTTGTGTGTTCTTCTCTCTCTCACTCTCTCATTTACTCCTTCATCATTTATAACGCCATAAGTTAATTGTGTGAATAATCCGCTGTGCTTTAAAGACTCTGAAAAGATTTAAACATCTTGGAATGTTTTTAAATATCCAAAACACAATTCAACCCCCCTTCTTGTGTTTTCTCCACGCACCTTCAATTGGTATCAGAGCTCCGGTTCTGTTGGTAAATCACTTAACCGTGAGACAGTCAAGATCCAAAGGAGAAAATCTCCATGGCTCAAAACATGGATAAGTGGAAGCAGAAGCTACATCAACAAGTTGCTGATCTTAGCAAGAAATTTGAAGATGAACTGAGCTTAAATGAAGATCTGAGCAAAAATCAAAATACTTCCACTTCAGGGGCTAATCAAACTTTTAGTATTGCTTCTACAGCTACTACTGTTTGCCTCATTAGTGATGAAAATGAAAGCATTCAGTGGGCAACAGTAAATGGCTTGTTAGATCAATATGAGGAGTTTAGGATGGAGGAAAATGAGAGCATTGAGAAAATGAACATAAGGTTTCAAGCTATCACAAGCAAGCTTGAAGAGCACAACAACAAACTCAGCAACAAAGAGCTTGTAAGCAAGTTGCTGAGGAGTTTGCCTCTGGATTGGAATGAAATTCCACATTCTATAGAGGAAACTAAAGATATCAATTCAATGAGTCTTGAATCATTGATTGATTTACTCAGAGTCCATGAATTGGCTCTGAAGGATATGCAAGAGATGAAACGTGAAGAAGCAGAAGCAGCAAGGAAAGGAAAGCAAGCATTGGAGCATAAAGATCTTGTTGAAGAACCTGATGAAGAGTATCTTGAAAGGTTTTCAAGAAAAATTCAAAGATGGTACATCTTCAAGAAGAATGGAGGAAGACTAGCTAAAGGAATGACAACATGGGATGTACTTGACAACCTCTCTGAAGATGAGTCTGAAAGAGCACCAAGAGCTGAAGGATCAAGTTCTGAAGATGGCTCAGACTCTGAAGACTCAGGCTCTGATGAAAAGTCAGAACCTGAGAGCAAAGAAAGCATCCAGAGAACATTCAATCAGTTATATTCTAGTCTTTCCAAAGCTAAATTGATCAAGCATCTTAATAAGACCTTACTTAAACTCTCTAATAGTCAGCAGAAGTATAAAAAGCTTAAAGCAGACTATGAGAATTTAAGTAAGCAAGCAAATCACTCTGAAGGTCTTAAACAAAAAGATTTTATCAAAACCAAAGACCCTAAGAATGATTTTGCTATATGTTACAAACCCCTTGAGCACTCTCTAGTTCTCAAAGAGTACTGTAACATAAATGCTGATCAAAATAAAATTGTTTCCATGCTTTGCAACCTTAAGACCAACAATACTAATGGGATTGGATACTCTAGTAGTAAAACACTAGAGGAACCAAGCTCATCAGTTATTGATGGAAGCTTCTCACTTCCAAATCTTTACACTGCATTTGTATTTGATAGTTCTCAGATGAAACAAATGAAGGATGAAGATTTGGCAACTAACAGTCTAGGACCCTCAAGCAAGTGGGTACCAAGAGACAAAATTG
Source organism: Trifolium subterraneum (assembly GCA_951799995.1). Classification (NCBI taxonomy): domain Eukaryota; kingdom Viridiplantae; phylum Streptophyta; class Magnoliopsida; order Fabales; family Fabaceae; genus Trifolium; species Trifolium subterraneum. The sequence goes on from OX637466.1 coordinate 30,669,762, forward strand.
TTTACTTGATTGCAGGTGAAACTAAGACTCTGAACCTTCCAATCACATGGATGCATGTGACTGTGAATGGAAGAAGAGCAATTGTGCATAGAAGGTACATTCTTGAAGAGTCAGATGGAGAAGAAGATGAAGAGGAGTACATAAGGAGCAGGAGGGAGTATGAAGATTTGGAAGCTTGCTTTGAAGATGATAACAACTCAGTGTGGTGGAGTGATTGCTCTGGCTATGACTATGACTACACATAATCAAGAAAGCTTCAATGAAAGGTAAGTATGCTTAACTCCTGAATGACATATTCAGAGAAATAATTCTAAAAGGTTGAAAATATCTTCTTAGGATACACTGTGTTCAGTACTAAAAACCTTGAAAAATCCTGTCTGAACATACTTTCTTGTGTCCTGAAAAGACTTGTTTTTCAGCCTCTGAAGTTCTTCAGTTTTCAGCATCTGAAGAATCTCAGACTCTGAGAAACGTTTCAACCTCTGACGGTTAAGCCTCTGAATACAAAATGAATTGGAAACGTTTTAGTATTTTTACTAAAACGTTTTGGCGCTAAATAAACAACACGTACACACATTTTGATTGGTTGAAACAGTTAATGATGGTTTGCCTTATTTTTGATAAGTTAAAAATATTGTGATTTGATTTGTCTTACTGTTTTAATCAAAATCATTGAGCAATTGCACACTTTGCACTTCCACAACCTACACTCTAGTTTTCTAAATCTTTGAAAAACCTTCTTTATCGTTGTTTTTAGAAAAACCCCAAAATCCTAACTTCTGTAATGGCAATCTCTACCTTGTCAGTATCAACTTCAAAATTCTCTTTTCCAAATGACCTACCTATCAACGTCGTCAATTGTTCAGAACTTTTCAGCAAAGAAAAATCGCTGGAAATGAAGGGAAAATCATTCAACTTGGTTATGGAACAACCGGTTGATTTTGAAAGTCTTAGACTAAACCAGCACGACATTGAAAAATTCTTCAATGATCAAAATGGAGGATTTAGATACATGAGAGTACTAAATGGTCCAATCTATCCTACCCTGGTTAAAGACTTCTGGCTTCGCAGCAAGGTTTTTACTATCAAAGACTATATTGAAGAACTGACCAGCTTGAGGAATGCCAAACCTGAAAACAAGAACAAAACTTCCGTTGAATTAGGGTTAAGAGAAGTCAAGGAAGATGAAGTCAGATCAGTCGTCTGCGGTTTTGAAGTAGTCCTAACCCAGTCAAATCTGGCAAGGATGTTATGCATTCCAAATGAGGGAAAATTTCTTGCCTACAACGCTACTGAGGCTAAAACCACTGGCTGTCTAGAAGATATGACAAGGAGTTGTTATGAGGAAGGAAAGAGTTGTGAGAGCAACATGAGTGGTGATCTAAAGTTAACTCAGAAGCTCCTAGCCAGGATTTTATTAGGATCAATCTTTCCAAGGAGTGGAAGCTCTGATCAACTCTCCTGGGATCATAGATACTTTATCTATTTTCTCACTAAAGGCTATCAACTCAACTGGGCTAGATACATCTTCTGTCATATGTGCAAAGCTATAAATGCCATTCAAGGACAGACCAGGCCAAATGTTCACATCATCTACCCAAGGATTCTCAGTGAGATTTTCTATCAATGTGGTGTAATTGATGTGATCAAAGTGGCTGGTCAAGATCATCTGCTAAGAGAATTAAGAGCCTCTGCCATATCAGTGAGTACTTTGTCCAACATGCGTCTTCTGTCTGGGCAAACACTGTCACATTCTAAGCCTCTAGAACATCTGTCTAACCTAGGACCATCATGGGTAACTACTTTCAACATTAACATACCTCCTACTGCAAAAGGTATTGTTAATCAGTACATTGAGTTACTGGAAAGTCTAGGTGAACCCCTTGAAATTGAACCAGAAGAGGTAAAAGGGAAAAGAAAAAGATTGGTAAGAACTAGGGTTAAGTCTGAGAAGAGTGAAGAGACAAGTGTGGCAGCTCTAGAAGATGAAGATAATGAGCCTCTGAAGATCAAGAAAAGAAAAATTTCTAAGCAGCTGAAGATAAAGAAGAATGTTGAAAGCTCTACCATTGCCTCTTCAGATACTGTAATTGTTCCTAAAGGTCCTGTTGCATTAACTCAAGATATTCGACAGTCCACAAATTCAAACCACCCATCAGAATCACCTCTAGAAAAACAACACTTAACTGGTGAACTTCCCCCACAAACAAATTCTTCATCAAACCAAATTATCTCTGAAATCCCTCATCCAGAAATATCTGAGATAGTTCAACTAGAACATGTTCATCCACCACCTGAACCATACATCTCACCTGAACATGTTCCTTCACAGATCACACCTCAACTATTCCCTGAACAAACAGAATCTCAACTTGAGAATGAATTAAATCAGACCTCAATCTTACAAACCAATGATCAGGTTGATGAAATGATCAATGAATTAACTCATGAGCAGTTAATTTCATCTAATCAATCTGATCATGTCCAACATCTACAACAAACACAATCCTTTCCATCAAACCCTGAATCTCCTCAAACCAATTCCATAATTCCTAAGGTCCTGGGTGAATGCAACAGCCTGATTAGACGGTTACATGGCCTTCCTGAGCTAAGACATTCTGACACATCTTCATCTGAGCATATGGCTCAATGGGAAAGCCTAACTGAGGATTTGGTAAAGAAGCTGCACAGTCTCCAAGAGGCGTGTATTGAAGAACAGAGGAGAAGTGACAGGGGAAAGAACACAATGGCTGAAGAGGTCATTCAGTTTCAAAAGGACACAGAGAGGAATCAACCTGGATCCTCTTCTGCAAGAACAAGTGATAGGCAAAATCTAATGGAAGAGATAACATCACTTGAGGAAAGACTGAATGAGCCTATTGTGGATAATCTAGGAGCACATCAAGTGCACATTAGAAATCCACTGTATGAGGCTGAAATTGACGACCTTAGGGCAGAAATGAAAAGGCAAAGAGAGCTGATGAAGATAGTTAATGCTAAACAGAAGGAAATCACAAAACTTCTAGCTTCACTTAATAACCAACCACAATCAACCTCCTAGGATTCCCCCTTTCTTGCTTAAAATAAATATCTTGATTAATATTTTGTTAGGCACATAGTTAGATTAAGTTCATATATTTGTATGTTCTTTGATTTCCTTGTGCTGATCTGAAATATTTATTCATGATTTGTTAATCCTAATGTCTTCATCTTAAAAATAAGTATTGTTGCATAAATAATTGGATAAACTTAAGGAATGGAATTGGAAAGCAAGAGAATGAACACAATAAAAACATCAATCTACAACAAACAAAAGAAATAATTTTATTAAAAATGAGTATTTGTTACATAATCTTCTAAAAGACAATCAACTGGTATCCTTAGATGGTGGAATTGGGTGACCCAGCTTGGATGGCACTTCTCTTGGGGAATATGAGTCATCTGACTCTTCCTTAGGAGAAGATTTTAGATCATCTAAGATTTGATCATCAGCTTGGTCTTCTTCAGGAAAATTTGTTCTCAAATACTCTAACCAGTCAGAATCCCATTCTTCAGACTCTGTATGAGAATCTGCTTGTTCAGACTCTGAAGTAGGCGGAATCTCTGACTTTGGCTTTGTTCTTCTTGATGTTTCTTCTTTGTGTTCTCTCCTATCTTGACTGACTCTCAGTGAAACTACCTTCTTTTTCTCTGAGCGTTTCATTTTTTCTCTCAAAAGATCTATCAATAACCTAAGATTACTCTGTGTGAGTAAAATGACTAGGTATCTCTCTCCTTTTATAAGCAAAATTCAATGGCCGAATATTAAATGTGTTCAACCACTCCTGATTTGACGGCATTGAAAGTTGAATTTCTATTAATTGCTTATATCACCTTTTTGATTATGACAAAAGGGGGAGAAAGAATATTGGTAAATCAATTGTTGGAAGAAGCGAAATTACTTGGCTTTTTAGGGCCTTGTAGTGCTTCAGAGAGAGAACGTAGGAGAGTGGTCAAAATAGTAGCATGAGGTACATGCTTTGTTATGACAATCTGATCTTTGAGGATTTCAAAATATTGTACTAAAGAGCTCTGAACTGTTTTCAATTTTTTGTTCAGACTCTGAGCTATTTTCTTTGAAAAGATTTTTTTTTTAAAGCTCTGAACTGTTTGAAATATTTTGAACTCTGAAGCTGTTAATGATAACCATCAGAACCAAGTGTGTATGTAGAAGTCTTTAAGCGCCTCTGATTCTATTTTGTCATTCAATTTAAATATTGCTTCAATTTAAATACTGCTTCATCTTGCATCTGGATTAAGGGCTTAATTTTCAAGGAGAATGCATTTATTAATTGAAGTTTATTATTCATAGTTAGTTCTTGAGTAAGGGTGCAACTTTACTCAATGATTATCACACAATGGAAAGAAGAAGCTTGCAAACCTTGTTCTTTACATAGTGAAATATGAATAATTTAAGTCATATAATAAAGTATTTCTGAAACTGATTAAAATTAACTATGGATACAAAATAGGGGGAGCTTACAAACCTAACCCTATGGGTTATCAGACTTGGGGGGAGCTTGCAAAACTCAGAAGCCTAATGTCAACATAGCTGATTTTTATCAACAACAATTGTATTTAATACTTGTGTTTGTCATCATCAAAAAGGGGGAGATTGTTGGAAAAAAATATGTGTTAATACACACCCTTAAGTTTTGATGATAACAAAGTATTAAATGGACAATTGATGGTACTAATGTTTAAATTAAGTGCAGGAGAATTCAACGTTTAATCAAGAGCACACTTAATTTAAACTCTGATGAAACCAATGGAAGTCTGAATATTTAAGACTCTGAAAGAGTTCAGATGCTACAACGTGGTCAGAAGCTATACAAAGTTCAGAAGCTCAAAGTAGATCAGAACGTCTGAAAGCTGTTCAGGGACTCAGAGGAGTTCAGAAGCTCAAGGATGTTCAGAGGCCTACAAGAGTTCAGAGGCTGTCTGATAGTCATAAGTCATTCAGAGGATGAAGGCGTTCAGAATCTGAATTACTAAAGACTATCAGAGGCCAACCATTCAAAGACCAATCAGACTCCAAGTTATCAAAGGTTCACTAGAAGCAAAGGGAATTCCCAGTCATCAGAGGGCTACATCAACTACAACTTATCAAGCCTGATGACTTGTTGTAAGGTCAACTAAAATGCAACGGTCACAAAGGATGTGATCCCTCTCTCCAGGAGCTAGTTGTACCTTATAACTGTACCATTGGACAGACAGCAAAGGTGAAGCTTCTCTGCAAAGGAAGACGTGGCTTTACTCAACGGATATTCAATGTCTACAGCTGTCCAAGTTACAGCGGGAATTTCTCCAACGTCTCAATGTCTTTCTCAACTCATATAAATATGCCAAAGAAAGAATTGAAGACTAGCGCTCAACATTAGAAAAATCTCTCAGAAGAAAGTGAGCATTTGAATTGTAATAGATAATATCTCTCAAATGAAGTGAGCATAGAAACTAGCTTAGAGCCTCTGAAGTTATTATGTTTGTAATAAGTTTTAAGCTCTTAAGTTAGTAGTAAGTCTTCTGCTTATTGTAGAAGCAAGTAAGTCTTCTGCTTAGTGTAGAAGCAAGAAAGTCTTCTGGTTAGTGTAGAAGCACGTAACTCTCAGTCTTAGTGATTAGAGCAGTGAAGTCTTGAGCCTGAGTGCTTGAGCAAGGAAGTCTCTCTGTCTTGTGTGACTTAGAGCAGGAAGTCTCAAGCTTGTGTGCTTGAGCAAGGAAGTCTCTATGTCTTGTGTGACTAAGAGCAGGAAGTCTTGAGCTTGTGTGCTTGAGCAACTATTGTAATCCGTGTGATTATAGTGGAACTCTCTTGGAAATAAGGGGACTGGAGTACTCTCAATTTGTGAGGGGAACCAGTATAAATTGTTGTGTGTTCTTCTCTCTCTCACTTTCTCATTTACTCCTTCATCATTTATAACGCCATAAGTTAATTGTGTGAATAATCCGCTGTGCTTTAAAGACTCTGAAAAGATTTAAACATCTTGGAAAGTTTTTAAATATCCAAAACACAATTCAACCCCCCTTCTTGTGTTTTCTCCACGCACCTTCAGTTGCAATGGAAGATATCAGAAGTCTGCAAAAGAAAGTAACCACAATGGAGAAAGAAAGGGCTGAACAAAATGTAGACTCTGAGGATGAAAGTCTTATTGAATCTCAGCCCCTTCGTCAATCACTCTGGGATTCTAAAGTCCCAGATAACTTCAAATCACCCCACTTACCAACCTTTGATGGTAAGACAGACCCTGTGTAACATTTGATGGCTGTAGGAACTCAAACTGCCATCATTGGAGCACCCAAGCATTTAAGGTGCAAACTCCTTTCAGGGACTTTGAAGGATGCTGCATTGCGTTGGTATATGAACTTACCCAACAATTCCATCGAAAGTTATGCTGACTTTCACAAAAAGTTCGTACATCAGTTCTCCGGAACTAAGCACGTCAAAGTCACAACAACCAATCTTTTCACAATTCGACAAAATTATGCTGAAACTCTTCGAGAGTATCTTGCTCGATTCAGCGAAGCAACGATCACGGTGTCAAATCCCAACCAGGAAATGTTCGTTGCGGATTTTCACAATGGATTGAAGGTTAGGCACTTCAACGAGTCTTTGGCACAAAAGCCCGCTACCTCGATGCAAGAGGTGATCAAAAGAGTTAGTTGCTACATCAAAGGCGAAGAGAGCAACGCGAAAAAGCGCTCCAGAGATGCCAAGGAAAAGGATTCAAGGAACAATAATAGCAAGGGGACAAATTAGCAATCCCAGCGGAACTGGCAAAACAACGATACTCACAAACAGGGATATTGCGCTAAGCCTTACCACCCTCCTAACACCGGTGGAGGAATGAGTTACCATCACTACAGGCGGCACCCAGCAGATAGGGAGTATACGCCGCTAAACAGGGCTAGAGTGCATGTGTTGAACGAGATTCTATAAGTAGGCTTGGCGCCTCTACCTCCTCCGAGGATGCACAACACCGTCATGGGACCACACACTGAGGCGTGGTGTGCTTATCATAGGTGCAAAGGTCACGATACTGAAAGGTTTTTTCGCTTGAGGGATTTAATTGAAGAGCTGATCAGAAGCGGCCATTTGAGGAAATTCCTTGAAGACGCCGCCAAAGGTCAAATCGCCCTCCCAAAACAAACGCCCAACCAACAGAAGGGCGAGGGCGATGGAAGAAACAAAGGAGAGAAACAACGAGTAGCGGTCAACACAATATCTAGAGGATTCGCAAGAGGAGGCGAGTCCAACTCGGCCAGGAAGCGTTATGTTAGGAAATCGAAGTTTGAAATATGCTCAGTGGGAAAATCAAATTTTTCCCACACTCCGGAAATCTCGTTCAACCCGGAGGACGCGCGGGACGTCATTCCCCACGATGACGATCCTTTGGTGATACAGGTTCAAATTCTTAACTGTGACGTCAAAAGAGTTCTCATCGATTCAGGAAGTTCTGCAGACATCCTATACTGGGATGCCTATAAGGCGATGCGCCTATTTGACGAACAGTTGAAACCCGTATTCCGGCACGTTAGTAGGATTCGCCGGCGAGCAAGTTGACTTCATGGGTCACATCACTTTGTACACTACATTCGGCGAGGATGAGAACGCCAAGACGATCAAGGTTAGATATCTGGTGGTTAAGACGCTTTTCACTTCCTATAATATTATCATTGGGAGACCGGCGTTCAACGCACTAGGCGCAGTCATGTCCACTTTATACTTGTCAATCAAATACCCTCTGAACAATGGCAAGGTCATAGTGGTTAAAGGCGATCAAGTCCTAGCAAGAAGGTGCTATGAGTCAAGTCTCAAAATCTGGCAGAGTCCATCCAAGCCTGTCTCGCCTCCAGTCAGCGGGGAGCGAACTAACGGGATAAATATGGTCAACGTCTCGGATCTGGAGCCGAGAGAGGAATTCCAGGACATAAGGATTAGTCCAATCGAAGATTTAGAACAGGTCCAAATTGGCAAACAACCACATTAGACGACCAGTATTGGAACGAGCCTCCAACTAGAAGAAAGGGAGAAGATCATCACCATAGTACACAACAATAGGGATTTGTTTGCATGGCAACCATCTGATATGCCGGGAATTGACGAGAGTGTAATCACACATAAGTTATCCATCTCGCCCGCCAACAAGCCAGTGGTCCAACGAAAGAGGAAAGTGGGAGAGGAGCGAAGAGCAGCCATCACTAAGGAGGTGGCTAAACTGAAAGAGGTGGGATTCATCGAGGAGATCAAATACCCCGCTTGGTTAGCAAATGTAGTAATGGTGAAAAAGGCGAGCGACAAGTGGAGAATGTATGTTGATTTCACGGATCTAAACAAAGCATGCCCTAAGGATCCGTATCCACTGCCCAACATTGACAGGTTAATTGATGGGGCATCAGGTTACAAGACGTTGAGCTTCATGGATGCCTACTCCGGCTATAACTAAATCAAGATGCATCCCATGGACGCCCATCACACGGCGTTCATGTCTAACACATGTAACTATTTTTACAATGTTGTGCCTTTTGGCCTGAAGAATGTAGGAGGTACTTACCAGCGGCTGATGGACATAGTGTTCGTGGAAAAAACAGAAGGGCGGGACACCCATCTATGGCGGGACATGGTCGCATGGGCGAGATACCCACGATTCCACGATCCCCTCATTCTTCATTGTAACTGCTATTTTTCTCCACGATTTTATCCACTTATCTTCATCCACCGTATGGCTAGGAGCAGATTTTAGGAAGAACCATTGTATTCAAACCACGTTCCCCATGATCACCTTGTAAATAGGCATGTGATCAAATGTATAGGAGGAACATGGGATTGGCCAACGAAAGAAAAAGGGCGGGAAGAACTCTCTTCATGTATATGAAGGGGGGTGGAAGGAAAACACAAGAAGGGGGGGTTGAATTGTGTTTTTAGAGTTTTAAAAAACTTTTCAAGAGATAGATCTATCAGAGTCTTTTAGCAGTGGATTAATAACACAATCAAACAAAGATTGAGTAGAAAATCAAAAGCAAGAGAGAGAGAGACACAAGGATTTTTATACTGGTTCCCCTCACAAACCGAGAGTACTCCAGTCCCCTTGCACTTCCAAGGGATTTCACTATAATCACTAAAGATTACAATCCTAGTGCTCAAGCCCATAAGCAAGAGACTTCTCTATTGCTCAAGTCACACAAGACAAGAGGCTTCACAAATGCTCCAGAACACACAGCAGGAGACTTTTACAATTGCTCAAGTTACAACTAACAAGAGACTTTCCAAGTTACTCACACAAGAGTAAATCCTAAACTTCTAAGCTTAAAAACTATTACACAAAATAACTTTCAGAGGCTCAGACAGTTTGTTGTTCACTTAGATTGAAAGATAATATCAATTTAGCTTTTGTGTCTCTTCTGTGTATTGTGCGTACAGTTCTCTACACAAAAATTCTTCTAACTCTACATATATATATATATATGAGAGAAGAGAGAATTTCGAGACGTTGTAGAATTCCGTTGAGATGGACAACTGTTAAATTCCAATTGCTTGAAACGTGGGTTTTGAATAACTTCCTAGAAGAAGTAATTCTGCTCCACAACTTCGTCCATGCTTTTCTGCTTGTCTAAATGCAGAAATAAAGGTACAGCACGCTCCTTGATGATAAGATCAAATTCCATTTGAACGTTGCAGTAGTAATGTGCTTTATACAGTCATCAGACTTAGAATGTTTTGAAATAAAGTAACATAGCCTTCTGATGAATGTTGGAATTCTTTGGCTTCTGATAAACTTTGATTTCTGGAAGTTCTGATGGTCTTTAAATCTTTGGCTTCTGATAGTCCTTTGTAATTTCAGATTCTGAACGTCTTCGTCTTCTGAATGATACTAGACTTCTTAACGCCTTCAGAGATTCAACACCAAGCAACTTCTGATCCATGTAGCTTCTGAGCGTTGTAGGCTTTTGAACGTCTTTTGACTTCTGAGTGCCTTTTGACTTCTGAACTCTTTCAGAATATAATGCTTCAGACTCTATCAAAGTTTCTTTCAGAGCTTAAATTAAATGTGGTCTTTCATAAATATAAGTTTGTCTTGCACACTCAATTTAAAACATTTTTAATACCAATTGTCCATTTAATACTTTTGTTATCATCAAAACTTAGGGTGTTTTATAAATAAAACTCATTTTGTTCCAACAGTATACCCTATAAATACTTGTAACATTGATGAAAAAAGGGACGAATCAGAATTCGAGATAACAACTTGATTATTTTGTTTATTCGACGGCCCAACTTACTTACTTTTCACACCCCTTTGAGTGTTCACCAGAACAATTTTGTATAGAAAAAGTGAGAAATTTGAGTTCCAAACTTAATGCTTTAGTAGCTATTGATTGAGTTATTCTTATGATACTTTTAAAAGAAATTCTAATACAAACCACTTACATTTAGAAGTGGTTCATGTAGTTAAAAAATATTTGAAATTTTAACGACGGCATATATGTTATTTAAAAGAATAATTTTATAGTTATTCTCATTTTATGATAGATATAATTATATAATCAATACCGATTTAATTAAAACAACGAAAAGTTAAAATGTAAGTTGTATTATCATCAATCATTTCATTAGGATACAATTTGTCTAGATCGTGAGCATGGAGGGTTGGGTGTGCGCAAAGTTTGGGAGTTTAATTTATCATTATTAGGGAAGGGGTGTTGGCGGTTGATAGTGGATCGAGAGGGGTTGTGGTATAACTATGGTGTGGAGTAGGACTGTTCATGGTTCAGTTCGGGCAAATAACCAAACCGAACCGAACTGAACCATAACAATGGTTCAAATAACCGAACCAAACCATTAAGGTTTATAGTAAAACCGAACCGAACTGTACTTATAGTTCTGTTAAGTGGTTAACCGAACCGAACTGTTAAGCACAATAGAATTGTAGTTATGGTACGGTTAACCGGTTAACCGAACCGAACCGTTAAGCACAATAAAATTGTAACTTATGGTTTACTAAATTTTTTTGACAATTTTTTTGAGGGACATATCATTTAGTGGTTCGGTTATCTACAGTTCGGTTTGGTTATTTATGGTTCGGTTCAGTTAGAGAACTGTTTTGAGCTTAATGGTTCGGTTCGTAAACTTATGGTATGGTTCAGTTATTTCCGGTTCGGTTCAGTACGGTTCGGCAGTTCGGTTCAGTTAACGGTTATCAATGAACAGTCCTAGTGTGGAGGATGGTAAAATTAAGGGCAGAGGTGTTGTGTTATGTAAGAGTCCGGGTCCCTTTCTATGTATTTAGCTAGTACGTAGCACAATTGGTAGTGAGAATGGATTGAACATGTATTTGAACCCCAGGGTTCATGATTCGATTCTCACGAAAGGCGAGTTGTTACATGTTAGAGCGTCCATTTGGTGGAAGGACTTGTTTAGTGTTAGAGACAACGTATGTTTGAGTGTTGGTAGGTGATTTGATAATAACATTAGGAGGAAGGTGGGTAATAAGGACGAGGATGAGATTAGTTATTTTAGAGAGATCGGTGGTTGGTTGGGGAACCTTTATGTATTAGGTTCAATAGACTTTTTCAGTTAGTTGTGAATAAAAATATTTTTGTGGCGAACATGTGTAGTCAAATGGTGGGGCATGGATGGGAATGAGTGTAGATGGTGTAGACGTTTGTTTGCTTGGGAGGAAGAGTTGATTATGAAATGTGTTTTTTGAAACGTTTGCACGCTACTCAGTTAAAAGTGTTCATCACTTTTCTCACATATCAATCTGGTGGAAGTGGTGACGCATGCATAGCTAAGGATATTATTTGGAATAAATTTGTTCCTTTAAAGGTGTGATTATTTGTGTGGAGATTTTTATATAACTAATTACTAACTAAAAACAACTTAATTCGTCGCGGAATACTTCATTCGGACTCGCTATTGTGTATGGTACGTGGTTGGGGGATTTGAAACCTCTAATCATCTATTTTTTAATTGTGATTTTTCAAGTATCGTATGTAGTTGAGTTTTACAATGGTTAGACGTTAGCTCCCTATCATTTTCTCTTATTTATAATAATAGCTTGTTTATTTATAAATACATATTATTATAAATATTCTTGAAGATAAGTCCCAGTGTTGAGGGAACATCAAATCCCTCTCCATTGCCAAACTACATTAAAGGGATTTTGTCATCAAACCCCATCTCTATAAAAAAGAAAAAATATCTTCATCCACGAATTTTCAAATGGGACAATTTCGACAAAGATCTACTCAATGGCATAAGTTGACGTCCGTACTCTAAATATTTGTAGCTCTGGGGGAGTTTGATAAATAAGAAGACTGAGTGAGATTCATCCCGATTAATGCAATATAAGGACAATTTAGAAGAGAAATTAACACCTTTTTTGTTTTGTTGAGAATAAACATTTCATTCATTTGGAATAATAAATACTTCCGCAGATTTTTTATATTTGGAAAACATTTCATTCATTTGATTTAAATTTCCATAAAATTAATACATTTACATTATGTTTACATAAAAAAAAAATCAGAGGAGTGCATTTTAATTTCGATGACACGTTTATTTTTGTAGGAAAATACTAACATGTTAAAAAAAGTTATACGTAATTTTTTTTTTTTTTTGAAATTTGGGCATTTAATTAACTTTAAAAAATTAATTATTTTGTATGATCTAATGCAACATTTCTATGTTTATATAACATGGGTCTTTAATTAGGGCAAAGTAACAAATATGTAACTAAAATATTAAACTCAAGTGATATAACACATTAAATAAATTTTTATTGAATACCGTTAATCTTGGTGGGTTTTAATAACCCATAAAATATTTTTCAATGTTTTTAAAAATTTATAGGGATAATCTATATGATATAAACTTTCAATCCAATTGTTGATTTTATAAAATTCATATTCGTCATAAGGTTATTGATAAGTGGTGCACCATGCACCATTTGATTAACTTGTTCATGATGGAAGTCGGCTATTAATTTGTGTACATGTTGTCAATATAATATGCCATGCAATAATATATCTTATCCTTATTATTTTCACTTATATCGATTCCGTTTCCAAGCAAGCATGATTATATAAAAACATGGAAAATAGTCTCTAAAGTCTAAACAATAGTGATGAAGTTCTGAATCCTCATGCAATCCAAGATTTAGTGATAATCATTGGCAATGGTGGTTGTGGTTGAAAAACATGGGATGGAACTCACGGCTGATTATAGCTATTTGACCACTGATGCACCATCCTTGTGTTCTCAAGTTTATCAGACCAAAAGCAATAAGCAATTGATAGTGCCAATATTTTATATATCCATGTTGGAATCTTTTGAAAAACTATAATAATACTAAGAACTATATAAAATTGAAAATCTGAGTTAAATCAAAATCAGCCCCATCAATGATATCTAAAATTACGTGCAATTGCCTCCGTTTCACAGGACAAATAAATATTTTCATCTAACACATCGTACTCTCTCCGTCCCTAATTATAAGCACTCCTACAAAAATAAAGTTTGTCCCTAAATATAAGTCAATTTTTAAATCTCTAGACATATTTATTAAGATGCGAAAAGTCAACTACAAATACATTTTTTCACCAAAGACAATTTAATATATAATATTATCATAACATATTATATATAACCTCTCACATTTCTGATCGAAAACATATTTCGAGGTTTAACATTTATCAATATATTATTAAGGTGGATAATTCTGATAAATTTACAAATTGTGTTTATCAATATTTGGACTATTAGAATTATCCACATAATAGTGTACCTCATACATATACCAAAATGTTCATTGTATAATAATGAAGAAATTAGATTAAATCAAAGTAAAACACATATTATAATGAATTATATGTATTTATCCAACGACTAAACCACGTAGATTTGTACGTGGTATATATAAATGAAATTTTAACTATTTTTTTTTTTTGAATACGCTAAATTAGCCTACCATTAAAGAGAATCAAAACTAAAACTTTAAATGAGAACATACTCTTAAATTTCAAGTCAATACTATTAAATTAAATCTCAGTTCATGGATGAATAATCTAGAAAAAACCTTAAATTAAATTATACTCTATACGGTAGTAATTAGAAATTTTGAATTAAAGATGGTATGTGGTAACACTTAAAATAACAGTAACAGGCATTCATATGGAAAACATGATACTCATTCCGTTTCAAATTATATGTCACTTTGATATTTTTACACATATTAAGAAATGTAATCATTATTGTATGGAAAAGAGAGATTATGAGTTGATTTACAAAATTGTACTTCATTAATTGTATGAGAAAGATAAATTGAAGAATTGAAAGAAGAGAAAATAATAAATAATTAATGGTATAATAGGAAAAATAGTATTCAATACTTTATTGGTATTATAAAACGACATATAATTTAAAACAAATTTTTTCTTCAAAATGAAATATAATTTGGAAGGAAATGAGTAACTTGGTAACGGAACCGACGACAAACAGATATCTTAGGAAAATGGGGTGATCACATGCATGACAATATACATATGGGTCGATCATTTACTTAAAACATGTGTGGACCAAACTTAAGGGAATGTAACATTTATGAGGTGCACATCACATCACTTCAGCCACTATGGTCCCACTTTTGTTCCCTCATTTCATCATTCATCCAATCCTTGCCTGCCACGTGCACCTACTTTTGGATATCGTGCTAGTTTTCTTCTTACTTTGTCTTGGTCAAATTTGGTACTGTAATTGACATACTATACCCATGTCTTTCTGTTACACAATTCCATCACATTGTCTAACTGCTTCTTATGTCATGACATTTATTAATTCAAATTGAAATATTAGGACAACTTATGCATTAAATCATCATTATAATTGGTCCACAGTGGACCGATACATTAAAGTTGCATTGTTTAAAATATTAAAGATAACTGCTTTTTAGAAGTAGAAGTTACAAGTTTTGAAGCAAGGTTTATAAAAAATACTCTAGAAATAAATATATGAATTAATTAATAATTTTAATATTCATCAGTTTGGGCCATGAAAATGAGTATAGGATTGACTATTGAGGAGTGCTATTTATAAAGGCTCTTTAACAAGTCCAAGTACTTGAACACTCTCTTCTTCATTTTCCTCTTCTTGAAAGAGATGGGAAATTGCCAAGCAATTGATGCTGCAACACTAGTCATACAACATCCAAATGGGAAAATAGAGAACTTTTATTCATCTATAAATGCAAACCAAGTTATGAAAATGAACCCTGGTCATTGTGTTGCTCTTCTTATCTCCACCACAATCTATCCAAACAAGAACATTGAAAATTGTCCCAAAAATATTAATAGTGACACTAAAACCAACCCGGTTCGATTAACTCGCATAAAGCTTCTTAAACCGACCGATGATCTTCTTCTTGGACATGTTTATAGACTCATCACAACTCAAGGTTAGTTGTAAGTTGTAACCAAATATTTCTGGTTTGGTTTTTATGTTTTTATGCTTTCATTCCAAATTTGAGATTGACTCTTTGAAATGTTTTTTGGGTTCAGAGGTTATGAAGGGTCTAAGGGAAAAGAAACAAGCAAAGATGAAACAGAACATGTTAGAATCAGTTCATAAGCAGGATTTGGTGAAGGAAAATTTGGGGTTAGAGTTGGAGAAAAAATCTAGGAGGTTTGATACACAGGATAATCAGGTAAATCCAAACTAAATGATATCTTTTCTAGGTTTTCCTATTTTCACAAGTTCGCAAGTAGCATTAGTGCATATTTAAAATCACAGTGTGTTTAAGCCACTATGTTCGGTTTAGTGGCGAGGAGTTTGAGTAGTATGCTGAAGGTCTTGTGTTCGATCCTCAGCTTCATTGTAAACAAAAAAAAATCAGTGTGTTTGATAAAATTACATTGACATCGATATTTTGTTGCCAAATTCCATCAAACTCAATGTCAATCCATTAGATGCACATAGGGAGATTGTGAATTTCTAAAATTTTCTCCCAAACAGTTGTGCGCACTTATGCCAGTAGATAAGCTAGATAATTCAAAATAAGTCAATCTAAACAAACCCCTAGTCTATTATTTAACCTAGAGATTTGTCAGTGTAGTTTGTCTAATTATAGTAATCAATTTTGGTCAAGAAACATCATTTTTGCAAACAGTTAATTTTATCATTGGAGTATTTTAAATGATTGGATTTGTAAACTGAATTCAAATCTATTAATACTCATGAGGATTTTGTTAACAAAAAGAAAATACTCAATAGGATTTGACTAGTTTGTTTGTGCATAATTTTCCTTTACTTGATCCATTTTACCTTTAGAATGGTTAAACATTCATATCAGAAATTTTACATGAATAGAACAAGCATTTGGTACTATTTTTTAAGAGATCTATTAATTATATGCTTATCTGTAATTGTGGTGTGTTTTTCAGGCAACCAAACCAGAAAGATCGCGATCAAGGACAGCTTCATCAACTAATAATGCTGCAAGTGTCACAGCTAAGACAAGATTCTGGCAACCATCTTTGCAAAGTATCTCAGAGGTAGCCAGCTGAGAGACAGAGATGCAAGCAGCTCATAGAACTAAACTCAGCCAACAACAGAATCCCTTCATCCATGATTGCTAAATGATGTGAAAATATAATATATTGCAATGCATTGAGCTTAAAGGGAGGCAAGCCAGAAACAACTCAGAGATGATAAAATTATTGTCTTATTGGTTTATGCATAATTGTGCATTGTAAAGTTGACACATCATTGTCAGAGTTAATGTAATTAGCTATTAGTATTCTAATGGAATGAATGAATCTTTGTCATCACAGATTCAAATAAATTAATTTTAGGCTAAATTGCATTTTTGACTCGCTAACTTTCAAAAACTTGCGATCTTGACTCTCTAACTTTCATAATAGTACACTTGACACCCTAACTTTAGCCCATTTTGCAAACGGCTGACCCCCGCTGATTTTAGCCAAGTCAATGTTCACGTATACAGTGACTCACATGCGATGTCAACATGTCCTGCTTTGTGGACAATGACTCACTTGCCACGTCAACCTATGTGGCAAGACATGTAATTCAATGTCCACGTGTGCATTGATTTTGTCAAAATTAGTGAGCCAACATTTTAGAAAAGAGGCTAAAGTTAAGGGGCAAAGAGTGCTATTATGAAAGTTATGGGGCCAAAATTTCAAATTTGCGAAAGTTAAGAGTCAAAAGTGCAATTTAATCTTAATTTATAGTTAATTATAATCAATTTATATAAAATAAGCTTAAATATATATTTTTTTTTTTTGATAAAATAGAGGACTTAAGCCCAAAGAGAGAGAATTACACATAAATCATCCGTGGGGCAGAGACCTCCGCTACATCAGCTAACACAATATCTTTCATATGGTGAGGACAATCCTCATAGAAAATTATCTCTCTATCCAACAGACATCCCACATTTGCCAACGCGTCGGCACACTTATTTGCTTCGCGATAAGTATGCGCTATTTTAACTTCCCAATCCAATTTCAGAAGTTTCTTAATGTTCAAAACCAAAGACCAACCTGCCTTTTTATTCCCTTCACCAGTTGATAGCACCTGCACCACCGCAACTGAATCAGAATGAAGCTCAATCTTACGAAAGTCCAACCGTCTTGCTAACAACAAACCTTCATAAACTCCCCAAAGCTCCGCTATAAAAGCGCTACAATCACCGACACCTTTAGCGAAGCCACCCAGCCACTCTCCTTGACTACCCCGAATAATGCCACCACACCCGGCTTTATTATTATCCTTGCTAGCTCCATCGGTGTTAAGCCTCACAAAATTACCACTTGGAGGTTTCCATCTTATATCTACTAGCATGCACTCCCTTCCATCGATCATATTACTTGTCTGTTTTGCATTATAATATTCTTCAACACTCTTGTAAATATAATTGACAGTATGAATCGGTCTTACAAACTCCGCATCATGAGCTTCTTTGTTTCTCCACATCCACATAGTATGACAAGCTGTTGCCCAAAAGTCACACCAATCACCACCTCTGCAGCTACGCTTAAATTTCTTTAAATTCAAAGAAATCCAAGCTTGAATATATTCCATAAAGAAACTGCTTCTCTCTTCCAATGGCACAACATGTAACCAAAACGGAGTAACTAGCGCACAATCTCTAATGGCATGAAGACTAGTTTCCTCTACATCTCCACAATAATTACACATTGCATGACCAATCCCCATTCGACTCTTGCGGTAATTTGTGAGAAGTCTATCATGTAATAATAACCAAACAAAGCATCGCACTCTCTCCGGGACATTTATTTTCCATATTGTTGTCCATATAGGGTCAGCATTCTCTTTCTCTAAACCACAAATTTGCTCATACATGGCTGTCACCGAGTAGCCGTTATTATTATTACAAATACCAACCGGTTCATCACTTCCGTGCTCTTCACGTGGCGGCGGAATTGCTGCGATTTTGTTCAGCACATCTTCAGGGATCCACGGTTCTAACAACTGCCAGTTCCAGTTCCCGCCGACGTCTACAAGATCACTGACACGCGCTCCTTGAAGCTGGAACGGCACACTGCAGAACTGGTTTACTCGACATCCAGGTTCAATCCATGCTTGATTCCACGCATCTACAGAATCTCCATTCCTTATACACCAACTTGTGTTATTAATTAATAAGTCTTTCAACCTTAACAGGGATCTCCATAAGCTAGAATCTGAAGGTTTAATAGCTATATTAGTGGAAATATTATTAACTCCATACTTTCCTTTCACTACCTGACACCAAAATTCTCCTTCTCCATAATGAAGCTGCCATCCTAATTTCAAGAGACAAGCTTGATTCATTGCCTCCAGCTTCCTAAGTCCCAGACCACCCATCCACCTTGGCAAGGTAACTGTATTCCAATTAACGGCATGAAATTTTCTCACATTATCATATTCGCCCCAAATAAAATTTCGTTGAATCCTTTGGATTTCCGCTAAACAAGCTTTTGGGATTATTTCCGTCATCATAGGATAAATCGGAACCGCCTCCAAAACACTTTTTGCCAATGTTAATCTTCCCGCAAAGGATAATTGTTTTGCCTTCCATGCCGAGAGCTTATTTTTCACTTGATCAATTAGATAATGATAGTCAGCCCTCTTAGGGGCTCTCCCATTTAGAGGTACCCCAAGATACTTTCCAAAATCATTTGTTTCTCTAAAGCCAGACATCTTCAACAATTTATCTCTCATGCCTCTTCTAACATTCTTGGAGAATAGAATGCTAGTTTTTTCTTGACTAACCTCTTGCCCAGTCAAACTGCAGAATTTATTAAGAACATCCATTAAACACTGCATTTGCTTTTCACTAGCTTCTCCAAACAACAATAGATCGTCTGCAAACATCAAGTGAGAGACCATAGGTCCTGCTCTGCTAGCCTTGATACCACGCCATTCTCCTATATTGACAGCATGCATAATAATATGGGATAATTTATCCATACATAAAACAAACAAATAAGGTGAAATGGGATCTCCTTGTCGGATGCCTCGTTGAGGCCTAAAAAAATCCCCTCTAGCTCCATTCCATTTAACATTAGTTTCAACGCTCGTGACAGAATGCATAATCACATTTATCAATTGGACCGATGATCAGTGCATTTTAATGCACTTTTTAATCACTCTGTGCTATGGCAATTTTATGACTTCTTCTGCTAATTTGGTATTTTTATCATGTTTTGTGTTTAGAGTCTAGTTTTGCTATTATTTATGTTTTGCTATTTATTTTCGTAATAAACAGTAATTTGACATCTCCTGATTGTGCAGACCATAACTTGAGCTACGAATATCGGATTGAGGCGCGGGAAAATGCGTTGGAAAGCTAAGAGAAAGAGCTACAACTTTCATGTTGAAGTCGAAAGCCAATTTGGAGCGCAAATAAGTCAAATAATTACGTTTATGTCCCAGACGTGATTTAAAATTACCAATTTCCAGCATAACTATATTTTTCGGCCCAATTGTTTTGTGGCCCGTTTTGCTTGCTTATAAAAACTCAAAATTCAGACCTAGGTCATCTTCTTGACTCTTCATTCACGAAATTGTATGAACCCTAGAGCAGCCACCACTTGAATGGAAAACTAAATTCTTCTTTCAATTCGTTGGTGCAAGGAACTCATTTTAGATTCTTGAGGTCTGTTTTTAATAGCAAATTCTGTTTTATATTCATGTTCTGTTATGTCAATTTTGTATTCTTAATTCAGTATGTATGA
This sequence comes from Trifolium subterraneum, assembly GCA_951799995.1. Taxonomy (NCBI): domain Eukaryota; kingdom Viridiplantae; phylum Streptophyta; class Magnoliopsida; order Fabales; family Fabaceae; genus Trifolium; species Trifolium subterraneum. The sequence continues at coordinate 30,690,057 of OX637466.1, forward strand.
AATTGAATTATAATGATGCTTAATCAATCTAATTCGATTCGACACCGTTTATTCAATTTAGTTTATCGCTTGTATAGATTATATTGAATAGGAATTGACATAAACTTTGAGCGCTTAGCAAAAAGGGTTGATGGAAATTCAGTAAGGATATTAATCTGACATTAGTACGCTTGTTTACTATTGCCTACGATTAGTTGAACGCATTTGACGCTTGTTTGAATGGAATTCGTATAAAACTGTTAACGCTTGTTTATTTCAGTTTTATAAATCAACCAGAACATGAGTATATAATGAATTTATTCTTCGTGAACCATATGATAGAATCAAGAATGAGTTACCTAAAGCCAACGAATTGATCGTTTTAAATCAATCGAATATCACACTTTTCTTTATATTCTGTTTAAACCAAACAAAACCCCCATAATTTACAGTTTTAATTGTTTCTAATATAGTTAAACTGATTGTGAGTCTTTGGGAAACGACCAAGGTTAACTACCTTGTACTACTTTTCTTAAAACATTATTTGATCACGAAACGACCGTGATCAACCGACAACTTAATTTCACATAAAATCCTCCATATACACTCCCAACTAATCTTGTCATATGCTTTGGAAAGGTCGACTTTGATAGCAAATGATCCTTTACTGCTCTTTGAACGATTCATGGTGTGAATCATTTCTTTAGCCACCACAATGTTCTCATGAATATTTCTTCCCGGCACAAACCCCGTTTGATAAGGAGAGACCAACATAGGAATACAAACCTTAAGCCTTTCCACCAGAACTTTGCTCACAATTTTATAGTTTGTATTACATAAAGATATGGGACGAAACTGAGCAACAAACTCAGGATGTGGAACTTTTGGTATCAAGCAAATATCTGTTTTATTAACACTACCAATCTCACTGGGAGTAGTCCAGACTTTCTTCACAAAATCACAGACCGAGCTTCCGACAATATCCCATGATTTTTGATAAAAGCCAGCTGGGAAACCATCCGGACCCGGTGCCTTCCAAGGACTCATAGAGAAAACCGCTTGCTTAATTTCATCATTCGTGAGAGGAGCTTCCAAAGCACTCATTGTGTCCTCATCCAAATCCGGATACGAAATGGTGGTTGGAGTCCATTTCATGCTGTCATAGTTTGCTGTGAATAGATTCTGATAGAACTCATTAACCAAACCATGAAGTTGATCTACTTCCTCAATCCAAGTCCCTGCATTATTTTTCAGCATAAGAACATTATTTCTTCTACGTCTAGTGATAGTTTTCATATGGTAATACCGCGTATTGCGATCTCCATCAATCAACCACTTCGCACGAGATCTTTGAAACCACATAAGCTCTTCCTTTTTTAGAATATTGCGCAATTCATGTTGCAGCTTCATTTCTAGTCGCCATAGTCCTCTACTGTCATTCCCGCTTTGTATACTACGTTGAACACCATCTATACGGGCCATTAGATGCTTTTTTAACCGCAAGACTTGATCAAGTGTTTGAAATTTCCACCTTCTCAAGTCATTTTGGACGTTGACAAGGTTATTCACTACAGTTTGGTCTTGCTTCCAACTCGCCTTCATCATGTCATTATAACTACTATCCATAAGCCATGCACTTTCAAAACGGAACTGTCGAGGAGCCACCGGGTGAGGCACATTTTTAGGAGTGATCAGAAGGGGATGATGATCCGAAAATTCTAATCTTGCTAGCACTTTGACACACCCATCCGGAAACTTCAATCTCCAACTCTCATTACAAAGAGCTCTATCAAGTCTTTCATAAATACGTTGTCCGCCGTGATAAATAGGACCTCACCACGTGAACTTATGTCCCATAGCACCCAAATCCATTAAGTTACAGGCACTAATACGATCCTAAAACTTGTTACATTTGCGAATAGACACAGCTGCTCCCCCCTTTTTCTCATCAACACTAGCTATATCATTAAAATCACCAGCTACCAGCCAAACATCATTCATATTATTAGCAATGGAAATTAAATCTTCCCACAAAGCTCTTCTATTCTCCTCATTTGGGCTAGCATCAATGGGAGTAAAGAACCACCAATCTTCGTTCTTAAACTGCACTTGTAAGTGCATGTATTGATATTTCTTATTACATATCCGCACATTCATAAAATCTTCTTTCCATACCACAACGATACCTCCTGAAAAGCCATTTCCTTCCGACGCGACAAAACAATCATATCCTAATAATTGAAAAGTGCGCTTCAATTTATTAGGATCACGTCTAATCTCCACTATAACGAGCATAATTGGTTTATAAGAGCTCACATAGTGTTTACAAGCACTGAGAAAGAAAGTACTGGCTGCACCTCTGCAATTCCACACAAATATACTATTATTATTAGTATTCATCATAAACTTCAAGTAAATAATCACAAGAAATTCCTTCACAGAAATCCTTCAAGAAATTTATTGTTTGAGACGGGGTGTCTCTTCAACAATTTCCATATCCGAATCACTGCTTCCCATAGAACTATGGTCATTAGCATCTACAAATAATTCATTATCCAAAGCATTTGCTCTTCCATGTTGGTGTTCATGAGACATTGCTTCAGGAGGTGTCAAACCAAGATTTGGAGGTCTTGGAGTATTTGGGTTTTGAACACCCTGCTGGCCCATCCCTGAAACACCCCCACACCAATTTCTTCTCCACCTCCTTCCAACATAGCATTATTCATCTGCTCTGCAATAACATTTTGGTGGCTTCCACTTTTTTCTTTTTGTAGCAGGGCAACTTTCTTTGTATGGTCCACTATATTTCCTCTTTTACTTGCTGAACCGTTTTTTCCTTTGAACTGTCCACCTCCACGTGTCGCCAGCTTTGAATCCTTGGATATTCTCTCTTGTGTGCCTTCTCCTTTTTTATCTACCACCCCTTGAAATCCTCGCTTTCCTAGTATAGTGTTTGTCGTTTCAATACCAGAGTCAACACCTTCCACCATCCTCTCCTTATTTTGCTCGTTCCCCTTCCCTCCATCGTCTCTCTCTATATCTTCTTCATTAATTTCTGGTATTTCCTCACTCAATGCTACAAACCTGGATCCCCCTGTTTTTGGCTCCACATTTATTGTCTCAACATCTACATTTACTCTCCCCGGACCTCCGGTACTCTTCCCTTCCGCCGCCATAGCATTACGAGTTGGCCCACCCTTCTTCCCCTTTCGCTGCTTCTGAACCACCCTCCATGGCCCATCATTATTGTCACGAGATAGCCCATTCACCTGGTTAACAAAGCTTCCTCCCTGCATCGTAGAATTTTGTTGTTCGACATCCACTTGTACACGTTCCGGACATCCCTCTTTGTAATGATCAAATTTTCCACATGTTAAGCATAACATGTGTAATCCTTCATATTCAACATTGTATTTCCTTCCCTTGATGGTGAATGCTGCTAATAAAGGTTTAGATAGATTCACTTGAACACACAGTCTAGCATACTTCCCTCGCTCATGTGTTAAAGTGTTCTTGTCCACCTTAACTGTTTTCCCCACACGATTACCTATGAAATTTAGAATTTTTCCATCGTAAAATTCTATAGGCAATCCTGAGATCCTCACCCAAACTGCTACTTGTTCAATGGTGTCACTTGCTGGTTGGAAGTTTGGGCTCCATTCTTTCACCGTCAAATAGTGGTCGTAAATGAACCATGGTCCATCCATGAGGGCTGCATATTTATCCTCCTCGTTTGTAAAGACTACCAAGTAGTAATCATTACTCAGATCAATTATACTTATAACACCTTTCCTCACCCACATCTGCTTCAACCTTGTCTCCAAAGCTTTATATCCAATTCTTCTCCCTAGTAACTTCACAATCACCCCCCGCCGCCATGGCCGAAATATTCGTTTTTCTTCAGATTTCGAAAAAACGAATTCCGGACACTCATAGCCATCGATAATCTTCTCTTCCACCTTCATACCTTCCCCTTCAGCCTCCTCTCCCTCCATATCATCCTCCTCCACACTCCCAACAGCCTTCCTCCTCTCCTCCGAGACACCGGTGACCATATCTCTGTAAGATCCAGTTTTTATTGATTCTGTTGTGCTATTTGGATTGCCTTCTTTAGCTTTTTTTGTGTTACGTTCTTGTTGGTCTTCTTCTTCTGTGGATTTCGCAGGGTTTGCAACGGGGCTCTCATAGTTTTGCCCTAGCAGAGTGCTAGCGCCAAACATTGTTTATTTTTTATTTTTTTTTACTTTTGATTGGTTGTTGTTTTAGCTTAAATATATTTTTATTCCTTTCAAATATGAGATTTTCCTCTGATAGTTATCACAAAATGTAAACAATCCTATTTTTCTTTTTAAAATGAGAATGGGGGACTCTTAAAAGTTTTAGATAAGTTTAACCCAAAGTAGAAACTCCCAAAACACCGACAAATAATATCTACCTAAGATAGAGACTCTTAAAGAAAGTAATTCATCACTAAGTTTATATCCCATATTAGCAAAAGCATCAACGGTTTTATTCACTACGCGATAAACACAAATAATACTAACAATGAATACCCTGCACTAAATTCTAGCCATGAGTACACCAAACAAAATTACCATCCATGTAATGCACCACTGAAGCTTGATCCAATTGATAAAGAGTTAACTCATATTCTGCAAAGACGTGTGTTCAACTCCCGCTATTAATTAGTATTAGAACTTCATTGTTGTTGGACAATCAATCAGTAAGTACCTATGTTCGTGCTTTTTGAAAAGTCTACGCTTGCCCTTATAAGCTTCGCGGCCAAGGTTGTTAAAATAAAGAATTTTAGCATTAAAATCGGAATTTTAACAACCATGTTGGGGACGCAACTCACCTAAAAAAGAACAAGACAAAATGGAAATTGCTTGCAGCCAGCTCACACCACTCGTGCACTTCTTACGCATGAAAGTTTGTTTCACTCTCTCACTGCACGAAGAGACCCCATTTCATAGTATATTGTCTCAAAACAATGCATAGAATTCCTTTTCACTTTTTCTTTTTCATTGTGCTTTTAAAATCAACAACATCAAGCCATTAATTCGTCATTTCATTCTTTATTTTTGTTTGTCTATATCCCTTCTTTATGATGAGCAATCATGGAAGATATGCCAATAGATCAAAATGAATATAAGCATAGTCTCAAGTTACAAAATAAGTTGACACTGTTTGTCTTTATTTTCTTTTTTAAAAAGAACACATATCATGTACATTGTACATAGGCCTTGGCTGGCACCTTGCATATCTTATCATAACTGTTTTAATTGATGAGTTTATATTATCTTTTACAGCACAACTTAGACTAAAAAGCATGGAAGCATTGAATGTGTAATCAATCAAATACAAAAGAGCTTACTGTTTCACCAAAAAAAAGTGAAGACCAGCAGCTAAAGACTACAGTAAAAACAAGAATCTATGTCATCAGGTAATCATTAACTAAAACAATTAAATTTGGAAAGTATCCCGGCCTAATCCTATACCGATCATTAGTTGGTCGGTGATAATTGATGTTGGACTTAATAATGATGACACAGTTTGATCTCTCGCAACTGCGATTGAAAGAGGTTGGAACCATTTGATGTCAGAACTGACCTCTAAATCATATTAGACGGTCTAGTAAACCGAATACTTATAGTGAAAAAATAAAAAAATAAAGATTCCCTTCTCCTATTAACTAAGTTATTAAGACAAAAAAACAAAAAGAGTTCTCGCATGCTAAATTAAATTCTGTCAACTGAAGAAAGTTGTATAGTGTTACTGTCTAGAAAATCACCATTTTTTTTGTCTCAAAACAAAGAGGAACTCTACTGATTTGGAATTGAGTTTGGAGAAAGTAAAGTTTGATTAAAGATTATTTCAACAATAATTTAAATAGACTTTTAAAATTTGAGATTATGCAAGAACGTTGATATCCAAGGGTCTGGATTAAAATTCGAATATGTGTGAGTATAGTCACCAGCTACTTGACAAGAAAGAAAGTTCCAACTCCCCATCAAGGTTGTCCTTTTTCTTCATTCTACAATCTACACATTCAAGCGTTGAACTTGTTTTTTAAAAAGTGAAAATTATGAGTTCAGTTTCTTTGCAAAAATATTTTTTATTTTAATTATTTGAAATTTCGCATTAGTTTTACATTTACTTGCTAATAAGGAGAAAAATGACTTTTAAAGTAAGTCATTGTGATAGAGAGAAAACAAAATACAAATTATGATGAATCATTTCAGAAAATAATAAAAATAATCCTTTTGACATTTTCATTTTTTATTTTTATTTCTGGAAATGCATCATAGTTGTCCGCTTCACAGAGTAAAGCTTAGTAAAAATTTCTAGCATGACATTTTCCTCAGTGAACCAAAATTCATTACAGTATCGAAATTACAAACTTAGTAAAGCTTTGAAAGCAGAATGCAGCTGAGACAACCGTATGATTCTTCGGAAAAATTAGCCGCACTATCCACTACCTTGTATCTACAATAAAGACGATGTTCATGTGCCACATAGTTTGATGGGTTAATTACACATGTTCCATGATTGCACCTGAACAACCCTTATGGTAACAGGTTCCATCAACAGCTACCTGAAAATGAACAGCAGATAGTACCATCATAATGTAAGACAAATGTTATGTTTGATAAAAGTAACGGATAAACTTGTTAATAGCGGATGACCTTATAGCAGAGTGTAAAAGATATCTAATAACATATAAGTATCTAGATTGAATTTGTAGTGTTTAATAAAATTATTTGTTGCTATTAAGATAATAATGGTAAAATTGAGTGAAAAATACTACTATTATCATATATTATTATCATGCATACTTGAGCCAAATTTAATTAAACCTAGCTAGTTAGCTGATACAAGATTCTAACATATTGCAATGTTCGCGAAACTTGTCATAATGTTTTCACTGGCCTTTTGAGGAGCGCTTATCTGATGTCTTGCGCAGCAGGTACTGATTGATTATGGACTATCCAAATGACAAAAGATAACAGTAGAATCTGTAGTGATAACAACAACAATAATTATTAACATCAGGTCAAAAAGTGCTACCAAAGTATAGATGCAAGTAGCACAACATTGGTAGAAATTAAACAAACATGATAAAATGGTGATGGATTCTTACTTATATTGATTTATCTGCCTCCATCTTCTTGTATAGTGGTTCAAGTAAATAAAATGAATGTTGCAGATTTGCAGTTTTAGTTACACTGTGAACATTTTTACTATTGCTGACAAATGTGGATCAATCCAACACAAATATAATTGTGATGTTTCTGCAGAGACCTCAAAATGCAGATGCAATAATTCTATTTAAAGTTTGTTAGACATTAAATGAAAGTATCTGCTTTAAAATTCTTATCTATAATAATATTATTTTGGACCTCTTTTTCAAAGAAAATGTCCACTTGGCATCTTCATATAACTCCTCTTCTCATATCATTTTCACAATAAATTCACATAATCAACATAATTAGGCTTTTTAGCCAAACTGCCACACTTTGAAAAAAAAATTTCTAAACAGCCACACTTTTGACTTTTCTTAATTACTTCTGCCATCCCCCGTGGCGGTATTGTACACCCCCTGCTTTTTTTAAAATTTTTTTTTTTGCTAGCCACATCCTGTGGCAGTATTCTAATGAACATTTTTTATATATTTTTTTTCTTTCTCAGCCACATGTTGTGGCGGTATTCCAATGAATTTTTTTTCAGCCACACTAGGTGGCGGTATGTTATTATATTTTTGTCTTATTATGTTTTTTGTTATTTGTCTTATAGTTTTTTTTTTACCCTAAGCCTTCTACTAGCCTCAGGGCCGTTCCAACTAAATTAGAGGTCCGACTCATAGTAAAAATGGACTCCTAAAAAATAATTTTTCTAACAATTTTTTTTTTCCTATTTAAATTGTAAACAAATAAAAAATAATACTCCCTCCGGTCCAATGTATAAGGAACAATTTGGAAAAAAAAAATTTGGTCCTTTATATAAGAAACAACTTATAAATTTATGCTTTATTAATTAAATATTTCCATTTCTACCCAATTAAATATCCTTGTGAATAGCAAAAGTCACATTGGAATTAAGCATAGTGGTGTATGTAGATAATTACAAGAAAGAAGTATAAATTAATACACCAAGGTTATTTTTGGAATAGATAAAAAGATTTAGAATTTTTAATTAAAAAAATAAGGTTTCTTGTTCTGTGTGTTTTTTCCAAATTGTTCCTTATACATTGGACCGGAGGGAGTAATTTATATATGGGGTGCAAACAGTAAGCTAATGTAGTTTTGGGAGGTGCAGACAGTAAGTCAGCAACCCACTTACACAAGCCCAGCGCAAGTCCAAGCGGGCAGGGCCGATGGAAGCAGATTGCAGAATTGCTGTTTACACCCCATATCTTAGCTTGCGTTTTACACCCCCTACGTGAAAAAAATTTAAAAAAAATTGGAGGCCCCAAAATTTTGGAGGTCCAGCTCTGTAGAGCTATTTGCACCTCCTTTGGGCCGGCCCTGCTAACCCTAATACCCCAAATCCATCAAATTCTAAAAATATTATCTTAAAATTAATTATTTTATAAAATGATAAATACTGAAGAAAAAAAAATCAAAAGAGGCAAAATTAGTAGTAAAACACTTAATATTTAACTTATATAATTAAAATATTACAACCACAAATATAAATTACTAATAATTTATATTTGAACAAACATAAAAAAAAATATGAATAAACATAGAAAAAAATTATTTTGCATTGACATAGATGATAGATCTATCAAGTACCACATGGTGGACGTTGACGATTTCGATGAGGTAATCGGCGGCGTGTTTGCACTTGAAGAACTTATTCTTCTTCCTCTTCTTCTTCTTCTCCTCCTTCTTCTTCTTCTTCTTCATTCGGTGTGTTTAGATCAAATCGCGCACTTTGTCCCGAAGATTGTTGAATGACCGGACTATCTTGAAAAAATTGAGTCATTGAGTTCATCCAAGTTGAATTATCAGATTCTTGGACAAGCTGTTGGAGAAAGTCGTTGTCAAAATCATTCCCTATTTGAAGTTCGGTTGGTGGGAACCCAAAATGTTGTTGTTGTTGTTGTGGTGGTGGTGGTGGTGGGAACCCAAAATGTTGTTGTTGTTGTTGTTGTTGTGGTGGTGATGGGAACCCGAATGATTGATATGTTGACAGATTGTTGTATTCTTGGGGAATCGGGTACTCAAATGGTTGAAAAGTTGATGAGGATGGTTAAAACGTTGATGAGGACGCATAGTGATGTTGGGTGGTTTAAGGATATGAGTATGGATTTGTTGTATCTGGATATTGTGGTTGAGATGAATGGAGAGGTGTATAGAAAGCTGCTGTGCTTTATTGGGTTGGTGGTGGTGGTGATGGATATGTAGTTGGCATTAGTTCAACTACACGCGGGTCTTGAAGTTGTTGAGTAGGAGAAATAAAAGGAGCAAAAGTGGCTCTAAACCAAGACAAATAATTGTAGTCTGGTTTAAGTTCAACTTCGTAGCGCACATCGCCATTTAAAACATGTTGGTGTCGAAGATTCCAGTGTTCAATCTCATTTTCCCAATTTATCCCCCACGAAGTGTCCACTTGTTTTCGCATGGATACATTGTGGTACTCTCGGATATCATTTTGTTGTTGTGGAATTTCTAATGGGAATCCAAATTGAAGTTTGACTCTATCAGTTTGGTGCATTTCCACAATTTCAAAATAAATAAGGAAAGTAGCACTCCATATCCAAGTTTGTGTTGGTTGAGGTTGATGATTGAGCAAAAGATACGGCCTCCAAGTAAACTGGTATAAAAAATTAAATAGTTAGTCTTCAATATTTATTAAAAAAAAATAAACTTAAAAAAATGTAAGGATATATAATATTACATCTGTCTCAATCATGTGATCAATGCATGATCGATAGTCATATACTTTGTGAAGAGAGCTTTTAAGATAATTGTGTCACGGTTCACACCACCTAAAAAAATTTAAAAGTTAGTAATGTAAAAAAAAAGTGTAAATAAATAAAAAAAAAATTGAAAAAAAAAATATTACTCACATTCTTGCGAAAGGAAAATTGACTGGATGACGACTAATAGGAGCGATAAATGGCATTCTAGCCCATGCCCACGATTGTAGGAGAATCAAGCATCCTCCAATTTGGGTAGTAGTATTTCTCGATGCTTGACACAATTGAGAGTATAACATTGCTAAAACAGCTGAACCCCAACTGTATTCTCCTACTTTGTTTAAATTGGTTAACAGGAGAAGATATTTCATATGTACACCGCTTCCTATAGTATCGGACATTAAAACATTACCGATTAATAAAAGAATGTAAGCCCTACAGTATTCTTTCTTTTTTCGACTTGACGATTCAGCGGTCAAATCATTAAAATTATCTTATAGCCAAGAAAGTAAGATTATCTTACCCTTGCCCCCGTTGTCCTTGGGGGATTTCCCAATCGGTCACGACAAAAATTATTATAATTCCATTCGGAGAAACCGGTTAACGCATTATCGTCAACTGGTAAACCGATCAACATGTTAACATCTTCCAACGTGATTGTACATTCACCCGTTGGAAAATGAAATGTGTGGGTTTCGGGTCTCCACCGTTCAACCAAAGCAGTGATTAAGTTCGGGTCGAGACCGTACTACCGCGGAGTAATTGGACGTGAAAATCCAGAGGCTGGGAGGTGGGTCGACAATATCGATAGATCAAAATGGACACATGCATTTGATGATGGTTTGCGATGGGGTCACATGAAAACCAACCTTGCTGAGTCAATGAACTCCGTGTTAAAGGGTACTCGAAACCTCCCTATTACAGCTTTGGTGAAGTCAACCTACTTCAAGTTAGTGGAGTTATTTGTGCAACGGGGAAAGCAGTGGCACACTGTTTTTAATTATGGTCAAGCATATACAGAAAAATGTATAAAGATGATTAATGAAGCAGTGGAGAAGTCCAACAGTCACAGAGTCACATTGTTTGACCGACAAGATCAAACATTTTCCGTTCAAGAAACTGTCAACCATAATGAGGGCCGACCAATGGGAGATTTCATGGTTGATTTGCTTCACAAGTGTTGTGACTGTGGTAGATTTCAAGCTTTACATCTACCTTGTTCACATGTCATAGCTGCATGTTCAAGCATTCGTCAAAACTATCAAGTCTATATATCTGAAAAATACCAAGTTTCTACTGTTTTCAATGTTTACAAAGAACCTTTTGGAGTTATTCGCAACGAATGTTTCTGGCCTCCTTTTCAAGGCATGGAGTTTGCTCGTTCAATGAAGGCTATGAGGATCATAATCACTAAGAATGATATCAAAAAGGGATTTGGTACATCCTCCAAGAAAACAATTGATGTAAAAGTTGAAGACGAAAGCTATGAGGAAGATGTGTATGAAGAAACAATAGCTACCGCTAAAGAGGATAATGTTGAAGAAGAAATCAATGAGGGAATTTTTTAATCTAGGAAAGTTCTGAAAAGAAGGAGAACTACAAAAGGGAAGAAGAGATCAATGAATAACGAGGATCAGACTCATTCAAAAAGACAGAGGACTTCAGTACCAGAATCTGAAGAGAATGTTCAAAGTAATACAGGTAATTTAAATTCTTTGAATCATTGTATTTTTGTTATTCAAGCATTTAATACCATCCTTTCTGACCTTTTACCTCAAAATACCATCGTTGAAAATCTTAAACCACTGAACACAATACATCCTCAATCTGACACAATTTTTCAAACTGTATCTTCATCTTCTTCTTCTTCTTCTTCTGAAGAAATTGAAGAGCTCATGAATCATCTTAATAAAGGAAAAGCAACATTCGACAACCCATCCAACCCTGAAGATAAGCAAATTCCTGAGGAGGAAAAAGCTAAATCTTCAGCATCCAACAATTCAGAACAATCACCAAAGATCCTTACTCAAGAAGAAATTCTGAATGAAACATCATTCAGAGTCTCTCCTGTTCACAACACTCAACCAGCCTCTGAACAAAACTCACAAACCACCTCTGAACCAAACATCTCAGATTCTCCCACATCACCTACTTCAGAAACAACAATGCTTTGTAACTTGTAATGTAATGCTTGAAAGACTTAAATCACTGCATAACTTAAGATATTCTCCTTTGGACTCTGATACTTATGTCCATGAATGGGAAAATCTAAGAGATGGCATTGATCAAGCTTTGGAAAAGCTTCAATTAGCAGATGTCAGTGAACTTCAATCTTTTCAACAAAGTCTACAAGGGAAGATATTCACTGAGTCTGATAAGCAAGAATATATTCAGCATATAAGTCAACAAGGGCAATTAAGTGTACATGACAGTTTATTCTCTAACAAGACTAAGAAGATAGACAAATCCATATGTTTGGATACTTCAATCGGAAAATATCTTCAGTTCAGTCTTGAACCTAATCAGTTGTTTGAAAGAAATGATAGAAATTCAGCTGAAGAATTGGAAGATCTTCAACAGGCAGTAAACCAAGTTCTTATGGATCAAAATAAAAAACTGGATAATCTGCTTACAGAACAACAGTCAACCAAGGCAACTATGCAAACAATCCTTAGTTTTCTTAGGAACCCATAGGATTCTATGTTTGTCAACTATGTTTATTTTACTTTATCCTTTTATTTGTCTTGCTTATATTTTTTTGATAATGACAAAAGGGGGAGTAATAACTGTGTTAATATTAAATATACAATTGTGTTTATATATCCAGATTTTAGAAGCTGAAACTGTCTCTAAATTTCTCTACTTTTTATTATTCTTTCTATCTTACTATAATTATGATATTATAATGGGGAGCAAATTGATAAGCTTAATTGTGTATTCATAGATGAAATTAATTAAGATTGTGCTTTTAATTAATTTTATCAAACTTAAGAGTTGAGCTTGCAACCTCACACTCTGAGAGTTAAATATGAAGCATACAATCAAATTTATGAAATAGCATCTTAAACTGATTCAAATTGATTATGAATAAAACTTAAGGGGAGCTTACAAACCTCAATCCTAAGTGATTATCAAACTCAGGGGGAGCTTACAAACCTCAACAACCTGATGTTGACATAATTAATTAAATCAAACAACAATTGTATTTAATACTTTAGATTTGTCATCATCAAAAAGGAGGAGATATGTTGGAACAAAATGAGTTTTATTGAAAAACACCCTGAAGTTTTGATGATAACAGAGTATTAAATGAACAATTGGAATTACTAATTATTGATTTAAGTGTGCAGGTATATAGTATAAAATTATTACACAAAGATCATAATTTAAGTTCTGATGGAACTTCTTGAAGCCTCTGAAAGTTACAGTCTGAAGACTATTAATGCTTCTGAAGGAAGTTAGCTTCTGAAGACTAACAGAGTTTCTGAAGATACTATCAGAAGATGAAAGTTCAGTATATCCTAAAGAAGCATACTCTGTTTTTTTAGAAACCTCGTCTCTCTGATAAAAGCTTCTAGGATGTTCCTTTTGAAGGAAGACAATTCATGGTTAAGGAATAATCAAATAGTACATCAATCATATCCTCAACCTTAATTATCATCAAATGGAGCGTATAGTACAAATATGTACTATTCTTACTCAAATTGGTGGAGCGTTTCAACAACGAAAGAGTAGTGGAATTGATTTACTTCTTTTGGAAAAAGAGAATCAAATTCATATCCACTAGAATGAACAGTTGTCAACCCTCTGCAATGGTCTTATCTCAACGTTTACAATTCACCTGTCTATATATAGAGGACAACCTTCTTGAGAATGTACTACTGATATTACAGAGAAAAACTAGTCTACTGAACAACTGAACTATCATTTGAACAACACACTAAGCTTCAATATCTTTTGATATTCTTAAAGACTCAGAGCTCTAAACTTTTGTATTCACTCAAATTGTTTTAAGTGTTAGAGAGTCTTGTTAAGCTTAGATTTTTACAACACCTATGTTTTTACAAGTGTATTAGTGTTGAATATTTGTATTAAGTTTGTGAAGTCTCTTGCTTGTGTGCTTGAACATTTGTGAAGTCTCTTGCTTGTGTGCTTGAACATTTGTGTTTTTAATCTTTAGTGATTATAGTGAAATCTCTTGGAAGTGCAAGGGAACTGGACTACTCTCGGTTTGTGAGAGGAACCAGTATAAATCTTTGTGTGTTCATCTCTCTCTCTCTCTCTCTCTCTCTCTCTCTCTCTCTCTCTCTCTCTCTCTCTCTCTCTCTCTCTCTCTCTCTCTCTCTCTCTCTCTCTCTCTCTCTCTCTCTCTCTCTCTCTCTCTCTCTCTCTCTCTCTCTCTCTCTCTCTCTCTCTCTCTCTCTCTCTCTCTCTCTCTCTCTCTCTCTCTCTCTCTCTCTCTCTCTCTCTCTCTCTCTCTCTCTCTCTCTCTCTCTCTCTCTCTCTCTCTCTCTCTCTCTCTCTCTCTCTCTCTCTCTCTCTTTATTTGTCTTGTGTTTATCTAGTTCTCAAATATCCGCTGCAATTCAAACTCTGAAAGCTAGAAAAAGTTTTAACTTTAAAAACACAATTCAACCCCTCCTTCTTGTGTTTTTCACACCTTCAAAATAAATTAATTTGTACAAAATGAAGAAATTTTTAAATTCAATTATCAATCTAGCAAAATTAGCAAGATGAAAATAATCAAATAGGAAAATCCCTTTCAATCGATCCCGAGTTCTGATATGCTTATGGTCAAACATCCAATCCCCTAGCTTTACCACTTAGAGGGAAAAGCTTAAACCATCTAGCTTCATTTGTGACTCTATTTATTTTCACGGTGTCACAATATTTAAGGAAGGTCGATACATTAAGCTAAGGATCGTTTTTTATGCACCTGAAAATGTGTTTTGATTTATCTAAAAAAAATATCTACATCTATTTGAAATTCGTCAGTCCCCAGAAAACAAGAAACTTTTCAAAACACAATTTTTAGTCACAAATAGAAGCAAAAATAGAAATGTAGTAGAAACAAAAAAAAAAGTGCAAGATAAAAGATTCTAGGGTAAAATATGTTTTCGGTCCCTACTTTTATAGCGAGTTTTGATTTTCATTCCTGGAAAATAAAATCAAGGGTTAAATGGTGTTTACCCCCCTGCAAAGTAGGCGAGTTCTGGATTACCCCCCTGGAAAAATTTTCGTTTAGATTCCCCCCTACAAAATATAATTTTCTGGATTCCCCCCTCAAATGCACACCGTGGCAGTTGACTGTCACAGAATCTCCACTTGGCGCTGCCACGTAGGAATTTTTTAATTAAAAAAAATTTTAAAATGCCACGTCATTTTTTTTTTTAAGTCAAATTTTTTTTTTTTTTAAGTCAAATTTTAATTTTTTTTTATCCCCTTTTAAAAAAAATTAGCGCATTTTAAAATATTAAAATTTGAGTTAAAAAAAATAAAATTTGAGTTAAAATTTGGTAAGATTATACTATAGATAAAAAATAAATGTTGAATACTATATATAATATATAAGTGACTCATAAAATAATGACTTCAAATTGCACCAACACTAATTGCATATGAGTATTTGTTAACATTGTAAATTCACTTTTAGGATGATATTTTATGCACCCACATTCTTTAAAACAAATAAATTTTCACGCACCATTGTCAACCAACACTTTCTTCTTTTTTATTGGATGTCTCACGCTGATTCTCTTCTTTAACATGGCCGTGTTGTTTACTCTCCTCTCTTGCGGTTATCAGTTGCCGCCTTAAGATTACCACCATCACCATTGTAGCCCATCTTTTCCTTTATTTTTCATAATTCATATCACAATTATTCCATTTCCATGTGAAAGAAACAAAAAAAAAAGTAAAACTTTCTTACCAAATTTTAACTATAGTATAATCTTACCAAATTTTTATCTATAGTATAATCTTACCAAATTTTAACTCAAATTATTTTTTTTTTTAACTCAAATTTTAATATTTTAAAATGTGCTAATTTTTTTTAAAAGGGGATAAAAAAAATTAAAATTTGAGTTAAAAAAAATGAAAAATTAAATGACGTGGCATTTTAAATTTTTTAAATTAAAAATTTCCTACGTGGCAGCGCCACGTGGAGATTCTGTGACAGTCAGCTGCCACAGTGTGCATTTGAGGGGGGAATCCATAAAGTTATATTTTGTAGGGGGAATCTAAACGAAAATTTTTCCAGGGGGTAATCCAGAACTCACCTACTTTGCAGGGGGGTAAACACCATTTAACCCTAAAATCAATTGTTTTCATCCCTACAAATTTTTATTTTTTGTTTTTAGTCCCTAATGAGCAAAATTGTGACATGTTAATGTCAATATTATGACATTTTTATTTTCAAAATGGTCTATATTATGTCTAAATATCATGTAAAATCTATATAAGTCCATATTACGCTAAAAAAATGTCAAAAAAAGTGAAACTTTTGCCCATTAGGGACTTTATTTGTAGGTGTCGCGGTGATTTTTGGATATCGAGTTATTAATTAACTTCGAATCACAATTTAATGTTCCACCACCGATCTTTAATTTATCCGAGGGAAAGGGAAAAAGTTCGAAAAAACCCTATTTTTAAGAGAACAAGGTTCGGGGGTTGGTTATACGAAGGGAAGGTATTAGCACCCTAAGTATCTATAGTACTCTACAGGAACCTCTTGTTTTTAATTTAACTTTGCGCTTTATTTTATTCGCTTGTAAAATTGTATAAGTGTGAGAACTAAAGTGATGATAAAAAAAGAAGTTTAAAGTGATGGAAAAGGAAAATGTTTTTGTTGATTTTATTGATTGGAGAGACGAGTCTCATGCCTACGTACCCGAGGGATCAAACCACCGTAGTTCGGGGTAAAAAGACGAGTAAATTTGTTTGTTTTGATTTTAAGGTTTTGAAAATGGTTTTAAAATACCAAAAGCCAAAAGTGGCAAAATGTGAGTTTGATTGATGTTAATTTGTAAAAAAAAAGTCTATATGGTTAAATTGATTGAGATTTGATTAAGAAAATAAGACGCGGACACTTGGTTTAAAATCCAAGGTTTGTTGAGAAAATGTTTGAAGTGATAAAAGACACTTGGTTTAAAATCCAAGGTTTATGCATGATTAATGATGTATGAATGAGACAAATGTACTTGGTTTAAAATCCAAGGTTTTAGGCGAGAAAAAGGACACTTGGGTTAAAGTCCAAGGTTTTAGCGATAAAAGGAGCCGTTGGTTTAAAGTCCAAGGCACTTGGTTTAAAATCCAAGTTCGCGATAAGAAAAAGACACTTGGGTTAAAATCCAAGGTTTTCACGATAAAAGACGCCATTGGTTTAAATTCCAAGGCACTTGGTTTAAAATCCAAGTTCGCGGTAAAAAAAAGCACTCGGGTTAAAATCCGAGGTTTTCGCGGTAAACAGAAACGTTTGGTTTAAAGTCCAAAGTTCGAAAAGTGTATGATGACAAAATATTTTTGATGCTTGATGATATGTGAAAATGAATTGTGCTGACTATTTTTTGAAAGAGGTTTTGACCTCATTTTTGAGAATAAAATGATTGATTATTTTTGAAGAGGTGTTGACCTCATTTTTGTGAATAAAATGACTAATTATTTGATTGGTATGTTGGGTTAAAATAAAAAAGGTAGCGCTAAAATTAATAACGTCGCAATAAGCAAAATAAGCGCGAAGACAATCCGTAATGATATTTTGATCAATACGGTGTCTTTTCCCTCGGAATTAATATGCTAACGTTTTTGCGGAAAGCGATAAATAAATATGCATGAGATGCGATTTTTTTCATTTATAGTGTACATTTGTCCCTAATCACATTCTAAGGTATTTGCGAGGAAAAATAAATATGAGATGAATGCAACATGATGCTATGCAATTTATTTAAATTTACATCAAGTCCTAAAAAATACAATCTAATGTCTTTACAATGCAATAAATGATTAATTAAATAGGCAAAAATAAAATAGAAAACAGGAGGGGGTGCAAATATCAAATAAAACAGAAAAGGGAGTGTAAATAGCAACTCTGGGCCCAAGCCCAGCTGGGGGGCGTGGCCCAGAGGGGGGTGCATGTAGGAAAACGCACAAATCAGATCAGAGCCGTCTGATTGATCAGACAGCTCTGATTTGATCACAGGTTAATGAAATCAAAACCACATGATTAACAACAGATGGCCAAAGGGCGCGCAGGTGCACGATAAGTCTGTGCACCTGCGCGCACAGGATTAGGAAAGGGGTATATAAGGAAAACCCTAAAAAAAACAGAAATCAAACATTCTCTCTTCTCTTTTCTCTTTTCTCTCTCGCGGCGGCCGAGAACTTTTCTCTCGTCTCTCTCTCATCGCCATTTCCAGAAAAACTCAAAAAAACTTAAATCAATCAATTTTTTCATCAAACATATATACAAAAACATCCTAAACCTAAATCCAAGCTCCAAAATTCATAAATCAAACTCAAACCTCCTAGATCGGAAGAAAAGAAGGACGAAGGAAGAAGCTCAACCTTGGTTTTTTCCGATATGGTTCCGTTGGTCCCTTCTTCTTCTTCTTCTTCTTCTTTCTCGTTTTTTGTTTTGATTTCGTTTCGGAATTGATCTGGGTTTGTGTTTTGATCTGGGTTTTTGAATGGTTTGATGGAGATGGTTTGTATTCGGTTTTGGATCCTGTTTACGATTTGGTGTTGATGGTTCGTTTTCTGGGCTCTAGTTTGTGATGAACAGCGATGATGAATGTTAGGGTTTTTGTGATTGATTTCGGATTTGGATTTGATGGAGGATTTCAGTTTGTTTTTGTATTTTCGTTTTGATTTGATGATAGAGGTTTTGATGAAGATTGGTAATGGAAGTTTCTGGGTTTGATTTGATAAGGAAGATGAATTCGTGGTTTTGGGTCTTGGTGAAAATGAATGGTTCTGATTCTGGGTTTCTGTATGAGAATGATGAATAGATGATTTTTTTTGATTTTGATTTTGTGCTGTTTTTGATTTTTTTGTGATTTGGATCTGTGAATTGAAAGAAGCTGCGGCTGAGTGTCGATTTCCTCCCCTGGAAACTGTGCACAGTACAGTATAAATACTGTGTCAGATGTTTAGGGTTTGACAGATGAATTTCCCAATTTGGACAAAATTGCCCCTTTGGACCTGGACAAAAAAATACCTGATCTGGACCTCTTTTAAAAAATGTCAAAAACATCAAAATAGAAAAATACACAAATAAACATTAAAAATAAAATAATAATAATATATATATTAATAATAATAATAAATACGAAAATAATAAATAATAATAATAATAAAAAAAAATGAAAAATAAAGAAGTAAAAATAATAACAAAAAGAAAATAAAAATCAAATCAAATAAATGAGGTATTTTAAAATACTTCTCTGCCGAAATTTCGTCAGAAATGACAAAGCGGCCAAAAGGGTTTTAAACGCCAAACAAAATTGATCCGGTCAAAAAATGGGGTATGACAGTAGGGATGAAAACAAGTGGTTTTATTTTGCAGGGACGAAAACCAAAACTCACTATAAAAGTAGTGATCGATAACATATTTTACCCAAGATTTTAATCTAAACAATATAATTCTTCAAAAATTCTCCGACAACGGGGTCAAAAACTTGATAGCTCAATTCTTCAAAAAATCCTCGACAACGGTGCCAAAAACTTGATAGTCTCGCAAGTGCACGATTTTATGATTGTAACAAAAAATATTTATCCCACAGAGACTTGATATAAAAAGAAATATAAAACAATCTCAAGATAAATACTATGGCAAATGTCCCATCCCAGGGTAATTAACAAAGACAACATGCATAAGCATAAAATAATTACCTCAAGCATATGGTACTTGGCCAAATTATATATTTTAAAATGGCAATGCCTTGACCTCTCAACCCTTCGATTTGATGATTTAAGATTGATGTATCATATATGACTTCTTAGTTACCAATCTTAATCTTCCAAATTAAGTCTCACCTCCCAACGACTAAGGCTCTGTTTGGTAAAAATAGCGGTTAGCTTATAAGCTAGCTTATAGCTGATAGCTTATAGTTTATAGCTGATAAGCTAATTGAAGTGTTTGGTAAAATTAGCTTATAGCTGATAAGATAATGTAAAATTACATGAAAGGGCATTATGACTTTATAATAAAATTTATATCAATTAATATTTAAGATATTATTAAAAAATATTTTTTATTTAAAAAAAATGATTTTAAATATTTTTACCTTTTATAAAAAAAGTAAACATTACAGTAAAATATATTTAATATGTATATATAAATTATATTATTGTAAAACTTAATTACAACATATACAATGAATAGATAATAATAATATTATACTAAAAAGTCAATTTTGTAAAAGTAGAGAGTGAAATGTTAGTTCAAAAAAAATTGTGAGGATGTTTACTCGTCATATATAACACAAGTGTTATATAAATTTTGCAATAAAAATATAATAAATATTAAAATAATGTTAATTATGCTTGTTGAAAAAGATAATTTTGGCTAAATTATATTAATCCAAAATAATAATCAAAATAAGTACTAAAGGGTAAAATTGGGTTTTAGTTAAAATAATAAGGGTAAAAGTGGAAGAAAAGACAATAAGCTATAAGCTATAAGCTATAAGCTAATTGAAATAGCGTTTGAAAATAAGCTATAAGCTAGTCAAAATAAGCTATAAGCTCGTAACGAAAAGGTCGTTACCAAACATGGCTTTTAGCTTATAAGCTATAAGCTATAAGCTAGCTTTTTGTGCTTACCAAACAGAGCCTAACATTCGTAACTATGAATTCCACTTTAGGTTCCTAATTTTTCAATTTTAATTGTCACAACCAACTTCACCTCTCAGTCCTTTGTTGGTACTTTAGAATCGAATAATTGTAAACTTATGATACACAAGGAAGCATAATAAGAATTTGGATAAGATTGCTTAGAAATTCCATCAATGAAAGCATAAAAGAATGAATTATGAAAAATATATTATTGGATTACTTTTCATAATCCTAAGATGAAGAGAATTACTAACACATGAAAATGCGAGAAGTTGCAAAATAAAAATGAGACAAAAAACTAAAGAAACAAGAAAGTAAATATAATATAGAACTTGAAATAGATTACAAGAGTAAGAAGTGATTTTTGCTTTGGCATAAGGTCCTATTTATAGCCGAGAGGATGTCAATTTCGTGCAATTCAATAGTTTTTTTTTGTTACATCGTGCAATATTCAATAATTACGAAGGCGTTTTTACAAATTAAGTACATTAAAGCATGAACTGAAGAGACGAAAACTAATAAATTTTGAGTTTTGGCCTGCCACGGTTAAGGCATAGAAACATGGGCGGTGCGAGGATCTCATGCGCGCATCCAACATCTACCGACTTGCTTGCCACAAGCCGTGGCAGGACCCAAAGTGCATTAACTTGACTTTTCACGTGCATACGTTTTTTGTGACGGTTTTTTAATCTTTTGGCTACGTCCAAACTTAATTTGTATTGATTTGTCACTTTCTTTTAATTAAGGGAGTCTTCCACTACCATAAAACAAGTCTTTGAACTTGAAGACACCATTATATATGCATCAAAACTACTTTTTCTTCACTTTCCAAGGATTTATTCCTAATAATTAAAAATAAACAAAAACAAGTAAAAGTCCTAATAAATATGTAATTAAAAAAATTAATTATTTAATTAAAATACTACTAAAATCATGTATATTTTGCATGTCAACAAAAAATTAAGTTATTTGATTGGTTAAAAAAGTTTAAGTGAAAGAATAATTGATTGGTTAAAAAAGTTTAAGTGAAAGAATAAAAATTGAAGACTAACTAAGTTGCAAACAATTAAGTGTAAAAATGTCAAAATGAATGGTAAAATAGGAAGAAAAATGTTACACAATTTTGATTATTTGATTAAATAAAGACGAATTAAATTATAAATAAAATTATTATTGTAAAGGCTATTATAGTTTATATAGATATAGATATAGATTATAAAACAATCTTTCAAAATCTATAATATAGATTTTCTTATTTTCTCATTTCTAAATCTGTTTTTGAAAATTAGATTACTATTTTTTTTTTCATTTGCTCACTTTAAAACAGTGTTGAAAAGTTGCATAATCAAACAAATATTTTTTCTTTCTATAAAACTAAAAAAAAAAAAAAAAAAAACTGATCCATGCTTAAGTTTTTTTTTCCTACACCAAAAGATTTCAAGTCAATGCAGTCGCATTGACTGCAAGTATCATATTTAGATCATCAGATTAATATTAAATGGTTCATATTTTATTATAAAAAAAAATGGTTCATATTTTAATTTTTTTATATAATAGTTCATACTTTAAATTTTTTATTTTAGTTATTTTTTAGTCTAAAATGAAGACCGATTAGAATTCTAGACTGTCAAATTTTAATCAAACTATCCGAATAAATTATTTGTATATTTTTTTTCTTGAACATTAGAGTAAGTGAAATCGAACATATGACTTGTATACTATTTAAACTCCTGACTACTAGGCCAATGACCTATTTGAATTGATTTATTTTTAAGTTTATGAAAAATAATTTATACAAATAAATAAGTTTTATGTATTATTATAAACTTTTCAATTTAGTTTATAAAAAAATAGCTTATAAAAAGACAAATTTTATTAGTAAAATTTATAAATTAACATAAAACTTTATTTATTTGCATAAATAATTTTCACAAGTTGAAAAATAAGCGGAATCCGCACATGCCGAGGAGAGTGTAATGATTTATGGGTGACGCCAAAATTGCCACATAAATCGAACATTGGCGGTTAAGAATGAAGCCCGAACACACACACAAACGTTCCATTTTCATCTCCAACAACTTAAATTAGAAAAATTATGGCTCTGAGAATCGCAGTAGCTTCTACAACCCGTTTTGCAAAACCCCATAACCCATCACCACTCATTTCACCTTCATTCCAAAACCTCGCTCTCAAATTCCATCTTCCTCCTCGTCTTCTACACACCAATGCTTTTTCACCACTTCCTATTCGTAAACTTGGTATCCCTCAATTGAATATCATTCGAGCTATTAGTGATGCAGCTGTAGTTTCTAAGAAAGAAGAGGAAGAAGAACAGTCTCCTAAAGATTGGAAGATTAAAATGCTATATGATGGAGATTGTCCACTATGCATGCGAGAGGTTCGTCTTTCTTCCAAATTTCCAAGTTTTGTTCATAAATAATTCTCTTGGCATGAATTGTTAGTGAGTTTTGTTTCTTTTCATTGATTGATAGAGTCTTTTGATTGTTGTTATTTGAAACATGTTAGGTGAATATGCTACGAGAGAGGAATGAGAGTTATGGAACGATCAAGTTTGTTGATATAAGTTCAGATGATTACTCTCCCCCAGAGAATCAGGGACTCGACTATCAAACTGTCAGTATCTACTCTGCCTATGTTTGGTATCAGAGTGGTGATGCCAGAATCATGGTGGATCACTTACCGTGATTCTGGCATACTCACCGTGATACCAAAGATACACTCTATCGTTTCACAAATTTTATCAAACTTGTTGATATTTTTATTTATTTATGTTTGGTTTCATACCTCAATTACTAGGTCTTTGTTTGTTTGGTTCATTGATTTTTCATGAACATATCAGCAAATTTGAAAATTTCATTTGAAGATTCTTATTATGTGAAGACTTGCTTTACAAGTAATAATGGACTAATTGGTGTATGGATGTGTAAGGTTTTCGAGCATTTCTTGCATTTGTTTATAGATACAGTAACATGATTATTTGTTTTTACTTTTAGGCTATGGGAAGAATTCATGCTATTCTATCAGATGGAACTGTTGTCACCGATGTTGAAGTATGGCTTCTTACCTGTTCTTTACTAACTTATGATAATTGTTGGCATTTCTCTGGCTCCTGCTTCAGTAATTTCCTGATCTGGACATAATTGCTTTTGTATAAGTTTAATTTCTAGGTATGGAATTACCGATAATTTAGAAATTAGAACATTACTTATAGTTCTACGATTCCCCTAGTCCATTCTTAATCACAAGATAGGCATACTGGTATATACTCATAAGACTTAAATATATATATTCAATTTCAACTTTTATGTAATCCTTGATTTGCTGCTAAATTTATGAAATCTCTGTACCCCACAAAACTTGATTTTTGTCTTTGAGTAAAAAATGAGATCCTAAAACTCAGATTACTGATAAGGGGTAAATCTTAGTGACACGAATCGGTTGAGTAAAATATGTTATTTGTTCATGTATTTAAATTCTAATTTTACTTATCTTTGCAATAAAATTTTATATATTGTAAGATTTCCATGATGGTTTGGCACTCTGCAGGCGTTTAGGAGATTATACGAAGAAGTTGGTCTTGGTTGGGTTTATGCCGTTACAAAATATGAACCAGTAAGTCTTCCTACCATTCTTTTGAAGGACCTGTTCTGTTGTTGTAACTTGTGCAGCATGGAAATCTTCGCCTTTTGGCTTTACTGCAGAAATGATGGCTTATTTTGTTATATATTATGTTACTAATGAAGATAAGCAATGTTTGCAGATTGCAAAAATTGCTGATTCCGTATACAGCTTTTGGGCTAAATACCGACTTCAAGTTACAGGTAAATGCAAAGCTCATACATGATTTTACACCAAAATTTCCATGTAGTAATATTGTAATTGTTCTTTTTATGTCTCATATATGCTAGTCTTTTATTTAGTAGAAATGATATGGTCACATAAACGTCCGAGAAACTTAGAATTATTGAGATAAGACTATCATCTGATCTCTTAAAGTTGATGAGAAAAAATTCATCCGTTAATAAGGTTATCACTTTTGGTGTCATTTCTTATTGCTAAGTATAATTAATGATTATTGTGGCAGTAATTTTACTACTTGAGAGCAATAATTGCCTCCAAGGTTATGCTAACCAGAACGATGATGTTAACATATCCGTTCAATTTATGCATTAATTTCCATTTTTTGGTTTCCAGGACGGCCACCTATAGAAGAAATATTAGAAGCTCGAAAGAAGAAGGTATTCATATTCAACTGGATAAAGTAGTATAGAATGTTTCTGCAGAATAAAATCAGGAAAACGAAGATGGCAATGAAAATTGAATGCAACAAAATTTCAGTCAGAGAATCATCTGAAATTTTTAAAAGAATGATTCTTTAACATCGTATACATTAGAATAATTGTCATTGAAGTTCTCTCCCATTGCCTATATTAGTCTGCATCCCTTGTAATTTAGGTATAGTTGCAAATGCCAGTATAATGATTCATATATCACTGCAAAATGCCAAAATATTGTATACACCAATAGGCTTAGTGTTTAGAGTTCTGAAATAATTTGGTGCTATTCAAATATTTGTTTAGGCCATTGATCCTAACATAATTTTAACTTCAATTGCATGACAGTGTACTGCTTATTTTCTGATTTGTGTTTTTATGGTCTTTTTTCCGACCCTTTTTACAGGGTGAAGTATGCAAAGACAACAATGCTTGCAAGATGTAAATTTCCACAATATCTGACTATGCTGAAAACTTGGAGAAGGCTCGTCGCTGAAGTAGGTCTATGTATGATCTTATTTACAAAATGCAGTCAATATAGATGGTGTCGCGACATTTAACGTCTCCCTCACATATGCATATGGATAATCTTTGTCCAAATTTTGCTGCAATGGATCTGGCATAAGAAATGGGATTGTATATGATAAAATGTACGAGTATTTTAAGTAATTTCTTTTTCTTTCATCCTGTAGTGTAGTCTCCCTCAAGCCTTGGCCTCGTAGGCAGATTCTTCAGATTGTTTTACACAAGTTAAACGATTACCAATATCTTAGATTTGTACTTAATAGTTATCACTACTACATAAACATGACAGCAGAAAAATAATGTAAAGTTTATTTTGCATATACCTACATAAACATGTAAAGGTAAACATACATTGATAATTTTTGTGTTGACTTTATGAACAAATGGAAAGCAATGGAAATCAGAAAGAAAGTGAAGATAAATGCATTATCAAAGGCAAAAAGTTTAACTGACACAATCAATTATATCTTAGTGGTCACACCATGACACAAACAAAATTACAATAGAGGAAAGGTGGATTACAATCTAATCTAGCTATATGGTCCAATGTGTTTGTTTCTCTAAGGACACTTAGTCTTGTTACCATGAGTAGTCATATTCATATATGAAAATTGCTTTTCTAACCCCCCCATTTCTTCTATACCCCCCAAACAGACGTTTTTGCCCTTGGCGTGCCATAAAAATTTTCTCGGTTTCTACGAACCGAGAAACCCCCCAGAGTTAGCTCGGTTTCTAAAAACCGAGCCATATGTATATACTAACAGAAGCTGCTGCTTCTGTTTTCATTTACGAGTTTTTTTCAAAATAACCCTAAGTTCCTCTCTTCTTCTCCAAAACGCCGCTTTCAACCCTACATCAACATCCAACTTCAAATCATACATAATCAAGTAAGTTTCATACATCTTTGATCATTCTATATGTTCATCCTCAACATTTTCAATTATATGCATATTTTGTTCCTCTCTCCATAAATTTCAAATTATGACTTTGTCTTTCAAACGTGATTATGTTGTATGATTTGTTGATTATTGGTTAATTGTTAGTATGGTTAGATAATAGCATGAATGCATGTTTCATATTATGTTAAATGTGAGTATGAGGTTGAGTTTCTATATTGTACTCCAAGTGTTTGACAAAATGTCTGAGTGAAATCAGTTACTTTTTTCCATATTAATTATGTTTCCATTTGTTTATGGATTAAATGTTTGGTTGAATTAAAAGTTTGAATTTGTCATAGATTAAAAGTTTGTATTGATTTTGAATTTTTTTCTATGTTTAGATATGGAAGACGACAATGTTGGCCGAACTAGACAAGGAAGGGCGAGCAGAGCACATTCGTCTGCTCGTAAAGAGCTTGCCGCAAATGCTCCTCCACCTAAAAGAGGGCGTCGCGGTAAGCAAGGACCGCCGGTGCGAGGAACACACGATGCCGAAGCGGGTGGTTCGGGTGGTTCTCGTTCACGCGCACGTCGACCGGTGCGTGATGATGAGGACTTTGATGCCGGTCAATATTTAAATGAACCGGTTGATTATCAAGAGGATGAGCAACCACAACCACAACCACAACCACAACCACAACCACAACCACAACAGGATGAGGAACCTAATGTACAAGAAGGGTCTTATCCAGGAGGACCGAGGGATTTGTCGTTGCTAAAAAATTACCATAAGCATCGGGCAAATCCAATTTGGGATGCACAACATAACGACCCGGTAAAAATCTAAGAAATATGTCGATTATTTTATGAATGATTTAACTTTGTTCAATATTGTAATTTCGTTAAGGTGCATATTTTAATAATGTATTGCGTTGTTGGATTTTGCAGATTTTACACAGGTCGTTACGTTGCATTGCCAGTGCCAATAAGGTTATAAAAATTCAGAAACCTACACAAGATTGGTTTTGGCAATATATTATAGCATCGGGGTTGGAGCCGCTGGTAAGGACCAATTTCAACATACTTGACTATGGGCTTCTATGGGCTTTTGCTGAGCGTTGGCATCCGGAAACAAGTACATTCCACCTTCCAATAGGTGAGATGGGCATCACATTGGACGATGTCCAATGTTTGTTGCATATTTCCATCCAAGGGAAATTTCTTAACCATGTCAAGATTTCAAGACCAGACGGAGCTCAAATGCTTAGCACATATCTTGGAATTGACGAAGGCGATGCCATGGATATGTTTGCCGCCTTAAAAGGGCCATATTTGACGCATTCCTACGTTCAAGGCCTTTTTATGGATTATTTAGATGCTGCTGAATCTGCTTTCGCGAATAATGCCCCGATGCACGAGGTTAGGATGTATAGGGAGAGATGCGTACGGGCTTTTTTGCTATTTGTTGTTGGTTGTACCATATTCAGCAACAAATCGTCGTACTACCTCGACGTTGTGTATATACAGTACTTTGCGGACTTGTCGAGTGTCCATGAATGGAACTGGGGTTCTGCTGCCCTTGTTCAATTACAAAATTATTTGGACTTTGCATCTCAAGCTCAAGCGTCCCAGTTGGCTGGCTACATGTCATTTTTTGAGGTAAAAATATACGAACCTTCAATTATATATTATGTTATATGTGTAGAACTTATTTTTTACATGGATATATTTTACATAAGTATGTTTGCATATAATGAAGCTTGTATGTGAATTTTTCAAGGGTGGATAATTACACATTTCCCGACACTTAGCATGTGGCAGTTAGAGACAAATTTTACTGAAAATATGCCACTAAATGCGAAGTATGCTCCTGGACAAGGTCACAAGGATTCACGTGGCTATAGGCAGAGCATCGACAATATTCAAGTGTCGGACGTTGTATTTTGTCCGTATGATAACCGCCGACATATCCGCCCTTTGATTGATGCATGTTGGTTTTCTGGTTGGTTAAGGTGTGGGAGTTTGAAAGCTAAGCATTTGCCTGAACGTGTGCTGAGACAATTTAATTACGTTCAGGGCATTCCAAGAGACCCCGATGTAAGTGCGCCAAATATGAATGTATTTGAGATTGATCGTGTGTGGGCTGAAGAGATGGATATGCGGTTGATCGATGAAAACATGAGGGGTCAAGCTGTGGTTAATGCTTGGGACTGCGATCCTGGATATGTTTTGTGGTTTTACAAAGTGTGGTATTTTTTTTGCCACGAACCGCCGCCTTTTTCTTTTTAGCCCCTTTTGATTTGGCATCTTGAACCGGAGGCTTGAGAGAGGTAGATTCAGGATATGCAATTAGACGGAGTTGATTTCGGATTTCATTTTTCATACCTTCATCCGATGTTTTCAACCTTTCCTACAAATATTCATATCAATATGTCATTAAGCAAACAAATAATTTTATCGTTACTACGCAAACAAATATGTACAATTATGATATGCGAACCTTAATTGCTTCCCACTCTGCCGTGCACGAATAATCTTCCTGGACGTCTCCACCGCCTTCTTCAACATTGAAACACATCCTCTTCCAGTGAATGTATACTTCATCGAGTCTAATAGGTTGGTTGTGCCTTAACTTCTTAGCAATCAAACATGCACATGGCAACCCATAATTAACTCTCATCAAGCATCCACACTTTTTGCTATCCATACCAACATTGTCGACCCTTTTTGCCTCTTGGTAGATGTAATCCAATGCCGCTCTAGAGACTTTGAAAGGTAGCAAAGAGTATAGTCTAACATCCCGGTATCTGTGCTCCTCTACAGACATACTTTGACCAAATTGAGTTTGAACTTCGGTGAATTGAAGTCCCAACATGTGATGTATCGCTTCCCATCCCTTCACCAAATCACCAGAACTGTCCTCCAAGGATTTTTTCAAGACACCATGGGCACTTTCAACTCTATTTGTGGTATAGTTGCCCATGTGCATATGCTTGTCTACCCAAGCACATACAACCTTCTCTTTGTCCGTGTCCAAAACGGTTTCTTCAATATAGCGCAACAATATTGGCCACTTCTTACATAGCTCCCTAAACTCCATTAAGCGATCACCATACACGTCGACTGTATCCGAGTATAACAAATGCATGAAGGCTTTTTCCAAATTCGCCCACACAATTTCCTTCTCGACCTCTTCTCCTTCTCTTACTTTCAGTAGCTCCTTTATCTTGGACCCCACATTTTTCTGAACATGAACCCGACAAACCATGGCAGCCGATGTAGGAAATACTTGACCAACAACATTCATCAATGCGGTATCTCTGTCAGTCAAAATCACCTTAGGCAAACTACCTTCATTCCTTACAAGTGACCGCAATTGTTGTAGAGCCCAAATGAAATTATCTTCTTTCTCGTTTGTAAGCCAAGCAAAACCAACATTAAACGTCCTCTCGGTTGAAGTGAACCCGACTATCTCAAATAAAGGCATGTTGTACTTGTTGGTTTTGTACGTCGAGTCCATCACCAATACAGTGGGAAAAGAGTTGAACAAGCTCAAGGATCTTGGATGTGCAAAGAAAATATCTTGAAGATATTCACCTCCTTCATCAACATGCGACCGATACTTGAAAAAATATTTGTTGTCGCTCAGATGTTTGAACATGTGTTGCATTTCACTCATGGACGCCCTCATTTTAGCTTTATACCTATACCGGGCGTTGTAACATTGCTTTGATGACATCGTGTTCTCGGGATCTCTTTCTTTCAATGTCGAGAGGATATTTCTTGGTTGGACCAAATTCTTTGTCATTTCATTCACCAATAGCGTCTCTTCCGGCTTCAACCGACCCGCCACAAGATGCCCCTCAAGCTCCGTGTCCAACTTGTGGTTGTGTATGCCATTCACCACTGTCATATGCCATAACTTTGTTTCTTTTGCATAATAACCACGAAGTCGGAATGGACATCCGCACTTCCTAGTTCCCGTAGAATCGACTTTCAACTTCTTTTTAGGTGGCACGTACTTGCCGCTTCGTTCGCACTCCAACACAAAAAACAGCTTCCTACTCTTATCCCCGCCGTTGTCCGATCTCCTAACTATAATGGTAAACTTCAATTTTTGTGCAACCTTTTTAGCCCATTTGATCAAATCATCTTTGGAACCTTCTTTAGCCGCAGTCGCAAAATGATGTCCGGTGTCAATTGATATTGGTGGCGGTTGAACTGGAACCGGAACAATGTCAAGTGGTTGTGGCGGTTGATCTTCCATGACTACAAACCAAGCAAATGCAAATAATTTAATTAGCAACCTTTAATTGTTACAATCCTAATAGAATATTAAGTACACACCTAAAACACTAATAAGCAATTTGTACTACAATTTATAAGTTATTAGTAACTAATTATATAAAAAAAATCAACAAGTCAGAAGCTGGCTGTTTCTTTCCAAAACGCAGGCCTAGCGCGGTTCGTAGAAACCGAGCTAGCTCGGTTAATAGAAACCGAGCGTTTCCTGACACAT
This sequence comes from Trifolium subterraneum, assembly GCA_951799995.1. NCBI lineage: Eukaryota > Viridiplantae > Streptophyta > Magnoliopsida > Fabales > Fabaceae > Trifolium > Trifolium subterraneum. Next base: position 30,721,011 of record OX637466.1, read on the forward strand.
ACTCTACGAAACTAGACCTATGACAGCCACATTTAAACAAAATTTAAATCGGTGATTACCTTAATTTCACGCTTTAATGAGTGTTTGATGTTGTAGAGCAACCTTTGATGTTGAATCCAAGCCTTGAATGAGCACCAATTAGGATTGGATTTGGGGAGGGGAATTTGAAAAGTTTTGCAGAAAAATAAGAAGTGGCTGCTGGTTTTCTTTATATAGGATTAGCACGGTTTTTAAAAACCGAGAGAGCTGCTCGGTTTCTACGAACCGAGGCAACCTTCCAAAAATTTTGATACCCCCAAGAGCAAAAACGTCTGTTTGGGGGGTATAGAAGAAATGGGGGGGTCAGAAAAGCAATTTTCTTCATATATAGCAAGTCCCCAAACAGCTACATGTTTTCTTATGTACCAGGTGGGACACACTTGCACTTCACACAGAAATTTCCACATGCCCTATTGCACAAATTGGGCCTAAAATGAGCACTGCACCTCAATTTGCACAATCCACCACAATCTAAATAGAAGGGGAAAAAAATCCTCTAATTCTAGTGGCGGAAGCTACCATAGTAAAATTCTTAAAACAAGAGTATTTTATTAACCAAGTATGTTCAAAATTGTAACTGATGTTAGTGTGCTTTAGCAAGGCTAACTATCAGCAACATCCCCGACACATGAAACGGGCTTAGCCCCGGAGACAAAGTACCTAATGGGAGAAGGGTTTGAAGTATGAACTCTGAAATTCAAATCTCAAACAAGATTGCTCAAGAAGTGTTAACTAAGCCATTTCACATATACTATATAGGTGAAACTACTAGTACAATTTCAGTTGAAATTATCTAATGACCATTATACTAGCGTGATACTTGGGTTATTTCAACAGATATTATAAAATGTTAGAATATTAGAAAATAAATACTGTTAGTTATTGGTCATTAGAATATTAGAAAATATGAATACTGTTAGAATATTAGAAACTTTCAGCTATATACATGCAGTTGAATATGAATACCGTTAAAATATTAGAAAATATCTTATAATATTTGTTAAAATAATCATATACATAGCTTAACATATATGTAACTAATTACAGGTATGTTTTTAGATTGACGGTGACTTTCAATAGAATTGCGTTGTTTCGTAATTTTTATAAAAACTACACTTCAAAACTGTAACAAATATTTTAGAATTTTTGTAATGTTGAAGACAGATTTGAAACAGTACCAACAACATTACTAGTTTATTTTTTGTTTGTTGTTATTAACCCTCTGATTCTTACGGGAAAGGGGTCCAAATTTAGAATTCGGTCGCAAAATAAACAAAGTTTAATTAAGAAATTTGGTCAAGTATTTCCCACCAAAAACCAAACTCAAGTTTCCTAAACAATTCGTTTTAAAAAGAACATTTTTTTTTTGTCAAGTAGTTTACTGGCTAGAAAATTCATCTTTAAAGGTGAATAGGTAGAGTGTCCCGGGTATGAATCCGGGACTCCTCCTACACATATAGTGTGATATCCCTACCAACTGAGCTAAGCTCACGGGGATAAAATCGAACATTTTAAAAAGAACTTATTAACCACTTGAATCTGATATCAATTTACCACTTGAATATACTATTGAAAATACTAACTAAATTTCAGCATGTGCATATAACGATAATGTAAGTGGTAGGAGTAATTATTCAAATTAGTTAAAGAATGTCTAGAATGTTAGTATACTTGAGAGCTTTGATTGCAAACAGGTGGAATAAAAAAGAGGAAGACCAATTCTATACACTCAATTCCAAAGCATGTGAGATGTAATCATAGTTAGATGTAAATAATAGTGATCTCAAATGGTATGTGTTGCCTACATCGTCATTAACGCTAAATTTGATAGGGAGGATCACACTTTAACATAAATTATTTTACATTCAACATGTTTTTAGTTAGAATTAATTTACAGTCCGGTACTTTTGTATATATTTAAAATGCCTATAATGTAAAATAAATGATATAGAGATAAATATACATATCAAATATGTTGTGTGAATATTTTTCATATTCAAATAACATACCTCATAAACAATTTATACTTAAAACCTTTTTATTTTTAAACCTGGTCAAAACTTTACAGACACATAAATATGTTCACCCATAAAAAAGTACCAGCATGTGTTAACTTAACAGGCAAGACAAGACCTTTAAAAAGACCAAATCAAACCTAAAAAGGGTCACAAATATTTAAATAGACAAAGTCTAACTTGACCAATATATTCTCAGTTCTCACCCTTATCTACCTGCTAAGTGCTAACTTAACTCTCAACTTTTGTCAAAAAAAAAACTTAACTCAACTAAATATTATACTACTAGTGTCTCTCAACTAATATATATATATTTTTTTACTGCTCTCTCAACTAAATATTACTTATACTACTAATGTGACGTATGAAATTGACTAAATAATACACATGAGGTGATTCAAGGTTTCTTATTTCCCTATAACTGCATAACCTTTAGAGTGTGTTTGGATGAGGAAATGTTTTGAGGTAATGTAATTTTTTGAGGGAATTCAAATGCTTTTGACAAAATTCCTTGTTTGGATAATTAATATGGGGAATTTTAAAAATGAAGGGAATTTTGTGGAGTATTTTGTCTAAGCTAAATTTAAGGAATTTCAAATGACACCTAAAAGCTAGGAATTTGAAATTCCTTTCTCTCTATAAACTTTAAAAAATCACAAATTGATCGAAAAACCTAAAATCGGCTAAAAACCCAAAAATCGACCCTAAACCCGACCAAAACCCAAAAATCGGTCGAAAAACCTAAAATCAACTATAAACCCCCAAATCAATCGAAAATCGTTAAAATACCTAAAACCGGCTATAAACCCTAAAATCAATCGAAAAACCTAAAATCGGCTAAAAACCCTAAAATCGACCCTAAACCCGACTAGAACCCAAAAATCGGCCGAAAACCTAAAATCTGCTATAAATCCCAAAATCAAACGAAAACCGTAAAATTGACCGATTTTAGGTTTTTCGGCCGATTTTAGTGGTTATAGTTGATTTAAGGTTTTTTTGCCGATTTTTTGGTTTTCGGCCAATTTTAGGGTTTATAGTCATTTTTAGTGTTTTCGGCCGATTTTATGGTTTATTGTCGATTTTAGGGTTTATAGTCGATTTTAGGTTTTTCGGCCGATTTTAGGGCTTATAGTCATTTTTAGGGTTTTCGGCCAATTTTATGGTTTATAGTCGATTTTCGGACTTTTGACCGATTTTAGGTTTTTCGGCCGATTTTTGGGACTTATAGTCGATTTTAGGATTTTTGGTCGATTTTAGGTTTTTCGGCCGATTTTTAGGTTTTCTGCCGATTTTTAGGGTTTAGGGTAGATTTTATTAAGATAAATAAAATTAACTAAAGGAAATTCAATTACATTACCCAAACAAAGAATTTTACGATTGATGGAATTTCACCACTTTATCCAAACAATGGAATTTAAAAATCAAGGGAATTCAATTTAATCAATTGAATTGCCTAGTATTTAAAATCCCTTAATTTCTAAAATTCTCCATCCAAACACACTCTTAGATTTGTTAACAGTTTATATCACTTATTTTATACTCTAAAGTGAATCACTCCCTTTAGAGGACCGGATCCTCTTTATTGTATGCCTGTAACATTTTGATTTCTATTATATAACAGAAACACAGATAGTTTAACTCACCGAGTCCGCAACCATTTTATGTCTTCAGAGACAAGAAACCTAGTTAAATTAACAAAAATTGACCAAATTCTATTCTTCCCACACATAATGTCTTGTATGAAGCAAGAAGAGAATCAAATTAAAAGAATAGAATGCCAAGAGTAAAACTATTGCGAATTTGCATGCAAAATCTTGAGATATTAGCGTTTTAATTTTGAAATGAAAACTCAGGTTACATAAGAACCTTAACTAAGGAACCAAGACATAAACAAGAAATAAGCAATCACACCCTGCACATTTGTGTTTTTTCTTTCCTTGAACCAAAAGTAAAAAATGTAGTATGATTATGTACAAACACAAGGTTACAAACAACCATTCACGTAAGTCCTAAACCCTGATTATAGATTAAAGTAAACCACATAAGCTAAATTAGAATAGCAAGTTTGAAATGGCCACCTCCAAATCCATGATTTACACCCAGCAACACCAATAAACTAATTCACATTTCAGAACCATCATCCTCTTCAATCTCCTTTAACTACTTACACATTTCAATTCATCAAATAATAACAATTCATCCACTTTCCTACAGAACCTAAACCAGCAAATTTAAACTATGAAAAAATAAATGGAGAAATCCAAATGATAAACCTAAAATGTAGTTGAATTGACAAGGTTGTTGTTCCTAGCTCCAGCACCTCGGTACCTCGTTCGAGTCAACCTGCTCGATTCAAAAAGACTATCAAACCCAGAATCATCTTCATCATCACCATCTTCAAACCCCCTCATCTTCTGCAACACCCTTTTAGCCTTCTCCCTCGCCCTCTCCGTCCCTGTCTCTTCAATCACCCTCAAAACCTCCACAGCTTTCGCTTCCTTCGCCAACCCTTTGAACCTCAAACTTCCATGACTCAACGCATACAACGCCGCTACACAATTTTCTCGAGTCGCCTCCGAGTCCAACTCGTTCCCCCTCAACAAACTCACCATACACTCCACCGCATTGGCGTCCAGCATTGCAGTTCTTCCCTCCACAGACATAGCAAGATTGCATAAAATCAACAACACCCTACTCGCCATCGTCCCTGTCATCACCATCGAAAGCAAAGTCGGAACCACCCCGAGTTTCACAAGCTTGACTCTGTTACTCTGAACTAGAGTCAAATGATAGAGCGCAAGTGCCGAGTCATGGCGAGTTCGCTCGGAATCAGACCTCAGTGCATGCATTAGCGGCTGCAATGCGCCGAGAACACCAATCGCCATCTTGTTATCATCATCCAAAGCCAAACTAAAAAGTGCACCCGCAGCATGTTCCTGCGACTCACTGGATCCCCCCTTCAACACATCAATTAGAAATGGAACAAATCCTGACCGCACAATTCTCATCTTGTTCGATTTCTCAAGCGAAAGGTTGACCAAAGAAGCAATAGCGTTGACCTGAACGACGACGTAACGGGAAGCAATCAGAGAACGCAGAATCGCGAGAATCCGCGAAGTACATAGCGAAACCCTAGCTTCTTCTCTGTTCCTAGTTATACTTCTAAGAGTAATCACTCCTTGTTCTTGTTCGAAAACCTCGTTGCTCTTCAGCTTCTTCAGTAAAGTTTCTTCTTCTTCCGAAGGAGGAACGTTAGAGTTTTGAACTTCTATCTCAAACGAAGAAGATGAAGAAGGAGAGAAACACGTTGGACGAAGCGTGAAAGGTAAAGGCGTTCCAGGACTCTCCCCGATTATCACCGATTCCTCAGAGGAAGATCCCGAGTTGAAACGGTTGATACGTGGACCTAACTCAGTAGCAGCGTGGGAGAATATCACCGGTGGATTACCCGCCACCGCGTTGAGCAGCTCCTTTTCAGAAGCCCTAATTGGATCTTCCTTCTCCGCCGCCATTGCTTCTTTAATAAGCTTCTCCACGGTGGTGTAATCAGGTGCGGGAGGGTATTGGGTGCGTGATTTGTCGCACCAGTTTGTTATAGTTGTTTTGATAGCTAAATTGGGGATGATTGTTGAGAAATCGGGTCGGGTTCCGTCTTCTAACTTGGGGGAGAATTTGAATTCGGTGGAGATTTGGATGGCGAGGCGTTCGAATGTTTGACCCGAAGTAACAACGACCGGGTCGGACATTAATGAACCGGTAATAGGACATAGAAACTCTTTGGGAGGCTGTGAGTTTCTACTAGAATGAGAGGAAGAACGATGGAAGGAGATTTTCCATCTGTGCTTACCATTTCCACCCATAATTTTAATTTAGTGGTGGTGTTGTTGATACTTGATAGTAGTTGTGTTTTTAGTTAGGAATATAATATGAAGCATGTGAAATTGCGGTGTGTGAATAGAAATTGCACGTGTTGGGTAAGAGTGACACTGGGTCTTAATCTGTAGAGATAGAAAATGAAATTGAGAGTTGAATGGGTATGATGAAGAAGAGGGTAGAAATGAAAAGAAAGGAAATTATTGACAGTTGCACGGCACAATGAGATGATGAGAGTGGCACGGGTGGGATGAGGTGAGTGAGGTTACTTTTGGTTTTTATTGTTTGCTGTCAATTTGGCTTCTATTTGTTGGAACCCTATGTTGCCCATATGTTTACTTGTTCCGCGCTTTTTCGAGGAAGACTATTGCTGAAACTTTCAACATGTTGTATTTATTTCTCTTTATTTATTCATTCACAACTAATTATAAGTCCGTGCCATGCACAAGGATAATTGCGCTGGTAGATTTATTCACTTATAAATAATTTTACCCTCCTATTTTGAAATCCGGAAATTTATACCCCTATTTTAAAATTTGGAATTTTACCCCCTATTTTATAATTATTTGGATTTAACCCCCATATACACTACAAGAAAATCTGCGGTTAGCTTCAATTGTGTTTGTGGCTAATTGGTAGCTATTTTCTAGTAAAACAGAGTTAGCTACAAGAGAATATTCCTATTGTTGAATTTTACAGTTTAAATCAACCAAAAGTACGAGAAACGGAACCTTAGTATAAAAAAAATTAATTTAATGACACGAGGAATGAATACCTGTGTATTGAATCAAAATGCAAAGTAAATTGAGCTTTTTTGGATGGATTTTTAGCAGGGTTATCAAGCAGAGGCAAGGCTTTTATTTTCTGTTGACAGAGGCTGAATTCCTGCATCATTATCATGTATTGGTTTTCTCTAGATCTACGTGTATTGACCTTCTATGTAGTGCACCTTCATCCCTTGGCTTTTGGTGTTTGTTCCTTCACAGTATAGTTTAAAATTATTAGCATGATACTTTAGACCAAGGTTGTATAGGAGGATTGTTGATTTTATATTCGTAATTGCTTTGCAATTGATTTTGAGTAGTGAATTTGGCACACATTGTGACTAATTCACTCATTAATATATTAAGCAAAGTAAGCTCTCGCATATAAACCGAAATAAAATAGAGTTAGGTTGTAAAAAAAATAGTTAATCTACAAATTTGGGGGGCAAAATAACTACCAATTAGCTACAAACTTCGTCGTAGCTAATCCCAGATTTTCTTGTAGTGTATATGGGGGGCAAAATCCAAGTAATTATAAAATAAGGGGGTAAAATTCCAGATTTTAAAATAGAGGGGTAAAATTCCGATTCATTCAAAATAGGGGGGGTAAAACTGCATTTAAGCCTAGATTATATGATTGAATGTTGAACCAATATGAGGAATGATGAAAGTTGAAACAATATTTATAGGAACAAAATTCAAGCAATTCACTTCTATTATATAGATTCAAAATTTGCTGAAGTAATTGATTAAATAATTTGAAAAATGAAGAAAAAAATAATGAGTAAATCAAATAAGCACATGAATATTGAACATGGCCTTTAAAATAGGTTCATTCAAACACATTAAATTGAAGACGATTTTTTGTTCTGGGTTAAAATGGATTAAAACAAAAAAATCTTTTTTTTTTTGACAAAAACAAAAAAATCTTATGATTAATAGTTTATTCCTTTTATAATCAAGACATTTATTGTATATTTATTTCATTTTCATCCCACTTTCTTTTGTGACACATGTAAAACTAAATATGGATTAAATGACATATTCCAATTCCATAGCAATTGTGTTGCAATTAGAAATAAACGATCAATGCTTATTGTAAATTTAAACTTGAATCAGCAGAATGTATAATTATAAAATAAGGTGAACACTCCGGTACACGTATTATGTGGATGTGTACCGGTACACCGTTGAGGTGTATAATTTTAATTGGTTCACGTGCAATAATAATTTAACATCTCAATTTCAAGACTTATTTAAATAGAAGTTTTTTTTACTCTTTTAATTTATAAAAATTTTCAAATGGGGATTATTGCGATTTTTTTTTTACAATGGGGATTATTGTGATTTAGAAACCTCAAATCATGTTTCTTCTTTCTCTCTCTCGTGTGTCTCTACTTTGTTCTTCAATCTTGGATACTCATCTATATAGTTTTTTTTTTTTGACAATATTTATAGGGTTTTAATATTTATTTTTTTCCATCAATTTCTATTATATTTTTTATAATTATAACACCCCTTGAACTCATTCTGAAGCCTTTGTTTCAATTCCTCATAAAGTTCATATTTTTATTTCATATACGTAATTTCGTGGTTTTTCAATTTCTAGGTGTTGGACCTTTTTTTTTTAGGTTGTGGGTGTTGGATTTTTTGTTTTAGGTTATTAGGGTTCATAGAAAATTGCCCTTATTTTTGGTTTTTCTAGTGGGTTAGGGTGAAAAACGAAACTGAAGAATTTTGGAACTGAAAATTAGAGAGAATACAAATGTCATGAGAAATTTGAAGTGACTTCGTTTTAAGACAAAAATTTGAGAATCGAAACTATATATTTTTTTTTGTAAAACTTATAATGACATGAATATCATGATAATATACATTTCATTCACTGTCGTATGAACGCATTTTAACCATAGTTGAATGGAGAAAATATAGTGTATTTTGTTGTCTGAATTTATAGGAGCAATACCATGATTATATATTGAAGATTCGTATTTTTGAAGATAAAAAAAAAAACAAAAAAATCAAAGTTGAAAGAGGTTGTTAAATTTTGTTTAGAAAAGTAGTATTTTTGACGAAAATTAAAGTTCAAAGATGTTGTTAATTTTTGTTCAGAAGGGTAGTATTTCGGAAGAAAATCGAAGTTGAAAGATTTTATTGGTTTTTGCTTAGAATATTGATATTTCTAGAAGGAAAAAAAAAATCAAAGTTAAAAATGTTATTGATTTTTGTTTCCTGTGCGCGATGGTGGAATGACATAATGTAATTTTTAGTTGAAGAAACCAAAAACTTGTTGGTTTGTTTGAAAAGAAAAAAGATTGAAACTTGGGAAGAAAGAATTGGAAACAAGGTTGTTAAGTTACGATGCAAAAAGATGAAGAGAAATTTAATTGTTTTGATTCATTTCAAAAGAAATAAGAAGCAAATATTGATGATAAAAAAAGAAGATCGGTAAAAAAAAAAAAAAGGGAAAAAAATGAAGAGGAAACAATAGCAGTGGCGGGAGAAGAAAAGAAAAAGAAGATGAAGGAACAGTAGCAGTGACTAGAGAAGAGAGAGAGAGATTTAAGCTTTTGCAAGTGACGGCTACTCTTTTAGCATTTAGGAAATTGCAACAATGATATTAGGGTTATAAAATAAGTGGGTTTGGGCCTCCTTATAAGAGCAAAACTAAAACAACTAATAAACTCACATGTTAAATTTTGGTACTAACCACTAATAAATGTCAATTCATATATAATTATTTATAATGTTTTAATTTTTTTTTTATAATATATATGTAATGTTTTAATTTTATATGTTGGTTTATGACATTTTAATATTGTGAAATTATGAATATTGTATAACTTTTTATTTATTATTGATTTATATATAATTTAAAAATATAAAAAATTATATTTAATTAAAAACGGCCCGACCCAGTTGAAACCCGGTCCGACCAATTGAACCTTGAACCGATAAGTTCACCGGTTCGATGACCGGTCCGGTTCTGACAACCTTGCGGCCCACCCAAAATAAAATTTCTGGCTCCGCCACTGATAACATTAGAGATGTTGTTTTAGTATTAGGTTTCCGCTCTTTTTTTTTAACAATATAAAACAAAGACATTAATATAACTAGAACTTTGACCCGTGCGGTGCACGGGTCTAATTAGCCGTAATATGAAAAATTAAGATATAAATTTTTTAACACTAAAATGTATATAAAAAAATCGAGTACCATTAAATATTAGTTCGACAATAAATTTGGAAAAATGTTCATACAACAGAAATTATGGTATAATATTACGAAGTTATGGTATAAATTTGGATAAATATTAGTACTAATTATAGACTACATTGGAAGTTTTATTCGTATTTTCACTGTCTTCGTCGATAATCAATATTTTTAATCATTCTCTTTAAATAACTCTTGAAGTTGCAACATACTGTAACACCCAAACCCATTATTTAAATATTTGTACTTTTATTAAAAATCTTTTCAAAATACGCAACGGAAAATTACAATTTAATTATAAAATGTTTGGTTAAGGTATTACAACCGACAACATACTTAACTAATTGATTGATTAATTAGCCTAAAACATCATCTACAAAATCATTCTTATAAAATATACATTTTTCAAATTAAATACATTAAGTCATAAAGGACCCTATATCCTAAATACAACCATTTCCCCGTGTCACACTCAGAGCGGAGCTTCACCAAACACTTGGGCATCAAATAAGCACATAACCTGTAAACCTGGACCACCCAACGGTCCAGAAGTACACAAAACAGAGAGTTAGTAAATCATAACCAACAAAATACAAGTGTAAGAAATATCCTTAACACTTCATCATATTATCATGCATAAACTAACTCTCATAAACATAATCATACATATTCTCTCAATCTTAAATCATACATAAGATTATCAATATATCACATTGAAATAACAATTATAATCAATGTTAAACCATATAACTCACTCATATAATCCACGTCACACACAATGTCACATAACAATTACCACATAATGTACACATAATCCTAATGCAATATAATGCCACAACTCATGCTATGTCACCCTAGACATATCTAATGCATGTGGTACCATCGTTTTTATTAGAGTATCTCACCTCTAATATCCGTCTTTATCGAATAAATATAATTCGATATCCGTCTTTATTAGAATCATAGATTCTAATATCCCTACTCAATACATGAATGCATGAATGATTCATGTATAACCACAAACACTTAATATAACACAATATTAAGTTTTACTCTATGATATGAAACACTATCCATATCCGTCTTTATTAAGATATCTCACAATCTTAAGATTCGTCTTTATCAAATAAAATTCGATGTCCGTCTTTATTAAGATAACATAATACCTTAATATACTTCTTTATTAGAATAACACAATTCTAATATTCTTCATTCATATATATACATATCATACATTCAACATCATTCATTGAAATACATTTATCAACAATTTTAAATTGAGTTTACATCAATTTAAAATAGCTTAAATCCACGTTAGTTTGGTTTACATCAAGTTATGTAAATTGAGTTTACATGAATGTACACAAACTGAGTTTACATGGAAGAATACGTGAAATGAATTCACGCTGACCCCTTTTGAAACCTAGAAAATCAAAACACAGATTGAATTGAAGCTTATCAGAAAAAACAAAACCAGAATTGGAACTTAAAATCAACATAATTTCATACGGAACTTGTAGCAAATTCACAATCAAACTGAAATAAATCGCAGAATCGTGACGAAGATTTGAGCGGCGGAGATGAACGGTCACGACGACAACAATTTGGATGACGCCGACGACGGTTTGAGGTTTTAACGAGAATGAGAATGGAAGAGAAGGTGATAAATAGCTTTTTGGATAACATTGACAATTTAATTAATTTTAAGGATATTTTAGTCAATTTGGGGTGTAACCAGGATTTTTTATGGTGTGATTAGAAAAAAAAAAAATAAATCATATGAATTCAAATAATAACATTAAGTTTCTCTTTATATTCATTGAGTTGTTGCCTTATATGGCTCTGAAACAGTTGACTGCCATCACCATTGCAAAGCAAGATGATTAAAAAAACAGTGAGAAAATAATGATAATTATTGATATTAATGACAATTATTATTATTATCTTGACATGAGTCAAAATTGAAAAAATAGTGAGGAATTGATGCAAAAAAAAAGGAAAAATCATATAAAGCATTTAATTCATTTATGACTAAAACAATATGAGAGAAGAATGATTTAGAGACTGCCATGTGTATAAATTGAACGATCAATACTCCCTTCGTCCCAATACTCAATTCGTCTCAAAATATAAGTAAAAATGAATCAAAAAAATTTGATGTATGTATTTGGTTAAAGATTTGGACCAAATACATTCATTTTTGTTGACCAACTTTTACTTATATTTTGGAACGGAGAAAGTACCGATCTTAATTGCTCAGGAGGATGATACCACTGAAATGTTGGGTTTGTAGAGTTGTTAAAAATATGAGTGTGTTTACGAGATATTTTGACATTCAAGTCAACAAAAGTATGAAGCGAGAGGCTTTAGAGAGAAATTAGATATTTGAGCCTTTTTGAAAAAAAAGTATGTATAGGTCTTTAACGCGGCGCCATGATTGACATTGAAGGTCAATCATTTTGTTGTCGTCATTACAAAAGCAAAGACTTCGGTGATAGTTGGGCAGGTGCATGTGGTATGGGCCAACATGCTCATTGGAGTTGAGCATTGGCCCGATCCAAAACATGAGTCAGCTTGCATTGTGTAAGATCTTTATGATTACGTATGAGGATGAAATCACATACCTCAAATATTTGTTTGACCACCCTTTTATTATGTCGAACAACTATTTTGTGTTTTAAAGTAGTATCTTGTAGATTAGCGTCTGTTCAGATTTTCTCTATAAGGTACAACTCTTCTCGAATAAGAACATTGTTGACTTCATCTTTGAGTGGTGAATTTGTCCTCCACGAGGGTTCACTAATATTGACGGGGATAACTGTTGAACCAAAATGAGTTTAAAAACAATAGCTTCTAATTTTATATTTTGATTATAACAATATTTGTAAGAACAATTTGATATTGATCTAATGTCTTCAAGAGTTGATTGTCTCCTTGATGCATTAAGAGGTAAACACCACTCATTCGTAGAATTTTTATTTGTGATTATTTAATCAAAATTCATTCATTTGGATTATTCTGCTAATTAAGAGGATTAAAAAATTGAAAAACCCCTCTTAAATTTCCAACATGTCCTTGTGTCTATGGCATTTGTCGCATGTTTTGACGTGTTTCTTGGCGTCTTGTTATTGGTGCAAGTCCTAGAGGCCAATAAATTTTATGTTAAACTTAATTTTATGTATCTGACTTTTATCATTATTATTAATAAATATGATGCGTTTTTGTCAAAAAATAAATAAATATGATGCATTCTTTATACAGCTTTCTCTCACAAACCAAAAGTAGTCTAGTCTCATTGCGCTTCAAAAGGATGTCAAGCACATAAGTAAGAGACTTCTTACAACCAGCTTAATCAAATAAAAGATGGTTTGAGTGTTACACTTGATATACAATCAGAGGTGTAATCAATACAAAACAGTAAGACTCTAGTACTTAAGAATTTTGAAGATACAAACTTTGATAAGAAATTCTAAGTGTGAATTTGAGCTTGGATTTTGACAGAGTTTTGGTTCTTTCAAAATGCGTACAAAGAGTCTTAATTTCTTCAAGTCTTTAGCTTCTTATATAGACAAAGATAAAAGATATGTTGAAGAAGTTCAACGTTCAAATTTGAGTCTTTGAGAAGTTTGATTATTAACGTTGAAATCTTTCTTAATTTGGTTAATGCCGTTGAAAGACATTTGAATTTTTTTTGCTACAAAAGGAATTTACCGTTTTATTCCATTTGTTAATTCGTTAAGTTTTTGTTTGTTTCTACACCTGATCAAAAGAAGACAAAGTTGACTCTGACCTTGGTAGTGACCTATCAAGAGCTTTTGATGCTGACGTATCCTTTCAGAAGCTAAGTCTTCAGAAGTTCTTTTCAATGTAAGACTTCAGAGTCCGACGACCCTTCAGAAATTGGTCTTCTAGCTTTTGACTTTCTTCAAGTGCTAGCATTCCAAGTCAGAATCTAGCTTCTAGTTTTTTATGTAAAACTTCAGGTTCTCTTCAAAATAACATGTACTTTTATCTATACCAATCGTTTGTTTGTTCAGTGGTGATTGACACTAAACTTGTTATAGAGGATCACAATTGGATTAATGAATTTGCTCTATACAATATAGACCATTTTCATTAATTATCCAATAAATCTAAAAATTAATTTTTGTTTATATTTAAAAAGTATTTGATAAACTAATCATTTGGACGATTATAATCACTTTGTTTTTTGCTTAAGATTATAGTAATCACTTTTACTAGTGCACAAGTGTGCTAACCAAATTGGTTATGGACGTTATCGTATTTTTATTGATGATAAAGACAGAGCCGTAAATTCACTCAGAAATTTCGAATGCGTGACTAATCTTTTCTTGAAGTGCTAGCTTATCCTCACTGACTGTATAAAGTGGTGTAAATAAAGTTTTATTTTTTGAAGATAAAATCTACCTTTATATTATCTTTTTCTTAAGAAATCCATATTAGATAAATTACAAAACATTACTGTATTATACTAGTAAAATTATATTGCGTACGTACACATACATACATACATAAATGTATTTGAAATTTCCATGAAAGTTGAATATGCAGACTTTTCTCTAAACATGGCCTTGAGCTTTGAAAACAGCCAAATGTAGAAGTTACAAATGTAGCTTCTTTACCTTTACTTTAGAGCAATCACTGCAGAGGTTAAGATTTTCCTTTTTAACTTTCTTTAGAACTTTAACGCAGAGGGTGTTCTTTTGTCTACCATAACAATCCGTGCATACCTCTTCAAAGTGCTTACCAATCCAAAACTTTTGAAAATAATTCTCTTGGATTCCCCTTCCACACCATTCTTAACATGGCAGAGCTATCAATCAACTAACTCTTTAACTTGTGTAAAAGATTTCCCACCCATTTTTTACTAAAAGCTTCTCTCCTCAAAATACTATCAAGAAGAGCTGACGTGTATTTTCGATGAGATTTCAAACATGGACACACCTGACCTTCAAGTAAAGGATGGGCGAAAACTAGCACTTGATGATCATCATTGCTAATGGGCAATGAACGTGCTTTGGAAGCTCCGAACAAAAGTGCCCGAATGCTGGGATGACCCAACATTTTACTTTGGTCAGCCTGCACATCTTAAAATGGTTTGAGACCTGTCGGGGATGGAGAGAAGATGCGCGAAGACTTGGTATGCTCAACTACAAAACGACCCTCATCAGTAATTAAGTAGTTAGTTATTGTCTAAGTTTCGACATTTCATCCATGATATGGAAATGCGAACACATTTGTCCTTGCAGAATATTTTCATAACACTTCAGGCATATATGCTATGGCTAGGGGCATCACTCACAAGTCACAACTCGAAATTTGAAACCTACATGATCAGTAATAATAAAGATCTTAGAAGTAATCCAGTGTGGCCAGGAATTGAGTATATCGGACAATAGAAAATCTCAACAAAATCATGTGGTATAGAACAAATTGACAATTCAGGAGCAAGATTAAGAATAGAAAAATGCTATTTATAGCGAAATTTATTTCACGAAGGCGGCAATTGAAACCAATTATTCACTACTGCAACTCATAAACGAAACAACACTTTCAATATAACTTGTTAATTATCAAAGGGTCTCTTCCATGGTGAAAGTATTAATATCATAATCACATGTTACATGGAAATACATGTATCTCTTACTCCCTCATCTAATCAAATGTCTTATTTTTATTTTCTCTCAAAATCATTATCATTGAGGTTGAAGTAATAATTACTTTCTCTTAAATATATTTTTACTCCTTATAAAATTACCAAATTTTATTTTTGGTATCTATAAAAGAAATGTCATGTTTTGATCCATATAAAGTTATTTATTATGTGTTCTGGACTGGGCCAAGGAGCTGGCCCAAATCTACTCCTGCTCGGATTACGGGGCAGGCCCAATAAGGACTTGCTCCTGCCCGGCAGACTAGCACGTTACGAGCATTTCACATGCTCCTCGACATGGATCCGTTGAGGTCATCCACTCCTCCTAGGATCGTGGAACCGCTCAAGCCGGATAACTGCTGTCAACAGTTTGCCCTTTATTCAAGGAGTTATCCTGTCAGTCTATCTTATTGGGCTGCTCATCACAGCCCATTAAGAAGACCTTTGGCCCAGCGCTGGGGGCAACTATATAAGCTCTCCTTGACAGGAGAGCAAGGTACACAATTGACATTCTCTAACTCTCACTCTCTCTATTCTTTGTATATCTCTCTGACTTTGGCATCGGAGCGCCTGCAGGTACAACCCCCCCTCCGGTGGATGATTGCTGCTTGACGCTACAGTACGACGGACTTCTGGCCACCTCCTCTTTCTGATCAACAGGTTAGATCAGTGGCGCCGTCTGTGGGAATCTGAAGTTTTCCCCATCTTCTCTTCTTCCTGCAAGAACGAAAGATCAAAACTAAAATCTTCAATCACATCATCATGGCCAGTGGTTCAAACACCAACAACGACGATATCAACAACAACAACATTGACGTCGTTCCTCCATTCACCTTGAACGTCGCCGGTCTTGTCCTCATGCCGGTTGACGACAACGATTAGCCCATTCCTGAAACCGGTCACCGAGACGGACGAGAGACTTCTCCCGATTCTGACGATGACGAGGTTGTGCAGTTCCTCTCAGAGCGAAAAAAGGGGAAGCAGTCGCAAATTGCGCCGGGAAAATCGGCAACAACTCCTCAACCGAACTCCCCGCGAGTTTCGGAAAACGCTGCTCTGCTCGACGCCTTGCGCGAGACTATCCGGACTGTTAACGAGCAGAACGCTCGTATCCGGGCGCTGGAAGACGACCAGCGACAAATTCTAGGGTATATCAAACCCTCTTCTCCCCCGCGGAGAGCTGAACGCTCGGAATCTCCACCTGCTCGCCGAGCAGGGACGAGCCAAAGAAGACCTGTCCTCGAGCGCGTGCAACCACAGCCATAGGTCCAGAAGAGAAACCGAACTCCTCCCCGCGAGTATGTTGTTGCCCGAGCAAACAAGAGAGGCAAAGCGGTTGCTCTTTTCGAGCAGATCCCCTCCTCGGAGGAAAGAGATCATGCTCGGAGGAATGACTCAAGGTAGTCGAGGGAACGACTACCAATACCGACGAGAGAACTCTCCTCGTCAAGAAGAGACTCCAACCCACTCGCCGGGCTGGAGTGATGACGAAGTCTACAAAGGTCCATTATCCAGGCAGATTATGGACCTAGAACTTCCTCGTGCGCTGCAAAAACCACCCCAGCTGGGGAAGTATGACGGGCTCACTGACCCCGACATACACATCCAAAATATTGATGCTATCCTCAATTACCAAGCAGTAAAGGGAGGCATCAAGTGCAGAATTTTTCCGACCACATTGGTCGAAGGTGCCATGGCTTGGTACAGAAGCTTGCCCCAGGGATCCATTACCTCCTGGAAAGACCTGTGCAAGCAATTCACCAGCCACTTCACTGCTTCCCGGAAACATCCGAAGACGGAAGCACACTTGGAGATTGTCCGCCAGGGACCTAACGAAACTCTCAGATCATACATCGAGAGATTCAATAAGGAAGCTGTGCAGGTTGATGTCACTGATGACATGAAGAAATACCTGATGAGGAAGAACCTCCACGATGGAACCAAGTTCAAAGAGATGGTTGCCATCGAGAAACCTGCTACCTGGGATTAGGGATGGAAAAAAGGGGCAACCCGCCCCGTCATTAACCCGTCTAAAAAGGGACGGTGCGGGGCGGGCTAACTAGTGGTGGTGGGTTGAAAATCTCACCCCACCCCTTTGCTTGGCGGGCGGCGGGTTGGCGGGAGTGCCCCGTCAATAAAATAAATAAAAAAAAATTGATAAATTCGCAAAAATATCATAAAAATTTGCGAATAAAATAAAATTAATAACAATCCAAGAAAATCAAAATATAATTATAAACCAACAAGGTGACCAAAAATTAAAATTATCAATCGAAACTTCAAACATCCATAGTTTATAAAATCAAAGAAACCATAATAAAACCTTATGAAAATACTCGGTTTAAATCCAAAACAAACAAACTAGGATTCAATGTTTAAATCCACACCAACAAAAGTAAACAATAAACTATAATTATTCTTCAATCCAAATCAACAACAACGCTAAAATGTAGATTAGACTAATTGGACCGAAAAATAGAAATCCATTTGTAATGGGCTGAAACTTTTATAAAAAAAAAATGTGGTTAAACCCGACGGGTCAACCCGCCCCGCCCCGTCGTTGTCCCGTGTTTTTTGCGGGTTAGGCGGGATGGGGCCCGCCACTTTTGCGGATTGAAAATGTCAACCCACCCCGCCAAAAATGACGGGTTAAACGGGCCGGCCCGACGGACTTGACCCGTTTTGCCATCCCTGCCTGGGATGAGATCATATACAAAGCCCAGACCTACATGTAGTTCGAGGAGGAAACCATGGCTGACGCCATGAGATACTCCCGAACAGAAGGAAATCGCCCTCCCCACGAGTAGGGCAGCAAAAACGGGGACAAGCGCAACGGGGACAGACGTGGGCGTGACAAGTCACGAGAACCCCGAGGACCTCCTAGCCAGTTCACCAATTACACTCCTCTGCTTGTGCCACGAGAGATTAGATTCCCGAAATCTACACCCTTCAAGCCCGGTCAAGACAGGAGCAGATACTGTGCCTATCACAAGAGCTACGGGCACCTGACCGAAGACTGCATCCAGCTGAAGGATGCCATTGAAATTTTGATCCGTAATGGCAAGTTAAAAGACTATGTCAAGCGGAAGGAGAACCCTCGCCCGGAGAAGAAGTGCGAGGACACCCCCGAGGACGAGCCCAGAGCTTCCGGGGAGAAGAATGTCGCCTTGGCTGTCTGGCGACCAGAGGACTTCTACGTCCCCAAACACTTCAAAGACACTTACGAGCATCCCATCCTCAACGAATGGGAAAATTTTCTGGAGACCATGGTCAATTCCGGCGGTGTCTTCGACAAACACACCATCGGCTCGGTAAAAAGAAAGTTCGAGGAGCTCATCACTGCCTCCTCGGGCATTGCTGTGACCCTCGGTAAACCGAAGACATCGTCCCAGCCTCTCTCCTTCTATCTCGAGGAGCTCACCGGAGGATCTGCCAACTCATAGATTCCCCTCCTCGTCAGAGCCGACATGGCAAATTTTGACGTTCGACGCATCCTGGTCGACTCTGGCAGCTCGTGCGATATTATGTACGCACATCTGTTCAGGACACTGCAGCTTGATGAGTCCCATCTCACACCATATTTGGGCTCAGATCTCCAAGGATTCAACGGGGCAACTACAAAGCCCTGGGGTTACGTCGACCTGATCGTCACCTTCAGCCACAATGAAACGGCCAAGTCGATCAAAGTCAAGTTCCTAGTGGTAGACTATCCATCTCTCTACCAATGCATCATCGGCAGAACTGCAATCGCAGACCTGCCCGCCGTAGCCTCCACTGCCCATCTGAAGATGAAGTATTATACCGACAAGGGGCAGGTAGCTACTCTTCATGGAGACATTGAGGCTGCGAGGAGGTGCTTCAACGCAGCTTATAAAGGGCAGAGCTACGTTGGCCCTATCCCTGAGGCGAAGAAGAGCAAGACTTTTTCCGAGCAGCCAGAAACGAGCACAAAGGCTCCTCCTCAATAACCTCCCCAGAATGTGAGCTTGGTCGACCTCGACAGTCGTCATTCCAAGCAGGAACACAAAGAGGAGAAAAAGCTGCGCAAGGAGAAGAAAAAAGGCGATGCGGCGAGCAATGAAAACCTTCGTCCCATCCCCGACGGAGATTTCGAGCTGATTCCCCTTGGAGAAGATCCGAGCAGGAACTTGAAGATTAGGAAGGACGTCCCCGACTTGGCGAGGAAACAGCTGGTGGCCTGCCTGAAAGACAATGCTGATCTGTTCGCCTGGAGTGCTTCCGAGATGCCAGGCTTGGACCCCAACATTGCTTGTCACCAGTTGACCGTCGATGAAGCTGCTAGTGCTGTAGTACAACGTAGGCGTAGGCAGTCTCCTGAAAAAATGGAGGCTGCAGAAAAAGCTGTAAAAGACCTCTTAGAGGCAAATTTTATTTCAGAAGCCAAGTACACAACTTGGTTGTCAAACGTTGTACTCGTGAAAAAATCTAATGGAAAATGGAGGATGTGTGTTGACTATACCGATCTCAATAGGGCATGCCCTAAAGATGTTTACCCTTTACCTTGCATTGATAGATTAGTAGATAATTCTTCTGGTTTTAAATTACTGTCTTTTTAGATGCATATTCAGGGTACAATCAAATCCCGATGGTTGTGGCCGACAGGACAAAAACGGCCTTCATGACCGAGTCGGGCAACTACTACTACAACGTAATGCCCTTCGGCTTGAAAAACACCGGTGCTACTTATCAGCGGATGATGAATAAAGTTTTCCGAGGAGAAATTGGGGACATGCTCGAAGTATACATGGACGACATGATCGTCAAATCCCACGAGGAGGTGGATCACACCATCCACCTTCAAAAGGTCTTCGAGCAGGCCAGAAAGGTCAATATGAGGTTCAACCCTGAGAAATGCACATTTGGCATCCGAGCATGGAAGTTCCTCGGTTTTTTACCTTACCGAGCGTGGAATCGAGGCTAACCCTGACAAATGTCGAGCATTCACCGAGTTCCCAACTTCCAACGAGAGAAAGTCCATACAAACACTGAATGGAATGCTGACCGCATTATCCCGCTTCGTAGCGAAATCAGCTCAACACGCACTTCCCCTTTTCAAATTACTTAGAAAAGAATCTTCCTTCGAGTGGACTGAGGAGTGCGAGCAGGCCCTTCAACACTTGAAGAAGGCACTGTCCGAGCTCCCAGTTTTGTCACGCCCGGAAGTCGGGGAGGTTCTATATCTCTACCTCGCCGTCACGTCCGAGGCTGTCAGCGCCACTCTCATACGAGAAACACTCGAAGGGCAGAAGCCAGTATACTTCACGAGCAAAGCCTTGCAAGGCCTCGAACTCAGATATCAGCGAATCGAAAAAGTCGCCCTAGCCCTCGTCACTGCGGCGAGGAGACTGCGATACTACTTCCTCGCACACACGATCGTCGTCCGAACCGACCATCCCATCAAGTCACTTCTTGTCCGACCAGACATGGCGGGCAGGATGCTGAAATGGTCATTGGAGCTCTCCGAATTTGACATCCGCTACGAAAGCAGAAAAGCACTCAAAGCCCAAGTGTTGGCCGACTTCGTGGCCGAAATGACTTGCTCGCCCTCCTCCACAGACGGAGCGAACAAGTGGACCATTTTCGTCGACGGAGCGTCTAACGCAACAGGAGCGGGCGCAGGGATCATCCTTGAAAACGAAGAGGGCATTATGATCGAAGTTTCGTTAACACTGTCTTTTCCGACCTCGAATAACCAGGCAGAATACGAGGCCTTCCTCGCACGGTTGCGTCTCGCCGAGGACGTGGGCGCAAAGGAAATAAAAATCTATACAGATTCACAGCTCGTCGCATCGCAGGTCCTAGGAGAATACCAAGCCAAAAATGACAACTTGTCTGAGTACTTGGCCTTAGTGAAGGAAAGAATCACAAAGTTTGACTCTGCCGAAATACAGCATGTTCCCCGAGAGCACAACAAACGAGCAGATATCCTGTCAAAGCTGGCGAGCACGAAAAGAAAGAACGGAAACAAATCCGTAATCCAGGAAATCCTCTCTCATCCGAGCATACAAAAACCAACGAGGGTCCTCGACATAAACGCCATCGGGGACGCCAACTATTGGATGACCCCAATGTACAACTATCTCGCGCATGGAACATTACCTAACGACGAGAAGGAGGCAGCAACGGTCAAACGAAGATCGTGCTCGTATACCCTCCTCGACGATAAGCTTTACAGGAGGGGCTTCTACATCCCCCTCTTGAAGTGTGCTGACGAGGCCACTGCCGACTACATCCTTCGCGAGATACACGAGGGAATTAATGCACAGCACCTCGGTGGTCGCTCCCTGGCCAGAAAGGCATTGCGAGCAGGATACTACTGGCCAACTATGCCGCAAGATGCTAAAGAGCACGTGAAAAAGTGCGACAAATGCCAACGGCACGGGGACATGCACCTTGCTCCTCTCCACGAGCTCAAGTCACTATCGTCCCCGTGGCCCTTTGCATGGTGGGGCATGGACATCCTCGGCCCCTTCACTAGAGGAAATCTCCAGTGCAGATACCTCATCGTCGGGGTAGATTACTTCACCAAATGGGTAGAGGCAGAACCACTCCCCGAAATAACCTCATTTAGAATTCTTCGTTTCTTCAAAAGAGATATCCTATGTCGCTTTGGGATACCCCAAGTTGTGGTTACTGACAACGGCACACAGTTCACCGACAAGACATTTAGGGGATTCCTCGCCAAAATTAACACGAAACATCACTTCACATCCGTCGACCACCCGCACACCAACGGGCAAGCAGAAGCCGCGAACAGAGTCATCCTACGCGGACTGCGACGACGACTGGGCGACGCGAAGAAGCAATGGGTCGAGGAGCTGCCCCACGTACTATGGGCATTCCGAACTACCCCTCATTCCACTACCGGGGAAACACCCTTTCGTCTAGCATACGGGACTGAAGCAGTCATCCCCGTGGAGATCGGAGAACCTTCTCGTTGCACCGAAGCCCCCCTCGAGGAAGAGATGAACGACGAGGCGATGAGAGAAGAACTGGATCTCGTCGAAGAAATCCGAACAGCAGCTTCCCTCAAAGAAGCCTCATTAAAACAGCTGGTGGCCGCTCGACATGACACCAAAGTCATAAAGAGAGACTTCGAAGTCGGCAGCCTCGTCTTAAGACGAAACGCAAAAGACTCCCACGAGGGTAAGCTCGCAGCTAACTGGGAGGGCCCATATCGTGTCCGCGGCAAAACGGACAACGGCGCATACCACCTCGAAACCCTCCAGGGAAAATAAATCCCTCGAACTTGGAACGCCCAGAAATTGAAACAATATTATAGCTAAGTTATTTGCCAACCATGCATCTACGCAAAGGCAGCATCAGCTCTTAAAACAACGAGCAGAGCTCCTCTACAACGGATGTCGCGCAGGCACCCGCGCTCATCTAAAAATATTAAAGGTAAACTCTGAACTCAACACATGAGCAGAGCCTCTGCTCGACGAGGACAACTCAGGAAACGAGCTCCATCGTCGTCGTGCCGTAGCCTAACGCCCAGCCCGTTATGGGATGTTCAGGTCGTGGGACGAGTGCATCCACGTGCTCGGATCTGCGTTAGTCTAGAAAAACGACTCTAGGCGCTTAAGTAGTTCCCTAAACTATTTAAGTTATTTCCGGGGACAGACGTCCTCGACAGAACGTGCCCGTACGACAATTAGCGAATCACAATTTTAAGGATTTTTTACCAAGTTAAATTCCAAGCATAAGTTCGCATAATTAAACGAGCACAAAATAAACATTCACACGCAGGCAAAGGTTAGCAAATTCGAGTACAATTAACGAAAGACCACCAAGGTCAACAATTGTCATAAAATAAAGGGACGAAGCCCATTTGTTCAAATATTACAAGAATACTGCGCGCAGGCCCCCAAAAATAAGTTTAACAAAAAAAAAACATGGATGGCACGCAGGCCGAATTATACTGGGACAAATTAATGGTCACTTTTGCCCTGCCCTTCCTCCTCGCCACCATCGGGCATCTCCTCCTCTTGGTCCTCCTCAGCATCCCCCTACTCTTCCTATTGCTCCATCTACTTGTATTTGTCGGGGATGACGATCTGCCCGTTCTCCACCTTCCTCAACATCCCTGTTCCCTCGGTGACCAGCCCGGGATTGACGATCTTCAACTGGGCAACGGCGTTGTTAAAGTTGTACTTGGCGCTCTCGAAAACCTTCCCCATCTGAGCCCGGATCTCACCAACGAGCTCTGCTCGGGTAGCCAAACTCCGAACATGCTCGGGCTCATCCTCGAAGGGAGCCATCATCTGTCGAAGGGACTCCAGCTCGTCCTCAACTTTCTCCTTGCCCTTCTTCTCTGCAGCGCAAGTAATCTTCAGCTCGACCACCTCCTTTTCGGACTTGCGCAAGTCAACAGCCAGGTTGACATAATTTTCCTACTTACCCTTCAGGTCGGTCACAGTATTCCCGAGCTGCAGCACCTCAGCCTCGAGTTCGACATTCCTCTTCGTTAGCCTTTCCACGTCTTTGTTTGGGCCCCTCTCGTTAAGCACCATAGCTGTCTCCGCCAGTCGGAGAGTGGCTGCAAAATCTTTGTCGAGCTGGGCCCCTAACTCCTCGGAGCTGAACTTCATAATAGCATCCTTGTCCGACCGCAAAATCGTCGACGGGTGCTGTTTGAGATATCCGGGCAGGCCGAAGAGGGGAGGGAACATGAACCCCTTCGTCTCCTCGACGGCATCAAGGTCGACCACAAAGTCGTCCCTTTGCCTCTTTGCAGCGGGAGGCTTGACAATAGAGGGACTTCCCTTGGCCCCGGCAGGCGACGAGGAGCTGCCCGGAGTAGACGAAGCTGAGAGGATAACATTTGACATGGCAGAACGGGCAGACTTCTTCTTTGTCACCCTCTTTTTGTCGGCGACGATCTTGACGAGCTCATCAGCGAAGTCATCCATATTATCTGTGAGGAGAAACATACGAGCAAAGTCAATAACCGAGGAGAGAAAATAAATGTACACAACATAGAAATAAAACAAACAGAAGTTAAAAACCGAGCAGGAAGGACGCAGCGAATACCTAGCAAAGTTTTCCTAGTATCCCTGCTCGTACATTCGAGCAGAGACTTTGTATTTACAAAACGGGGTTCCACCCTCGGGTTCCCGAACGCATCCTTGGCGGGCACACCCGCTTTCGTCATAAATCTGACAGGCTGGAAACCCGCAACATAAGCCCTAATCCTTTCATACCCAGCACGCTCTCCCGGGGAGAGGAGTTCGTCTTTCACTAAGTAAGCATCTGTGGGCAAGGCGAAATGCCGATCTGTCCAGCAAAGGGGAAACCGGGGAACTTCTCGAAGAACCGGGACCCCCTCCTCGCCCAACGACGGGACGGTCTTATAAACGGACTTTTTAGCTTCCGGAGACACCGGTTTTACCACGTAATATCTCTCCTTAAACCCCCAGACAGAATCCACAAACATCCTAAAAACCTTTGTCGTTAAAACCACCACCAACCACCAGGCAAAGGTTTTTAGGATGTTTGTGGATTCTATCTGGGGGTTTAATACCCATTTAACAAGCAAAGTAGCGATTTTGTTATACACAAAACCACCACCAACCACCAACACAGTGGTGGTAAAAACCCCAAAAACAAAATCACATTTTTAAACATCAAATACACTAAACCAAAACAGGAACTGAAAAGCAAAACAACGCAGTACCTTTTTGATAGAGGAAAGTAGAAGCTTGTTAAGCAAAGGGTAAACCTTGATGAAAGGAAGGAAAGATTTGAACTTTCTATGAAGAAGAAAATCGCAACAGCAGCAACAGTAGGAGAGAAAATGCAAAGTGTTAAAACATCACACTTCACTCCTATTTATAGCTCTCAAGAACGTGGCGTGTGGAAAACGAAGAGGCGCGTCTGTGTCATCACAAGCGTTGATCACATCCAACGGCTATGATCAAATTACATCCAACGCGTCAGATCAAATCCCAGAAGAAATGAAAAGACGCGCTAATCCAACGGCCTAGAATCCTCCTCGTAGAACGAGGCAATAATGACGCCTTTTCGTAGCTGGGACACGTGGTAGGAGCAGAAGAAACGACTGTCTCTTCAAGTCTCATCAAGAAGACCACGCGTCACGAGCACGTGGGTGGCCTCTTGGAACCCTCCTGCTCGGAAGGCGAGCAGGAAATTGTTTCAAAAACAAATCGTCTCTTGTTACGAGCACGTGCTCGTAACAAGAGACGATTCTAAAGTTTCCTCGACTCTGGGAGGAAGCACTTCTCCGCGAAGCCTCCTCGACAACAGCTGGTAAAAATTACGGGCGCGAATTTATAACAACTTCTCCTCGTAATCTCTATGCCTTAAAGCTCCCCGCGAGCATCTCCTCGTAAAAAGAGGAGGAGAAACAAAATATTTTGTCCTCGACACAGGAGCTTGAACTTAAAACCACTACTCTTATGACTAAGAGCAATGGCTTGGGGGGCTCCTGTTCTGGACTGGGCCAAGGAGCTGGCCCAAATCTACTCCTGCTCGGATTACGGGGCAGGCCCAATAAGGATTTGCTCCTGCCCGGCAGACTAGCATGTTACGAGCATTCCACATGCTCCTCGACATGGATCCGTTGAGCTCATCCACTCATCCTAGGATCGTGGAACCGCTCAAGCAGGATAACTGCTGTCAACAGCTTGCCCTTTATTCAAGGAGTTATCCTGTCAGTCTATCTTATTGGGCTGCTCATCACAGCCCATTAAGAAGACCTTTGGCCCAGCGCTGGGGGCTACTATATAAGCTCTCCTTGACAGGAGAGCAAGGTATACAATTGACATTCTCTAACTCTCACTCTCTCTATACTCTGTATCTCTCTCTATCTCTGACTTTGGCATCGGAGCGCCTGCAGGTACAACCCCCCCTCCGGTGGACGATTGCTGCTTGACGCTACAGTACGACGGACTTCTGGCCACCTCCTCTTTCTGATCAACAGGTTAGATCATTATGCATGTAATTTTAGTTCATATTATTAAATTAGTGTGTACCTGCAGATGCTCTGACGCTCAAATTAGTTCGCAAAACAAAAGTTTTCAAAGTTTAAGGTTATAATGCCATGTACTTGACTCCACTGCGAGAGTGGAGTATATATAGTCCCCAATGCTGGGCCAAGACCGTTGATGGGCAATTAAGGTCATCAATCGCTGTCGGAAAACGACTAGAAAACCATGATAAGCAGTAAATGTTCATCCTGATGTCGAGCGTTACGCTTTCGCGAGGGAAGTCGTACGTTGACTGTTGGTCAACTGTCGTTGGGCTGCTTTTCTTTGGACCATGCTTGATGGCCCATATAGAGGATCTACTCACTGGTAGGACTTTAGACCCAGTCCAGAATAGTACGTAAAATCTAATAAAAGATTAGCCGAATGTAATATTTTATTGAAAAAAATGGCTTTGCCTATATAACAATAACAAACAAAATTTAGGAGTAGGAATATTTATTTGGATTAGTGGGTGGCTGGGAGCAAATCAAAGGTGATAGGAGACAGATGTGTCGTTATTTTTTAATTTGATTCAAAATATAACTAAGTGGTTTTTATTAACAGCATTGCTATAGAGTACGAAGGAATCTAAAAACGAAAGGCAAGAAAGCACAGCTGGAACAATTTAAGTGGCTAAAAAACTATAATCTCCTCGTTAGATAGAAATCATGGGGTGGATGGTTATAAAATCAACCCACCAGATTTTTTCTCGTCTTTCTTTAGATGCTTTTTCGTCACAATCAGCATTATTCTTTTATTAATTAAATATGTTTATGTAGTGTAAAAGCGAGTTCGTAATTTTTCGTGAGATTCAAATTTGCGATGTATAGCATTGCTGTTAAGAATATAAGCAGCATATAATGTCTTAAACTAAATTGTTAACCCATTTAGATTGTCTTATTTTTGAGCTTATCCAAAATAATTTATACCAATAACTTTTTAAAATTGATAAGTATTTGTGTCTGCAATTTAAATATTTTATGCGTGAGAGTTTTATTAAAACAAAGTCATAGTAAGGTTTATTAGATTGCATACGCAAATACATATTTAAAATAGATTGGTAATTTATATATTTAAATTGCAGACACAATATATTCAAATGCAGACACAAATCTACTTTTAACTAGAACATCGACCCGTGCAGTGCACAGGTCTAATTTGCCGTAATATGAAAAAATAAGATATAAATTTTTTAACACTAAAACGTATATAAAAAAGTCGAGTACCATTAAATATTTTTTCGACAATAAATTTGGATAAATGTTCATACAACAGAAATTATGGTATATTACGAAATACTTCTTTATAGTCTACATTGGAAGTTATTCGTATTTTCACCGTCTTTGTTGATAATCAATATTTTTAATCCTTCTCTTTAAATAACTCTTGAAGTTGTAATATACAACTGACCATGTAAAAACACTTTCGACAAAAGATATATCCCAACATGCTTAAGAGATTACCCCTGACTCTTATTAATATAGTCATCGCAAAAGAAAAAATGAAAGAGATGTGGGTTTGATTCTCATGCTAGACAAATTTGTATTTTTTTAAAATATAAAAGACCACATGAAAAAAAGAGAGAAAAAAAGGTTTAGGGTTATCATTTCGGAGCAAGTTTACAATATAAGAGATATAATAATAATAACAAGAACTTCAACCCGTGCGGTGCACGGGTCTAATTAGCCGTAATATGAAAAAATAAGATATAAATTTTTTAACACTAAAACGTATATAAAAAAGTCGAGTACCATTAAATATTAGTTCGACAATAAATTCGGATAAAATGTTGATAGAACAGAAATTATGGTATATTACGGGTCCGTTTAACCCGTCTTTTTTAGGTCTCAGAAGCTTTCTGAAAGCTAAAAGTGAAAATAAGAGTTTTCAAAAATAGAGCAAAAGTTGTTTGATAATTGTTGTTTTTTTTTTAGCTTCAAAGTTTAAACTAAAATTTGTTTGGTAAAATATATTTTTTTAAAAAAATTGTACAAAAAAATACAAATTTTAAAAAATATAATAACAACTAATAATATTTAAATGAAAAAAATAATAAAAAGAGTCTTTAGCAGGAATCGAAGCGTGATCATTGCAAAAAAAGCTCTGGATTTTTTTTCAAAAGTAGGTTTCAACCTGTAGAAGCTCATTTAATCCAATTTTGCACATTGAAAAAAAAAATGTTTTTTACGGTTAAGAGCATTTTTAAAAATGTGTTTGGCCAACTTTTGATTAAAAAGATAATAAAAAGCAACAAAAAAAAAACTGGGTCAAACAGTGTCTACGAAATACTTGACGACATTGGAAGTTTTATTCTTATTTTCACCATCTTCGTCGATAATCAATATTTTTAATCATTCTCTTTAAATAACTCTTGAAGTTGTAACATACAACTGACCATGTAAAAACTACAACTGACCATGTAAAAACACTGTCGACAAAATATATATCCCAACATGCTTGAGAGATTGTCCTGACTCTTATTAATATAGTCATCGCAAAAGAAAAAAAGTTAAGGGGTGCGGGTTCGATTCCCATGCTAGACAAATTTGTATTTTTTTTAAGGTTGATTTCGAAAAAGCCTATGATTCGGTCGATTGGGGTTATTTGGACGCTGTCATGGGAAGAATGTCTTTTCCAAACCTATGGAGGAAGTGGATAAAAGAATGCGTTTGCACGGCAACAGCGTCGGTTCTGGTTAATGGCAGCCCAACGGATGAGTTCCCTCTTGAACGAGGTTTAAGACAAGGGGATCCGCTATCTCCTTTCCTTTTTTTGCTGGTTGCTGAGGGTTTGAACGTTCTGATGAAGACCATGGTTGGGCGTAATTTGTTCTCTGGGTATAGTGTAGGTGAAGGTGCGTCGATCTCGATCTCGCATCTCCAGTTTGCCGATGATACGCTCTTGTTAGGCGAGAAAAGCTGGGCTAATGTCCGTGCGCTGCGGGCTGTCCTTTTGTTGTTTGAGTCCATGTCGGGTTTGAAATTTAAATTTAATAAAAGCATGTTGGTGGGGGTTAATATTCCTGAGTCTTGGTTATGTGAGGCTGCGTCCGCATTGCGTTGTAGAGTGGGAAAGATTCCTTTCATTTACCTAGGCCTCCCTGTTGGGGGTGATCCGTGGCGTCTAGGTTTCTGGGAACCTATGTTGGCTCGTCTAAAGAATCGTTTATCTGGGTGGAAGAGTCGCTTCCTGTCTTTTGGTGGTCGTCTGGTTTTGCTCAAGTCTGTCTTAACTTCTCTGCCTGTCTATGCTCTTTCCTTCTTCAAAGCTCCCTCAGGTATTATTTCTTCTATTGAATCTCTTTTGATTAAATTTTTTTTGGGGGGGGGGAGTGAGGTATCTAGGAAAATTTCTTGGATTAGTTGGAACTCTATTTGCCTTCGCAAAGAGTATGGAGGTTTGGGGGTTAGGAAGTTGAGGGAATTTAATTTGGCTCTTTTAGGAAAATGGTGTTGGAGGATGTTGGTGGATAGAGAGGGACTTTGGTATCGAGTTCTGGTAGCTCGTTATGGGGTGGAGAGAGGGAGATTGAGAGATGGGGGGAGGAGAGGGTCTTCGTGGTGGAGGGAGATAGCGCGGATTAGGGATATTGGAGGCGGGATAGGGGGTGCGTGGTTCGGGGAGTGTATTGCGAAAAAGGTGGGGGACGGGACAGACACTTTGTTTTGGTCTGACCCCTGGGTGGAAGGGCTTCCTTTGTGTGAGCGTTTTAGCCGCCTATTTGATTTGGCAGAGACCCAGTTGTGCTTGGTGGCTGAGATGGCTTCGCTAGGATGGGGGGCTGGTGGGGAGACGTGGGTGTGGCGGAGACCGTTGAGAGGGTGGGAGGAGGAGATGTTGGGGGAGTGTCAGAGCTTACTTCTTAACATATCTCTGCAGGTACATTCTCCAGATAGCTGGTTGTGGAAGCCTGATCCTGATAACGGCTACTCTGTTCGCAGTGCCTATCACTTTCTGACCTTCCAGGATTCGGTTACTCTTCATGCTGCGGATGGTCTCATTTGGCACCCTCAGGTACCCTTGAAGGTGTCCATTCTTGCGTGGCGGCTCTTGCGTGACAGGTTACCTACTAAAGCAAACCTGGTTACCCGAGACATTTTATCTCCGGAGGCTCATTTTTGTGTATCTGGATGCGGAGCGGTTGAATCGGCACAACACTTATTTTTCTCTTGTAGCACTTTTGGACCTCTTTGGTCCATGGTCAGTTCTTGGATTGGATCTCCTCTGGTGGTTTCTCATACTATACCGGATCATTTTGCCCAGTTTACACTCTCAGTAGGTGGTTCTAGGGGGCATCGCTATTTTATGCAACTCATATGGCTTGTTAGCGTTTGGGTTGTATGGAATGAGCGAAATTCCAGATGTTTCAACGGCTCAGCAAATTCACTACAGCACATGTTGGACAAGATCAAGAATTATTCCTATAGGTGGTTGAAGGCAACGAGTTGTACTTTAGCTTTAAACTACCATAGTTGGTGGTCTAGTCCCTTGATTTGTTTGGGCCTTTTTGACTTATTGTTCCTAATCTTGTTGACTCTTTTGTAATTATTCACAGTTTCTATCAGTACATCTTGTGCTGATGAGATTTGTGATCGTGTTCATATATATATAGATGTCTCATTTTGGCTTGTTCAAAAAAAAAAAAGATATATAATAATAATAATAATAATAATAATAATAATAATAATAATAATAATAACAGTAGTAGTAGTAGTAGGACGCTGATAATAATAAATATTTAATTAACACGGTGAGTTATAGGAAGCTAATAATAATAAATATTTAACATAGTGAGTTAAAGATTGTGGGTTCGATTCTTGGTAAGGTATTTTTTAACATTTTATTTGAATTAATGTTAGAGTATAATGAGCGGAAAAAAAATTAGGGTTAAGAATAACAAAACGGAACAAACTTATAATAATAACTAGACTCCAACCCGTGCGTTGCACGGGTTTTGTGAAGTGTCAGTTATATGATTTAAATTAGTCTAAGATTATAAAAAAATCACATATAGAAATCACATAAAATAGTCTAAGATTATAAAATAAAATAACAATCGAAAAAATGGGATATATTTAAGGCACCTTTTATATTTTATTTTTTATGATTTATTTTTGCGAGACAGAATATTTGTTGTGACAAAGCGGGATATATTTAAAAACGAAAAGTAAATCGAAAAATAAAAAATGTTGCATAATTATCATATAAGCCATAACA